>OZ022227.1:3482500-4682500 GCA_963978835.1 Tenthredo scrophulariae | reverse complement strand
AGTTTCACTTATTCCGTGAATCTGATATCCTCGCCAAATTGGAATCTTAATTAATAATCCTGAATTCAAATCTTCAGAAAATGCCACAAAACTTAACGTTTATGTTAGAACGTTATGAAAATCTCAGAGTGACATACACAGTAAACAAACAATTGTCATCTCTTCTGTTTGTTAATTTTCAACTAATAATTGTTAATTAGAACTAATTTAATAATTAATAATTATCTTTATTTCTTCGTAAGTCTGCGCTAGCATGTAGGTGTCATTATTTCATACATAATCTTTCGTAAAGAATAAAAATATCTGTTCCGATAACTTTTTCATTTCTTCTATTTTTTCTTTCTCATTTCATAGGCTACTTATACCATTGGCTGTTACAGTTATAAGTAAAATTTATCCATGTATGAATACACCAGGGATCTCGAATTAGCAAACAAAAACTGTATGTACTTTGAGCAAAGTCTATATCTTGCTTCTTAACGCACAGATTCCTGTGTTAGATGCAATACAGATTATCAGGGATGCATCTGAAACCGTAAAAAGCAAAACTAATTTTAGAGGTAATTAGACTTTGATTTTCAATAACTGTGTTTCATCAATTACTGAGTAAAACACTAAATACAACAATGTTTCCATTTTATGATGTTGAATTCCCAATAAAAAATTTATTGAGTTAGTAATTGCGGTTTTAACAATCATTCGACATAGACTAATCCTAAATATTCTTCAAATAGTACCGAAACATACTAGAATAATAATAATAATAATATTTATTGAGTAATTCAACAGAAATACAGTTGGTTCGGTGTTGGTACAGAATGTTGCGATATAAATATGTAGGTATATGATGATTAATATTTCTAGGTGGCGTTTCCGTTGCACTCAAGTTTATGCAGATCGCGAAAGTGCAGGAGGCACTTGTCCGCGGTTTATTCTTGTATTGCTTAGCCTATAGAATCGAATGAAGTTACGTAGCGGCTAAATGATGTGAACCTCCTTAGGGGAGAACTAGCTCTGTATATTGCAAGCGACTTCAACTAATATTTACGAAGATACAATACTATTAAGCAGGTCCCTAGGTATAATTTTCACAACCTCCTTTATTTCCTTTTTGTGCACATGAAGAGATAAATTAAATAGGTTTTCTCGCAGTTCCACCCTTAGCAGGCTAGCTACTTTAGTTACCTAGTACAAGAAACACCTATGTCCTATGGTTCTGGAAAACCAATGGACTCTGTATTTTATGCTTGTGGTGCTCCGAGTAACCCTTCCCGCGTCTGCATGCACTATTGCAGTCATAAGTTTTTCGCTGACAAAATGGTCTAACGCAGAAACGCTAAATTCTCGTCTTATATTTAGCATGTCGATTTCGGAGTATAGTGTGAGCGTAGGGTACAGCCTATCTTTCCGAAACATGATCTCTGAATCTCGCTTATCAATTAGTTTAAAGAATAAATTAAAAACGAATCATACTGTGTTTGCATTTGATGAATATCTTTGCTATTTAGTTTTTCCATATAAAAACCAGAATCTTTAACTCTTTGTTTCATAGTGTGCATCTGAGATGCACACCTATCAACCAAGCTAATAATAATAATTTTAATAATTTAAGTACTGCATGAATAAGTATAACAAATTTATTATTGTTGGATTCCTTAGATGTTTCTTTAAATATAAACTACACTTTAAAATTTTTTAAGTAGATAATTTAATTGTTAATAACTACTCTACGTAAAAAAAATAGGCATTTTTAGAGAATAAATTCGTTTCTGACTAATTTTGATTATGGAAGTATGCTCAAACATAACTATTTTGGTAATGTCGAGGTCGCTAATTACGAATTTAATGTCAAAAATACAAAATATTTGCGAGAGAAAAACGTTACACAAAGGGTTGAGGAAACTATACTTTGAAATATGAGTCTTTTAATTCCAAAAAAGTCCTGGATATTCGGGCTTTACGTTTGCTAGATAATTGAGGATCGGTCCAATCGAATAATTCCTGATTGCTATATTCTGTTCTATTCTATTCTTACTAATTATTCATGGATTATAAATTGAAACTTCATGCTAAAATCGGAATAATCTTTTATTCTTTTAAAATATACATCAAATTTCTGTTTATTATTTTCACTTCAACTTAATACTCTTCCTAACGCTGGCCTTAATTCCTGATACTTCACCGCCGTACCGAGTAGTTTCTTTCCTAACTTCTCTTACCTAGAAAAATCAAATCAATTTCAAATTACTTATCACCATATCATAAAACCTCTACAAAAGTTATCGAAGTAAATAAGGATGTAGATCCTCACCGCTCCCTTCCTGCGTATTTTAGCCTTGCGGTATTTATTCCTGTGCTTGACTCTTGGGTTTCTCAATTCCTTTTTACGATACGGCGTCAGTCCCTTATTCTTGGCAATTTGATAAGTGATAGGTCTCTTGCCATCTACGCCATCAGATATAACTTCGGTACCCTGGTCCTCATTTTCGTCCAACTCTGGTTCCTTGTTCTCAGATTTGTCATCTTCAGAATGTTCTTCGACAGATTCTTCATGCTCTATGGCTTGTACGTTTTTCTTAACGCGTTTTGCCTTATCGTTCGACAAGCCAGAAACGTGCCTCTTCAGATTTGTTTTAAATTCAGAACCATCCAGGCTATAAACTGGCAGATTATTTTCCTTAGCTCTCAATACCTCCGAAATTTCTTCCAGTATTTTACCCTGGCCAGATTCTAGCTGATTCAAAAGCTGCCTGTATTGTGCAAGCCGTTTTATAACTGGATGAGAATTAACTGGTACTTTATCAGCTTTTAACATCAAATAATATAATATGTTGGTACAGTAGTTGAGAATGACTTGATATTTCGTCCTTACAAAAGTTAAGCCAATGGTATCAGGGTATTTGCCATTTTTAACCAGCTTCAAAAACGGTTCTAGGACCTCTTTCGCCTCGGTTAAACGTTCTGAAATGTAGAAAATCCATTAATCTATTCATTCAAATATTTAAGAACATCCATCGATTATAAATTACCCTTCAAATCCGCGACAAGTCCAAAAAATTCTGGGCTTTCTTTAATCATCAAAGCCTGTTTTTGTCTTTTACTAAGTTTGCTTAGGTCAGTTTTAACTATTTGCTGACTATCTTCGATATCCTCGGACTCGTCTTTGCCAACTTTTATAAGATCTAGTCCGAAATCAGCATCGTCAAGTTCCTCGGCTAATCTCTTCTGGATATTTCTAGCTTCTTGTTCTTCAATTTCAGCAGCTTCAAGATCTTGCTGATTCGTCGTTGCATAATCCTGATCGACGTAATCGGTGGAATAAAAAGCCCTCTTTTTTTTACCCCAAGCTCTTTCGTCAGGCAAATCATCGTCCTCTGGCAATCCTTCGATATCAGATTTCATAGAATCTGATTCTCCGTCGTCTTGCTCATCCTGGTCATCTTGTAGCCCGTAAACTTCATCCTCACTGTCAAAATTCTCCGCCGTTCTTTTCTTTCTCACTTTTTCCAGCAGCCGCTTATCCTCTTTGGAATATTCATCCTCGGAGTCTGATACGTCGTCTGACTCCAACCCATACGTTGATTCGCCCGTATTACGAAATCTGAAAAATACATCAGGGTTTGAAAAAGTTGAGTTTATTAAAAATGGGGTAAAAATTGATGAACATGTGTTAGATTTCAATTAGGGATGAATTCGATAGTGATTTCAGAATTTTAAGTCTAACCTAACCTAACTTATTTTCGCAAATCGATCGTTAGGTTATTTATAGACAGTTTTGTCTGAGAGTTAACGCTTTTTAGGGACAACAAATGCAAATTTCTTACTTTATTTTATTACTCATCGTCCAAGTGTTGATTATTCTTTAATATCGATTGATTTTCAGACTCGAGAACGCGTGGTCTATCGAAGTATGCTGTATTCTTTGACAAGAAAACATAACCTGTAATATTTCTCGTTGAAATATCGAACGCGGAATCATAACCTATAAGTTTTTCGAGTTTAAGAAAGACGTCCGGTATTTCGAATGCAAATATTTGTATAAAAAGGGTTTTGATATTCGCTGATAATCAGAGATGGTCTTTCAATCATTGACACTGTTTGCCAGAAGCAGAGGGCCCGATGAATACTGGCGTAAAAAAAAAATATTTAAACTAGCCGCAGTGAGTATTGCCGCGTAGGTTATGTCCAAAATTTATAAAATAATTCAATAGTGAAATGATTTTTAAATTAATTACAGCACTACATAGGTCGTAGAAGAAATTGCTACAGTATAGCGATAAGAAATGTACACCGAGCTCTGCAATACGCGACTAAGGGTAGAAAGCTCAAAAAATTAGATATGCAGAATGTGAGTTTGCTGCTCTAAAAATACGGGCATAAAATTCTCCGCCAAATTCCTAGATCCAAATGATCTGCTTGGTGTTTTTACAGCTCTGGATGACGAGGCTAACAGCAGCGTGCGATCAGCACGAAATAACTGTCCCTTGTTTGAGAGAAGCCTTAGCGAGGAGCAATATCTTTATAAATAACAAGAATCTTGTAGATCTAGCGATCTGGGAACCCCGAAGTTTCAAGGCACTAACGCAACTCGCTTCGGCTAAGGCTAAGGAAGACGGTTTGAACGGTCTATTGAACTCAGAAATACCACCGGGAGTAGTGACTAGAGGAATGCTTAAGTAACATGTGTTTAGGATTAATGAATAGAACCACAGATATAACACATATAGATGATGTGACGATTGTGTAATTTGTAACATTCAAAATACAATAAAAATGACAAATGAACACGCTTAGTATAATTATGCAGAAATGACCTTCTTCTCTAGGAATTATGCCATGATATAGTTTTTCACTTCGATACACCTACTCCATTCAATGTATTCTAACAAGGATAGAATAATTGCAGTTAGTGGAGCAAAGTGTGAATTGCTGTGCAAGAAACACCATTTTTTTTCGTCTATTACTTATACATCTTTCTATGCAACCATAACAACAACAATAATAGTCATTCTCATCAATAATCAACGCTTTTAATAAATCGACTCAGTCTATTGCTTAGCATTTACAATTTGAACAAAATCAGGCTTGAGAGAAGCACCGCCGACCAAAAAACCATCGATATCTTTCTCCTTGGCTAATTCCTTGGCGTTTCCTGCTGTCACAGAACCGCCGTAAATAATTCTGAGGGATTCTGATACAGCGGGACTGACAGTCGTAGATAACCATTGTCTCAGTTTGTCATGAACCTCTTGGGCTTGCTGAGGAGTCGCTGTCTTTCCTGTTCCAATTGCCCAGACCGGTTCATAAGCCAAGACCACGTTGTCCCAAGACTTTATTTTGTCTGCGATGGCTTTAGTCTGCCTGAATACTACTTCTTCGGTTTTTCCAGCCTCACGCTCGTCTAGCTTTTCTCCAATGCAGGCAATCACCTTATCCGAGAGAAATATAGGAAGAAAAAATGTTATTCTCATTTCTTTCATTACTTTCGTGAATTTCAGTTGTTTATACCTTTATGCCAGCCTCCAGGGCATGGGCTATCTTCTCAGAAACCAGTTCATCAGATTCCCCGAACACGTTACGGCGTTCAGAGTGGCCAAGGATTACCCAGGGAATTCCACTGTCCAAAAGCATGGCAGGGCTGATTTCACCGGTAAAAGCACCTTTGGCTACTTTGTAGCTGTTCTGAGCACTGACTTGTACAGTTGGTGGTAATACGCTCTGGGCATAGGTCAGGTAAAGAGCAGGTACTCCGACAACGATTTCTGAATTGAATGATGAATAAATTGATCAGTAATTGAGCTACAATGAAAAAATACGAAATTTTTGAGCAGATATTCATAAATGAGATTTCAAAAATGCCATTAGATAATGAGGAAAGATTTTTTTCCTCCATTTTTTTAGCAAAACAGGATATAATTTATTGCATCTATGCTAGGCTATGATATGTTTGCAGATTGATAACGACGATGCCGTTTAAGGTAGGTAAGTGATCGTTCTTCGTGTTTGGACGTTGAATCTTACACGTACCAACATTTGGATCGAGTGGCCCGGCTTTCAGGAATGCGACGATCTCGTCAATCTCCTTTTTCACTCCATTCATCTTCCAGTTACCACCAACGAAAAATTTACGACCCATGATTTCTGTATTATTTGAATGACGATTATCTGGTGGACACTTACGGACCGTTCGACACTCTGTGAGAAGAAATTAACAAAGTATTTCGATGTCGCCTGACCTTCACAATGCGTGACAAGGTGAAATCCGCCCTGTGTACCCAGTTCTATCCCCGCCACTTGCGCTATCCCTTCCACCGACTACTTACAGAATTTAGGGCGTGAGTGGGGATCGCTGGCTTCTATGTCTATATTTTATACTTATACATTGTCCCACGTAGCTACAGCTTCGAGTAACTATACTTCAAATAGATTTTGCGAAAAAGAGGAGATGGCCAGTAGGATCAAAAGGAGAAACAGATTTTGTTCATAATAAAATGATTTCATAATATAATGTCTTCAGAATAGGAGTAATTTCTTAGAGCAAACTTCTTTAGAAATACTTTAGGTATTTTCTATTTGATTGTCATCTTTCTTGAGGCAGTTTTTCAAAGACCTACGATCTCTCTGATTTAGCGATTCATCGAGTAATTTTTAATTCAACGATCTATCAATGATTATCTCGAGATTTGGTGATTGAGACGTGCGACAGTCGAGAATTGCGTGATGTTAGAATGATTAATGAATGAATGCGAAGCGAGTGATTAAAAATCGAAGTATTGGAAAATTTGAATGCACATATGGGGTACGGCATGAATTGTGAATTAGAAAAAATCTTATACCCTTATTTTTGACAATAAACTAAAGGTCTTTATTGTCGCATGTAAACTGCTTAGAAATAATTATCGCCAATTGATTTGCGTAAACATTTTCATCGGTAGAAACTTACGCATGACGACTTTTGGGCGGTAATATTTCAAGTTAGAATTCTGCACGAGAAGTTTCAAACTCTTTATACACGTATGCATCGCAGAATTATACAATATCGCAAGTAGTTCGTGTTTTTATTTAACAAGAAACCTCGTGGACATATTGATGTAACTAATTGTCCGAACTTTCATTTGATGGAAAAATTTGCGATTCATTTTTCTCGTATTATTTACTACATACCGGGAGTTCATGAAACGGCCTCATGCGCGAATTGAATAAAGCTACCGGCGGCTAACAATGTTTCAAATAAACGGAGATATATTGTATTAATATCTCTTCTTATATAGTACTTGCTAATGCAATTTTGCCTATGATGAACATATTTCAGATTCCGTACTTATGCGTTTGATAATAAATGGTGGCCCTGAAAAGGGCCGATTGTTTGATGTTAAAGAAGAAGCAGCAGCTTATTTAGAGCTGGTGTATTTGGTTACAGCCTTGGTGCCTTCACTAACGGCGTGCTTGGCGAGTTCACCAGGAAGTAGTAGCCTAACAGCGGTCTGAATTTCCCGAGAAGTGATAGTCGAGCGTTTGTTGTAGTGAGCAAGACGTGAAGATTCTGCAGCAATACGCTCAAAAATATCGTTCACGAAGCTATTCATGATACTCATCGCTTTACTGGAGATACCAGTGTCGGGGTGAACTTGCTTCAATACTTTGTAGATGTAGATTGCATAGCTTTCCTTCCTCTTGCGCTTCTTCTTCTTATCTCCCTTAGATATATTCTTCTGAGCCTTTCCGGCCTTCTTGGCTGCTTTACCGCTTGCTTTAGGTGGCATTGTCACTAAGTCCAATACCAGATATAAGGTTCGATTCGTCGAGGTTGATGCTCAGAGGTGAACTGTGCCATGCAGTGGTACGCCACCAGCTTTATGGGGCAGCGCCGCCAACGCGCCGGGCCAATCAGAGGCTGTTGCGACCGGGAGACTCGCTCATTCGTCGCTCGCTACAGGGAGGCCGAAGAGCTTATAACCCTAGCCGCGTTCAGTCTACCGACATTCAAACTTCAGCTTCGTCGCAGGACGGAACATACTTCGTTGGATTCAAGCTAATAGAAATTTGAAAATGTCTGGACGTGGCAAAGGCGGTAAAGTAAAGGGGAAGGCAAAGTCCCGCTCAAGTCGTGCCGGACTTCAATTTCCGGTGGGTCGTATTCATCGGTTACTACGCAAAGGAAACTATGCTGAGCGAGTTGGTGCTGGAGCGCCCGTGTACCTTGCTGCAGTCATGGAATATCTAGCTGCTGAAGTACTGGAATTGGCTGGTAATGCCGCTCGTGATAACAAGAAGACTAGGATCATTCCACGTCACTTGCAATTGGCTATCCGCAATGACGAAGAATTGAACAAGCTACTGTCTGGAGTTACTATCGCTCAGGGTGGTGTTCTACCCAACATCCAAGCCGTCCTTCTGCCTAAGAAGACTGAGAAGAAAGCATAAACACAATACTTCGGACATTTTATAACCACCGGCCCTTTTCAGGGCCACCAAATTGTTCTTGCAATTGAATCTGAAACTATACTAGCGATGTAAAATATTCTCTATTACGTAGTGAAATTTTTCCACTTCATATTCATCTGGAAAAAATTAAATCCTACGATGTTGTACCTTCTAGATATGCACACGATTGGATGCCACTCATTGAAATTTAACAATCATCCCGGAGGTTCTGAAAATATCTGAAAAGACCTATCCGAAAAGTAGTGTATCTTAGGATTCTGCCAACTTCGAAAATTTCTCAATTACTTAGCTCACAGCTATATCTGCTTTTTTTCTTCGTATACGTAAGGGAAAAACCTTGTCTGGTAGTTTAAAAGAATTCCAAAAGATATACATATTCAATTTTATTAAGTCGCTGTTCTTGGTTGTGAATTTTTTTTTCTCTTCAATTATCTAAGAAGGATTATTTGAAGAAATTATCCCGGAAAAGCAACCTTCGGTCGTACACACGTAATTCTGTCTGGATCAGTAATTTGCGTGCGCCTATTTTTTTCATTAATTCAGTTGTTGAAGTATACTAGGTAAGAGAAGGAGAGATAGTACTAACAACTAGTTAGAATCTGTACACTTGGCCCAGCTGTTCTACGGTCTTTGAATATCCAGGTGGCAACCCGACGAATTTGGGGAAGGTCATAATAGCTAGGGGTCTTTTCAAATGAACGACCGGTATCCTGTAGCCTACGTTATTGTGTTGCTTTATGAGTAATACGTTACCAGAAAGGAAAAAAACCCGTATTATGGATAGATTAATTTCTCAGAGTATCTATTATCTAACCATGCTATACTAAATTTTAGGTTTTCCAAGAAAAATTTAGAATTTTTCCAGGCCTACTTACGATTAGAATACATCGCACGCAATTCCAAGCGTAAGTAGAATTCCTTACATTTTTCAGGTCTCTCCGTGGTGCTTACCAAATTCTATAAAAATTCCACGACTAGAAATGCGATCATTTTTATCCAGCTGCTATCACTGAAATAGAGCACTCTGTTTATTGTAATTGGTTTAAAAAATACTGGACAGATAATCTTGCAAATCATCAATAAAAAAACAAACTTTAGATATGAAATCAAAATGTAATGATCTGAAAACCATGTTAATAAAAATTAACGTTGAATTCTGGGCCCTGGTTACGGGCCCCACGCCTATATGCCTAAAGACGGTACTGATTCAATCAATACTTAGGGTGGTATTCATAGTCCCTTATGTTCGAGATCGTCGTAAGGGCGGGGAGAGGGGATACTCGATTTTTATCGGCCTGTCTTTTTTCGCGAATATCTCCGAAACGGAGCCATGAATCGAATTGTCCTTTCGGCAGCCGATGTTTGACGAGTCATGAGTTCGAACTGGTACGTTTTATCGGATGAAATCGGGATTTGTTTTTTGATCGAAAAGTGTGGGCGTGCCATTTATTTCAACTTATTTCACAGCCTACCCATCAAAAATGCAAAATCAGCTTCCTGAGCCCAATTATGTATGGAATTCCGAAGATAACCATCCAAAAACATCTTTGTTCTCGACAACGATGAAACGGCCAGTTGTATTCTGTGATTTTGTCGTAATTTCCGGAATTGTCAACGGCTGGAAGCCGCTACATGTGCAATATGGCCGTTCCCAGCCGTTGACGATTTGATTGATTGCCCAGTTTCAGAGAATTTCGAGAAAATAGGCAGGCCGGTAACAAATAGAGTATACAGAAGATGAAATAAATAATGGGGACAAACAAATGTATGTTTGTAAAATGTGAATAAAGAGCTTCGTAAAAGAAAGTATCGAACATCCAATATTGCTAGGAGATTGACACAAAATTAATTAACATTTCAGACTACGAGTAGGACAGCTAATCTTTTAGCGAATTTCATGGGAGCATAATGAGCGGTTGCGGTATAAAGGGCAACCAATGTAAAGGGACTGCAATTGCACAGCGCATCCTCGGCCATAAAACGCTCGATATGTATGTACAGAGATTGAACGAAATAAACTATCTTTTAAATGAACTAAGAAATTTGACCTAGGGCCACAGAATTTTGGGATAGATATTGTATCGGTCGCACAATTTTCTATCGTGTTGCATTTGAAGCGAGTTGAACTTTCGTGAAAGTGCAAGAAATACGGTTCATTTGCATTAGAGAATCATTGTTGGCCCTGAAAAGGGCCGATTTGTAAGTTGGCGTGTAGAGCTTGGATATCTTAACCGCCGAAGCCATAAAGAGTGCGGCCTTGACGTTTGAGAGCGTAGACAACATCCATGGCAGTTACTGTCTTTCGCTTGGCGTGCTCGGTGTATGTTACAGCATCACGGATGACGTTTTCAAGAAAGACTTTCAAGACACCACGAGTTTCTTCGTAAATCAGACCAGAGATTCTCTTAACTCCACCACGACGTGCCAAACGACGAATAGCTGGCTTGGTAATACCCTGGATGTTGTCACGGAGTACTTTCCTATGCCGCTTGGCTCCTCCTTTTCCCAATCCCTTTCCTCCCTTTCCTCGACCAGTCATGTTGAACTATGTTGTGGTAGATGCGGACTCGGGAAGAACTCGCAGTTGAATGTAAGTCTGACGCTAGGTCGGATCCTTATATGCTCCGGCGCTGTGCCCCACTCCTCGTCCGCCGACCAATCAGCGCGAGGCTGACGGGACAGCGATCGCTTATATACCGGATCCGCGCTGCATATTCTCATTCTGTGTCTGAACTCAGGACCGCATCGTTCGTCGACATGGCACGTACTAAGCAGACAGCTCGTAAATCCACTGGAGGCAAGGCTCCACGTAAACAACTCGCTACGAAAGCTGCTCGTAAGAGTGCACCTGCGACTGGAGGTGTGAAGAAGCCTCATCGCTATCGTCCGGGAACTGTTGCACTTCGTGAAATTCGTCGCTACCAGAAGAGTACCGAGCTGTTGATCCGCAAGCTGCCATTCCAGCGGCTCGTTCGTGAGATCGCACAGGATTTCAAGACCGATCTCAGATTCCAGAGCTCTGCTGTGATGGCTCTCCAGGAAGCAAGCGAGGCGTACCTTGTAGGTCTTTTCGAAGATACCAATTTGTGCGCCATTCACGCTAAGCGGGTAACCATCATGCCTAAGGACATCCAACTGGCTCGCCGTATTCGCGGTGAACGAGCATAATTTGCTCAACAGATAGCGTTCTACAATCGGCCCTTTTCAGGGCCACCAACAAATTCATGCACAAGAATTGATGCTGCTATAGCTTTATAAAATCAAATCTATCGAAATACTGCTGCTTAACGAATATAGACTTTATCATTAGTAGTTTGTCGTAAACAATTAAATTTTAAAGTATCCCCTATTTTCAAATCGATGCCATACAATCTGAATATGTTTTGTCTTCTACGAGTGTTAATCATTAAGCTAGTATTCTCCTTCCGGAAATCAACTCAACTTTATTTGATCTTTACAGCTAGAACCTCGAAGTCATAATTGCTACTATGAGCAATAGTTTTTCATACGTGATAGATATTTTTATCATATCTTAAGAATCAATCCTTGATTTGTCCAGAGTTAATTTTAATTCTTTTTCGGGATATCCAGGCTCATTTTCGTACAAATTCAAGGCCATTCGACGAGGAGAGTCGAAATTATGAAGAGAGCATTATTTCTTTTTTTGTAAGATTCAGAATTAATTAGAGAATCGAATCTACTTCAAAAATAAAATTTAAAATGCAAATTGAAAGAAATTCTAAGTTTTTGCCAGAGCACAGGCTATTTCCGGAATTTCAAGGCCCTGACAGAACTGCAGGCCAATTCCAGGCCTTCCTATGCATACCAACAACTATACTTCTAGGAATGTAAGACCCCCTGCTAACGATAGTTCTAGGATTTCCATGCCCAGTAGACACCCCCCGGGTAACTTGTCTGTTTATTCATTTCATTGCACGAATATACAACCTGCTGCCATTAGTATGTACATAACATACTGGCCTTTAGTATAGGTATGGATCTAATCAGTTTTATTATTCCAATCTACCAGCATGTTCATGCTGAAAAATTTATCAGAATATTCACGAAGCTGAAAATAATTCGTGAATCGTAAACGTTTCTTAACGGAAAATGTATTGCAAGTGGAAAGAAATTCAAGGTCACGAGGTAAATTCAAATTCCTCGTAAATTCCCCACGAAAGAAAAAGGGAACTAATTCGGAGTTGAGCCTTTTTCTGGGAATCGACTTGCGCATTCTCTTTCCGTGTGTTCCATCCTATCATGTGTATTATGTAAATTTGATGCGTATTTATCATCTAATTTCCTTTCCTTCCCAATTAAAAACCAATGGATTGGAGTATGAATTACTGCAAAGAAAATGACATCTTAGATTGAGATGTCCACTGGGCTCAATAGTGAAGCTGTAATTTAATACTTGCACAATTGTATCATGAAATCTGCTATAAAATCAAAATTCTAACAGACTTTTTTTGTATACCCCACGTAATAATACTTCGCCAGTTTTGCATTCTATAGTACGTGCCTTATGAGATCAATTCATTTGCATGAAATATAATTGATGGCCCTGATAAGGGCCGTTTGTTATGTTGTTACTGCTGCTGTTGTCTGCTGCTGCTGCTATATATCGCGTGTCATATCAGACGCGTTTACTTCTTTTTGGGGGATGCTGCTTTCTTCGGTGCAGGTTTGGCGGTCTTCGGGGCAGCCACTACCTTCTTCGGTTTGGGCGATTTTGGCTTGCTAGTAGGTGCCTTAGCGACTTTCTTGGCCTTTGATGGGCTCTTGGCTTTCGGTGGTTTAGCGGCCGGGGATCTGGCGACCTTGCGCTTCTCTTTTGTGGCTACGGTGGTTGCAGTCACTGCTTTTTTAGCCGCAGCCGGTTTCTTAGCCGCGCCAGTCTTCTTAGCAGGAGAAGCTACTGATGGAGCAGCCTTTTTCTTGGGTGAAGCTGGTTTAGCTGCTGCTGTCTTAGCCTTCGGTTTAGAAGCCTCAGGCTTCGTGTTAGCGATCTTAAAAGAACCAGACGCTCCCTTGCCCTTTGTCTGAACCAGAACTCCCGTGGCAACCCCAACCTTCAAGTACTTCTTGATGAATGAAGCTTGTTTCTCGGCATCAAGCTTGTACGTCGCAGTGATATACTTCTTGATAGCTTGGAGAGACGAGCCACCGCGTTCCTTCAAACTCGTAATCGCGGCGTTGACCATCTCGGATGTACGAGGATGCGTTGGTTTTACACGTGGCTTTTTCGCTTTAGCAGCAGCCGCTGCTGCGGCGCCCCTCTTTACTGCTACTGCTTGAACAGCAGGACTAGCTGGTGTAGCTGCAGCTACGGGAGATGCTGCCTTGTCTGCCATCGTTGAATATCTCGTCGAAATATCGAAGATTATAATTTTCAGAGTCTAAATGCTCGATAAGTACAGTACTACTGATTCAATGCTTGTGATGAAGCGGCAGAGTCCGCGCCCATCCTATACCAGAGCGCGGACCATGGAGAAAGGCCTCAAGCGTTTCACGCCGCGCGCCTGACGACCGTCGGAGCGCGTGGAACTGTGTAAGTGGTCGATCGACAGCTCTCCCTCAGGATTCACGGGGTTCCTGACAACGACACTGCCTCACCAGGTGCTCCGTAGTCTGGGTAACTGATTGGCAAAGTTTTTGTACGGATTGCGGCAGCGAATTTCTTGAAATATGCAAGCCATGCGGACCGTGCGTCTCCACAGCGATCGCACCCTGAGCAACGATCGCGCCGGTTCCGACCTGGGGGACGATCACCGGGTACGAAGTTGATTTTTCCTTGGAGTTCAAGCTTCGCTCCAGATATGTCCCAAAGGTCAATCCCCTAGGTCGGCCTGGGGCGATGATATGAACAATTAAAGTCGACGGGGATGCGATCAACCCGTAACCGGCACGGCGCAATTCTTCCTCAAACGAAACTCGGCTTTACTTCAGCAAGGACTAACGGCATCCTTGGCGAATATGGTACCATGCCAGTAGGAAGTTTTAGGGGATTTGGAAGCTATAGATCGTATAAATGGAATTAATTACGCCTCTAATGTCTTCATTCATCGCATTTAGGAAGCGAGCTGTTTATGTGCCTTACTTCAGATTTCAATAAGTATATAGGGTACGTCGTAGTCATTATAGTACTTCAGAACAAACAACATTATTCGAACAAATTGTGAATCGTGAAGTATACTCTTTATTTAAGAATTTTTATTTTTTTTTACCAAAAAGATAAAAGTAGTACATTGTATATTCCTATATATTACTGTAATATATCAATTTTCCGCATACGTACGAATACGTACTAATTTTTTTTAGCATTATCGATGTATATTCTTGTAAGTGAAATAAATGTTTTTAAATATTCTACTGAAAAATTTTATCCTCCTTGCTGTCTTTTGTTATTCAAATATAACATTCGATGTAAAATATTTCGCCCAATGAATATAAAGGCTCGAGTATATTATGCAAAGCCAAAATTATTACGGAACAAAGCTCAAGCCGCATTCTCATAAGCTACAGGAAATGTATATTCGATATAATGGTCGAGTTCATTCCATTTTCAATAAGAAAAAGAAAAACAAGGTCTATCTAATAATAAAACTTTTTGGCAAATTAAATTATATTCAGGTCTATAACTATTCGGGCTATTAGGTATAAGATAGCGCATGATTCAATTGTTTTCCTGGCTCAAAGTGAATGGAAAGTCTAGAATTTGATATACTTTATTCAATAAGAAATCCGGACTGATTTTAGGCGTCCGTAAAGATTTTATCTCAACTCGATGAACGGGTTGAAGCAGAATCAACTCAGCCACCTGCAATATTTCTCTTGTTTTTGATTCGATGAAAGAAAAAAAATATATACAAAAGCCTATATGCACGTATGGCATTCTCAAACAAACAGAAAAAAAAAACCTAAGATTAAAATAGTGTCACTTTATTCGTCATTCTATTGTATTAATTTGTTTTTTTTTTTTGTTTCCTTTAATAATTTCTGCGTATTTGGTATACTTGTAAATTGATTCCTTCATTCACAGAAAATTATACCTGTCGAACTATAAAGTTCGTGCAGTAATATTAAATAAGATTAAATAAATATTGTAAAATGATGGTAAAGTAATATTTCTAAATTTTATTAATTTTTATAAATTATTTGTGCGTAGTTCGCATAAATAATTTTCTGAATCGAAGTATTCGAAGTTCAATTTGTGCAGGCAAACATTTGTAAGCATAAGTATAAGTCTTATACAAATCCAAGAATCACAATAGAATGAATAATTAATGGATACCGGATAGTATTATCTCGAATCCCATGAAATAAAAACGTGTTTTCGATTTCAAACGGCAGGAACGATAAGCGATGTTCACAAACGAACACCGGAACAGTGGAATACCTACAATTCCAAATCCAGTTCCCTGTCCAATAGAATACTTTCTGTACGTGTAGTTTTGTGGTTATTTTCCCAAACCCTCACGTTACGTTTTATTTCTACACACAAATCGTCTCAAACACTTCCCGACATAACAGGCGAAAGGATATTGACTCTCGCCTCATTTACCAAGCTCAAAGTTATTTCCTACGAAGTTATTTGACGAAATGGTGAGTTAACTCGTGGTGTCTGTACCGCAAACCAATGGACGACCACATTCGTCCAAATTATTTGTTTGATCGTTAAAAATGTGATATTTCCACAATATCTTGTTACATTTAAGAATGTCTATCAATAATTATCGTATTCTATGCCACCGGATAGCCGATATTCGCATTTATGACAATATCGTGATACAAAACAACATCTACGTATTTAAATCACAATGTTTGTTTATCTTATATCACGGTTTAAAATCTGGTATATATTTCTCTACTTTAGCATAAAGTTTTCATATTTTGATGAACTTTGGTTAAATTTACGTCTAATTATGTTCTCAGATATGAATAAAATCAAATTACTAAATTCATGATTATCTAACAATTATTTTCTCATTCTAGTCTCACACTATATTGCTCGTGCAACCAGGCACAAGGCCTGAAACAAGGACGTATTCGGACTATGAGAGCGTCAACGAGTGCATGGAAGGTGAAATAATTTTTGTTATGTATACGTTACGTCAATTGCATAGTATTGAATTGTTAAATTCAAGTTTTACAAGAAAGAGTAACAGAAGTTTATAATGAATGAGATTTGAATCGAATGTGTTTCTTGTTTATTCTTATCTCCTTTTTTTTTCTTTTTCTTTTGTTTCCAGGCGTATGTAAAATTTATGAAGAACATTTGAAGAGGCGAAATCCAAACACTCCCACAATCACATATGACATTAGTCAATTGTTTGACTTTGTCGATCAGTTAACAGATCTGTCATGTTTGGTATACCAAAAGTCCACAAATACTTACGCACCTTACAACAAGGACTGGATCAAAGAAAAAATTTATGTATTGTTACGCCGCGCCGCTGGTCATAGCGAGTAACATTTACCTTTGCCATTGATTAAACGTAAGAAAGACCTCCATCTTCACATGTAAGCTAAGTTAAATATAAGTACATTACTATAATATTGTCTATATTATTATTATTATCATTATTAATAAATGTAAGAAATGAACAATGTGACTGTTTCATTTTTCTCTTTTCTTTTTATTATTCGACATTTTAAGTTTCTATAAATCTCTATTCTACACATATGAAGTAAACGCATAGATATATTGAATAATTAAACTATTTACTCAACATATTTTTCTAACTATACTTTTTTACAGTCTTATTTATTTACCATTACCCAATTATATTCGTGCTTCATTTTTTTAGAATCTCTATTCTCTCGTATTTAGCTCTCCTTTTTATCGGATCCAATAACTCCCATCGTTTTGTTTTATCTTATATCAAGTTTTCAGAGAAAATTGAATACTCAATTAGTTATTTGGATCCGAATCAAAACTGGATGAAAATACGCTTGGTATCTACATTTATGCAATTGAGAAATGCTGTATCCTCAAAAACTCTGCCCTAATTAATTAAAGGTTGAAATTTCCTAAAAAACTGCACCACCGCCGTCGTCTTAATAAATAAATATCTAATGAATGTTTCTTCTATGGTTTTTTGTGTGAAATTTAAACAAATTTATAACGAATCAGTATCATTTCACGTTATATCTTAGTCTTTAAAGACACATTCTAAAATTTTCAAAAAGTTCAAATTTCATTATGACCTCAAGATGATGAAATCAGATTTTAATTCTTGATAAATTTCGAACAAAATTATGTTGCGATAAAACCGCAAAACACTCGGAATAATAATCCATCAATAACGAACGAAAATGTATCTCAGGTGTTTTTCGAGTTATTTCTGGAAATTCCCTTAATATTGTACGTTGCCTATGCTATCTGAGCGATAGCGCAAATGTATAACGAAGTTTTGTGCGTCACCTTTCCCGCCTATAGTCTATTCAAATGTGCCAAATCAGCCGTTCGTATTATATAGTCTGGACAAGTCATGTCATTTTTATGTGACGATAAATTGTCTATGACGAACGAAAGTTATACAAATGGATGATTTGAAGATGAGAAAATCGAAAAAACTCGTAATAAAGAACATTTATGACGAAACGTAATCAGTTGTCCATGTATTTTTTTTTTAATACTTCCACGATATAGAAGCAGGATATGATATCGCAAGAAAGGATCTATTACGATATCGTTAATAAATAAGAACAGCGATATTCAATTGCGCTATATTTGGTACGTAAATAAATATAAGTGTAAGTATATTTTGATCCGCCTAAAATCAAAGGTTTTTCTTAAATTAGGCCAAGAGGAGTTAGGTACCTCCGGCGTCAAGTGACCCGCTTCTCCCCTCGAAAGAGTTATCATTTTGCTTTATGACCAGACGCGTTCAATCACTGATAAAGTATATTCATCATTTCCTCTACAGACGAGTTGGAAAACTTGATATTTCTGCTGAAATAATATCTTCAAATTTTGACGAAACAATAATAGACTAAAATCCGTACTTATGCCTTACGAACTAAATCACTCCCTTTAGTCCGCTTAAATATATTTCGCGGGTATTACATGGGTGTGTACTCTTATCTTGGCTCGTCAATGTGCTAGAGATAGGAAACTGAACCAAAGATAAGCACACCGGGAGTATTAGTGGAAACGTTTTATAGGATGCTTGCATACAGGCAACCCAACCATCAAGCGATTAGGTTTTGTTCCCACGTAGCCAATGAGCACGCGTTATGCGACACAAAACCTAATCGCTTACTCCTGAGTTGCCTGTATGCAGGCGTTTTCACTTCTCTATGAAGCGTTTCCACGAATACTCCCGGTATAGATAACATATTGGGTTTCCCACCTGATTGATTCATCAATGTGTCACAGATAAAGGATACAATATACAGTGAAACTTCGTTCATACGTTTCAAATTTCTACGTTCTTCTCATATATATGCTAGCCCTTGGGTGATTGGCTGTGCAACATTGCATGCGTACTGTGGAGTACAAATCATTTTTCATTCTAAACTTGCGTTTTGATGTTTTACTTGCACAGCCTACTAGCTGTTTCGAACACGTTTCGGCAAGTCCACAAATACGCCTCATTTGCAGGAAGATTCTGTAGTTGATGCCATTAATCACTTGCCTAGATTCAGCCGTGCGCACGCTACGTTCAACTGCTTCATATGCATCTAGCTGCTTCCTGTACCTTATAGTGTCACCCAATATGTTATTTCACTTCGACGTTATTCTCATTTATACGTGAAAATTGGCATAACCTTTGGAAAACGTATAAACGAAGTTTTACTATGTAGCATGGATTGCATTTTCCATCCAGTGATGAAGCCTAGTTGGAAAATTGGGCTTATCATAATAATGTCGGCTCATTTTAGTTTCCTGAATCACGCCATTCAAAGATATTTTTATCCCTGTATTAAAATAATCTCATCGTATAATAGGAGATTTCCTTACTTTTTATAACTGTCACTTTTACTGGCGGTTCAGAAAATGTGATACTTTCTTTTTATGGCCATGAAAAGGAAAGGGAATTAAAATTCCAAGGAATACGGAGCATATCGAATATACACCACGAGTTCATGGGGTCCAAGACGCGACATGAGGGCGCGAGATAACTTGTCCATGCGCAAGTTAATGCGCAATTAAAGCACGAATGTAGGACATGATGAAAAAATCTATATCGGCTTTTATACTCAAGTAGAAGAAAAATTTGGGGCCGAGTAGCAGTTGTACGTACAGTACGATACCTATTCATAGCTCCAATTCTGATACAAGGATGGAAAATGAAATTCATCGGTTGTAGCACGTTTATTATTAAAATTTGTTCGATATAGGCTCACCACGAACGCGATACGTGACTATATCTATAATAAAACATGATAAGATATGGCCAGCCGTGAATCATAGCTAACAAACATCTGAATTTTGCCCATTTTCTAACGGTTTAACATATTAAACTTATAGTTTGTAAAAAAATGTAATTTTTTTTTTTTTTTAAACTAAATGAAATTCCTGGATACATACATATACCTGTACGCACGAAGTTTATTACGAAATAAGAATTGAGACCGAGTCATTCCTTGGTATTATACATATTAAATCTATATTCATTCTGCCAAGTGAAGAATCGTGGCCAGACACGTGGCAGGTCGAGAGACCGCATACTAGGAAGTATAGGGTAAATATCGACGAGAAATCACGTGTCTAGCCGATGCACAGAGAGTCGGAAGTCGCCCGTAGATATACTTATGTATTCATTGTTTTATTTAAAGTCAGTTTTCAAATGCATCAACATGGCGGTATTGCGCATGCCGCATTGCATGCGCGGTATCGCGTGTACATTGTTTTTCTTTTCTTCCCATTCACAGTCGAATGGATACTATCTATATAATTGTCAACGCAACAATCATAGCATGCATACCTATACATAGGTATATCTATAATGTATTTTTATATGATTTGAGTATAAATATGTTGTGTACAGGCTGATATATATGTTTCGGAATCATCGATCACATCGTATATTCGCAATGTGTTCGCTTATAATTTTTCCTGTCGTCAATAATCCCCAAATGAGGACCAACTAGCTAGGAAAAAAAAAACCTCTGTCCTCGACTGTACACACAACATTGGTTGCATAACCCCATCAACTCAAGGAGAATAGCTAAGCGGGGGGATAATCGTTCGTCCCGTCGACTAGGCTCTAGTTCGAACGGCGCTTTTAGATAAGATTTTCCGCAGTGAATAGTCAGACGTGCGTCGTACTCGCCGCACAAAACAGTTTAGTATTCGAACCACGGCGTGGTAGAAGTGTATGTACACAGTATACTGTATCGTGAAATATAACAATCTGTTCATAAGCTATAAATAATATTAATAATAATAGTAGGAATTATAAGAAAAGAAATAACGACAAATATTACTATTATTACAATAAACGGTATAAGTGTATAACACATACTATATATTATATATATATATAATATATATATATATATATAGATATTTGTTTTTCCTTCTACCGACGTGAACCCCCTGTCATAAAAACTACGCAATGGCGTGAAAGAAACATTTGGATCAGTGACAAAAAAATTCACAGTTTAATATCGCAACTAGAAATTTTTCTACAGTTGATTATTGAGTCACTCCTCGTGATCGTAGTGACATCATTCTCGGATAGGCTGTGCTGGTGATCACTGTTATACAAAAAAAAAAAAAAAACTAAAACCTTAGGTACTGGATTTTGACAGATTGACAACGACGAATACAAACCAGAATAGAGAAGAGGTTAAAAGTAAAAATGTCTGAAAACCTGTTGAACGGTGTTGATCCCTTCTCCGAAACACCCGTAGAAATGGATCCACGGCCAAACGGAGGTATGAAAGTTATTTTGAAGCAGCCTTTTACGCACGTGTTTATCGCGCCCACTTAATATCAATTCCATTTACGATCAGGTTACTAATTACTCAACATTTTTTTCGCTATGATAAACGAGCTTTTTTTTACCTTCATTTAGATAGCAAAAATACGTTATCTATTACATCTATTATATCTATACCTATATTACAGCTGTCAACATTTTTTAATACTTAATTATAACTGAGAGAAAAAGGAAAAAAAAAATAGAAGGAAACTAGTTCATATTAAGTCATGAATCGATTTGAACAATAGACTGTCTAGGGAACTGTTTACTATACGATATCCTCATTGTTTCACTCTGGTAAAATTCAGAATATTTTCACAGAGATTATTTGCATAAAGATGTAAAAAAGAAAAAATTCATTCTATTTTTGTTTTCCACTGTTTTCTTTCCTCTTTACAATCTCCAAAGCGTTCTATAACGACTAATGTTCAATTCAAGAATGAAAACACTATGAATTAAAGTCACCAATTCAACAGAAATGAATTCTTTGATATTTGTTTAACATCTGTCATACAGATGGTCTTATTTTACAGACTGATAATATAAACTATATGTTAATCCTTGTTTAGTTACAAAGATTAACGTAGTCGTGTAGAGATGAGAAGATGTAATATTTTCTCATTTCTTCATCTCACTTATGACAAATTTATGTGATAATGAATAATAATGATTCTGAATGACATATAATTAGTTAATATTTGTCGATGATGTGGTATACGAGTAAATATATTAGCATATATGTGATTGTTTAAGAGTTGCGGGATACTTTGTCTCAACAACATAATGGAATAGGAGAAATGACAGATATAGTAGTGATTGAGTTAGATTACGCGGAGCCTTTAACACCCGAAAAAGTAAGGTGGTTTTATAAAGAAGGTGTAGACAAAAGATGGGTGGAATTTTGTGGATACGACAGTCTAAGGATCGAAAATGTATGGAGACAGAGAAGAAACCCCATGAACGATACCAATGGATTTACAAACGACTCTGATATCGAGAGAGTCGTTGTCAGAGGGGGAATGTATGATGTCGAATTAGAAAATATGAGATGCGTCTCCATATACTGGCCAGGTAGGTCTTAAATCATTGACACATTACCCCATTACCTCGCAATACATTAATTTTATTACCACTAACATTTTGATGCATCTTTCAACACCGATACTAATTTTTATACCAATTATTCTCCTCCTATGAAATTATTAAATTAGCAAATTGCAGAATTTTGAACTTCATTTTATCACCCAAACGAGGGAAATGTGCTTTTAAACTATACTATAGGTATCAGAAACTAGAAAGATCATGTGATTATATATTGAGACTTTTTTTCCTTCTTCTTCCTCTTTTAGTTCTATTGCATTGTCGTACACAACTGTCTACAGATTACTTTGTCCTTGAAGTTATTATAGCTAATTTTCTTCAATAAGATTCACAATCACTTATATATGTACAGGGAGTATGGACCGCATTAGATATTGTTACAGCGATCTTTCTCAATAAATTTCAATTAATATAATAAACTCGAATCTCTGGACTGCGCTGAGTTTTTTTTTTTCTAAATAAGTCAGTAAATTTCAAATTTTTTCTACATATGATTAGAAATGAAAAGATTCATAGCTTTCAAGCCTTTTGTAACACTTCTCGGTGAGAAGTGGTGCAGTAAAGTTATAGAAAATCGTATGACTCTACCTCGGAACAGTCCTAAGTTAATACCGCTGTTTTATGTATTTTGTTGAAGGCGAAGAATGGGAAATAATGAGGGGTACTTGGTTTTATGATGGCAGTTGGATACCCCTGGAGCCCGACCATGCGCAGGCTATAGAAGAGACGCATCTTAACTTGTTTCAAAAAACGTCTCCCACACAATCTAGGTCTACATCAGCGGCTAGCACCCCGTCGCATTCCTACAAAGGTACATTAATCTTTTGGTTTGTTCCCTTCATTCGGGTGATATATTACTTCATTTTACAATCATGTGCCTAAAGTATGAGAATTTGATTTTAAAAGATTGATATCTATACTTCGGAATGCTCAGGGACAAATATTCATAGGAAATACTATGATTCATAAGCCTAAATATGGAGTAAATGAAACAGCGGCACGTAGCCATAATTATATCTTGTAAATAGTTAGATTTTTTATTCACGAGGATATTTGAAACATCTGTATTTACTCGTTATGTACGAATATCAATACCCTGCACTCTTTATATCTTATCACTATATAAAATATTTGCATTCTGTGAAATTCGACACAGTATCTCATATCTGGGTAGTTTTGTTATCTTATTGAAATAGTAAATAATAGCACGTGTATAGTTTGAGCAATTTAACGGAAAGTATAATTTAAAAAAAAAATCTGAAGTCTGCCTCATTAATTCCTGAATCATAAATTAAATTACGAGTACTGTAAATACCTGGATATTTTCAAGCTCCAGAATTTATTGCTAATAGTTTCACTTGATTGCTTCCATTTTAGTTCTTCATACAAAAAACTTTCCCGAATTCCATGTGGATTGGCATGCAGTAGATGATGTAGCTCTCTACAGTGAAAACACACCAAGCAAATTAATGCGTAGCGTAACACTGAAATTGGGATTCACCAAAAGTAAGTTAAACCTATCTTTGTTGTTAACTATCTTCCTGATCTGATGATTTATACTTTAAGCATTATTTCAGAATCTTTTCACATTATCCGTACAACTAGAAGCTACTTTCTCTGCTTTTGATTATAGTTAGTAAAAAAATGATCTCAATGGTCAGAATAAGAGAAACAAATGGCATCACTTTTTTGGCTGCATATAATAATATAATACTATTTATGAAGTAGTGTTCAACAAATCATTAGCTACTTTTAGATTTACTCAACTATGCACATATCACGGAAACCTCTTAGTATATGATAAGACTCTGATGTTTGCAAGATCTAGACAATACCATGCTGATGGAATTTAGTATTTTTTACCCTATGAATTTTAATATATTTTAATATTTCTCATAATATGCTTTGTAACTTTCCATATTATGCGTTGACCTTTACCACCGCTCACTCGCGCTATGTCATAATTAATGATCGGCAATGCTGTTGCATATTTTAAAATCAAGTCTAGCGTATTTAGGAACCAATCTGAATCTTAGCTTTGAACTTCATTTCTAAACATGCATTGTGTATTTCTAAACAGCAATTTTTAATTCGTAGTTAGCGTTAGCAAATATTCGTTCATTGCATTGTGCCAAATCTTGGCCACATTGAAATCTGTATTGGAACAGCTATAAGTAGCTAGAATCTAGCTACAATCATTTTTTGGCATATCGTTCAAACACCGACAATTCAAAGTATCGATACAATGCAATGTATTCGAATGCAGAATTCTATGTTTAAGATGCGTTTCGATTATCCAGTTGGTAAAACATGAATGCTAAAGCTTAGATACAAGACTACCTAATTGCGTTCCAATCTTTCTTCCAGAGTTTCTTGGAAACGTACGAAAGAAAGTAGTTAGCACTGTCCATCGGCGTTGTTATCGGCCGTCGTTACCCCAAGGAAAACCCATCTATCGCAAAGGCCCCACTGGTATACACCATGCCGATGATGATAACATTGTCTAATCTATGTATTATACATTTGTTACAGCAACAGGATACCGTTTGAGGAGAGGATACAAACAGCCCGCAGTTATGGAGGATAAACCTCACGATATTGACCACTTAGTATTTGTCGTACATGGTGTTGGCATGAAAAAAGATACCGGAAAGATTATTCGTAACACGACATTGTACGTATATTTGCATTTTTCCTTATTCGAAAGTCAATATGAACAATAATTTGCTGATCCATTCAGCAGCCGATAATCGACATTCTCTTTTGACGAGCTGGAGACGATTTATAACTGTCTAAAAAGAATCCACATTTATTTTAACACGTATATCTCCCTCATATGCACTCTTAATTGGATTACTGTTACTTAGCACTCTTGTAGGGTTGTAACAGGCAGAAAGTATCGAATAATTCATTCTGTTCATCAATTGCAGATTGTTATGACTCTAGAAACAAGGCACAGCGTTACCGCACCGCTTATATATCTGTATCTCTGTTTCCAGGTTCAGGGAATCTGTGGATTGGTTGAAACACAAGTACTTTCCGAATTTGCCGCATAGAGCTGAATTTTTCCCTGTTGAATGGAGATCATCGCTAAAACTTGACGGAGGTAGGTGCTAAGTCTGAAATATTTACATTCAATGCTAATTATCTCAATTGCATATCGTTTAACATAAATTATTGAAATTTACACACAGACATCGTCGACGCTATAACACCTTACAGTGTATTGACTGTTCGCCACATCCTGAACACGTCTGCAATGGACATTCTCTACTACACAAGTCCCTTGTATGGCGGAGAGGTAAGAGCTGGTCTACAAAAGGAGTTGAACAGACTTTACTTCATGTTTGCAAGCCGTCACCCTAATTGGAAAGGAAAAATATCAATCATAGCACACTCTTTGGGCTGCGTAATAGTTTATGATATAGTAACGAGATGGGCAGGACCCGAAAACAGGCCACAGTCGCCATCGGAACCAGAAGAGGCACCAGACGGATTGCAATTTCCTGTAAGTTCGAAAAACAAAGATAAAACTAAGCGAGAGAATTATTCGGAACTAATCCTCGGATTTTTACGACAGGCACTTCATTCTTATATCTAATTCACCAATATTTCGCATTTCAATCCGCAGATTGAGAACCTGTTCTGTTTCGGATCTCCGCTATCGGTTTTCTTAGCTTTGCGTGAGCGAACTCCGTCCACTAGAATTGGTTTCATACCCGAAGACCTCTGCAAGAGGTTTTACAACATCTTTCACTGGTCAGATCCGGTCGCTTACAGAATGGAACCGTTATTAGAAAGAAGTTACAGCAGGGTAGAACCAGTGCTTATACCTTCGTATGGCGGAGCTGATGGACAGCAATGTGAACAGTCACCTTCGTCGTCAAGTACTCTCGATCCAAGCCTGCCTCCCGGAGGTAATTTCACTCTCTTGAAGTTGAAATCGCTTAAGGATTTCTCTATAATTTACTAAAAGCGCATTTTTCAAAAGGGGAAATCGAGGAGAGGGATGAAAGCCCCGTCGGTACACCAAGCCGTAATGCGGATAAGGGATGGAGTCTTTGGGGTTTGGTGAGGGGCGGATGGAGCGCGAAAGATGGCGCGTCTTTACCTACGCCAGACACGTCTCCACCGTTTCATCCTGATCAAGGTAATAGTTCTGTTATTCTCTTTCAAAAGTTGAAAATATATCAGCATTTTAAAATCCCAGGATGTGTTATCCACTTATAATCTCATTTTTCTAACTCAGAGTGATTTCAACAATGTGTTTTCACTTTTATTTTTTTATCAGAGTTGAAACCAAGATTGGATTACGTATTGCGGGCTGTTGGTTTGGGGCGAAATTACTTGTACACAGTAACTGCCCATACAGCTTATTGGACAAATTATGACGTGGCCTACTTCGTACTGACTAAACTCTTCCCGACACTGGAGACATGATGTTGGCTTTTATTTTATAATTTGGGCCTTTATGGACCCTGTTGAACTTCACTAGTCCACCACAGGCCTTCCAGGCTTGAGCTTGCTAAAGGGCCTGCCACCGAAAACAATCTGTGATAACGGAAAAACGATACAATAACATGAATAAAATAAAGTAAATTAAAATAGATAAAATAAAATAAAAGAAAAACTATCTAGGTGTACGATTTTGCATTGTTTGCAAGATTTGGACTAAACGGACGAGTTTCACAGTTGGGGGATCACATGTAATATTTACAGTATTGTACAGATGTAACATAGTTGATGATAATGATGGTAATATGTACAAAGAATCAGTGCTGCGTATGTGTATAAACAGTAAAGTCTATTATAATCCGTGTCCACCACTATTAACTAGCAAACATATCAATAAATTAGAATGAAGCCTAAGCTAGATAAGTTAAATTGGCTTAGCCATATTTTATATTGTTTTAAATTCTGATAAAACGGCTTACAGCTGTGTGTTGAAAAAAAAAAAAACTTATCTTAGCAGATTCTAATCATATCTCTTTTAGTTGGAAAAAAAAAAATTTCACATATCGACAGTTTGATAATATGTCGTATATTATTAAAGAAAATAGAAACACCTCTGTGAATCAGGGATATTTAACAAACCTTAGTTAGAACTCTTACTGTTCTTTGGATGCACTTGAATCTGATCACTGCAAGCCGAATGTGATCAACACCAATTCTCTTGTGTAACTGATGAGAAAAATTGATTATTATCGTATTGTATAGTAACAGACTGTACGCTATTAGATTAGTAAAAGAATTATTTATGACTATTATATATCGTAACATCTACAAATGCCAGTTCGAATCAAATTTTGTTAAGAATTTTCAAGATATATATATATATATATATATATATATATATATATATTTATTTATAGCTTTTTCTTATTTGTTCTTTTTCTTTTCAACTGATCAATGGTGAGATTAATTGTTATGCCGATTCAGCTACTCTATATACAGCTATGGGTAACATATTTTCAAACAATTAGCTGTAAATTTGATAACGTAGTGGCTGTAATAGTCTTTAGTAAATCGTTAGTGAATTTATTGTAAATAATTGAATGTTTTTACAGAATTTAATATCTATTTAGAAAGTAATTATTCAGAATTCTATTCAATTTTTATCGTCGCTGGTGAACAATGGCCCGTTATTAAAAGTCTGACAATGTTTATAATCGTTAATAAACTTGTTATGTTCATTTTAGTTTATTAAATGATTGTTTTTATTGATCTATCCGTTGTTTGTCGTTAGCTAAAGATCAATAAACAATCTTGTCGTTAAATAAATTATATATGCGCATTAACACTTTTCACAATACTACATTACTTAATATCAATCGAGAATTAGTTGAACAGGGTACCATTGTGTTATGTAAATATATTGTAATAATCAGACGGAATGAATAAAAATTTAAAAATCGCGAAGAATGCTGATAGTACAACAGCTCTCCACGTACCTTATCGCGCTATGAGAAATAATATACGACTATACACAGGGACTCTAATTCTTTGCTATAATACAGTATAAAAGCATGCCGGCATTTCTGACTTTAATGATAATTTGAGTTCATTTTGTGAATATCAATTCAGAATTCATACCTAGTTGAATAAACTCTTCTCTATAGCTGCCACAATTCTCTTATTTCATAATTGTCTGATGACCTACTGACTGTAGCCTGGTAAGGCATATGATGAGAAGAAACAGTTTCTGAATCCCTCGACACAATACAGGAAAAAACGAAACAAAGCTCCTATAATTTATAAATAGATATACATAAGATATGACGAAAAGTTGACATACTAAATGCGTATTTAGTTTTAAGTCAATCTCATTCTACTTGAAAGCCTATTATACCTATATTTATTATTATGGACTCGTATTTATCTTTCCAATTATAATAAAATTGTTTTCTGTGCTTATGGCAGATCACACACTTATAAGCCAATTTACAGATTCTTTAACATGCCAAGTAAAGGCCAAACTAGTAAACGGTGCTTAATCACATTGTATCTACTACTCTATTTGATAAAAAGAAGGAATTCTGATAAAATTAACTCCTTCGACACTACTATAATAATATTCGAACATTTAGAGACAGCCCAATAAGCTGTATCACTTTGAATGAAACATCACAATGCCTTACTACATGTTTAACGAGTAACGTATGTCCTTGATAATTCTTCTCGTTAATATTTTCACAAACAACAGAGCTGAAAATATGTTAAAAATCATTCACTAAGTATAGAGTATTATCATATTCTGCTCTTTGTTGCTACGCTCTATGCATATTGTGTAGTTTTTTATCCTATGATAATCAGCTTAGAAATTTGTAAAACTAGTTTTCGACTCTTGCCTTACCTCTGAACGGCAATCGCTAACTATTCTCGCAGGAAAACTCATCTAAAACATTGAGAATCTACTTAATTAGGGAGAAATGGTATCTATTATCGGAATCATGTTTTTGTATTGTAATTCACAATTTGATACGTTGTTGATAGTGATATATCTCTACATCTAATCATGCGCTTAAATTTCCATCGTTACTGTGTACTAATACTTGACTTCCCAATTTAGTCACCTTTCGTTGCATAATTGAGAACTTTTTACTATGTATGATTTGATCAACCAATTTCAAGACTAAATGAATTCAAAGACTGCTACGATAAGCGAATCATTCATAAATATTTAACGGAGTGAAAGCCTGGCATACATTATTTTTTATTTAGTTTTAAATTGATCAAATATGTTCGAAAGAAATTTGGCACACAGTAACTGGTGTAATATCAATTACGATGTAATCATAGATTGCATGGGCTGATATATGTATTAAAAAAAAGCTATTAATTAAAATCTTCTAATATCGAATATTAATCCTAGAGACTTACACTGCTTGATTAATAACGATTCATTACTCCGCTCTAAAAGGAAATTACAATTTCATAGGACTTTCTAATAATCTAAAATATATCTAATAGAAGAATTATATCAGGCCAGGTAATAAATATTTAAATTCAACTAAGCGTCGACTAATTAAACATTACTATTAAATTATCCTTCAATGTATACATATGCTTGCATCTAACAATTATCATACCCCAAAAAAAACATTGGATAAATTTTTATAAATAAATAAGTATTAGGACGTCATTGTAACTATACATTATATAGTAGTTTTAAAAAAAAGTTCATTTTATTTTGCAGTTTGAATACAAATGTTGTTACTACTAAATCGTCTATTTACTACTTTAGCAAGTTGAGTAGCACCTTTTCCACCATTGTTATAAAAGTTTGCTTTCCTAAATTCCCTGATTATGGATTACTCTATCAATAAATCAAGACGGTGATAATTTTCAATCATTTTTATTTATCGTTTTTATAATTACAACTATCATTAATCTAGATTCAGAATATTACAACATAAAGATCTCATTCGAGACCGTGAGCTCTCTTAATGCCCTCGTTAACTTCTCGTTTAGCATTTTCCAAGTCAATATAAGACTGCACAGCCAATTCCAGAGTGCATTTTATGTTAGAATCGTTGTCGATGTAGCTCTGAATGAACTTCAGTTCATCACCGTCAAATTTAGTTTCGGCTGAAGCAGACGTCGGATGAATCTTGTGATATAATTGCACGAGTAATACAGCGTCGTCCAATCTCCCCGTCTCAATATTCTCCAAAAGTAATTTATCGATGTCTTTATTCCAAGCTAGATGAAAAGCCAGCGGACCAAAGTGCCTCGTAGATCTCAAGTGTTCAAAATGCTTGCAGCTATTCACATGCGAATAAACTGTACCAGTTACTTCATGATATTCTGGATCGTTTGGCTCAAATTGTACGCAGGCAAGGTTTAACACGAATTCATATTCCTCTCGATTGAGCAGATCCTGGAATAGAAACAGTCTAAATGTGTTAAACGGATACCAAAAGATTTTTAATATATAAACTAGTGATTCTCACCGTTAGATACTCCTTTTGAAATAATTTCGGAGTATCGATCTCTCGACCGTCGATAGGAAAGTATGCTTGGTTTAATCTCTGTCTTTCTTTCTCATTTGCGTTTCTAAGAGTGCCGTCGGTATCTCTAACAACGATAATTCTGTCTAAATTAGTTATCCCAAAAGATATATCAGTGAATATGATCCTGGATGTATCGTATCCCTGTAGCGCAAGATCCACCGATATTACTTCTGGAGTTTCTTGTTTCGTTTTTACAACTGGTGGCATTTGCAGTCGCAATTCTGACTTCGTTCTAGCCTCGTTTAAGGCCGTTTCAAGCTCTTCGTTCGTCATAAATTTGTAGGTCGGGGGCTCGAGTTTGTCACCATCTTTTCGCTCACGGTATACTTTCTTCAAATCTACTCTTGTCAACGTTTTAAGCAGACTCTGGACTTCGGGATTGAAAAATAACGGCGCTGGGTCCCGATCATTATCTACAATTATTGTACAAGATTATCAAACCGGTTTTTATATCGGGGAATACGAAATACAGATTCAACTTATAAGTTAACCTATAAACTACAACAACATTAGTTTATTCTATCTATATACCGATTTCTGTTGGTGTAGAACTGAAATGTCTGCACTTGATGAAAAGGGACTTATTGAATTGTCCATTTCGTATCAAGGCACTCAAGCTAGATGAGAATATGTTGTTTTTAAATACTTTCGCAACCCGTGCACCGGTGCATGCCATTTTTTGAGGCCAAAACTATGCTCAGACGATACGAGTTGGGGGATCGAGCGCTGGCTTATCGACCGAGTCCACATGTCGGTAAAAAAAAAAAAAATTGTATGAACACGTTTTGCTATTTATTTTGCAAATTCTTGGCAAAATTAACAGCGATATACGATTAAGAATCGATTTTCTACGGATTATTGGAACGGAAGCAACTGTTTTATACATACACACGAACACAGTGACAAGTTTCGTTGCCATTTTCGTAAGGATTGTATATGCCTACCTTATCATATAAGCAATCAGACTTGGGTGTTATGTATAATTATACACATTCACCGCCGTATTCATAGCATAAGGTTTGTTCGTCTTAGCTACACCTTTTACACTTTGACTAGATTTTACACTTTTCACTAGAAATTTACACCTCCTATTGGGCGAGTGTAAAAAGTGTAAGAAAAGTGTAGAAAGTGTAAGTTAAGACGAACAAACCTAATATCGGAACGCACCTTATGAATACGGGTGATTGACAACAGTGCAGCGGGCTTTGCCATTTATCTTGGTAAATTTGACGTGACAGGTAGGCGTTTAAGGCAAAAGAACAGTGATAAACATTGGAAATATAATATTTAAGTATTGTGTTCTGATAAAATCGACTTGATCTACCTAGTGAGTATTAAAAAAAAAATCATAACCCGCTTGCTATGTTATCTGAACCGATAATCAATGGTGTTTAAAGAGGTTATGGCTCAACTAAATAACCTATAAGGATAGTTAAAATAATACTTTTCCTTATCAGTATAACGTGGCACTAAACCGAGGGATGTGGACTACAAAGATAATATCAAATAACATATTATATGTCGAGAATTTTTTACCCGAATATTAGAAAAACAAAATAAACTAACACTAAAATGGAAAATCATTCCGTTCATATAAACAGTGTAGTACAATGTCCTAGAGATAGTGAAGATCATTTTACAATGGGCTCTGTTCCCCCTACCAAAATATATCCAGAGAAAAATAAAAGAGAAGATGAAATCGTTCTGGCCAGCGATTCTAAAGGCGGACTATTTAACCCTAGAGCTATGTTGTTTTTGACTCTTTGGTACTTCTTTAGCGGATGTACACTGTTTTTGAATAAATATATATTATCTTACATGGAAGGAGATCCAACTATTCTAGGTAATATTCATTTCTCATTTCTCGTCAGTTTAATTGAAAAAAAAAGTTAACAATAATTAATACTCAATTGTTTTTCCAAAGGTGCGTGCCAGATGCTTATGACGGCAACTTGTGGATTTATACAAATGTATTTTCCCTGTGGAATGTATAGAGCTAGTCCCAGGCTCACAAGACCTCCCGGTTTTTATAAACATATGATACTTGTCGGCTGTACTAGATTTATAACAGTTATATTGGGATTGGTAGCGCTGAATTATGTCGCTGTTAGTTTTACTGAGACTATTAAAAGCAGCGCTCCACTTTTTACCGTATTTATTAGCAGATACTTATTGGGTAAGGCGATAATCCCTTAGTTAGAATGTAATGAACCTTCGAAGTCTTGTATTATTTCAAAGATCATTAAGCCTTACACTCCTTTCTATTATACTGAAGATGTTGAGAGTGTAGATTTGAAACAATTCCTTCTGATCAGTCATAGTATCGAGGAAGGTATTTGTTCGGAAAGTAACACCTCTGTTGAATACTTAAATATCATTTTCAGGTGAACATACTGGCTTGTATGTTAATTTATCACTAATCCCAGTGATGGGGGGCCTGGCTTTGTGCTCGGCTAATGAAATAAGCTTTGATTTGAGAGGTTTCGTAGCTGCAATGGCTACTAATCTTACAGAATGTTTGCAGAATGTATATTCAAAGATGTTAATAAGTGGGGATGACTTTAAATACACGTAAATTTCAGTATATCTTTACATTTTATTCATTGGAATCGTTCTCGAATTGGTTGCCCGCACCTTGGGGTCTAGAAAAATTGATATATCATGATTCTATATCCTGTGATCATTCAATAATCAACATATATCAACGTTTCTAAACTCCAAGGTGCGTATACCCCCGTAAACTAACTTCGTGATTTTAATTTATGATCAAACCTCATTACAGGCCCGCAGAATTGCAGTTTTATACAAGCTTGGCATCTGTAGTGGTTCAAATTCCTGTGTCAATAATGCTGGTCGATCTACCAGCCCTACAGCACTCATTGAGTTTGAGATTATTCTCGGCCTTTTTACTCAACGGAGTATTCTTCCATTTTCAAAGTATTACTGCCTATGTGTTGATGGACTATATCAGTCCCGTTACACACAGGTGAGTTTTTTCTTCTGCTATTTAAACTGCTTTTAATAAATGTGATTTTGAATAACTTCTCTAATTACTCATGTTTTTCATTTCTTATCTAAATAGCGTTGCTAACACAGCAAAGAGAGCATTCTTAATATGGCTTTCAGTCGTGCTTTTCAACAATCCAGTAACTGGTTTGTCAGCATTGGGAACTTCCTTAGTGATAGCCGGTGTGCTTTTGTACAATCGTGCGCAACAGTACGATAAAATGAAGTTAGCGAACGCTAAGCGTGCTTCAAAAGTTAGTTTACAATGATATAAGGGAAAGAACGACGCTAGGAAGAATAGTAAATTATTTGTTTGATCAATTCTGTGGATCGTTCGGATGGAAACGAACTTTACCTTCGACGTGATGATCCTCAGTTTTAATATTTACTCTGGGAGAAATTTTTATTATCAATGTACTTACATCGAAGAAAGAGTCTATTTATTATTATCAAAATAATGATGTAGATGAGGATAATAATTTAATATCGATAGACAATTGTTCTACATTAATTTATAAAAGAGAAAATCTATATAGGATATTAAGTACAACTAAGTGTAGACCGGATAGATAATTTATTGATTTATTTATTTAAAGATTTTTTTTTCCATCGGGTTCAAAGTAAACAAATCTCATAGAAAGTTTATTCAAAGCTCATATCATACAGCAGTAAAAGCATAAGTAGGTATGTACTATGAATAAAATGAATCGATGCAAACACTGAAATAAATTAACAGAAGACTAGATGCATAGAATTTATTTTTAGTAGATTGTCTTCATTGAGGACACAACATTCCCGTATATGTACTATCCAGAGTGTAGCAATTTAATAATTTTAGTTTTATTACAAAGTTTAGTAAACGAAGGATAAGTGAATTCAGTCATTGCGCTCGAATCAATCGCGATCTATTTTTACTACATGAACTCGACGTTTGGGTGGCAATAAACAAATTCTTGAAGTAAATTTTTAATTTTCCTAATTGAAATAATTGTACGGAAAATTTTTATCTCTGGATGTAAAATTGGTCGTTAAAAATGCCAGAACGAATTTAGAGATCGACTTAATAGTGGAAGGTTTGTGTGGTATGGATCATATAATTGATTGTTACTGTGTTACTGTCTTCGACTCGCAGCGCACAAATATTATTGATGTATGTACAATGGAGAGTAGAAAACTTTTGATAACTTAATTAAATTAATGTATTATACATCTCTATACAGTATATACTTTTTGTAAATAATATGGCATAGATTTGAAAATAAATGGAAAAAAATTATGACAAAAACAATTTATGTAATTTGTCCCTCTACTTTTTCAGATTCTTATGGGTTCCTATTTTGAAAATGATCAATGATTTTCAAAACCAGGATACAAGTGAAATAATTTATTTCCATTTCATTAGTTATTTACAATACTGGATTTCACATAGTAAGAACTGGTGAAGAATTTCCATTGAGAGGTGAGAACTGGAAGAAAAAAGAAGCTGTTTTGGTCTTGCACTTCTATTTTATCTGGTTTTGTAATAATCCGCAATAAGACCAGGCATCACTTACGCGGATGAATAACTTTGTCGACAAGCGGATGTTTTTTTAAAAATTTAGCTACTGCAAGACCGTTCTTTTGATGCTGCTGCATTCTCAGCTCCAAAGTCTTCAAGCTACGGTTCACCTGGGCACAATCAAACGGAGATGGAACGATTCCCATTGCTTATAAACAGAAAGCAACAAAAATTAACAGATAGTTTCAGACTTAGGGATAAATTAATTCTGTTCATTATTCTTTGATATAGAATACTCTATTGTATTCAGCTTGAACCAAACATATTAGAGTTACGAATACATGCGACTGTGAAATGCGTTGTCAAAATAATATTAACCAGGGATGATTACATTATGGTAATTGATCTCTCCTGTTGAACATGTTGTTAATTATCGCAAGTCTAGGAGAGCAGACAATTTTATGCCTACCATATTGAATGACTCGTAATCTTTTTTATATGTCATCTCTGTTAGTGACCGCTGCTCCCATGATAACATCTGAGTGTCCATTCATGTATTTAGTTAGAGAGTAAACGACAATATCTGTGCCATACTCCCAAGGTTGCTATGAGTAAAAATATTATTATTTTATAAGAATTTACAACAATTTGAATCTAATCTAAAAAGGTAAAGGCCTTACCTGAAAGTAGCGAGTGAGAAAAGTATTGTCAACTACTAATATAATTTCTGGATGTTTAGCTTTCAGTAAATCAGCTATGGCTTCGATATCGGGTAATTTCAGTAAAGGATTCGTAGGTGTTTCCAGCCATACCATCGGAAAATAGATATTAAAATTTACGAATTGGGGTATATGAATGTAAAACGGCCTGATCATTCAATGCCCGATAAAATCATTGGCAATAAATCGAGCAAGTGATGATTGTACAATAGTGCGCTCATCTATGCTACAATCAATATCTTTTATACAGCTTAAACTAGACTAACTGACAATCATGAAAACTGAAAGGACTGACATCATGAAATTATTTATACAGTCATTTCACCACCAAAAGAAACACCTGATATATGTATATCTACTGTTGCATTATCTGAAATATTGTGTAAGTATTGCTCAATGAATGAATTACTATCTGCACATTGAAGATTGCAGATTGTTTTTCAGTTCAACTACTACACAAGCGAACTTAACAGTATCTCTAGTCGATAAAGTATTCCAATTTTAGTAGATGTGGTAAAAAAAAATTAAAGTCTAATTTTTTCTTGAGTAAATAATGTTCATGAAAATTCTGTATACCTTTGTGTTGGTCTGTAATGCTTGCTCGCCACACTTTTCGTACTAGTAGCGTCGACAAAGGTGACTTAAATCCCCTGTTTAGAGGCACATTGTTGAAAGCATCTGTTCGTACCGCCGTGCACATCGTTTCCGCATACGATGTGTTCTCCTACTTCAAGCAAAGAGGTGATCGAAGTTGTAGCGCCCAGTCCGGAGGCGAATACTAACTGAATACTGTTTAGCATCCTCAATGGATGTTAAGCAAGCTTCAAGAACGCTGCGGGTTGGATTACCAGATCAAGCATATTTCAAGCCCCGGTAGAAAAGGGATAATCATAAAACAGAATAATTGTAGATGACATATGTGATTTACAGCGAAAATTAATGCATTTTTTAACTATATGTATTAATCCGCTAATTATTTAAATAATAATTGTACCGATTGTAGGTACAATTGACAATCTAGTGGTTAATTTAAGTTTGTTCTAATAATAGATTGACCTCTATAGACCAATTAATGTTTTGATCCAGAGAAGATGTACAACTCTCAGTGTTAAAATAGGTATACATTGAGAGATATATTCTATGTTGAGTAGGGTGGGACTTCATTTACATATGTTTATATTTATATACATAATGATTTATCTTACAGTTTCATTTTATCAAAGCTAACATCACTATGTAATAATACACATGGGACATTAATTGGAAAATGCTGACGTCATGTCTTGAAAAAGAGGCAATTAGTGATAGACGATTCTTAACACCTGACTCATCCTCATGTGCTAATCTGCTAGTCATGTTATTAAGAAAAATGACAAAAGGATGAAGAAAATGAATTAGCGTTTTGCTTCAATCAGTAAGGCCTATAAGCGGTTTATAATTAGGACAAATTCGATTGAACTCATCGTTGGTATAACAGACAAGAAAATTTTTTAAGTAGATCCATCTCGTCTGGATGGATAATTTATATCTCAAAGCAAGTCATTAATTGGTTTTGATAAAGAGAGCAAAGACTTCTCATCTAACTTTCATATCCTCAATGGATTGGCATACTTGTATTCTGCGAATCATATGTTTACAACAAGACTTCAGCAGACACACACTGCTTATATGATGTAGCAGCTGTTTATTTGCTTCTTGTTCATTCCGTCGAATAACTATGATACAAGTTCGCTGATGTTAACAAAATTTGGCACAGAAATCAGTTTTATAATATGTAGACCTGGTAGTGAATTTGAGCCAAACCAATGGCATTTTTGAAGGGGAGACAAAAATATGTTTTCTACAAAGTATTATTATTTCCTCAATTCTTTGTCCGATTTGAATGAAATGTATTTAGTTGGTATTTCTTACAGCACTGAACTTTCTCGCCAAATATAGCAGGATTTGGAGATCAGAGATGGCGTTTTACAAAGTAATTTAATTATTGGGATCTGTTTTGCAACGATTTGAAATAATAGAAACTTGATATGCAATGAAAAAAGAGAAGTATATTATTACTACCAGATTTCTGTTACAGCTTATTCACCGAGAAATTCATTATCTCATCTCATACGTTAGTAGTCTTTTATCGCCTCATAAAGATTAACAAGAACACTTGCATTGTTAGTTTTTATTATCAAAGACCACTTTGACGATTATATTTGGGACTGATAATTGAAAATGAGTTCAATAACCACTGGCCTCAATTCTCAAATCATGAATATAGTTGAAAGGTGATAAATAAGATTCAATCTAAATACAAGAAAATCTTCCACTACCTCGATGCTTTCAGGGAACATTTTACAGTAAAAAATTCCTAATTATTAGATTAAAAAATATATTAAAAACCGTTGAAAAACAAATAATCAAAGAGAAAACATATTCTCACTCTGGCCACAGCAGGTCTATCTTGGCGAAATGTGGTGGATGTTACAAGGGTGGTATAACACAGCAGTGTTTCTATTGAAATGGATCTTGTCCTGAATGAATAGCTCTTGTTGCAAATCCTTCCTTAGTATTGGTAGGCATTTTCTATTGTGATTTTTCTGCAATGTGGAATAGAAAATATTCTTATTGGTCAGTTTTTATAAACGTATTGAAACAATATAGCTCAATATATTCCCTAATAGCTAAGATACAAACGCTGGTAATTATGTGTAATATGGCATTATATACCAGCTACTTTAAGAAGCAATATCAATCATTATTAATTATTATCAATTATCAGCAAGTCTGTATTATCTATTAACAAGAGTTTCAAATAATCCAATTGTGAGTGGACTACATATTTGAACTAACATACCTCTAACAATGATGATAATATTATCAAGTTACATTCTCGTATACATATGAGTCATTCCACGTCAAACCGGGCAAAATAAATGAAAAACTGACCTTGATGTTTCCGATTTCGCTATAACTTTTTTTATATCGGTTCTATGGAACAAATAAATTAATCAAACAAATTTTTTTTCAATTTTTCGCCCCTATTTTCCAAGTTACACGAGGCTGAAATTTAGGAGAAAAGGCCAAAAATCGAAAACATACTCTCCTTCAATCGATCCTAGAGACTTCATCCAAGAACCATTCTAGAGCTATTGAATGACACTATTATTGCACATTCATTGAATTCTCAAATAACGAACGGTTCCGTTTGTTATAAACAAATATGTTATTCAAATGTGGTTTTCAAGGCCAGAACCATGCGTGAAAATTCCCAAAAAAATACGAGCATATTCCTCGATCAATTCTCTACAAAACTGTTAAGTAACAGAATGAAACTTTGAAGAAAACTACGTTAGAACGATTTATTTATAAACAACGCTAAAAGATCATCAGAAAAGAATATATCATATCAGTTTATTAAATATTTAACTAACAATAAGTAAATCGATATCCTAAATCTCACATAAAGATCCTCTAGTCACATTATATTATACGTAATACCCGGAAGTCGTTATATTTGCTTACAATTAGTGGTTTATTTAGAAACAACGGCCTTTAATAACTTTGCGGCATCAGAGTTTTTTTTTCATGCGCGCGGAATAATAAAAACAACAATTTAGAATTTTTTACCAAAGACGATTACCAAAAAGAAGTAGCTGCATTGCAACCTCGTTTTGAAAAAGCTCAATCAGTTCGGAGTACACCGACATTTCATTGTATTTTGCCACTAATAAAAAATAAATTAATAGCTATTAAGAGGTACTCTGAAGCCGGAAAGTCAGTAGAGGCGTTGTTTCTAAATAAACTAGTAATGGTAAGCAAATATAACGATTACCAGGTATTACATATGTATAGTATAATGTGGCTAGGGGATCCTGATGTGCGATCTAAGATTTCGATTTACTTATTGTTAGTTGAATATTTAATAAACGGATATGATATATTGTTTTCTGATATGGCCTATTTTTTAAATATAGATCTACGAGCCCGCCATTTCTTCCGGCAGCGCGCGCCGTTGTTTATAAATAAATATGTTTTAACGCAGTTTCCATCGGAGTTCCATTCTGTTACTCAACAGTTTTGTAGAGAATTGATCAAGGAATACGCTCGTATTTTTGGGGGAATTTTCACGCGTGGTTCTCGCGTTGAAAACCACGTTTGAATGATATATCGTCGGTGATAGTGGAATATCGCGTAACAACATCTTGCAATACCGCGTAAGTACAAAAATAGCAGAAATGAAATTTGGTATGCATTCTATATAAAAATAAAAAATACATAATACGAATACCAAATCTCATTTTTGCTATTTTTGTGCTTACACGGTATTGCAATATGTAGTTACGCGGTATTGCACTATCGCCGACGATATTTGTTTATAACAGATGGAACTGTTCGTTATTGCAGAATTCAATGAATGTGCAATAATAGCGTCATTCAATAGCTCTAGAATGGTTTTTGGATGAAGTCTCTAGGATGAATACAATTAAAGATCTGACCGTTTGCAGGGGAGCATGTTTTTGATCTTTGTCCCTTTCTCCTGGATTTTACCCTCGTGTAACTTGGAAAATAGGGATGAAACAATTTTTAAAAAATTGTTTGATGAATTTATTTGTCCCATAGAACCCATAAAAAAAATTATAGCAAAGACAATTTATGTAATTTGTCCTTCCAGTTTTTCAGATTCTGATTAGTTCCTATTTTGAAAGTGATAATCTCTTTTGGAGAAAAACATGGTTTTCAAAACCGAGATACAGGTAAAATAATTTATTTTCATTTCATTAGTTATTTACATTACTGGATTTCACATAGTAAGACCTGACGAAGTATTTCAATTTTTTTTTTATACAAATAAATATAAACAGGAATGGGTCAGAAAATTTCTGAACTATCGATCTCGTTTGATCCGGATATAATCTTCTGTAATAAATGACTATTTTGTACGATATTACTTCAAGCCCCGATGAAGTGAGATAAGTTGAGCAACTCCGATAAGAGTTTGTTATCGATAACTCTGACGCAAAAGTTGCGACGTTATTATCAAGGAAAATAGCATATTCTTATTTGTAAAAATAAAACCAACGTTTATTTGTTGTCAATATTCCTTTACTATACTTGAGATCTCTTCAGATCAGATACGAAAGCAGCAGTTCCAATGTAAAATTGAATGGCCGTCATTATTCTATTTTGTGATTCAATAATAAATTATATTCAAGTATTAGAACAGTATAATTCATGCGTTAACTAATTAAATGGAAACATTTCTGTCTCTGCAATTAATAAAAAGTCATTCAAATAATTGATCATAACTGTTTAACTTTGTTTAAAGATAATAAGTTACTAAAGTATGTATAACCATCCATAGTAAATATTGCGTGTATATTTATACTTCCACCCGTTTAAAAACTAGAGATTGCAATTATCAATGGAATACACTTACGCTGACGATTAATACAGTACATTATTTATGATTAGTTAAAGATACTGTGTCTATAGTATAATTAGATAATGAATTTTAACAACAAAGTGAATCGTATTTCACTCAATTAAGGCTATTCTGTGAAAGGCAGCAAAGTTATAATCCTACATTATATGTCACCAAAGAGAATAAAAGGAGAGATAAGAATAATAATAGTAAAATGAAACGCAATAAATATAATATTAGAGAACAAAAAGGTCATGATTAATGATCTAGTAATTTTATACATTATTATCAACTATAAATGTGAAACTGCTTCACATATCGAAGGATTATGAACCAAGACTCCAAGTTATACACTCAAAATACAAACGATATAGTCTAGACCAAGAAATACATAGTAAGAAATGAAAGATATTTAAAACTATACATAAAATAGTAAATATGTAAAAATTGGCCTGCAATACGCATCAAGCGTATATTAAAGAAATATTTCTATGTAGGAAACAATAATTGATGTATGAATATAACAATTCCAAATAATGATTGCGAACAAGGCTCTAGATATGCATTCCTAAAGGAAAACTTTTGTGTATGCTCATCTTTCGAAAGAACATTGCATATGCGATGAGAAATTCCGTTTGATAGCTCTTGAAAATATTCACAAAACACAGTAAAAAAGCCGAATAAATGATTCCATCTGATTCTAAAGCCCTAGTTTTTGTAAATTGTCCATTCAGTTATAAAATTCATAACAAGTATTAGGTATTTCATTGAGCAGCTTTTAAAGCTTGGTCAAGATCCAGCAATATATCATGTTCAGATTCAATACCGACTGACAAACGTACTAGTTGGTCTGTGATCCCAAGTTTGACTCGTTCTGCCTCTGGTACAGATGCATGCGTCATAACAGATCTGAAGGTTGAAGAAACAAAATTAGCGTAAAATATAAGCATCAAATTAATAATCTCGAGTGAAATTGATATTCTTCATTTCTATCATGAAAAGGCATAAAACTTACGGTAATTCAGCGAGAGACTCGTATCCTCCGAGGGATTCGGCGAGGGTAAATAATTTAAGAGCTTTTAAAAACTTGGCGGAATCACCCTTCAAGTAGAATGAAATCATGCCGCTGTGACCGCTGGATTGTCTCAGGGCGAGTTCGTGCTGCGGATGAGAGGTGAGAACTGGAAGAAAATAGAAACCGTGCTGGTCTGCACTCTTATTTCGTCTGGTTTTGTAATAACCCGCAATAACATAAGGTAGAACTTACGCGGATGAATAACTTTGTCGACAAGCGGATGTTTTTCTAAAAATTTAGCTACTGCAAGACCATTTTTTTGATGCTGCTGCATTCTCAGCTCCAAAGTCTTCAAGCTACGGTTCACCTGGGCACAATCGAACGGCGATGGAACGATCCCCATTGCTTATAAACAGAAAGTAACAATAAGTAACGGATAGTTTCAGACTTAGGGATAAAATAATACTGTTTATTATTTTTTCACATAGAATACTTCATTGCAATCAGCTTGAACTCAACATATTAAAGTAACGAACATATGAGACTTTGAAATATGTTGTTGAAAATAACTAGCAATGATTACATTACAGTAATCGATCCATCCTGTTGAATACGATGTTAATTATTGCAAGTTCATCAGAGCAGATAATTTTATGCTCACCATTTTGAATGAATCGTAATCTTTTTTCTATGTCATCTCTCTTAGTGACCGCTGCTCCCATAATAACATCCGAGTGTCCATTCATGTATTTAGTTAGAGAGTAAACGACAATATCTGCGCCATACTCCAAGGGTCGCTATATAAGTAAAAATGTTATTATTTTATAAGAATTTATAGCAATTTGAATCTATTCTGAAAAGGTAACGAAGTCTTACCTGAAAGTAGCAAGTGAGAAAAGTATTGTCAACTACTAATATAATTTCTGGACGTTTGGCTTTCAGTAAATCGGCTATGGTTTTGATATCAGCTAATTTCAGCAGAGGATTCGTAGGTGTTTCTAGCCATACCATCTGAAAATAGATATTAAAATTTACGGATTGGGGTATATGAATGTAAAATGGTTTTATCTTTTGATGCCTCATAAAACCATTTGCAATAAATCGAGCCAGTAATGATTATAAAATATTGCGTTCATCTATGCTGCAATCAATATCTCTTACAAAGCTCAAACTCAAATAACTGACATCATGAACTTATTTATACAGTCATATTATCACCAAAAGAAACATCTGACATATGTATCTATTGTTGCGTTATTTGAAATATTGTGTAAGCATTGCTCAAGGATTGAATTACTATCTGCATATTAAAGATCGCAGATTTTTTTTTAATTCAAACATTACACAAGCAAACTCAACAGTATCTCTAGTCGATAAGATATTTCAATTTCATTAGATGTGGTAAAAAAAAAAATTAAAGTTACATTTTTTTCTTGAGTAAATAATGGTTATGAAAATTCTGAATACCTTTGTGTTGGTCTGTAATGCTTGCTCGACACTTTTCGTACTAGTAGCATTGACAAAGGTGACTTTAATCCCCTGTTTAGAGGCACATTGTTGAAAGAATCTGTTCGTACCGCCGTAGACATCGTCTCCGCATACAATGTGGTCGCCTACTTCAAGCAAAGAGGTGATTGAAGTTGTCGCGCCCAGTCCGGAGGCGAATACTAACGCATGTTTAGCATCCTCAATGGACGCTAAGCAAGCTTCAAGAACGTTGCGGGTTGGATTACCAGATCGACCATATTCAAAGCCCTGGTAAAAGGGAGATAATCATAAAATAAAATAATTGTAGAAGATTTGATTTTTGATTTAAGTGAAAATAGTTGCTTTTTTTTTACTACATGTATTTAATCACTAATTATATATTCGTTAATTATTCAAATAATAATTGTACCAATTGTAGATACAATTGACAATCGAGTGACTAATTACTGGCAAGTATCTCAATTGGCAAATTAGTGTTTAAATTTTTTCTAATGATAGATTGAGCTCCATAGACCAATTAATGTTTTAATCCAGAGAAGATGTGCGACTCTCAGCATTAAAATAAATTGGGAGTCATATTCTATGCTGAGTGGAGTGGGATGAAGTAGACTGACTTCATTTACATATATACACCTAAACACACATACATGTGTATACATAATGATTTATCCTAGAATTTAATTTTATCAAAGCTATCATCAGTATGTAATAATTCACGTGGGGGAATAATTGAAAAAGGCTGATGTCATGTCTTGGAGAAGAGACGATTAGTGATGGACGGATCTTAATACCAGACTCATTCTCTCGTGTTAATCTGCTAGTCATGTTATTAGGGGAAATGACGAAGGAACGAAGAAAATGATTGAGCATTATGCTTCAATTGGCTCGGCAAGGTCATTCAACTCGATCACGTTTATAATCGGGGGACCTTCGATTGAACTTATCGTTGGTATGATAGGCAGCAACATTTTTTAGGCTGATTTGTCTTGCCTGGATGGATAATTCCTATCTCAAAGTAAGTCATTAATCGGATTTGATAAAAAGAGCAAAGGCTCTTTATCTAACTTTCATATCCTCAATGGATTAGTATACTCGTATTATGAGTATTGTATGTTTACAACAAGAATTCAGCAGACACAGACTGCTCATGCTGTAGCAGCTGCTTATTTGTTTTTTTTTTTTCATTCCGTTGAATAACTTAGAAACAAGTTACTGAAGTTAAAAAAATTTGGCACAGGAATAAGTTGAATAGTTTGTAGAGCTGGTATTGAATTTCAGCCAAATCAATAGAGGCATTTTTGAAGGGAGACCAAAGTATTTTTTCTCCAAAGAATTATTATTTCCTGAATTCTTTGTGCCATTTATATAAAATTTATTTACTTGGCTTTTTTTACAGCACTGAAGGTTCTCGCCAAATATAGCGGAATTTGCAAATCAGAGATTGCGTTTTACAAAGTAGTTTAATCATTGGGCTACATTTTTCAACAATTTGAAATAATAGAAGCGTGATATGCAATGAAAAAAGTGAGGTATATTGTTACTACCAGATTTCTGTTACAGCTTATTTACCGAGAAATTCATTATCTAATCTCATATGTTAATAGTATTTTATTGCCTTATAAAGATCAACAAGAACACTTGCATTGTTAGTTTTGATTATCAAAGACCACTTTGACGATTATTTGGGACCGATAATTGAAAATGAGTTCAATAACCACTGGCCTCAATTCTCAAAGCAAGAAATTAGTTGAAAGGTGATAAATAAAATTCAATGTAAATACAAAAAAATCTCGATGCTTTCAGGGAACATTTTCAGAGTCAAAAATTCCTAATTATTAGATTAAAAAATACATTGAAAACCGTTTGAAAACATATAATTATAGAAAAAACATATTCTCACTCTGTGCTGAGCAGGTCCGTCTTGACGAAATGTAGTGGACATCACAAGGGGTGGTATAACAGAGCAGTGTTCCCATTGTAACGGATCTTGTCCTGAATGAATGGCTCTTGTTGCAAATCCTTCCTTAGTATTGGTAGGCATTTTCTATTGTGATTGTTCTGCAATGTGGAATGAAAAATGATCCTATTGGTTGGTTTTTATAAACGTATTGATACAATAGCTCATATTCTCTACTAGCTAAGATACAGAAGCTGTTAATTATGCGTAATATACCATTATATATACCCTACTTCAAAAAGCAATATCAATTATTATCAATTCTCTATTATCTACTAACACAAGTCTTAAATAACCCAATTGCGATTGTACTACATATGTAAATTAATATACCTGAGTAACAATGATGATAATATGATCAAGTTACATTCTCCTATACATAATGTATGTATATGTACATGTATGATTCAACAGATGTAAAATCTAGTGCAACATCTTACAAATATCTACTCTAATCATTTATTGGCTGGCTTATCTTTGTGTAAATGAATCCCACTGCATATCAATTTTATACTTATGGTATTGGCCCTTGGAATAATGACTCATATAGTCTTTGAAACAATAATAGACACGGAAATATTGTATATCTGGGGTATTCCATAAAAACTTAACGAGCGATTTTTTTTCTTTTTCATATACTATATATATATGTCGTAGTATCTATCGAAAGAAGTATTACTGAATTTTTCCAGATTTTTATTTCTACCAGAGTTTTTGAAGAAAATTTTTGATTGCTCATAACTTGAAATAAAAGTCACTTTTTTGTCTTGGAACGTCTTTTCATAAAAAATTACTGAAAAAATGTTAGAAAATTATTACGATGTTTTTTTTTTTTGAATTTTGAAGTAAAAAAATACTTGTTATTTCAAGTGTTCCGCACCTTCGAGACTTTTTTGTTTTTTGAATTCATAAAAATTCCAAATATATCGGTATGTTAGAAGATGAGAACTTTGAGTAATAATATGTGACAGCTGTAAGCGGAGAGAATGATTTTGCGTGAGAATTCAAATTAAAAAAAAAAATATCACATTACGAAAGAATAATCATTAGGATATTCGACATGATGAGGAACTATTTTATAATGAACGAACGATAAAAGTTAACGTTAACATTTACCGTAAGGAAAATTGACTGAATCAAAAATGTATAAATACACTTCGGTATAAGCAATGCGGAAAAAGTCTGTCAACGCGCATGTGATTACGGAGGTTTGTGAAAATTATTACATCAGCCGAGGATATGCGAGTTCTTATTATTATTATTATTTTATTTTTTTAATTTACCTGCGAATCATTCTAAATTAGATATTTATAATTAACTAGTTTAAATTTGTAACCCAGTCTACGTGTTAAAAGGTCGAAATATGCGAGCGTTCTTTGCTTCTATACTTACAACAAGTGTAACGGTAATGGAAAGTGCGAAGCGCTATCACTGACGGTTAACCACAGACTGAGAGCTTGAGATGGCGTCACCGGGATAATAATTGCTAAAAATTCAACTCGTCAGAAAGGTCTCAGGCTCTAAATTATTCGGCACAAGCAGCCGGCCACGTGCCAGAAACGGTCGATCAATCTGAAGTTAACTTCGATACGAAAATTTCGCACAATTTACAAGGTCATTATCTCTACGCGAAACACGATTGAAAAAAATATAGCGTGCGCGATTCTTCATTGTGACAGATAGGGTCTGACAAGCGGTGTTTAACCTATAGGGTGAAAAATTTTCTGATGCGAACTTTAATATTGAAATACAGTTTTTATCCATAGTGTTGAAACTAAGGTATCGAAATGTTAATTTACAACGAAAGAAATGACAAGCCAACTATCTAGGCGGTCGTATTAATTATTTAAAACCACCGGCGTGAACTTAGCCGCTGAAATATATTTGACAGCCGGAACTTAAGCGTTGAGCAGACGACGCGAGTTAACGTTTCTATCTATTCGTTTATTGGCGGATAGTTTATTCTCGTAAATATATCCTCCAATAAGAATTCTTCCCACCATAATTAAATCGATATTTACTCGATTATTCGCGCGAGCTATCCATCCTCATTCGGTATTCTCTCTCCTTGTTTAGCAAATTATTTTCTCATGCAGTGTTGGACGACGATATCCGTCTGCGACATTTGAGCGTTTATTCTTTTTGTATTGCGATGGAAAGAAATAAAGGAATAATTATTGCGTTTCTTTTATTTATAACCAACTACGTTACCGCTGACGTATACTACAATTTCGTTAATCGAGAAGATCCCTGCGTTGCTTTATGCGACAAAACACCACTGTCATTTAGCGACGTGAGTAAATTATGAAATATCTTTCTTTTTTTTTTCCTTCTTTATTTATTATTATCCCACACACTTTCATTCAATGTTTACACATTGAAAAAAACACTACTCTATACACATAACTCTACGCTCTTTCCACCCACAGATACTCACGCACACGCACACGCACATACACATACACATCTATGATATAATTCTAAAAAACATCTTATCCGCATTTTATTCTTAGACAAATTACGCTAAATCCTGCTGTCAACGAGGATGTACATTCTTCAATTTGGTCGATCTCCGTCACGGTTTAGAACCTGATAGTTTAAACGGTACAAGAGATGCTTGTGAGGCGTGTAAGTGAAAAAAAAAAAAAATTTCTAAAAATAATTTAAAAAAAGGAAAAGAAACTTAAATAAAATTTTTCAACATTTTTGTAATACGCAAATTTTTAGCCTGCATAGAAGCTTACTCTTCGCCCCAAGATCGCTACGCCTGTAACACGGGCTGCGAATTTATGGCCAAAGAACGTGTTTCGGAGTTGGTATCTCTATTCTCCGTCGCTATATACGTTGAGGAAGGTCCTGACTCCAGTATCCTATTGATGTCCCCGGATATGCCTGAAAGTGATATCCTCACTGATCCTGGTTTAAGGAAAGAGCTTTTACCCAGATGGTGGGATTCAGAGGGATTTAAACTACCACAAACTTATATTAAAACTGTGCCCATTGATTCAGGGGTAAGACATCGAATTCTGGTTACTATTTTTCATAGTTTCAATGCATTTGTTCCACCCGTTTCTATTATTTTCAGATTTCAATAATAGTTTTCTTTTGTTTCCTGGCCGGATTTTGTAGTAAAACCAATGTTTATTCTGACTCGAATGTAAAACGAGTAGATGAAAACAAATATCTGCTCATTCTTATCTTATTTTGCTAACTTTTGTTAGATAAGAGAGAATACCTGAGTCTTTTACGTGATAAGGATCTGTTATTGATGATTATAATCGACTGGGATGGGCTTAGATGTGTAAAAAATAGCGTTTTTAAACATGAAACTGATTCTTACAACACTTGAATCGTTTATTTTTAACGTAAATTTGAATTTTTAGAATCAGCCTATCCTCAATTATGGAAAAATACATGATTTCTCTATAACTGATTGATTTGATTTCAAAACAGGCCGTTGATTACGGAATTCCATCGGATTACTCCGGAGAAGCTGAGCAATCTGCTTCTATCCCTGGTTCTGATTGGCTTCAGTGTGCTTCTAGACATACGGGAATGCCGCAGTGGGTTTTAGCTGCGTCTATGGTTGCAGCTGCATTATCTGCTTTATGGCTTTGTTTGTCAGCTGATAAATCTGGCGATATACAGTCTGAAGAGTTGATAAGTGAAAAGTCTAGCTCTCCTAACAAACTAACAATACTTATATTGGATGAGGCGCCTTTGCATAAGGTCCCACCACCTAAGTATAGCGAAATTGATCTGAGTATAGATATTAGAAGTTAAGATGTTGTTTAAATATTGATATTTTACTTTTGAGAATTTGAAAAAAAAATTAAGAACTAAAAGTATCGAAAAATATATAGCTTTGAATAGTAAAGCATGGATTTTATTTGCAAATTGAATTATTTCATTCGTTTTTAGCTTATTGGTATATAATCAAAGTCTTGAAAGATTTTTCATAATCGCGATATGTTGTGGAATGTGGAAAGGAGAAACGATGAAATACTGTTTTCACATTTCTTCCTCCACTGGATGTGTTATTGATCGTATTATTTAATATTTACAAAATTTTTTCGTCTCAATGGAGGTAGTAATGACCTGAGAAAACATTCCGAGTCGAAATAAAGCAGCTAAAGTAAAGTAGAATTAAAATCTAAAGACATTCGACCAAATACCATGAAATACAGAGTATAAAAATTGGAATTTATCAAAAAATGGATAAAAGCTTAATCGTGAACGGTGCGAAAAGCCTTTAAATTTATACGTTATTAAGCATATTTAATTATTAAACAATATATAAAATATTAACTATCGTAAGTTATAGTATTGAGAAGAAGAAAGATCCTGGACTCGTTCCAAAAATAAAATTACAGCCTTTACAAAGCTGTATTGCATTACTGGTATGGAAGCTCAGATTTGGTGAGTTTTATTCTGTAGTAATTCTCCAACTGAAATATAATTAACAGAAGTTTGAGGAGGGCTGCTGTGAAGGAATTAAAGAGTTCAACGATAAATAGCAGCAGCATTTATATCATTCTGCAGGATAGCGTTGGAATTGAAAGTTGAATTTAATAAGAGAAAAGATATATTGAAACTCACATTTATACTTTTCCTATATAACTGTGATTAAAATTCCAAAGATGCACTGTCGTATGTTTTCCTGTACATGTATCAATGCTTGACCAATTTGAAGTTTGAATTAAAAAAAAAAAAAAAATTACAAAAAAATAAAAAATAAAAAAATAATTATAAAAAAAAAATACAACATATTTTATAATCAATTATGTTAGCTTGCTCAAATTAGTTTTGTGTCTTGTATTTGTACTTATTATTAATGTGTATATGTATATCTAGAAGTTGTCAACCACCAGCAATTATTATTAATCAGAATTAAAAGAAGAATTTTGAAACTATGTGGAAAAATTCGAACGTTAAAACTTTGAAAGTACCTAATTACCGATACTATTCTAAGTCAAGAAACAAATAATCAGAAATCTAATCACGTTACAACGAAGATCAACACCTCACATTGAATATAAAATGAGAATAAGAATTGATAAACATAAAGACGATAAGATGCGGAGAAATTTGAGAAATATTCTAGGCCTGTTGCCAAAATAAATACATTATCTAAGTATGCGTAGCGTATTTCCAAACAATTTTCAACACATATGATATATTATTGAATAATTTTCGGTTGATGATAATCAAAAAACATTTGAACAGTATCAATGTTGAAAATAGAAAAAGAAGAAGACAGAGTTTTCTGTCCACAGATTTAAAAGCTGGCATATAAATAAAATGGACAATTTATGAGTTCATGTAGTACATGAAAATTGGATTAAGTAATAAAACGTAGAAGAAGTACATGTCAGCCAGAGCGCAGGCCTAAAGCGTAATCAAAATGACTAGAGAATACATAATAAGTATGTATTCCTCACACAGAGTGATGTTTAAAGAAAAAAACATAAAAAAAAGCTTATGTTGGGATATTAGAAACGTGATATATCTATTGTACCAAATTATTGATGTACTTAATTATATTAATTTTATCAACGAACCAGATAGCAAATTGAAAATACAAGGTATGAACTAACATCATACTATACGATGATTTAACTGAGTTAAAAATCAAAAGAAACCTGTATCTGTTTGTCTATGATTAAAATAATTGTGCACCGCATCCATTGTCGTCACTTAAGAGATGTTTTTAATCTAATACTTTAAATGTGTATTAGAGTAATAATTTTCATTATTATAAATATAATAAATATATAGTTATAAATAAATAATAAAAAAATATAGTTTATCAATCTGATCAGCCCGCTATCTGGACAATTGCAATTCTATTATAATTGCTGTTATTATTATAATATGTGAGAATGAAATAGTTGGCCTGGATGCACCACTATGATTTCTAAAAAATAATCAAATAGCAATCAAATTTTATGATCATTTATGAATAATAAATGATTATAGGATAGTTTTGAATTTTATTTTATTGTTGCTTATTGTTCGTCGACTAAAAGTTGATGTGTTATTTCTAAGACTTTAAAAGAAGCAATAAATGGTTTGGAACTATGCACAATCACAGTCTATAATAAAATCGATACTTCAAAATTTTTAATAAACATCTTGGTGCTCCGAGCAAACATATATGAGCAACCTAACTTCTCATCTCTTTAATCGTACTAACATAAGCTTCTGTCAATGTCTTTCAAATTATCAAGGTGATCCGAGAATGAAAGAGCCAACTTGGAAATATTTTGCCCGGATTTTGTCTCTTACGAATATTTCTTACCAAAGAAGACGCTGTCTCAGGTTTACACACAAAAGTCCTGATTCCATACGTCAATGATTACGCCTCGGAAAACCTTGAATTTTAAACTCTGTCTGTGCTTTTTAAATAGATAATACCTAATATGCGATTATAATAATATAATACGTCATCTCCATTTGTTTCATTATAATCTCTAGGAATTAGGATGATCCAATGTTTACACTCAGGAGGAGAGATCTCGATTTCGAAAGAGACTAACTTTTTTTTTATTTTACATTTTGAATACTATTTATGGTATGATATAAACTCGATTCAATTTACAGATTCAAATATTACTGTATACAATACATCGATAAAATCAAAATCTCAAGTCCTCCTGAAAGTATGATTTAGTAAGGAGGCCACTGTCTAAATTTGAAGTCATGTTATTATACGAAAATGAAAATAAAAAAGATAGTATCTCATTAAGGTACATAAATAGTCTTTATTTTTCATCCAATTAGTAACGCAGTTTTTATGATAAACATAATTTATCATCTTAACGGTGTAACGTATCCAGTATAACGTTCCTCGTACAGTTAATATCGATCAGTGCTTACGGACTAATACGGTTATAAAATAGTGAGCAGCATTTCAACAATCATCAGAACTAAAATATTAAATATTTACAAAGCTTAAGCCGCAATTACAATATATGAAGTAACTTTTACATATTTCAAAAACGCTAGTTAAATTTTTCCGACCTTTTATCCAGGAAAAATATCTCCTCATTTTTAGCCACTATAATTTCGGTGCATTGAGAGACGATTCTTACGTTAGGAAAAAAATAAAAAAAAAAATAAAAAAAAGTTAAGCGGAATAAAATCTCTTAAGCTTTTAAACTACTGCCAATTATTGGGGGGTCAGCTTCCACAGTAATCAGTGAAATCGCTAGCATTAATTGATTGAAGAACGTTTAAATTATCAAAATATATCTATGCAAATATTGAGAAGAACGAAAGCTAGTAATTAATGATCAACGATCGCATTTTGCGAGCAGTATCGACCTCGCAGTTGAATATACTAAATACAAAAATGATGTAAGGCAGTGTATTGAGTAAAATTAAACGGTGGCAATGGTGCTTTGAGGGTTTCATCGTTTACAGCCAGTAAAGACGAGGATCGTCTCTACGAACTTGGAGTTTTAAGACATGTCGATAAATTTTCAAAGCCGGTCCCAGGAGTAAATCCATGCTGGTCAGAACGTCCGAACGTTTCATTAACAGAAGAGAATGACCGTCTATATCCTGTAATGTGAAAATCATGATAATAAAATTGTTCTTTCATGAATTTTCTGCCTCTTCTGCAAAACTTTTTCTCATTTTGCTCACCTGTTGTCTAAAGACTTCAGCTTCCTTGGGGAAAAGCCTTGCAAAGTATTGATAAACCTGTTCAGAAGTCCAGTCTGAAGCGTCTGGAATATTTGGGTCGATTCCATCCCTCGGTCCGTCGTCTTCCATTTGATCCGAAGATCCTCTAGCAGGAGAAACTTGCGGACTTAAAACTGGCGGTAGAACGGAAGGATGCGAAGGCGTCGTGGGACGGCTTGCCACTGAAGAAAAGCTTTGCACAATGCTCGGCTTACAGTGCTTTTGTGTACAATTGCTGCAGTGCCATTTCGAAGTCGATTTTTGAACTGATATACGGGGCGTGTGGCAGGAAGAGTGATAGGCTTCGTCGCAGGAGTAGCAAGTGACCAACGTGCCCTGGAAAAACGAAGTAAAACGTTTGCTTTTAAAATTCATGATTAGAAATTAAGTTGTTTTGGTATTCAATGACGAAAAACAGTTGGAAATTAATGATGATTATGAATTCTTGTTGTTCTGTTGTTTTTATTTTTAAACTTACAGCGTCTGATGTTTCGCAGCAAACTGTGCAGCTTTTACATCTTTCGCATTGCCAGCTGCTGTCCAATTTGTGGATTAATTCCTCCGGTGAATAAATGCAGCTAGGATGAGCTAGAAAAATGATATGATATTCAATATTTATGATGAGAAAGCTTCGATTCTTATTGGATAATGATATCTTTTTCTTAGAATGGAAAGAATGTTGATTTGCTAAGCTGAAACAAAGAGGAAACAAACCTCTGACGGTACAATCTCGGCACGCAACAAGCCTCTCTTGTTTCTGTTTAGCACAAAGACTGCAATGATATTGCGGACTATCTTTTGTACTGGGTTTCACAACCTCTTGAGTTTCCTGGGCAGGAACTATCGCTGTTTTATTTTGGGTACCAGGTTGTCTCCCTCGTTTTCTACGCACTAGATTATTGTCAGATGGATCAAAGACCTTCTTGGCTCGCTGGAACATAGAAAATTTTCTTAAAAATTCAAAAATCTTTTGTTTCAATGAATGATGATTAAAGAATCTCAAGTGTTTATTTTTCTTTTCATTCTTTTTTTTTTAGCTAATCAAATTTAATTGTATTCAACAGACATTGGAAATTAGATTCTGGAGGCTGCATTTTCGAATTCTATGTTCTTCTAGATGAAAATTCACTCTCTGAAAATTAGAAAAATTCAAAAAAGTTCAACAATTTATTGGATTTTCAATCAACAAATGAAAAAAATTCCAGGGTTTGCATGCATCAGGTAATTCAATGCGGATGGATCTAGTGTAGAAAACAAGCGAATCATTTTTAATGGCATGGGAAAAGAATTATGGATAGACTCCAAGGACCATATTTTCAAGTTCTATGTCTTATGTTTCAACAAACGAAAAAAATCAAAGAATCTGAAGTTTTTCAAGTAACTCAAATGTGAATATGTACTAAGAGAAGCTAATAATTTAGAGTAGCATTGGAAAAGCGACTCTGAAGACTATGTTTTCGAATTCTAGCATCTCGTAAATGATAATTCACTATCTAAAATACGAAACACTCCAAAAATGTCGTAGTTCAGCGTAATAAATGAGAGAACCTCGAGTGTTTTTTGATAACTAAACGTGAGAAAGTTAAAAAAAATTTAAATGACAATCAAAATTGACTCCGAAGGGCATATTTTTCCAAATTCTGAGTTTCTTGAGATGAAAGTTGGCTCTAGAATCTATAAGAGGTGAGAAAACATTCTAGAATATTGAATTCCAAGTGATTTTTGACTAACTCGACATGAATCGATAGAAAAAAGGTAATAATTCAAAGTGGCGTCGGAACATCAACTCCGAAGGCAAAATTTTTGCATTCTATGTTATCTGAGATGGAAAGAAACTCTCCGAAGATTGAAAAATGTCTAATATTGCAGATTCTGCAGATTCCCGAATAATCTTAGCAATAATTAGGCCCGAATCACAAATCTATACAAATGAAATCCAACGATTTTCAAATGGCATTAGAAAACGGACTCGTAAGAGTGAATTTCTAAATTCTTTAATCCCCGGCGACATGAAATAATTTGTTTAAAATTTGAAACCTTTTTCCTCACCTTACGGCGAGCGCTTCGAAAGCTTCCGGCGTTATTTCCCGAAGGAGTAGGCGAAGGGTTGGTAGAGCTTCTGCCAGCTTCATCGTCGTCTCTTTCTTCGCTGAATTGCGCAGCCTCCTCTCTGCGTTCCCTTTCATCCTTAGAATCCCTTCTGTGATAATGTTCAGCGTATTTAATTTCGATTTCTACCGGCTCTTCGCTTCTCACTTCGAGCCGTTGTTTCCGCTCCGATTTCGAACCTCTTTTAAGGTTAGAGTGACTATTAATTGCGCCGTTTGTCGGTGCGGCCGCAGATTCTTTAGCCTCGGTAAAACGCGAGCGTGATTTTCCCGAGGCTGAATTATCTCGCTCTGAATTATCGTAGCTTTGTTTACTGCCGATTATTATCTCGTAGCGAACTTCTTTCTTCGATATTTCACGCTTAGGACTTGTTTGCCGCGACGATCTCGGAGTATTAGATCGCGAATCTGTGACAGTCATGTCGTCGTCACATTCGTGAAAATCGTAACTGTTGTTAACCATCGATATATTGTTTTGGGAATATGTCTTCTTGCCACCGTTTTCTCTGTAGGTTGTTTCCTGAACGGTTTCGTGGGTCATGTCAGTAGTCGCTACTAGTGAATAATTTCCGTTATTTAAACGCGTCAAATTACCGCTCGATACTTCTTTTATTATAAAATCATCGACCACTCTACGAGTGGCTGGATTCGTGCTACCATTTAGTAACTGTTCGATTAATCTTTCGGCCGGTACACCCTGGTCGAGGTAGTCTGGTTCGGCAACAACTAACTCGGCCACTGCACCCGCTACCATTGACGAGTTTAATTTTTCTTTTACAAATCCTTCGGGTTTATTCTTGTATAGTTGCAGCCTCGACCACTTTGAAGCATTACGATAACTCGTGTTACCTTTGTAGTCAACTTGGATCACTTTTTCGGCTTCTATTAAACGGTGGAGATCTGCGATTGTGTCACGCGCGTCTACCGAACATTTTCTTAACAAGTAATTACAGATTCTGTCCGCGTCTGGACGCGCTTTTCTACGACGAAGTTGATCTATTGCTTCCAGTATTTGTTCCTCGTGCATTATCTTCGATTCTCCACGATGCTGCATTTTTATTCACGCATTAGGGATTTTTTCTTTGTTATAGTCTTTCTTATTTATTTATTTTTTTTCTTAATTTTCGAATCGAATTTCGCCAACCCCCCCCGCTCCCACAATATTACTATATCATTATCTTGATTATGCCATATAATAGTATATCTTGAAATTTCAATTCAAGAAATGGTTTTCGATCTAAATAAATTGTCTGCGAAAACGTTAGTTCATGTTTAGTCGACGCTCCATCGAACGCGTTTGGTTCGGTTTGCAAATAAGATAGAAAATCTACATACACACATAGGTAGGCATATGCATGAATGTTTGTAGATGTGTAAAAGTCTGCTTCACGCAGCGCCGTTTCGCGAATCTCTTCTGTCACGTATACCGCAACTATGTTGTACGTATATGTGTGTATTTAATAATTGATGTGATACTCAAAGATTCTGTGTATCTTCAGATAAAAAAAAAAACAAAAAACAAGAAATATATTGAATACACAAATATGAAAGAAAAAGTGTTGACGGTATAAAGAGGAGCATAATATATACCTATATAGTTAACAATCAACGCGTGACAAAACAATGTATGTAATATATTATATATGAAATTATTTTTACGTTCGAGTTTGCCGAACGTAATGTAATATATATGATAGAAATAATACAGTAGGATATTTAGATTCGAAATAAATGTTGTTCAAATAAGACAGTTTAAGGTGTGAGAAAAGCGTTTATTGATAATGATAGAGGAACTAGGTAGAAAGACAGAAGACAACTCTGAGGTAAGGTGTAAACTAGTAGAAAAGAAGGATAACTGCGCGACGCGCAAAACTGCGCTTCACCGAATACATTCACACGATGTTATAATGTTCACTAATGCGGGAATAATATACGTAGAATTGTAATGATTCGTAGTTTTCTTGAGCTAAGTTGATAGAGTAATAATCATGCTGACACTTATTCGTTGTCTATTAAACTGCGGTGTAACGCGAAGGGTTCGAGGTCGTAGCGTGGAATAAAATTGTCCCAAATGTCGATAAGCACAAACGCGTCTCGCGACGCGCTCTTTTCTATAGAGGCGCGCCGCCTCGTTTCTCGCCGGATATCAGGAAATATTATACGGGCGCGAAAACCTCGCCGCACTTATATTTTACAAGGTTAAACTGACCGATTTTTTTCACAGAAGCGTTTGCACGTCAACCGAAATATATACTATCTTGATTAACAGCCAAATTTTGATAATATATCAGAGCGCGGGCCGGGTGCGGCTACGCGAACATGGACGGGCCACGGAATACGGACACGCGGGCGGAGTTTTTGCGGGGTCGGTTATTAGTTCGCTATATCACGTCGTAGCAGAGTCTCACAGCGCTGCATTCGGCGTCCCTTTATTTTAATGTCAAGTTCACAATCTAGCGCGCTAATATTACAAGCGACAGATATTTCCCGTAAAGATTTTCATCGGGCAATAAGAACGCGTCTTTTTCAGCCTTCCTATCTTATTCTGACGTCTGATTGGCCGTTAAAAACGATCGCCGAGTCTTAGGCGTCGTGTGAACTGGCCATAAGCGAGGTATCTGATCTGTCGCTGCATTCGGCGCGGGATTTCCAGCCGTACCTGTCCGAAAAAAATTTATAAACCAGATTTTACGAATGCTTGAGATGCGCAAGATGATTTATACGCTTTTCGGATAACGTGGGATCCGTGAACTCGTTGTTAGAGAGTTGGATTCGATGCCAGCCCGACTATCCACCAGTTCTACAACTTTCTAAGAATCTTTTCCTCATTATTCCGGCTATTTAACGCGATACAACTAGAGTCAACATCTGACATGAGTCGATCGAGTAAATTTCAATTCTTTAGTGAATGGAATTTCTTTGTGGAGGATGAAAGTACTTTGTAAATATAGCTTTTTATTTTCGAGATCAATGCAGTATCAATATTGGGTCAAGGAAGAGGGTAATAATTAAATTGAGTTGTTTTTAATTCGCCGGAAATGCGATGCGATGATAATCGAATAATTTGAATGACCATAAAGGCGCGCGTAAGTGTTTGAAAATAAATTCGAATATTTTTAAAGAGAAACTGCATGATTCCATGTTGTTTAAAATTCGAACATTTAGAGTTGCAAAATGGAATGGTATGATAATAATAGTAAAAGGTATAAAAATAAAGGATTGAAGACAAACGGACTGTCGTTTATAGAAAATTGCATGAAAAATATTTAAATACAAATAAGTAAAAAATAAAACGAAACACAGATATCTAAACTTCCATACAATATAAAATGAATAATTTAAATTGATATTGTTACACATAGATACAAAATTCACACATACTCTCACTTAAGACTTAAGATATTATTAATACTATTACCGAATACTCATGATATAAGCAACCCTTATTATTGCGAATTCTTACAAAGGAGCTGCATTACGAGGTTGTATAAAGTATATAAGACAAAAAAAAAAAAAAAAATAATAAAATTCTTCCATTTTTTAACGATTTTTTCGACTGACAATTAGGCACAGTTTTCCTTATCTGACACGTTGCTAACATTGCCGGTGCTACCGTTGCTACCTCGACGAAGCTTCGATATCTGAAGAGAAAAGAAAAAGAAAACGAGAAAGCACATTAATTATGAATTTTAAGCACAAAAATAAATAATTTACACAAATTTTCATGATTTATTATCACCTTTTTTTCAGGAGATAAGCTCGAATGGACTTTGCTGTTGTTTTAATTAATAAATATTCATACATCGCGTGACTAATGCCATAAGGTCGTGTAATACTTTTTCCTCTCATTATCTGGCATTAGTAACGCGATATGGCATCAATGGAATTCAAACAGATATTTGTAGAACCATTAATTAATTCATTTTACATACCAGATTCAACGGTTTAAATTTCGAACTTTGATTGTTCATAGTTTTCAGAGGGCTCTGTGGTATGCTGCCTTCGCTTTTGCCCTGAACAAGTTGATTTTTTTTAGGCGTTTGTGACTTAGCCGGTGTTTTAGGAGATCCTGAATTATCCGAGGCTTTAACACTATCCTTAGAATTTCTTCTTGAAAATCCTGACAGAGGTGAATACTTGGGAATGCTAGATTCGGTCGTATTCAGCGCTGGAGCTTCTTGGGAGCCTCTTCTTTTAGGTGGTGAAAGCGTTTTGTTGTGTCTGTGGCTAAAGGGTTTCAATTTTTCGTCATTAGATATTCAATCGTTAAAAATCAGTCAGTTTGAACTCAAACCAACTAGAATTTCCTAGTTTAACTTACTTCTTGGGTATGCCCTTGGCCCTAACGCTGCCAGTAATACTCTCAGTCGGCAACGGAGTAACGGGTGAAATATTGCACGAAAATTTAGGCTTCGCTGTGTTCTTTGAAAACTGTAACTTTATTCTACGAGACTTTGATCCGCCTCCCTCCGGCGTTGAGGATGCTACAGGCTTTGTTTTGGGCGATTTTTTGAAACCGATTAACGCTACTGATGGATTCGGAGTGCTGCTTGTAGCTGATTGGAAACTAGAAGGTGCCGTCGAACTTGGCCTTGGTGGAGTTCTTGAAAGTGATATTGGAGCCACTTTAGCACTCATTGAACCTGGAAATACACATTGATGTGTTGTAAAGAGTCTAGAACAAAATTCATATTTTATTATATGACTTCAGTCTCCTTCCAAGTTTTGTTCAAAATGATCCTAGTTAGAGTTCTGCTAAGAATACCAATCAGAGAAGTTCATATCCGTCTTCAAACTCAACTTCTCTCATTTTTACTCCAAATTGTCTCAATAAATTTTGTAGAAAGAAAAAAAAAAAGAGGATTTTGAGGATTCTCTGGTTCGAAATGATATTTTTGTTAATTTTGGAGTCTTAATTTCATAAAACTATCTCAGATCAGTAAAATTTTTCCCACTTTCCTTCCTATAAGGAGATACTTGTTTCTAGACCATCCGGAGTAAGGTTTACCTCTTCTTTGCATGTTTCCTACTGGAAGCAGCGCTTTCAAGGGTCCCTTTTTTCCCGCAACACTTTCAGACTCAGTTTTCTTCTTGAGTTTATATTTCCCAGTGCCAGAACCGATCGTGGATGCTCTGCTCCTCCCCACCTCCGGGACTATGGATGATAATTTTTCCAGTTTATCTGAATGAAAGAAAGGAAGAAACAAACAGACTTTACTTTTTCTGTTTCTGAACCAATATGCACATTAAAATTCGAGTAGACACCTGGCTTGGGAACTGCATCGCAAGATAACGCCTTTTTAAAGCTTTTGGAATGTGGTTTTGTCTTCTCTTTTAACGCTGTTGGTAAGACATTGCGGGGAACACCGCTGAACGACATGCTTCGTTTCGTTGGAATCTGGTCTTGAATCTGTATTTGGGGTGTGAAGATTAATGGATTAGTTTTTATTGAGATATAGAAATCCGTGCTGAAAAATGATCAAGTATTTTGTAAATGAGATTTCGGCCAACCTTCGGCGAGGAATCGCTGCTCTTTGTACGCCCTGTTTTAATTGCATCAAGTTTTGGCTTTGCCAATGGCTTTTTCTGCGAGATAATGATCTCAGTTTGAATCTCACTTGGCGATTCTTGAATCTCTGACTTTGGTATCTGAGAATTTTCAAAATTCAATTGATTAGTGGCTAAGTTCAAAACCTGCCTTAAATTCGTGAGTAAAGAAAGAGGAGACGAGTCGTTGTTGGGCGCGCCCAATATTTTACTAAGATTTGTTATGAGTTCAAGGGCTTCGGTCTGGTCGACTAAAATTTCTTTCCCTTCATTTTCCAATACTTCAAAACTGTAGTTAGATTTCTTTAACGGTTTTTCGTCCTTTTCTTCTTCATCTGCTGATATAAAATCAGCATTGATGGACTTTTCGCTCTTATTTATTTCGCTTTCTGTGTTCAAATTCATTCCCAGATCTTCGTCGTTACGTATTTTTTGGATATCAACGCTGTTCGACAACGCAGTTTCGTTGTTATCTTCATCACTCTTCTCTAAAGATTCGTGTCTGATATTTTCATTCAAAGAAAACTTGGCGACGAATTTCTTCGGGCTTTTGTTCAAGTTATTAGTACCCTGCATACAATTGGCCAACAACTGGGCATTGCTTTCGTAATTAACTCCCAATACTTTCTCCAAATTTTCAAGCAGCGTTATTGCCTCCGGATTATTTTCCCTGTGAACTATCTTCTCAAGATCTAAAAGCAGTGTCGCGGCCATCACTTTGTTCTTAGCAACATCTTGATCGATGAATTCAGTTTCCAGCTCTTTGATCTCTTCGGCAAGTTTCTTCTCTGGTATTTGTTTGACATTTTCATTTGAAGCAGAGACGGGTGAACTAGGTTCAGATTGTATAGGAGAAACAGGTAATTCTATCAAGTTTTCCACTACAGCTTCGTCGTCATCTGATGCTGGAAGGACATCGAAATTCCATTTTGGACTCCTGAACAGTAAATCATCTCCGCTGCTGAATGCTTTAAACGAAAGAGATGAGAATATTTAGTTGAAATTCATGATCTAAACTGCAAAAAAATTTCCTCAATTGGATTACTCACAATTAGAACCTGACGTTTGCGCTAATTCATTAAAGGTTCGCGCTAGTAACTTCGCCTCCTTAAATACTGACCGATCTACGTTCTGACTTTCCTACAAAAATTATACGAATTATAGAAATATCAAATCATTAAAAGGAATATCTTATCCTTTCAACTCAAGAAAAAATTGAACAAACTTACAAATACCGAATCTGATGAATAGTTAGAAAGAGAATCGGTCCTCCCCACATTATAATCTTCTCCTTCAAACGGGGACGAGAAGCCATCGGTATCGATCAGTTTGGCTTCTTTCTCTTGTTTACTTTCCGATCCTCGATCAGATTGTAAGAAGCTTTGAACCTTGTGATTAGGAGTGTAGAAAGGCAGTCCTCCGACACTACCCTGCGACTGTATCTTCAGCTTTTCTAATCTAAGTTCTAGGTCCGCGATTCTTACCGGAGTTTTCAGGGGTGTTTTAATAAGGAAATTTTCAGCAGCAGTACACCTCGATACACCGGATAAATTCAAGCTAGATTTAGCGGAAGAAGTGCTTCCAAAAAATTTGCTTGACTGACTATCAAAAATAAAAGCCCTGTTCTTAGAGCCATAGGAATGCAAGGAACCGACTGAACCGCAAGAGCTGAACCTCTGGTTAGCGGATATCCTCGATGAATCGAAAGATTCCGAATTAGTAATGCTGCCAGTTTCGATAAATGCGTTATTCACAAAATCTTTGTTACTCGAAGTAGCGCTGGACGCAGAAGAGGCTCTAGACTTTATCTGCATATCGCTAACATTCAACTTCCCAATTATAGACTTAGACCTAGGGCGAAATAGCGTTTCTATCACAGCTTGGGAAGATTCCTGGTGGTTTTTGTTACCCTGAGAAAAAGATCTCCTAAGTTTCACCGGCCTAAGAGTTTCGGTTTCGATTCCTGGGCTACAAAGACCTTCTATTAAAACATTTTGGCCATTTTCAATAGGAGTAAAGATCCTATCGACTATCTCCTTAGTTTCAGTTTCCCCTGAGCTACCGCTGCCCTCTGAAAGGCTATCATTCATCATAGAATTGTTTAAAACAGATGAATTCCCGGGACTAGGAGGATAGATAATTATGTTTGGACATTCCGTGTCCCTTTTTATTCTCGATTTGGCCTCTTCCCCGTCATGGTCAGTGAAATTGGCGCTGTTTAAATCGTTGATGATATTTTGTGCCGCATTGTGATATAGAGAACGGTTGAAATTTTTGTTTAATATTCCCTGGAGGAGAGGTTCCTCCAGGGTTTTATTCATCTTTAATACATCGGAGTGTCTCCTTCTTTTAGGAGTAAAATCCTCCTTGTATTGATAGCTGTGATCATCTTTGCTAGCATTTTGCTTAGCCTTTTCTAAAACCGATTCAAATGGGTCGTCCCGCTTAGCTGCGTATTCTGAACTTTCTTCGAAAACTTTATCGAACGGATTGTTATTCGGACTCGGCCGTTTACCCATGGACACAAAATCTATGTTTTGGGTTTTTTCAAGCGGCGTTACAGGCCCGGGTATCAAAGGGGAGGCGAGCTTTGATATAGACTGTGATTTCCTAGAGTCTGGACTGCTCAGATCTATCAAATCGCACATTTTTTTATAGCTTTAAAATCTAAATACGGACTAAACGAGCGAACTAATACGAAATTGACGGATGTTGAAAGGCGTGTTAGAATGGAAAACATTCGGCTGAAAAAAACGTTTAGATTTTAATTATTAACGGTATTGTACCCGCCGTTAACCGTTCATTGTTTATTATAAGACTAGTCTTACCTTGTAGATAACAATTTTCACATTTACGTACAAATAATAACAAAACTTCACGAATTTTCAGTCTTTTTACATGATTTTTCTTACGATCGACATTACATTAGGTTTACTTATTTACGGTTAGAATATTTCAAATAAATTCACACTATCGCCATCTGTGATATTAGAATCGTACTATCATTCGTGAATAAATTTTGACGTACTTCCGTATATATAAAACAAAATGGCGTCCTTCGGTCATATGTTTTACACTCGCTTCCTATTTTAGTTTATTTATAGAAATACACACATATCATATATAAATAGTTTAACGCGCACAACCGGTTCTTTCAATGTTATATTTTATTTTAAATATCGTTTAAACATGAGTAAAGGCTGCTGGAAATTTGATGCTAATGATAAAGGTAAGCTATTATTTATAGGTTATACACTCACGTCAAATAACAATTAACACATTCATTTAAATACGCTTATAATAAAAATATCACTATTTCATTTACCCAACAGTTTTTGACGTTAAACAAATTTTTCAATAATCCAACCGAACGTATCTAATGCATCTCTCAATTTCTAAGACCATTTTCACCGCATGTATTTCCCTAAATCTAACATACACACAAAATGGCAATAAGTTCAAAATATTAAAAAAAAAAAAACAAAAGAGATGCGTTTTACGTTAATTTTCAATAAAAAATGCTTGCACTCCGTTTGATGATAATCCATTTTTTTCTCCTCTCTTTGATTGTTAATGACGACAGCGCTTTACATAGATGTCGAAGAAGATTCAGAGGATGTAAAACAAAACACATTATACAGCAGCTGGAATTATCTTCCTGATATTTTACTGGAAGAGATATTTTCCTATTTAACTATAAGAGAGCGTTACTACGCGTCTCTAGTTTGTAAATCATGGTACCATGCATTTAAGCTACAAAAAGTATGGTCCACATTTACGTTACAAGATACTACATTGACTCGTGGTAAATTCAACTACTACAGCGGTTGGGAGTATGTCTTAGATCACCTCCGCACAACGATGTGTCTAAACAAAGTTGGGAAGAATTTCAGAAACCTTGTATTCGAACCGATGTTAAATTTCTACAATCTCTTCGAATTCATGAATATGATATCTTGGTACGCTGAGAGGCAAGGGTCTGATAATACCTCCGTAGCTGGAGTAGGCACGCTTATTAGAAGACTGAAGTTTACCTTCCCTTGCAACATGGCTAATAGGGACGAGCCGGAAAGAATCAGGGTGTTTGGAACAGGAGGGAAATTACTAGAGGCTTTAAGACGGCTCATGGCCAATTTAGAGAATCTGAACTGCCTCGAACTCATCGATTTGATGCTCGATAATAGAGAAGCGGTACATTTGTTGGACGACGTTTGCGCAGGATGTACGGAATCGTTGAGGAAACTTGTGCTGATAAATACCACAAGGAACACCTGCCCCTTGATACACGTTGGCTTATTTCTCAATTTAAACGTAAGCACAAACAACTCTCAAGACGAGAGGGTAAAGACTTGAAAGACAATAACAAATTAGTCACGTATTTTTGAGGAAAAATAATATCTTAACACAATACGGAGAAGCCACATGAATATACACGTGTAGCTTCTTAGTATTTGTCTTGAATTCCATTTAAATATCTGTGAAACATCTGGTCAGTATGAAACTGGACTTTGATTTTAATATGGAAAAAGAAATCTGAAAATTTCTGTTGGTATATTATGGCGCACAATATTTTTAGATCCTGGTAATCAGCCCGCAGAATCTTCACGACGATGTAATAGAATTGATTGGATACACTAAACTGAGGCATTTGCACGTGGTGCAGAACCGATACACTCCAGTAGATTCGACAATTCAATTGGTGATACATCGTCGTATACAGGAAGAATATTTCCTAGGATTAATTTTCGTCTTATTAAAATCTTCTTACGTCTTTTCTTTTCAGCCAAAATGTAATTCGTGGCTCAAGATGAGACTGAACAATCCTTATTTGAGCGTACACTTTGAAATAGAGAGTTCAAAGCCGATTGACTTCGTTTTACCTGTTGATGTCTTTGCGGAACACAGCGCAATCCCTTGTCACAGCATTATCATGGATAATCCAAACACAAAGGTTCCTAAAAATTGATCTATACAACTAATTGAGGAGAAAAGAGGACTGGAATTAATCAGACAATCATATTAATTGATAATAAATTTTCTACAACAGCATTCAGCTTTTACGCTGACAACTCACGGAGCCTATTTCGATACAACGTTGAGAGTTTATGCGTTTAAAGGATTGTCGAGATATTATCAGCACAAGAACTTTGCCAAAAGATTAGACGAGGCTTTGGTTCGATTCTGCAAATCGTGTCCGAACCTACACACACTGGTAGCAACTTGCGCTTAGATCTCAGTTGCGCTGTTTAGCGGTGTTTGCAATTTATTTTCACTCTGCACTGATGCTAAATGTGTGTGCTTATAGTTATCGCATGTTCAGAGACTTACTTCTTGTACATTAACAGCAAAAACTAATAATCATCATTGGAGCAGATGACGATCTAGTGCTTTTTACAAAACACCTCATGAAACAAATGAATAAACAAAAATACCAGACATTCTGAGCACAATATTGTCACTCGACGATACTGAAGAGAATACGAAACAAAATTTCGTACAAAGTGCCCTGTATAATTATCTGAAGGTGATTGATAGTCTCGAACACATTCATCAATAATTTAAAACGTGTATAGAACCCTGCGCCGAAATTTTTGGTGTGTCTGCTATGCCTTGACTAATAAACATAAACTCTTTATTATTCTTTTCTTTTCTCTATACTAAATGAGCTATTTTATATTTTTAAATTGTCAATTTGGTGAAATTGAAATTCTGCTTTTCTTCTAATTTTCTGGCTTAATAATTGTTTACTTAGAATTGAATTAAAATTTGATTGTTGCTTCTCAGATGGTTCGTGACAAGATATCAACAGCTACTATTCTCGAAATAGCATCGACTACAAAAAAACTTTGTCGTTTATTTGTAAGGCGAAATGTTATACTGAAAAGATGCGACAGAGCCTGGTTAACTATTAATAATTGGACGCCGGAACATTATCAATGGATAAAAACAAACAGCAGAAGTTACGAAGATACGGAAAGAGAAGTCTCAAAGATATTGGGATATCGATGGCACATGCTGTCCGAAAGAGAATTCAAAAATCAGCAGCTCGATCTTTATATATAAGCAACGTTTAGCTTTTAAGAAAATTGCATTTCGCGATTGTATACACCCTCTCTCTCTCTCTTTCTTTCGTACAAAACAATGAAGAGAATAATTCTTCGTATTATCATCGCAAAATTTTCCTTAAAAAAAAAAAAAAAAAAACAGTATGAATTTAATGAAAATTTGCTAACTACTAGACTGAAATGTTATTGTATTTGACAAATACCTGTGAAACTTATGATAATACCAATTTATGGATTTTATATTATAATCTAATGGGAGTGAAGAATGAACCACGTATTTACCACTTAGAAAGTGACTTAGCTCTCTAAACTAGTCAAACGACGAAGTACAAACAATGATTAAACATTAACGTCGCATTTTATTTGTTGGCCGGAGTTTAAACCATTTTATTTATTCATTATTATCTCGTGTAAAGCAAGAAGCTATCACTTGAATTTTAGAATAACCAAATGCGTTTGTATTGATTGCTTGATTTTTTCCCTTCCATCAGTTATACGCATATTAATAGCAAAGTTTGTGATCACTTAATGTATATTATGTTTATCTCGAAGGATCTGTGATTTTTTTTTTCTTGTTTTTGTTCTAACAAAAATTATAATATATAAAGAAATATTATACTATCGTATACATATACATATCGGATTGTTATTTTATAATAAATAAATAAATAAATAAATATATATTACGACTGTTTGCATTTGAGAATAAATGTCTTCAAATGGAAAACTAGTGTTCACTATTCTTTCTATTGCTTCTTTATAAAAAGTTTCTAGTCTCTGCATAAGAATTTTGTATTTGCATTATGGCATAACATAATAATTAGGTTTTGAGGGCAAAGAATGAAGTAAAATAAAAAAAATATAAAGAACTAACGAGTTTCCGGCACGAACAGATTAAAACGCAAATTATGTCGGGTAGGTAATAAAGTCTTAGAAATTTCATCCAATAATGCATAATGTACATAATATTTTTACAAAAACCTGTCTAAATTACATAACATATGATAGACAAAGTAACACATATACATTAATCGTGCAAATATTTAAGCAGTTTTAAAATAGTATATTATCAATATACCTAAATTTTTTTCTGGATTATTTTGATGATCGCGAAGCGAACAATCATGTATCGCTTTAACAAGAGCAATTTTCATATTTAATCATAGTATATTGGTATACTTAAATTATATATTATGACATTGCACGTAGAATTTAATTAGAAAAAACGACTTAATTCATGAATTGAAAATAAGAAAATGAATCAATTTCAAAGCAACACTCAATGATAAGCTACAACTAAACGAAAGAATTTTTCACGTTAAAATAATTACCACTCATAGTTGGATTATAAGCTCCAAAAATTAGTCTACCAGTAATCAGACGCCAATAATGGATAAATATACAATTTGTCGAATGTTTTAGATATTAGAAAAATGGATTCCCAGTTCTGCATGTAATTTCGTTCTGTTTTATAAATTCATTACGATCTTATTCACACTTTTTTTTTTTTATCAGACGTTAACAAAAATCAAGTCAGTTTCTTTATGTACAATTTCTATTATCACTATATTGAATTTAAAGAACGATAATAAATAACAATCGTTTTAATCACCCATTACCGGGTACTTGGCTGAATAAATAATAATTTTTTCACATAATTCTATTGGATAGTGTTGAATATTTTGTTGCTTAAATAATAAAATTCAATTTAAGATGCCAGAGCCGCTGAACGTTTGTCCCGATTCTTATTGCGTTGTCTTGTTCGGGCCTTGAATGCAGCTGCGTTCAAAAGATTCTGAAGAGATATAAAAATATTCAGCATTAAATGAAGAAATCTAATGAACAGATCTTTCCATAAATTGACCTCAATAGATCCTTACTCTTTGCTGTTTCGTGGCTCTTCTCTGAGCAGATTGAGGCACTAAGACTCTATCTCCCAGATTGAAGATTTCCCGCAGAAGTTTATTCTCAGCTAAATGAATGTTAAGGCCGGCACCAAGTAGGCGACAAGCCGCAGTATACTGAACTCTGGTACACCAATCTTCCAAATACAAAGTTTCGTGTCCGAATTTGATTTGCAATTCCGAAAATTCGTCCTCCTGATTAGAAATACGGAACAAATTTAAATGTGAATAATCTGCGATGGATATAAGTGTGAAAAGTGCGAGAATTCCTCCTGATAATTTCTCCATACTCACATCTATGTATCGTAGTATATCTCTAAAGCTGGCTTTCTGTTGTTTACGATCCTTCTTAGCTCTATGTCGGCTCGAATCAGTCGCAAGATCCTTGAGTATTGCGATAAGATCTATCGCCCAGAAGAGTTCGTTATCCTCCGAGTAGTCACGACCGAGTTGAAATATTACTGCCAAAGCTTCGCCAGCTGCTAGGCGTAGTTCCAGGTGCGGGGACTCCAATAATTCCCTCAACTGATTCAGCGATCTAGAGAAAGAAGTCATCATTAAAAGATTTTGGGAAGATGAATCGCATTATTCCACTGATTTGGGAGAAAAATTGATCTTCTCGATAGTTTTCCAGACTTACAACATGTAGGTGTCGGTAGTATCGCCATTAATCAAATTATGAACATCCGAAGATGCTATAAGAGTGAGGAGCAGTGTCCAAGCGGCCAAAATTGTGGTTTGTAAATTGGTGAGATCGGCAGAGGCAGAATCATAAAACGCAGTTAAGAGTAGATGCATGATTTCGATGGTGTCTGCGGCGTCATTGCCTGACAAAAATTGGGTCATACTAAGAGCCCAGTAACACTGAAATAGAAAATTGATTAGAGTAAGAAGACATGTACAATTGGTATTTAAATATTTGGCTTTTCTTCTCCGTTACCTCAGCCCTGGCAGATTCAGAGTTGGATTTATTATTGGCAGTAGATATTAACACAGTCTTAAGATCCTTGACTATCATTTCGGCGCTATCAAAAGCTCCGAGTTGAACGCATACTAAGCTAGCCAGTCTAGCCGCGGCAGATTGTTCGTCGCCCTTTCCCTTCTTCAGGGCACGTTCTATGCCATCAGTGATTGTCATTTTTCTATCTTCAACAAAGTCTGGAATGTATTTCAGAATGAAGGCTTTTTCTATTCCATTAAAGCACGTGGTTCTTGATTTAGCACACTTTTGTGTTAGACCGTCTATCGCTTCTTTCAGCTTGTCTTCCAGAGCTTCTTGCTGGGCTATTTCATCCACTTCGTTATCGTTCGCGTTTACGTCGTCCAACACGCTACGATTGTCTGATTGACCGCTGGCAACGCTACAAGCGTCATTATTTATTGAATCGTCGTCAGACATTAGCTCAGCTTTTTTTCCGCCGTGAGCTAAAGAACAAAGAGTGATATTTCTGATAACTGATCTGCAAATTGCGCTACAGATATGTTCAGGGCTCTTTTCTTTTTGTCTAAAAGCCCTATAGGCAAATAAAGGAAGAGATATTGTGTTCTTTTCTCCTTATTTCTTTGTCTAAAATGTATTGCTCCTGTTCTGTTTCATTCGCTAACGGAACCTCCAGAGAAAAGCTCCTAGTATGAGATGATAATTTTTAGTAAAAGATATCTACAAAGGTGGTTGATTGGAAAACCGTTCGATAAGATAACAAAAACAGTCAGACAAAGAAAGGTGAAGATAGTGAGAGCCTTAGGTACTTATTTATACAATAAATTGAACATTATTGTTTTTTCAATAACATGTGCATAGCTGTTACTAGAATACCTTTAGGGATTGTTTTTCATAGTTGTCGATGATAATATGAGTTAATTTATAGTATTCTGAAGAAGATTTCTCAGTTTCTTATACATTGTTCATTTTTTATTGAATAACTTTTCAAAGAGGGAATAAATCTATTTTTAACTATGTGTGCACTTGCTGTTTAATTAGCGCAGCAATTTATGAGAGGATTTTGGGTTTGAAACGGTTTGATAACTGTTAACGATTTCAGCCTAATATTTGCCGTAGAAATATTACATTTCACGATATTCTTGATTGCAAATTTTACCTAGTGGTGAAGTAATGTTAGAGAACAGTATTCCAGGAAAAAGAAATGTGTATCAGTTCATGAAGAACGGAAACAAGCGACAATAATATGTTTATATCAATATCGTAATGCAGGATTAATAAACAGCTACTGTGGCTTGATCTTAGTCATGTTCACCTTGGAAATATAAAATTATATTTTTGTAGTACCTAGCAGGTCTTTATAGTGAATGTAGCAGTTAATCAGGGCCGCAGAAAGACTGACGGGAAAGAGAAAGAGAGATTAAAACCCCTTTCAAAACCTTAACTAAAAATATTCAAACAAATCTATGTCATGCAGGTACACATATACAATAAAGTGTTCAATGATCAATCAATCTCAAGGCTGGTGTATTTCTCGTTTATTTTATACTATAACTTTCAAACAATTTATTATGTATTAACAAAATTTCAAATTTTTCGTCAATATTAAAAAACTTTGAATATTTATGATAAAATTAATCGAATGTAATTTTATTCATGTAATTGTATACAAAATAAATCTGAAATTTTATTAGAAATTTACTCAATTATTTTATTTTCACTGCACAATCTACGTAACTACAATACGGATTATGTGATATAATTTCTTTAATTAAATTATTCACGTCCATAGTAGTATGAAAATGATTTATGAAAAATTAATGACGTTACGTAAATCGGGACGCGAAAGAAAAAAAAAAAAGGTAAAGATCAATTCTCATTTGTCAAGTTTCTCTCTGTGCCTATAGCTGCTGTTTTACGTATGTTAAAGCTGTGTAGCAACGGGTATCAACTATCGCATTACATAACGTGAAACAGCTGTTTCACCTACAGTAGCTTGCATAGGCAGACAGCAGACGTGTTGTGAAGATGTCTAATGGGCTTATGACGTACGAAGATTTTGAAGTGACGATGAGACGGGGAATGGATTGGCCTTTCGAATATTTTTTGATCAAAATTAACGACAGTTAGAATAATGCGCACGTGAAAGCAACATGTTTAGCGTAGTGAGTCGCAAGAAAAGGAGAGCAAAAGTCATTCCGATTAGATAAATGAATATGAAGAATATTGGAAATGCTAATTCAGCGTTTTTAAACGACGTTATTCCTTTGTCGAGTTTCCCGAGGCGCACACGAGCCACTGAGATTTCGAAGGCATGGAAGTCACATGGGGGTCAATACTACGCCTGTCTCGTGGCCATGAGCTATTCTGATCTTAGGAATTTAGATTCTAGGCTTACATCTATCCATATGTATCAGAACTAGTCGCGAATCGAGAAACAAAGGAGAAAAGAATAGTTCAGCGATTTCAAAAATAGTTTATGCTCATCAGCGTATTGAGGAAAAACGCATAAACTATGTCGTCGATGTTGGCGATGAATCGTACGATCGAACTAATATGGTGCGTTCGTACAATTTAAATATACGCAGCATATGTTGGGGAAATGGAATATCATTACGTAAGAGTATAAGATGGGTAGAACTTTCGACGGATTTGTAAAAAATTATTTTGTGAAATTTTATCAAATATCTCTTACCTGACGATCGCTTTTTGCTTCCTTTTCCTGGCATGGTGATTTGCCCTTTCAGTTAAACAATTAACACTAGTGAGGTGACTCGATCAAGAGGGTAAATGCCTTGCACTATTGTTTTTCCTTCGTATACTGAACACGCTGTATAAATTTGTTATTAAAATTTGATAAAAACTCATTAACATGATGCGAAGTCTTCAAAACATACACGTCGAGACAGCCAACGCCGGGCCTTCTCTGATATTCTTCCGCTCGGTGGCAGGGGTTTAATGCGCTCACGATTCTGCGACGCACGAGTTCACCCGAAGTTTGCCGAATATTTAGAGCGAGTAACTGCGCATGCGCGAACTTTGTACTGGATATTTTGAAAATTTAACGTTAAACAAATTGCTTTTATAATAGATTATTCTTAGATTTGTTTTAAGCTATTCAATGAGATTTATTCACAGCAAAAAATGCTTCATAAATTGTAATTATATATTGAAAATCTGCTAGGAGAATAGCCGATTTTTCAAACAACAGAATCTACGAACATGAAAGAAAGTTTCACGCGTTGTTGGTATATTATTGCGCAACATTTCACAACGTGCCTTGCACAAAATTGCACAAGCGAAATCTATTGCTCAGAAATTCCCGGAGAGTTTGATGATTCATCATAGAATAAGGTGTAAACAATACGCAGAAGTGTATTTTCCCTTCGAATTTCGAGGGATGCGATTTATGCTTTCACATATATGCGCAATGGAAGTTTTTGGATTGATTTCCTATTTGAGTTTCGAGGGAGACGATTTGTAATTCTTTCACATTATTGCGCAATTGAATTTTATAGTTTTCGATTAATCAATATATTTTCTTCATCAACAACGATGTATGGATATTTAAACAGTTTAAACTTCATTCACTTATTCTTACCTATTCTATAATGATAACTACTTTCATGTATAAAATAAGCGTTATAAAAAATGCAAACATGCCAAATTGTTTGCAAGAATGAGATACGCCAGGTTTTATTAAGAAACAAATTGGAAGTCTTTGATATTGTAAGGCTGAATGAAGCAATGAATATTTCTTTGAGTATGAGTAATAAATTTACATACTTTTCCGACGCAAGGGGAGATTATGCATAACACACATAATGTAACAATGATTTATTGTTAAAATATGAAGACCAAATCTCAAAACACCGTGTTTCGTGATTGGTAATAAAACATGATGAATATATAATACACAATAAATAAATACAAACTTTGAAGCTCGATACGAACGAGCTCTAATTATTTACAAAGATTACATGTTTCCATACCCGAAGGTTTTTTTTCAAATCAAAATCGAGAAAGAATTGCCATTGTAATAGTTATCAATACCATATCAATGATACTAGATAGTGATGCCTGGGATGTAACTAAGTTTTCACAACCCATTTCAGTTGTCAATGAATTGAACCAAGTATCCACAATATCTGCTGGTACGTGATCCACACACTCGTTCAATACTTGGACCCAGCAGAGTTGGTATTTCTCCAAGTTACTGTTGAGAAAATGATAAGACATTAGGTACTAAATACAGATGCTTACAAATTGAAAATTGGTCACATGTTCTGAAAAAAAAAAGAAAACAATTATTGCTCACATGCAATCGTTGGCATCTGTATGCATGAAAGAACTCGATTTTTTAGTCGTCGGACTGTAATAACTGGCAAACTTTCTGGAACAATCTAGCGCAGCTGCTTTGTTCAAATCCAAACACCTCTGGCCACCATGAGCAAAAAATTCTATGAAAAATGTCAAATTTAACATATAGGTTTATAAATAATAAAGGTGGTTTTCATCCTAATCGAAAGTATGTAATGGAAGATGAGAATGACACAGAATTTAAATATGTACAACACCACCTCACAAAATCAAGAACAAACTCTCTTCTATGGTTTGAATAATTTTTTTTTTTTTAATTAATAAATGATTAGATGATATACTAACGTTCAATGCTGTCACCGTCACCGTCGCAAATAAATTGCAGTAACAAATTTGTGAGACGAATGGGCTTATTGGAACTTTGACGTTCCTCTGGTTCCATGCAAGGCTCAATAGAGTCGCTTAACTGTTTCACACAGTTTTTCTCACTCAAAGCCATGGCACAATACTTTTTCAAGTAGATAAGAGCATTTTCCTCATCAGCAAACTGTGTTTCTTTGATCTTCTCCAATTGGACCATCACGGAACATTTTAAGAAGTCTTGCCAGCCTTTTTTTGCAGTATTATATGCACCGAACCTACTATTTTTCATACATGATTCTTTCAAGAGATTTAAAACAGATTCCGTTTGCCTATCTAAGGTGTTAAAATTTGGTGATCCAAGAGCAGAGTTAAGTTCTAACATACTTTGCAGCAGACCCTTCTGGTTTGGATTATATGCTGGAGCTATGGCAGAGCTCAAGATTCCTGATAGAGAAATATAACTTATAGAAATGATGAAATGAGAAAAGATTTTTGGGTGAATTGACTCTTGATTATTGGAAATGTAGCCATACTCATATGTAGGACTTGGGCCTAACTTTGTATTATTTGATTATGCTTCTGAGCTCATAGTCCCGGATCAAACAACTTGTACAGGGTATGTTTCCAACAAAGCTCAGATTTGGAGGCTTTCTCAACATCTTATTACCTATATTACTTACTAAAAAAGGCTCCTGAATCCGAGCTTTGCAAAGCCTCATTTTCTTAAGTTTGAAATAAAACGGTTCCCAGAAACATTGACTTACCAGTAATCAGAACAAATACGAAGGTATTAATGATCTTCATTCTTTGAATTAGCAGTAAAACTATTCAGACTGAGAAAATTCTAAAAATTCTAAAAATTCTAAAAATTCTTTCTTGAATTAGGTACCACGGTTGATATCGATTCAATTTGTGAATTTCAATGTTATCACGTCTGAGCTATAGTTTATCACCGACTAACTACCTGAACCATCTTTGGTGCTCTACGCGATATGACTATTATTTACTTACTTGATCAATAGCTCATCAAATTCCGAATCTTGGCTATTTCGATGGCATTGTTTTGAATGAGTATTACAGAGCGAGACAAAAGGCAAGACATAAGTTGAAACAAAGTAAATATATAATATAAAAACTGTCCACAATAGTCTAGATATTATCAATTGTTATTCAATCAGGCAGAAACAAATACGAACTCTTCACTGCAGACTCTTCTTTACTGAAATACGATAATTTAAAATCATATAGATAATCGTTATTATCGCTAAAAAGAAGGGGTACATTTTATAAGTAATACACTAGTTATGAGGTATTTTTTAAACGATCTTCATCTGAGAATGATCTTTACATATAGTTACTTAAACATACATAGAGAGAAATTTTGGCGTATTTTACGTCGATCGAAGTTGACGCAAAATATGCCGAATGCTACTCGAGGTATTCTAATAGTGATCGTAGATCGAGGTGTTATGAGTCAATAATCGGTGTAAAAGAGCTCGAAGGCTCACTGACAAATTATAAAACAAAGATTGACTTCAAACAAGTCGATGAACGATGTATAGTATGCCGGCCAACCGTCGAGGCGCTACGAGTCAAACATCGGTGTATATTACCTCGCCGGAACGGCACAAAATACGCCGTGTTTACGCCGTGTTACGTTAGTCAATCTTTGTATTAATTCACCTCGCTTGATATTCGACGTGTTAAAAGCCGATCTTCGTCTTAAAATATGCCGATTTCTCAACTCTTATTACCTCGCCAGAGTTTCGATGTACTATAGCTCGAAGTACCCTATACTTAAAATACGCCAAAATTCCTCTCCGTGTACAAGATGACTTTGAAGTGTGATTGAGTTCAGATTGAATATGCATGGTACTGGTAAATAGCTTTTGAAATAGAGTTAGAACTGCTACTGTTTTCTCTGTTGATCCAGCTGACGATTTCTCTGATTGAAACAATTCATCGTAATGTACATTCACATTTAAATGTCTATTAGTGATATGGAAGACAGAATCAACCACTTCCACTTATTTTATTTAGTTATTTCTTAGAATCTATAAAATTCCTCTTCTTTGCACTCAAGACTAGCTAGAATTCTGAAAAGTGGTAGTCCTCTGCCTTCATAAATCTCTAAAAACCACATTTCAGAAGTCCCCAAGTCCAATGAACAGTCTAGCATTTTGTTACCAACTTCCTATGCATTTGCACTGCAGCTGCAATTTCCAACATAAGATAACAGTTTGCATATCAGCTAATTTTGCTGCTGATGTCTGATGCTCTTTTTTACATCGATATATGTGGCTTGGGCTTTGATATTAACCAATGCTGTAGGTCAATTCTCCAGTTATAGAAATGCATAAAGTATACTTTACGGTAAGGAAAAACCGTACAAGATTTTTTTGCATTACATTTATTGACACGGATTCTGGAATAAATAAACTTGACAGTACACATTTTTCCCATTATCAACATGTGAATGGCGTCTTGTGAGTATTAACAGAAATGGGGAGGAGCGCTGGGTGACAAATGAACCCTGTGGTGCCCCCGAAGCGGGTGCCGCTTGGAACTAGGGGCATGATCGAGTGGTAAGAGTAATAGGCAAATTCTGCCTTACCACGATAATTCGCGCTCGGTAAGGCCGCGCTGTATACAGCTACAGGTCTGAAAGCTTCCATGGTGGGGGCTGGTTGAAAACCGCACCGCGGCTCCTGCGTAGCACGGCCTTGAGATGTCTGGTTTTACGTGCGCATGACCGATGTCGCGAGTCACAACACTTTTCCAGTTAAAAGATGACAGGGCTACGCTACTGACGGACGAAAACAGCATATCGAAGAGTTAGTTACCATAGTCCGTGAATGATTTTTGTGATTTTTAAACTGGAAAAGTCCTACTCCTTTAGCTATCGTGTGCGCATAAAACCAGACGAATCCGCGTTTGCCTCTGTGTAATTGGTTGTCTAACTGCAGGCGTCAGCGCGACTTTTCAAATATATTATCTGTATATCAGAGATGCTACAACAGAGACCACTACAGTAAAACCTTCATTATCGAAACCTCCGTTATCCGAGGCTTCGGTTATCCGAAACATGATTCACTGATTTTGTTCTCCGAGGTAAAAAAGGATTCATAGTTTGAATAGGAGATTGCTGGTGAGTTTTGATTAGTTTTATTAGCAGAGAAGAGATTGGCTTAGGATTGTCTGAAGATTGAAGCTTCGTCGAGAGGGAACGAAGAGGATAATTAATCGATTAGGATTTTTATAAGTCCGCGAAACGTTTCACCAAAGAACACAAACGAGTGACTTTTGGAGGGAAAGGAAAAAGTTTGTTGATATTGTAAGGAAGTTTCAGATCATTAGCCTTTTGGAGCTTTACATGTGGTAGCCACAGATCGCGTGAATTTGGGAACTGGCACACATACACCTAGGCGTTGGAACTTCCCATGCACGGAAGAAGTTTCATATTCAACGACAAAATATAAGACAATAAGAATCGAAGATATCTACATAGTACGGACCAGCATGTCGTGGATGCTTATCTCTGCGGCAAGCTGAGTAGATAACACCATTATTGAGTAGACTTTTAAGATTCCTATACACATAGGAACTTTTAAACCACTCATGAAGTTCTTTTTTAGATCTCCTGTAACAATATATAAAAGTGCACTTTATAATACTTATAGGTAGGAAGAGGGGATGACGTGAAAAAAAAAAAGAACAAGTCTAAATATTTCTTTCAATTTGAGGAACAAGTATTATTTATTGCCGTGATGGTATCGTCATATTTGACCATGTTACGTATTCTATAGATGAATTGAATTGAAGAAATAATAACAGTTGAATATTATAACAGAATAGATATAGTAGAAAGAAGAAATAAAAAATTATATTTCTTTTAAACATATCTGAAAAATACAAAGAATGTCCATATTTTAAAGAAATTCTACTTCGAACGAATTTCAAGCTACTACCATATCTTCCTTTTGATCAATCCAAAATGAAAATATTCAGAACTTGCAATCATTTTGGAATATGTACTCCGAACCTTTTGGCATCGTGGGAAATACTTGCAATTAGTGAAACATCGTTGTTACAGCAATCAATAATAACGAAATATTGACGACACTACCAGGCGATGCCTCCGATTTGGGTGATTTTGGCAAGCTGTTGCACGCCGTTTCATTCTTCATGTAATTCGCCATAGAATCTAGTAGTTTCGAAAATGTCTGATCCTCGCATTGACCCGCTACATTGATGCTGCATTGCTCAAAATTTTGTATGCCACTGTTGAAAATATGACAAAATGAATAGGCCTATTAGATCTGTATTAAAAATTGGTCATTGGTCGCTTACCTGCAAACTTGGCCGTTCGATCCGTTTTTAAGGTTCGATAGTATCTCTAGTAGATCAGTTGCATATTTCGAAGGATCGGCAGAAATCGTAGAGTTTTCAAAAATAAGAAAGTCATAAGCACACATTTTCACAGCCTGTAGCTTCGAAGCAAGACATTTTCCGTCGGAGCTCTTCAAACCCTCTGTAAAAGGTATTTAAATTAAATGTAGGCTTTCTCAGATAAATAAATACTTGCTTACGGCTACCTGTATACAGAATGAAATTAGGATGCTCTGTGTGGCTAGAGTACCAAAACAGTTTCTCACGATTAGGACAGACCGAATGATATATTCACCATCTAAAATTTTTCGATTTTCACAAGCGAATTGCAAAATCAAAGGTTTGATGTTGTAAACGACGACGGCATTCCCATCTTGGTATGGTCCATCCGCGACGCAAGATCTGATAACGTCCATTGGCTGTGTAACACAGAAGTTGAGAGTATCAACCTTGTTACAAAGCATTGCGAAGAGGGTATACCCCTTGCTTTCACTTCTCTGAACTTCTGTCTCCCATTCGTTTATCACTGATTGATAACACGTTTCAATATGTTCCGAACCGCTTTTGATAAATCCGTGGGCCTCGGGTCCCCCATTTTTGGTACACGATGATCGTACGTCTGCTCCAAAAGTGGTAGAGCTCCAGATCCCTGCCACGAAAATAAGCAATTATATGAGAATAACGGCGAGATGAGGCAAAAATGTCCGGAGGAAATTATAATACGTAATACACCAAACAGAAAGTAGCGATGATCGTTTACTTACCGACGATTAGAACAAACACCACAATATAGATGAAACGCATTTCTACAATTGACATATATCTTTTGTAACAAAAGCCGATAGCAGAATTCTAACTGATACCCACTATGACGTAGGGGGACAATTTTGAAATTCGTGACTGTTAGGTAAATTGACTAGGCATGTATGTATGTATGACAGTTCTTTGCCAATCGCATCAACAAGCCGAAATTAATTTTGAATTTGGCTTATGATTATTCACGTGAATTAGTGTTCTTCGTGTATTTATTTTGCCCAATTTGAATTAGATTTTTGTATGCTTTTATTCTTGGAAACTATTCTTTGGATGTACCGACTTGAGTGTCTAAAGTTAAACTGGATAGTATTACAGAATCACGTATCTAGATAGAGAAAATGCTGACCACCGAGTGATAAACAAATCGTTAATACGAGATAGAGGCAATGAGACAACCACAATGGGGTTTTCCATGTGCTTTCAACACTGGCGTGACCTTCACAATCTTGAATTTGATTAACATTCATGGTATATGCTATTCAACAAGTGTGGATCAGAGCACCCTGAATTACTGTCAAGATTTTTATTGCAATCGTATGTGTGTAAAACTCACTTTAAAGTTCAAATGCAATGCACTCATTCATCATCACTTTTGATATCATGGTGAATCGTTGATTGCATGGTATACTTCGCCGTACACATTCTGTCGATCGAATCACTCACAAAAATCCTTCAGAACTTTTGTAACGATACGGGAAAGCCCAGTTGCCGAATTTCTACACGTATATTCTTTAAAAGAAATTCAAAGAAGTCAGTATTCTTCAAAATATTGGGTTTAAAAACTAAACTGTATTCCAAAAACGGAGTAAAATATAGCAGGACGAAACCAGAATTTTTCTTGCTGAATCTCGTTGGAAACTGCTGCTCAACTGTACATTTTGTTGTTAGAAAAGCCAGGTCAAAGCCCTGGCAGTATGTCATGCGGATTAATTCCAGGTACCGCAAGATTTGGGATCGTACTATTGCGATCCATGATAATCCTGCGTTCGGAGTTTTTTACGGCTTGAAACTTGGGCTCATAACACTGTCGATCGGTACTATTGAAAATATCTACAAAAAGTGTCAAAAGTTAATATATAGAGTCTCATAATAAATAATTGAATACAATATAAGGTGCTTGATTCTCCTAAGCACCTGCCAACTGTGTAACATTTGCTATATTTTGGTTTATGATGATTGGAGGCATTTTTTGTCCATGTTTACAGGTATTACTGTGTCGTTGTGTACATTGTCCGGGTCATCAGAGTCGTTCTCTTCATCCATATCGTCCGATTCACAGGCGGAATTTGGTTTGCCTGCCATTCTGTGATGGGAAGGGGTTTTTTTGGTGGGTCTATTCGTTTCGGGGTTTTTGTTTCGTCGTCTTTTACCGGGTCTCACTGGTTTCCAGGTTTCGACTTTGGGATTTGTGTAGTCGGTTTTTGTTGGTTCCGCATTATTATTCATTTTAACATGATGCACACTGGTCACTTATCATAGTAATTAGGGTTTGCTCGAGATTCTTGTGTCACTAATTTCGGCACTGTCTAGTCTTATGGTTATAGTTTGTCACCTATTGGGGTTTTGTCACTTAATATATAGTTAATATAGTTTATATAGTTATATTGATATTTAGGCATAAGAGTACTGTGTATAATGCACAGAAATGCATGATTTCAAATATAGATATATGTGCCGTCTTGCGCGAACCAACCAAACTTCTTGGCGAATCGCACTCGAATCATCTACTCCAGCACTGTCGAATGTCGAATCGAATCTCACTGTTGGCATTTCGAAAATGTGCTGCCTTTCATTGCCCATTTTGATTCATATGACCAATAATGCGATAGTCTCGTAGTATACATTTATTTCGTTCGTAGAATGTATTGGAACACTTTGGTTTTTCCTCGAACAATTGTCCAATGAAAAAATATACCGCACACCCCATAGTTCCTTTTATTTCCTCTGAACGCACCGCTGCCCCTACCATCGAACTTTCCGGTAAGGACAAGTGACCGTTTTTAGGTAGGCCGAGGAGCTTCACGGGCTGTCGATCCCTGTTCTAGGCCCTAGGGGATGCCAGAAACATTACAATTATCAAACCCTACATGGGTTAGCCGCTAGCAGACCAGGAATATCCGTTCATCGATATTTTCGAGCGGGCTTCGGCTATCTGGTAATTACTACTCAAATCGTTCGAAAACTGCATAAATATTTTCGTTAGACAATAAGCATTGAAAGACTGATCTGTACGAAACTCATTTCGAATGCATTCAAGTTGGGCAAAAAATTTATTGTGCTATTCAAATCCGCGAGAAAATTGTGAAAATCAAATGTCTCACAAGTTTTGTTGGGGGAATAAAATGCCCCACTTTACCCATGTAGAGTTGAACCAGAAATCACGAGTTACACTTGTGAACCGATACGAATTTCTCTACCAAACATCTTCGAACCCTGTATAGGTATACTGCAGCGATCGGTGCGTATATCACATGTATCTACTGCTGTTCATCATTCTTTCTGGATTGGCGATTGAATTTCCGCGCTATATACTGCAGATTCTTTCTTAGTTTATAAATGTTGTTCAATCTTAGTTTAAATCTTAAATTACATGAATTAACAGACATTGCTGTAACCGTATATAATATTTATACAACATTAACGGCACTCATACCTGGCGATACCTGCGATTCAGGCAAGTTTTCGCAGGGTATATCATTGTTGATATGTTTGAACAAAGAGTCGAGTGTTGTTGAAAATTTCTTATCCTCGCACCCTTGCAATAATTTGACGCCGCATTGTTCAGCAGCCACTATGTTGCTGTTGAAAATGCAAACACATGTAGTACAACGTAGGTCGTGGTGTAAACTCAAGCTTGTATTAACACAGGTTTTATTGGCTGCTCACCTGCACGTTTGGTTATTATAAAATCCAGTATCTGGCTCCTGCAGATTAATTTCAGATACCTGATGATCCAGAGTCGTAGTGTTGTAGTCCGTACTAATCTTGCGTGCACAGTTTAACATGGTTCCTAGCTTGAGGGCGATACACCGTTGGTCGGTGGTATTCAAAACATCTACAAAAAGCATTGAAAACCGATATAGACTCTCTTAATTATCAATTAAACGTATAATTTTGAGACATTTGATTCCGATAAGCATTGCCGTTACTCAGACCCAAACCGTGTACTGATCTTTGATGAGTTCTATGAGTGTGCACAAACAAGTCGTAGCACTGAAATTGTAACATTAATTGTTGGGTCGATGAACACGTGTTTGTCCGATCTCAGACAAAGTTTGCTTCATCCACCGTAGCTTTTGAAACAGTTATCGAGAATCTCAGTCCTTCCAAATCCACCGACATCGCTGCGAGCTTCCCGGATTTCCCTAACTACAGGCGAATAACAATTTTCTAAATTTTCCTTGGGTCCAGGATTTTCCATACACGATGATCTCGTTGGGTCTTTGGGTGATTGGGCATTGGTAGACCTCAGGATTCCTGTTCAAAAAGTAAGTAACTGTATATATATTAATGGGAAAATGAGTTGTCGACGTTCATCTCTGCGATATCATTGACATGCATATTCATCGTGACTTGGAAACTGACTCAGTCAAGGTCAATTTTCTTGTACTGGATAAGCTCACTTCAAAATGGGTCAGTTTCTCGAAAATCTTACGCAAACGTTATCCTTATAAAAAATGAGAACGCACAATAAATCTGCGAGCTGTAATTTGTCATCTGTAATCAAAGTGACTGTATCTCGGTAATTTCAATGTTTCATTAATGTATATCGACGAATGACCAATACGAAGGTTTTGTCCCTAATTGTCGTGCGCCACTCGATTTTAGGCTAATAATACAAATCTGATCGATGGTGCGAATTGAATCAAGGCTGATTTGGTAATCTTGCGTTTACGGTTTGATTGGACAACTTGTAGGATGAAGTGAGTGGACATGGACAATTTGAACGCGATATGGCTTTTTTCATACACATCATTCGAATGTAAAATATCAGATTTCTTCATCAAACTTTTTCCCAAATCATTCCGCGAGTTTGTCCGACAGACCGACAGAAATGATTGGAACTTGCTGGTCCATATTCAGTCACTGCATTCTGTAAATCTGGGATCTAACGAATTCTGTATAACTTGACTTACCCACGATTAAAACCAACACTACAGTTCCGATGATCCTCATTTTTGTAATCGACAATATCATACTATCCACTTTCTGGAGAGACTCAATCAACGGCACACTCGTCTCTAAAATTAATTTCCGCTGTTTTTTCTGCTCCAACTTCTAGAAGACATACGTGGAACTCTTTCGGTAATAGTTAAAATTAAGTAAATCGCCTGACTGTACGTCTTAAGGGTTGCGAAGTTCAACTTGATATATCGCCTACTAAATGACTGCCTACGCATATTTCCCACTTCCATATCGATAAGATACTCCTACTTCGAATGATTTGTGCGTTCCATAGAATGATTAGGGATAAAAGGGGAAATGGTGGCTGCAAGAGAAACGGTCGATATATTATTTTGAAATAGTACCTTCAGACAACATGGGACGAATTGAATCTTCGATATGTAAAGGTGTACTAAATGATGCTTATTTTGCATTTTGCAAGGAAAAGATTCTTTGTATAATTTGTGTAATATACTTTAAACAGGTTTGCATCTACCTACTAGCATCATCAAAATTCGTAAGTGATAGCGGAGCTTCGTTGGACCATATGCCATTTTCAAGTTGCATAGATAATTCAATTATTTTCTTCGTTTTACCGAAAGATCGTCATTCCTCCGTTTCAAAAATATTTTGTTACAGATTGAGTCGGAGTGATTTGTCCAAAAAATGCATTGGGTCCGAGAAAATGACACTACGGTGTCGGCTTTTGACTTTCCAACAATATGCCTGTGCCCTCTGAGTATTCACAAAATTTGATCATAGATATTTTTGCCAGGTGACGTACGCTTGAAACTATAGTCCTAACTGTTTCTTGCCAACTGTATCAACGCATGATTGAATAATTGCTGAATTTGATTTATTCACTGTCTCCTCTACTCATTCAGCCGAATCTCAACTTGACTCCTTTATTCTTTATCTGGTGGGAATGTTATGCGAATATTTGAAACAAACTGAAAAGTAGCACAATTGTAGCACTATTGCCAGGATAAATGATTACCGTCAATCGATAACCCGTCTGCTATCCACTCCCCCTTGACCCATAATATCTCGAAGCAGCACTTCGTGTACATCTTTAGATTATCACTACACCGAAAACAAGTACAAAGGTGGTGAACGAAAAAAGATATTTCTCTTTATAGATTGATAGAACTTTTCGACGATATTCGCTAACAGTATTTGAAAGAAATGAATGTCTCACCGACTTTGTGCAAATGTCTGAAAATTTGCATACGGTGTAGTCGCACCGTACCTTGGTTATGAGAAATTACCTTCAAGCAGACACTGTTTTACAGCATCAATTTTTTTTATGATCTCGTTCTCCCACAGCTTGTATGGATGAAAGAAAGAGCCCTACCGCACATGCTTTTCTTCAATATTTTGGATATCACATGAAATCGAAGTTTCAGTGAAACCACGAAAAATCGAGGACCCTCTATTCAAAACGTTCATATTTTCGGTTCTGTTCATTCTACATACTTCGAAGGAATCTCATTTCAAAGCCTGCAAAGGATACTTTCATTTGGTATCAAATAGATTGACAGAGATTAGGTAAAGATACGGTATATGTCTAAATACATCAATGAGAATTATTAAAACACATTGAAATAGTAATAGGGGTAAAAACCTATTGAAAAAATTGGGGGGTAGTAATATTATTTGTAAACCAATTATTATTTTGGGTAGCAAATATCTTTTCAACCTACAGCGACCGGTTCATATATCCCATACCTATGACCTATATATCTATCGCATATCCTTCCTACTGTCCATCATTTTTTCTGGGATTTCTGGATTCACGTTATGGAGCCTGGGCTGTATACTATATATACAGGCACTCTTTTACAATCAGTTTCGGAATTCGGATATTTGGGTACATTTACTCTAAACCTTGAATTATGTAAATTAACAGACATCACTATAACAGCATGTAATAATCATAGAACATTGACGGCGCTACTACCTGGTGATGCCACCGGTTTTTGTGATTTCGGCAAATTTGCGCAGGGTATTTCCCTGTTGAAATATTTGTAGAGAGAATCGAGTGCTGTCGCAAATATCTGATCTGTGCACCCGGTCAGTGCTGTTACGGTGCATTGTTCGAACTTCTGTATGCCGCTGTTGAAAAAATAATCAAGTATTACAGAACACAGTTTTCACTCAAGTTTCCATGTCAAATCGACTAACGTTTGAAGTTGACCATCGCGGATTTGATCCATACTTTTTTTTATTTCATTTTTTCAACTCTAAGAGGCACATACATATTTCTCAGATTTTCTCCACAAATCGGTATTATTCCTGAATCTTTTAGACTAAAACAAAAACGTCCATTTCAATTTCTCTCAATTAAATCTAAAATATTTTGTGTTTCACGACGACAATTATAACGGAAGGAGTATTAAAGAAATGAACGGATCTATACTGCTGCTAGCGTATCAATAAAACCTATAATTCATAATAATACGATTTACTCAATCAATACAACACGACATCCTATCAAATTGAGCAAATATTCTTCTGTAGGTTGATTCAATTTGTAGAAGGTACGAGAAACTCTTTCTTCGATATTTGAAACTGAGTAAATGCCGGACTCTAAGTCTGAACGTTGGAAAATTCAGTCTAATTGACCGCCAACTAAGTGACTGACTTCAAGCATGTGATCGACTTTTATATCAACGGAAAACCCCTACTCAGAATATCTTCAGTGCTTCATTTATTCATACACACACTTTGAATCTATCCACATACATAAAAGACGTCTGAGAGTTATTCGGGAGTGACAAATCAGCATGCGAAATCGAATTTGCACACTTGTTAGGAAAGATAGTCCACTATTCATCATACGACGTACCTTATAGCGCTTGTTATCGTCGTCGTATTGATCTAATAACATACATTGCGAGCTGATAAGATTCAAGGTTCCGAGGGTTAGGCCAAAGTTGAAACCACTCGATGAACCCGCGTGACAAGGACATATCAAACAGAATATACACGGTGTTTATGTCAACTCTATACTTCTAGGATGTGTAGGGGCTGTTTAGCCAACCATTTTGAGGTAAGACACCCATGGTCGGAAACTCATCCTAACGGCTGTGGAGGGCTTTGAAAGATTTGGTACCGCACGCTTGTTGAATCAGATGAAATCACTTTCGACCCAACGTTTTATTCAGCCGTAGACAACTGCATAAAGTTCTTGTGTGAAATCAACAAAACGATAAACTTGGCAATAAAAAAATGACGAAACAATTTCCGGTGCTTATAAACAGAATTTGAAAAAGTTATGGAAAACGAAAAGTCCAAGGGTACAAAAGCCCAATTCGTTTTTCATAACTTTTTCAAATTCTGTTTTCAAGCACCGGAAATTGTTTTGGTATTGTTTTTATTGCCAAGTTCATCGTTTTGTTGATATCACACAAGCACTTTGTACTGTTGTCTACGGCTGAATGAAACGTTGGTTCGAATAAGTGATCCCATCTGATTCATTGTACTATACGAACAGCGCGCGGTACCGAATCCTTCAAAGTCCTCCACAGTGGTTAGGATGAGCTTCTGACTATGGGTGCTCTACCCCTAAATGCTTGGCTAGACAGCCCCTACACACCCTAGAAGTATGTCCAAAGTTAACGTGAGCACCCTGTATATCTTCGAACTTGTCCAATTAATGGACGAGTTTCATCAACAGGCAGCGAACATTTATCGTGTAAGCAGTTTGATTTCAATAATCGCGTAAATCTTGAAAATATTTGGCAATAAACAAAGAATCGAATAGTCAAGTGGAATTTTGGCAAAATAAGTAAACGATAAAGAGTAATTTACGTGAATAATTATAAGGCGAATACGAGAATGATTTCACGAAGTTGATAATTAATATCAAAGTAATCAGTTTTCGCTGAAATAATTTTTCGTTTTCTTTATTGTAACAATTACTAAAGTCCAAGATGTTGATCGTCATTGCCAGTCGAGTGACCCGCCATTATCCACGAACTTTGAGAAGGATATCAAATGCAACCTTATTCAAAATACAATTAAAAAACGAGCAGATTAATCTACATATCAAGGATTCGAACAATCGAATATTTTGCTTTAAGTGGCCATCATTGCCCTCTTATTCCCAAATCATTAAATGGGGCACCGAAGATATTGCGAGTGGGGGTGTTCCGTGTGTATAAAAGTGGCACGCATGTGTAGAGTCAGTCAATTGGTTGGGAGTAAATCAGACTGAACTTTGCAACGTTCAGACTTAGAGTCAGGCATTTACCTAATTTCAAATAACGAAGAAAGAGTTTCACGCATCCTCTACAAATTGAATCAACCTACAGAAGAATATTTGCTCAATTTAATAGGAGGTCGTGTTGTCTTGATTGAGTAAATCGTATTATTACCGAGTGCAAAAATGAAGATCATCGAGACTGTTGTGTTGGTTCTGATCGCGGGTAAGTCAATGTATTCAGAATTTGTCTAATCTCATGTTGTAAATGTGAATCAGCAGGTTTCGAAAATTTCTATCAGTCTGTCACCGGTCCGTATTCACTCACTGTACCCTACAAGTTTTCCTATTCTACCGTAAACATAATCATTATCTAAAGTGTGCTTGCCGAAAATCAAAAATATATCACCGTTTTTTTCGGATGATCGAGGGACGCGAAACTTCATTAAAAAAAAAAAAAAACTCAGGATCTTGTAAAGAGATGTCATGAGTCCACAATAAGAAAGCCAAACATCGAATAATTCTTCTTCTTTATCCCTTTGATCGCTATCAGTTAAACATCGAATACGTATACATTACGATCAAGCCCGAAAGTCACAGTGCGCTTATAAGAAAATGGTTCACTAGGAAGGTCCCTAATTTGATCATTTCAAGCCTGTGTCTGAGTTATCAGGAGAGCCCTACCTTTTTCGCCTTGGCAACAAGGATCGTAACAGACTCTATAGGCGACCCCTGTTCTCACTTTATCAATATTCGCGATAATGTCAATCTTGTCGTCATATTGGGCGATAAATTCAACGTTCATGTCCATCGACTAATGGCAGATAACCCGGTCAAGTTGGTTCAACTGTATCGAAAATATTAGCCCGAAACTGACGTATACATATCTGCAAGTCGCGGGTCGCTTCACAGACACTCAAATTTGCAAATTACAAACATATTCGTCCCCCTCCGACAGTTAATTGAGAAATTTTAACTTCACTGCGCAGTGGAACCAACTCGAGATTCCCGTGATTGCCAATTACCAATAAAAATTCTTCCGAGACCTGGAGATTCGATTCGAGATTCAACGTAAATAAAACGTCGAGTAATGCGTGTGAGATTTCGATTCGCGATGTCTCCTACCGTTTTTCAGGATTAAGTAATCTCCAGGAACTTACCGCACGTTTTGATATAATGCATTATTGTTTTGTCGAAATACAAGCTTTGACAGAAATTTGCGGAAACCTGACCCGTTCTAGGTGAACTTACCCGGTCCGAGAATTGTAAGTCAGTTTTCGAGTCCCCATGAACAGGCATGCCGATGATGGCGACGATTTAGGCAACTTTCACGACAACTTCATTTGAATAAGGCTCAATCGATTAGAACGAATTTTTCAGTGAAAAATCCGCAGTCTTATATTACATATCAGTACCTGTTTTCGTGACAGGAATTTTGAACTTCGCCAATGTCCAATCAGTCACAGACCAAATGCAAGAAATGTGTACCGAAAGTGGTGGACCCGAGGCCTACGAGGCTTTCAAAATCAGTTTCATGGATTACAAAAACTGTACTTCATCTTTGGGAATGGAAATCCTGCAAGAATTACCCAGCCGTAGCACCGAAACAATTGATTCTGTCCTCATACAATATTGTAGCCAGGTTGAAATTTTCAGTGACTGCATCAGAATCTTTATCGAATCAGCCAAACCTTGTTTGGGACCAATCCCAGACGAGCTTGTGGATCTCGGTATCAATAGTACATATTTATTGCTACAATTCCCTTGTGAGAACCGAAAACTCATGAAAGGTCGGTATATCGTATGCGCGTTAATGACGGCTTTGCTTACCTGAATGAACCGCCTTCAGCATGTATCCAATCGTTGATTAAGAGAGTATCTATATTGACTTTGAAAATTTTTTGTAGACCTCATCACTAGTACCGATGAAAGCTGTTTGACTTCCAAGCTGGGAGCGTTAGAAATTTGTGGGAACGAGTTTTTCATGGATAGCAATGAAACTAGCAGTACTGCGATTCCCAATCTTCGGGCAGATGAAATTCATTCGCTTGAATCTGACTTGGATATCGAGATATGCAAGTAAGCAACACAAAAAGCTTGCGATTTATTTTTGATACGTATATAATATATATGAGATATTTCACGTCAACTCACTATTCAACTTAGAGGGGATACCTACTTTTCCCAGATTTTTTCCATGGACCGTTAATTATTTCTCGTTTTTTTTTTTTATTTTTATTTAGACTAAAACAGAAACGCCAATTTTTATTGTTTGAAAGAAATCTCAAAAAACTCTGCTTTACATGATGATCATTTTTAGCCATATCCGAAAGTGGATCTAATTTTCCATACGTTTTATTGATACACTATATAGCAGCTGCAATAGATCCGTTCATTTCGTTGCTGCTTCTTCCGTTATAATTGTCGTCGTAGAACACAGAATTTTCTAGATTTAATTGAAAAAAATTGAAATGGACGTTTTTGTTTTAGTCTAAAAGATTCAGGGATAATACCGATTTGTGGAGGAAATCTGAGAAAAATGTATGTGCCTCTTAGAGTTGGAAAAATGAAATAAAAAAAAATATGGATCAAATCCGCGATGGTCAACTTCAAACGTTAGTCGATTTGACATGGAAACTTGAGTGAAAACTGTGTTCTGTAATACTTGATTATTTTTTCAACAGCGGCATACAGAAGTTCGAACAATGCACCGTAACAGCACTGACCGGGTGCACAGATCAGATATTTGCGACAGCACTCGATTCTCTCTACAAATATTTCAACAGGGAAATACCCTGTGCAAATTTGCCGAAATCACAAAAACCGGTGGCATCACCAGGTAGTAGCGCCGGCAATGTTCTATGATTATTACATGCTGTTATAGCGATGTCTGGTTATTTACATAATTCAAGGTTCAGAGTAAATATACCCAAATATTAGAATTCCGAAACTGATTGTAAAATAGTGCTTGTAGTATACAGCCCAGGCTCCCTAACGTGAATCCAGAAATCCCAGAAAAAATGATGGACAGTAGGAAGGATATGCGATATATATACATAGGGTATAGGTATGGGATATATGAACCGGTCGCTGTAGGTTGAAAAGATATTAGCTATCCATAATAATGATTGGTTTACAAATAATTATACTACACCTCAATTTTTTCAACGTGTTTTTGCCCCCATTACTATTTCAATATGTTTCAATAATTCTCATTAATGTATTTAGACATATATGTATCTTTACCTAATCTCTGTCAATCTAATTTTAACCGTTTATCGAATATCGCTCATGTATACCTACAAATAAATATATTTGGGAATGATATTATCGATCTCACTCATTTTGTAGCTTATTTGATACCAAATAAAAGTATCCTTTGCAGGCTTTTAAATGAGATCCGTTCGAAGTATGTAGAATAAACAGAACTGAAAATAGGAATGTTTTGAACAGAGGGTGCGATCGATTTTTCGTGGTTTCACTGAAATTCCGATTTCGTGTTATTTCCAAAATATTGAGGAAAAAAAAAGCATGTGTGGTGGGACAGATCCTCTTTCTTTCATCCATAGAACCTGTGGGAGAACGAGATCATTGAAGAAATTGATGTTATGGAACGGTGTCTGCTTGAAGTGGAATTACTCATAAGTGCGTAACAAAGGTAGGGTGCCACTACACCGTATGCAAATTCTCAGACATTTGCACAAAATCGGTAAGACATTTATTTCTTTCGAATACGTTTACCGAATATCGTAAAAAAATCTGGCGATCTACGAAGAGAAATATTTTTCTCTTTCACCACCTTTGCGCTTGTTCCTCGTCGTAATATTAATCTGAAGCTTACACGGAGTGCTGATAGAACTCGAGATATTGAGGGTCAAGGCAGCGTCGAGAGCAGACGGGTTATCGATAGGCGGTAATCATTTACTCCGGTGCAAAAAGCTTTCGCCAAGTACATAAATGTCATATATATATATACTATATTGTAACGTATCTAGCCGGACACCCCAAGTTCAGCTGTGATTCGATATCATAATAAGAAGCAAAAACAGGCGTTATCCAGAAGAACCGCATGTGACGTCAGAAGCGTAAATCGAACTGTATAGGTATAAACACGCCGCTGTCTTATCTGTACCGAGCAGCGCATTTTAGGTAAAGCGCCAAAGCGTAAATTCAAAATAGCAGGACGACAGACTTGGTGTCAAAACCTGGTTCTGTGTAGAAGTTCTAAGCCTTCTGCAAAGTACAATCGATTGCGAAAAAAATATCGACTAGACCTCATGACGATGCCTGTCACGAGTATACGAGCTCAGAAGGTGCAATTCCGCACACCTTGGTTTACGTGTCAGGAACCAATTAGCGAAGGAACTACCAATGATTTGTGGCAAATGAAAGGTTTTTCCAATACGGATGGTGTTTCTTGCGATGCTAATACGACGATTCAGTGTATGTTTTATTTTACTTCGATTAGAGACCGTATATTTTGTCAAGAAAAGAACGATGTCATGAGGATGTTAATGGAAAATTACACAAATTTAGAAAGCCAATAACACATTTTCCCAGCTAGAATATTCGCAGGTGAAAAATTCACTTCGAATGTTCGGCAAGATGCGCCAGAATTTCTTACTGCTCTTTTATCCAATTGTGACAATGTGAGAAAAGCCGTTGAGCATCAGTCACCAATTACAATATATAAACGCTGTGCCTATAACTGAGAAATACTCAAGATGCGTGCATTATTCTTACGGAAGATCTGATCGCATTCAAAAACTTAGCACACGATTATAACGTTTTGCCGAAGTTAACAGTAGGTAACTGTAACACCACGTGCTAGTCATTCCGCCGTTTCTGGTTGAAAGTGAGGGTTGCAAGCGAAAATAAATATAAAAACGGCACGGTACAAAAAGTAGTGAAGTTCCCCAAAAAGCACCTGACGTACAAAAATATTGCGCTAAGTAGATTGATGTGGTTATCACCTCAAAGAAATCTACCATCGTCAGAGAAAAGTATTGGAATCAGATTCAATATCAGAATCAGTATTCTATTCATTCTACATACTTCGAAAGGATATCATTTCAAGGCCTGCGGAAGGAACCTTTGTTTGTTATCTCATAAATTTGGCAACCGAAATTTCTATCCGTTTTAAAGAATTGATTACCTAATCTGTTGCGTTATTCAATATCACTCCACATCTGGAAAATTCCGAAAAAAATATGAGTGCATTCGTTGCTCAATCCTGTATACAGTACTGATAAGTTTCAGTATGGGAATACCATGGATTCTATCCTAAAACAACGGTAAAGTGTAAAAAAGCACTACATGGTACAAACGTATATAGGTATGTATAAGAAAATCGGTCAAAATATCGCAAAAGAAATCAGCTTCGACGACGTGCATGATAATATAAATAAAGTATGATTGAAAGATAAATAAACTCACCGCTAAAAAATGAGTGAGATCGATAACATTATTGCCAAGTATATATTTATTTCTAGGTATACATAAAGCCATATTCGATAAATGGTTAAAATTAAATTGAGATTACATTAATAAAATGAGAAGATATCAATAAAAACTACAAAAAAATACATTGAAATAGTGATATAATAATTATAGCTGTAATTATAATCATAGAAGATTATCGGCACTACTGTCTGGCGATACCACCGATTTTTGTGATTTCGGCAAATTTGCGCAGGGTATTTCATTGTTGAGATATTTGAAGAGAGAATCGAGTGCTGTCGCAAATATCTGATCTCTGCACCCGGCCATTGCTGTTATGACGCATTGTTCAAACTTCTGTATGCCGCTGTTGAAAAAATAATCAAGTATTACAGAACACAGTTTTCAATCAAGTTTCCATGTCAAATCGACTAACGTTTGAAGTTGACCATCGCGGATTTAATCCATACTTTTTTTTATTTCATTTTTTCAACTCTAAAAGGCACATACATATTTCTCAGATTTTCTCCACAAATCGTTATTTTTTCTGAATCTTTTAGACTAAAACAAAAACGTCCATTTCAATTTTTTTCAATTGAATCTAGAAAATTCTGTGTTCTACGACGTTAAATATAACGGAAGAAGCAGCAACGAAATGAACGGATCTATTGCAGCTGCTATAGTGTATCAATAAAACCTATGGAAAATTGGATCCACTTTCGGATATGGCTAAAAATATGATCATCGTGTAGCGCGGAGTTATGAGACTTTTTTTCGAATAATAAAAATTGGCGTTTTTCTTTGAAATCTAAAAAAAGTAGGTGTCTCTCAAAGTTGAAACATGGATCGAATCCGAGATGGTCAGGCTTTGACGTTGGTCGAGTTGACGTGGAATACCTCATATATATTATATACGTATCAAAAATAAGCCGCAAGCTTTTTATGTTGCTTACTTGCACATCTTGGTATCGAATTCAGATTCAAGCGAATCAATTTCAGCTGCGAGAAGATTGGGGACCGTAGTACTGCTAGTTTGATTGTTATCCGTGAAAAACTCGACTCCACAGTTTTCTAACGCTCCCAGCTTGGAATTCAAACAGCCTCGATCAGTACTAGTCATAAGATCTACAAAAAATTTTGAAAGTTAATATGGATGCTCTCTTAATCAACGATTGGATACATGTTAAGGTGCTTCCCTACCCTAAACGGTTTTAAAAACGTTTTACATGGATTTCTTCTCTATTTGAGCATAAAATCAACATGTTTTGGGTCGTACGTGTTCGGAATCGCACATAGAATTGCGCGACGTATTTTGTTTTTTGATTTCGGTGCCCAAGCAGAGATATTTCGTTTAATAGCACCTTTTGCACGCGTTCAACCCAATGTTTTCAGGTCAGGTGGAATTGGGTAGGGAAGCACCTTAATGGCGGTTGTTTCTGGTGAGCAGATCCGCTGTTTAGCCGCATACGATATACCAACCTTTCACGAGTTGTCGGTTTTGACAGGGAAATTGTAGGATTAAAGCTGTACTATTGACACCGAGATCGATAAGCTCGTGTACGATTGGTTCCACACAAGGTTTGGCTGAATCCATGAAGATTTTTATACAGTCACTGAAATCTTCGACCTTGGTACAATACATTGTGAGAGAAGAATCAATCGTTGCGTTGCCACCGCTGCGGAAATGTTGCAAGATTTCGAATTCCATAGATGAAGAACAATTTCGGTAATTCGTTAAACCCGTTACGTAAACATTGTAGGCCTCGGGTCCGCCATATTCGGTACAGTATGATTCCATTCGTTCTACGCGTGATTGGGCATTGGTGAAGTTCACGATTCCTGTTACAAAAATAGGTACCTATGTAATAAAGACCAGATTTTTCACTAAAAATTCGTTCCAATCGATTGAGCCGTATTCAAATAAAGTTGTCGTAACAGTTGCCTATAAATCTTCGCCATCATCGACATGCTTGTTTATGGGGACTCGAAAACTGACTCGCAATTCTCGGACCGGGTAAGTTCACCTGGAACGGGTCAGGTTTTCGCAAATTTCTGTCAAAGCTTGTATTTCGACAAAACAATAATGCATTATATCAAAACGTGCGGTAAGTTCCTGGAGATTACTTAATCCTGAAAAACGGTAGGAGACATCGCGAATCGAAATCTCACACGCATTACTCGACGTTTTATTTACGTTGAATCTCGAATCGAATCTCCAGGTCTCGGAAGAATTTTTATTGGTAATTGGCAATCACGGGAATCTCGAGTTTGTTCCACTGCGCAGTGAAGTTAAAATTTCTCAATTAACTGTCGGAGGAGGACGAATATGTTTGTAATTTGCAAATTTGAGTGTCTGTGAAGCGACCCGCGACTTGCAGATATGTATACGTCAGTTTCGGGCTAATATTTTCGATACAGTTGAACCAACTTGACCGGGTTATCTGCCATTAGTCGATGGACATGAACGTTGAATTTATCGCCCAATATGACGACAAGATTGACATTATCGCGAATATTGATAAAGTGAGAATAGGGGTCGCCTATAGAGTCTGTTACGATCCTTGTTGCCAAGACGAAAAAGGTAGGGCTCTCCTGATAACTCAGACACAGGCTTGAAATGATCAAATTAGGGACCTTCCTAGTGAACCATTTTCTTATAAGCGCACTCTGACTTTCGGGCTTGATCGTAATGTATACGTATTCGATGTTTAACTGATAGCGATCAAAGGGATAAAGAAGAAGAATTATTCGATGTTTGGCTTTCTTATTGTGGACTCATGACATCTCTTTACAGGATCCTGAGTTTTTTTTTTTTTTTTTTATGAAGTTTCGCGTCCCTCGATCATCCGAAAAAAACAGTGATATATTTTTGATTTTCGGCAAGCACACTTTAGATAATGATTATGTTTACGGTAGAATAGGAAAACTTGTAGGGTACAGTGAGTGAATACGGACCGGTGACAGACTGATCGAAATTTTCGAAACCTGCTGATTCACATTTGCAACATAAGATTAGACAAATTCTGAATACATTGACTTACCCGCGATCAGAACCAACACAACAGTCCCGATAATCTTCATTTTTACAATCGGCAATAATACGATTTACTCAATCAATACAACACGACCTCCTATCAAATCAAGCAAATATTCTCCTTCAGGTTGATTCAATTTTTAGAAGATACGTGAAACTCTTTCTTCAATATTTAAAATTAAGTAAATGTCTGACTCTGAGTCTGAACGTTGCAAAGTTCAGTCTGATTTATTCCTAACTAATTGACTGACTTGACACATGTGTGCCACTTTTATATATCAAGCGAAGACCCCCGCTCGGAATATTTTCGGTGCTTCGCTTAATCATTTGGAGGTAAAAGGGGAATGATATCTACTTAAAGCAAAAACATTTGATTGCATGAATCCTTGATATTCAGTCCAAATAATACTGATTAATTTGCTGTTTTTTATTTTATTGTATTTTCAATGAGGTTGCATTTGCTGTCCTTCTCAAATTTCGTGGCTAATGGCGGGTCACTCGACTGGCAATGACGGCCAACATACACTCAGACTATAGTAATTGTTACAATAAAAAAAAAAAAAAAAAAAAATCATTTCACCAAAAGCTGATCTCTTTGATATTAATTATCAACTTCGTGAAATCATTCTCGTATTTGCCCTATAATTATTCACGTAAATTACTTTCTATCCTTTACTTATTTTGCCAAATTTACACTTGACTTTTCGATTATTTATTTGTCGCAGAATATTTTCAAGATGTACTCGAATATTGAAATCAAACTGCTGACACGATAAATGTTCGCTGCATGTTGATAAAATTTGTCCATTAATTGGACAAGTCCGAAGATAGATATATGAATCCGTTTGATATTTCAGTATCACGCGGGCTTTCCGTGTGCTGTCAACTTTGCCGCAATTCTCAAAATCTTGAATCTTATCAGTCTACAATGTACGTCATTCGACGAAAAAAAGCACTATAGGGTACGTCGTATCATAAAAATATTTTATTACATAAATCGACAGAATATTTGTTTTGGTTAGAGCTAATCTCACGAGAGATTGATACAACGTTATCATATCCTTGATGAAAGAAACGAGAGGGTGGAGAGCTATTCCAGGTTGCACATTTATCCAGACGCCGAATGCTATTGGACTTGTTATAAACGTCATTTAGTCAACATCCAGAAATTTCGTTGCATCGTTGGCAAAAAAATAAACAAAAGTACTGCACATTTCGAATGTCCGTCGATCTGCAAAAACTGAGCCAAAACTTGACTTATAGTATACTTGATGTCCACAAATGTCCTCTAAAATGTCAAATTTAAGGCAAATCGTTCAAACAAGTCGACGTCGTCTTATAATCAGCGTGGAAAGTCAATCAAAAATTATTGGCAAAGGCAACGCACGGCCAATGCATAGTTCACGCAGAGGTGACTATCGGTTATTAGAATGTCGAATGTACAATCGACCTGTGGTTGACATACAGTCGCGATTTCTTCATTCAACCAGCGGAAGGCATTGTTACTAGCCTGATTGCAGATGATCTTTTTATTTTGTCTGTTTATCATTATCCTAATAGCCTAATAGCGTTTGACGTCAACCGTTGCCTGTAACATGACATTCCAGAAGACATTCATGGGCTTTCAGTCAGCGCATGATGAACTATTGGCTCATATTATGCCTATTGCCATTTGGCATAAAAAAAGTTTTGTCCATTTTCAGTTGACATTAAGTGAAGACAGGGTCGACAGTGTGCTACATGGGATGCCATCCACCTGGTTCAAGTATTACCATCAGCGAAATGAGTGCAGAAACTGTATTGCAAGATCTATTGGATCATACGTGCCAACGTGTTCTGTTACCTCGTTCAAACTCATAGGTCATAAATTTAAATGCAGACACTCTGAGAGAGACTATCTGAATTTGTAAATGGAGATGTGACGGAAGTTCGAGACAGAGGCGGTGCGGGAAGTCATAACACTTCTGAACTCGAAAATTTCAAACAAAAAGACTTTTGATACCGAATTTTACTATGGAAACAAGTAATGGCGTTGTGTTTGGCGAAAATTCAATGTCGCAAGTCTTTTTGCTTGAAATTTTCGAATCCATAGAGCCTGCAAGCAACAATAAAAAATACATCGATTTGGATATCTAATGCTAGCGAGTCACCATCCTGTTACCATTCATCTTATTACTTTTCACCTTACAAACACAATGAATATTTTCACAATTCAACGAATTTATTCTGACTACAGCAGCATATGTTATGTGATAAACAAATTCGAGGATAATTTAATTAATTTCAAAGGTGCGATGAAAATATTCACAGCATCTTGTTTTTCAGCAATTTCTGCACTCTCGGTCTGTGATCCATCTTCATTTTCCTGAGAGTACTGAGTGGACGTCAGAAATATTTCGATTCTTCAAACCATGAATTAAAAGCATTATTTGAAAACCGATAGAAAGTTTTTGTTCCAACCTATGGCGATCGATTCATATATTAATGATCTTTTCCACCGTCCATTATTCTTCATCGTGATTCACTTTCGAAATTATGATATTCTTGTATACTTACTCTGAGCCTTTCATTATAAAGAATAACAGCTGTTTTTATAATACCATAAAATAATTATAGAACATTAAAGACACTACCACTTGTCGATGACTCAGATTTTTGTGATTTAGGTAAGTTTTCGCAGGGTATGTGATCGTTAACAATTCTGTACATAGAATCCAGTGTTGTCGAAAATATCTTATCCTCGCACTCTTCCAATACTTTGATGACACATTGTTCAAAAGTCAGTATGTCGCTGTTGAAAAAGTAATCAGATGTTAAAAAACAAAGTTTTCGTTCAAGCACAGATAAAAATATACGTATAAAAATTCATTACAAGCTTTGTGTGCGGCTTACCTGCAGGTTTGGCTATCAAGGCCAGGTTCAAGCTCCGGCAGTATTTCGTGCGGATTGATTTCTGTTACTGGAAGATCGGGACTCGTAGTATTGCCATTTGTAACAATATTGTTACTGCAAGTTTTCAGCGCATATCTCTTGGACGTCAAACACTGTCGGTCGGTACTTTCGATAATGCCTATAAAAAGTATTGAAAGCTCATATAGACTACATTAATTAATGATTGAATGCATGCTTAAGGCCCATCCCTAGTCGCCCACCTCCTTTTGGTCGGAAATGAACAAATTTCGATTATTATCCGGGCTCAGGCGTCGAAAACGCAAAAAAAAAAAAAAAAATATGCGTAGCGCAAATTCAAATTCGATTCTGGACACATACGTCCAAAAACGTGTTCGTTTCGTGCGAAAATAGATTCTCGAAACCGATTTTGCGAATTTGACTGTCAATTTCGTAAAAACAATGGCAATTCTCTATATTTTCGCATTAAACGAACATATGTTTTTGGACGTGTGTGTTCGGAATTGAATATGAATTTGTGCTGTGCATTTTTTTTTTGCATTTTCGACGCCTGCCCCCTTCCCCCTTTTTCTCGGCCCTTTTTTCGACCAAAAGGAGGGGGGCGACTAGGGATGGGCCTTAAGCGAGTGATTCTAGTGAGCAGAGCGCAAACAATATACTGACCTTTGATCAGTTCCGTGTGAGCACAAGGAAATTGTAGCGACGGGGCTATGGTTTCGATAGTCACGTTGACAAGCAACTCGTGGCCTGGACCTATACAAGGTTTGACGTCTGATTCAATGAAGCTTTCCAAACAGTTGATGAGGATCTGAACCTCGCGACAATACATTTCGAGTACACTATTTAAATCGCCACTACGGCTGTGATATTCTTCTATCAATGCGAGTATCCTGTGTGAAATACAACTTTTGGCCTTCCGTCCACCGATTTGGATATCCGTCCAGGCCGTTGGTCCGCCATTTTTGACACACAATGATTCTAACTTACTAACCTCTGATTGAGCACTGGCACAGCTCAATATCCCTGTTATAAAAATGATCATCATGAGATCGCTACTTGTCAACATTAGATATCTTATAATTTTTTCAACCGGTTGTTACCCCAACTTTTTAAGGCTCTCAGAATTTGTGTAATTCGCTCGTAAAGTCCAACTAATTTTTTAATTCTATTTCAATCCACCTCGGAGGAAAGAGCAAAGAAAATTATCTCGATAACCGAGGAATAGTTGGACTTGATTTTTGGGCAAAAACATTTTGGATGACGACTAAGCTCACGGTTAAATCAGACGACTTGTGTGAATCATGAGATCTTTGACTCACCTGCGATTAGAGCCAACACGACAGTACTAGTGACCCCCATCTTTGCAATCGCTAATATAATACGATAGACCCTGTGCCGATCAACCAACACTATTATACACACTACTATTTTAACGTTTTTGACGTTGATTTAATTTTTGCAAGTTTCGCGGTACCGGTTATTCAATACTTCAGATCAAGTAAATGCCTAACTAAGTGTTGCAATGTTCAGCTTAGATTGCCGCCGAGTAAGTGCTTGGCTCTACACATATCTTCCGCTTTTATAACTGATGGGAGGTTGTTATTACTTAAAGACTTGAATGACATAAACTGTGAACGTTTATTAAAGACGGTGCGATGACGACATTCATATACGTAGATATGGACCTATGTGGAAGAATATCGGTGGTGGAAATATCGAAATTCTATGTGCCGTCGATGAATATTTTGCACTCTTACCAGCAGGCTTTGAATACGCCTAAAAATGATTACGATTGGCGAACTGTAATCGTGAATCGCTCTTCCAGTTTCAAATCTTGCCAGTTCCAAGAAATATTAGTACAGACTATTTCTCACAACGAGTTAGTATCGGATTCTCAGTAACTTGCTGAAATTTATTGAGTTCAACAATATAACTGCGCAGGTTCTTGACTTTTCAGAAATATTCCTAAGCCTTTTGGTATTCGCGAGAAAAAAAAAAAAAAAAAATGGTTTGTTGTAAGATATTTTCTAGATGTATAGGTACGCGAATTTACACAGTGAATTTGAAAGCGTTAGAACAACTTGCGGATTTACTTACTGGATAAATGCCCACCGTCGACTGATAACCCATTTGCTAATCAGACAAGTTCAAAATATCAGAGCGTTCGACTCCGGCTTCATCCTCAAAGCATTGATTTTTATCGTATCTTCTAAGATTAACATTAAGAATAAAACATAAGCTACACAGTGCTAGTGTACCACGAAAATAATTTAGTTTAATAATGGACAGATTTTTTGTACCAGATCCAGTGTTTCTATTTGACAGAAACAATAGGCCGGTCAAATTATAGTTTTGAATCCCAACAAATCGCTAGTTCATAAAAAAAAAAAAAAATACGGTAAATATTCAGAACCACGTAGTACTATATAACGAAGATCTCCTTTCTTGGGATTGTTCCTCTGCGCGCTTTGGTAAAAATAAATAAAACGATAAAAACGCTATTTTTCTGAACACATGAACCGAAAGTCCTCTTTTGCGCACCGTATACAGGAAAAGAGTTACGGTCGGCGCCTGTCTATCTCTAATAGCTTGGCCGCGTGAGAGTGGACTGAAAAAATTGTGATTTAGTACTGTTTTAGAAATTTGATTTCACGGTACTTTCTAACGTCCAAATCATACCTACAAAAATATTGATGAAAAGTCAAGGGATATGATTTTCAGAATATTGAATGATGAAACGATTACGAGAACGATAGTGATGAACGATTACGATTACGATAAAAATATTACGATACGCAGTTTAGAAATTGCGTTTAATAAAAAGAAGAAAAAAAAAATGAGAAACGAACGGCCACTAAGAGCTGAAATTGCGTCGCAATTCTTTTTTGAAGCATGAAATCGTTTCTTGAAATGTTCTTATGTATTGTGCGCTTTGGTCATTTTTTCTATCAACATGAACATGCCGAAAATGAGTTTTACAATTGAGGGGACACGTAGCGCTTCCAATATTCAACTAACCGATTTTTGTACGAAGAGATTTGAGAGTCCCATCTTTTGGGAACATTCCAAACCCAAAAGAACTCTGAAATTCAAAAATTTGAAAGAATGGCACTAGTTTTTATAAACCTCTGCGATGCACAGCGCGTGGGAATAATCAGCTGAATAAATGAACATAGCAGCTGGATAGACATGTTGTTTCGTACAACGAAGCTGTCGTGTCATAATTGTTTCCATTCATTATCGCGATGAAAATGGTACAATCAGTGAATCTGTATCATATGTTCATTACTATTCCATGATTGACTTATCGACCTCGCTTATCTCGAAGATATTTCTTCAACACTTATTATAATGTTCCTTCGAAAACAGTCGTATACGATTTAGTTGCGCATTACTCATTAGCACATATAAGAAACTATAGTTTCCTCTGATATGAAGCTTTGTTTCGGACTAGAACCGACCATTTTCGAACTAGACTTCAAGACATACGACTGAAAAAACGATAAGAATTTAAGAAAATGAGACAGAATTTTTGCCAAAAATTATTCCATCAAAAATACATAGACTATGGACATTTTTTTAGTTCATGAGATAACTACGAGTGTGCTCTGCCTATTATCATAGGTCGTTTTCTTTCCGGTGAAGAACTGCATCAGAATCTTGTAAAAATTTATTTATTTATTGCAAATGTTACGTATTCTATAGAGAGATGTTAAATATACACATAATTAAATATTTGAAACACTCGTAAGTTGAAAAAGTCAACTATTTTCAATCGTGGTAAGTATAATCAGTCACAATTATTCATATAAAATATATGATATTTATATAACACACAGAGCGATTCTCTGAAAAGTAACGCGCCCCGCCAGTAGATAGGCAACCCAAATATCATGCGTTGTGTTTTATTTCGCATATCGCGAGCCCTTTGGCTACGTGGGAAATAGAATCGTCCAATCGTCGATGTTTGAGTTGCACGATGCAGGCGTCTCTGCGCTTGACTACCTTTTACGCGCGTTACTTACCAGAGAATCGCTCTTATAATCAGCATACAGAATATAAAAATCCAATTCCAAGCCAATTACACTCCTCATAAAGGTGAATTAAAAATCCCCACCGCGTTTTCTTTCTACTTATAATTCTAATTACCACCCCGATTTCGCCAGTAATTCTAATGGACATCAGCGATACTTACAATTAGATTTTTCAAATTTACAATTTACAAGCGGTATTTTCATATCGATGAAAATTCTTGTACCAAATACCTTTTTAGCTTATATCGACTAGTTCGTACCTACAATTCTGTCTAGTGATTCGATCTTTGCGCTGGATACTGTACAGACACTCTTTCAGTTGCGAAATTACGATAATTTTATACCGTGAGGAAACGTGGAGAGCCTCGTCCAAGCGCGCAGGTGCTGATTTATTCGAATATCATTGGCCGGCAGAATCGCGTTAGCAACTCCACCAACTTTTCAGTAAATATCCCTAGTTCTGTCGTCTGCTAGATTCACAACAAACATAACCTATTCCTGCCACGGTCTGCCGCCATTTGTATTTCACAACAATCGGAAACAAATGGCAGACGGACTCTAGGGATATTCGTGGCAAGTCTGAAATTGGCGGCCCTCGTAATATTAGAATAAATCAGCGCCTGCGCGCTTGGGCCAGGTTCTTTCCACGTTTCCTCACGGTATACAGCTTGGCCGCGAACTAATCGCTTCAATATTTGGGAGATGGTCACGGGGTCTAGCTTGTTAACCTGCTTTTTGACATAGTGATCTCCGTTGCGGCATCTGCGAGATAAAATTCACAAAAAGTATTATTAGCGCCTGCATTTAGACAGCCAACTATACAGAGACAAACATTGGGCTGTCTGGTCTTAGGCGCACACGACCACTAAAACGAGTTACAGGACTTTCCCGGATCAAGAATTTTCAATTCTTGAAAGCGTGACTTTTTAGGTACCAAGCTAGACCCCACTTATGATGCCATGAAATTGAAGCACTTAGTTCGCGATCATCTTGTATTTACTTTGAACCCTACAAAAATATCGCTATCACCACAGAAATCAATAATATCAGAGCCTGAACCACACTACCGGGCGTTGCCTCAGATTTTGGCAGGTCATTGCATGGTATGTTGTTGTTAATATATTTGTACAACAAATTTAGTGTCTTCGAAAATGTCTTACGTTCACATCCCTTCAATACTTTGACGCTACATCGTTCGAGATGATGTAAGTCCCTGTTGAAAAAATAATAAATTATATGAAAACATACTGCATGCATGAGGAATCGGACACAGGCTTTGTGTGCTTCTTACCTGCACGTTTTGCCGTCGAAGTCGATTTTGAGCTTCGATAGTATCAGCAGTGCATCACTTTGTGTCAAACTACCATTGGGAATCGTGATGTTGCGACTCCTAATAAAATTGTATCCACATTCTCTCACAGCTTCTAGCTCCGAATCAAGACATTGGTCGTTACCACTAAAGTACGCTAGAAAAAATGTCGAAAGCCAGGATGTACTCTACTTGACCAATTAAACAGCCGTTGATGGCTGATGGATTAGGTTAATTTGGATAGATGTATTCGGTGGAAGGAGAGGAACAAAAAAGTCATCAAGGATCAAATGACATGCATACTGACCTTCCACGATTTTTCGGTTCTCACAAGCGAAATCTGAAGCCGAAGATGTAATATTATAACCGACGTCGATAAGCTCGTGTTGGTCTGGTCTTAGACAAGATCTGATAACGTCTGTGAAGCCCCCAACGCAGTTCTTGAGAGATTCAAGCTCGTCGCAATACACTGTGACAGTAGCAATTATCTGGTCAGGCGATTTCGGTATTTTTCTCAATCTTTTATCCAACGTAGATGCAAAACACTGTCGGAGATTTGGCCAACTGCTTTCGAAAGCTGTATATGCCTGAAGTCCGCCATTTTTGGTACACAATGATTGTATCGCTCTTCGAGGATTGGCGAAGCTCAAAATTCCTGTTCAAAAAATTATTAACTATAACAATGGCAAGATATAAAACAGGATTCTTTCAATCTAAGTCCTCCAAACTCCGGGGTACACAATAGTCTGCGTTCTTTTAGAGTTTTAAAAACACTTAGAATTTATGCAACATGCAAGTTTCTGAATGTTTCAGAATTCGCAGTAGACTAGTAGGCCAAGAAAAAATAATTTTAAAAGTGAACAACGACATTTCCAAGCGTTACTTATAGTTCCATCGCAGTTTCAAAATGACAAAATTCACAGCCTTTCACAAATCCGAAGGAAATGTTACTTTCGAGAGAATAAGAAAAAACGTCACGTATGCTATAAAGTAGCAGAAAATGTTGTCATACGGTTGTAGAGTCACGTGTGCTTTCTATCGTCACTTACACAGCTTTCTTGCAAATCTTGTGGTACTTTTCACGAATGAAGCTTTCTCATTACAGCAATTAAATATGATAACAGAAAATTGACGAAACTATACCTGGCGATACGTTCGACCTTGGTAATTTGGGCAAATCTTTGCAGGGTATATCGTTGTTGATATAATTGTAGATAGCATCCAGTATTTCGGAGAACATTGGATATCTGCACTCCTGTAATACCTTGACGCTACATTGTTCGAAATTTTGTACCTCGCTGTTGGAATTTTTGTCAAAATTTTATACACAAATTCAATTTCTATTCAGGCGCGTAACGAAACGCGTATAAAAAAATTTATCGCATGCTCCGTGTTCTACTCACCTGCAATCTTGGCTGTCTACGTCATTTTTAAGCAACGAAAGTATCACCAATGGATCAGTTTCAGGTGTCAAACGTTCGTGACTCGTAGTATTGCGACCTGTAATAATTTTTGTGAAACAGTATTTCACTGCTTGTAGCTTGGAGTCGATACACTCCTGACCCAGACTGCTGAAAACCGCTGTAAGAAATTTTGAAGCAAATATAGATCTTCCTAAATAATGAATTACGACGGAATATCATTAGTGAAAATCGTAGATTATTATGATCATAACGTATCGTTCTGTGATTTTGAAAATGAAAAACGGTCGTATAATGGCGCTTGCGATCTTATGCCGTTATAGACATGCACAAAATGATATACTGACTTTTGAGGCGTTCCGAATTATTACAACTGATTTGTAACATCGAAGCTGCAATGTTATAAATAACTTCGATGATGGTCTTGTGTGTGTCTGGTTTTACACAAGATTTGACAGTGTTCATGGCGGTTTTAACACATTTCCTGAAAGTCTCAGCCTTGCCACAAAACCTTGTGAGGGCATTATCTATCGCCCCATTGGATCTCCGAAATTCTGTCAAGACTTCATTCATCATGGGTGTATAACACCTTGACAAATCGGGAAATACGTTTAGGAGAGCTTTGTAGGCCCAGTGCCCACCGTTTTTGGTGCACAATGATTCTAATTCATTTTCGACTGATTGGGAATTGGTAGAACTCAAGATTCCTGTTAAAAAGAAATAGGTAACTATATAACAACGACGGAATAAGACAAGATTCCTACTCAAAATTTGTAATAATCGATGCAAACAAAGTTTTTAGCGTACATCTTTGTCATCATCGACATGTCGTACATGTCACCTTTAACGTCAGTACGATGTGGTATTACTTGAATAGAGTAAACATAATTTGTAAATTTATTTCTTTGTATAAATTTATACGGAATATTAAGATTGTTAATTGTTAACATTCAAGAATTCATAACTTTTGGAACTGTCGTCAGCCAGAGTTCTAAAAACTCCCAAAACTTGTGTAAGTCTTTTGATAAATTACGAATGATTTTATTAAAAAAATTAACGGCAAGGGTAGGCCATGGCTCGAGGTTTTTCGGTAATCTGAAGGCAGGCTCACTGATCGTAATATTGCAATAGACCCACCTCTTCCCCAAGGTTCGATACGTAATTCACGGACTTAAGCCCCGTGAGAAAAATTCGACATCAAATTTGAAAATGATATGTGATACACGAAAGGTTAACGGAAAATGAGAGAACATATATCGGTATTCCACATTTCAATGTTACCTTTCTTTTTACGAACCAAAATTTTTCCATCAATCCATAATTTTATGGACAGGAGTTGAAATGTAGATTAAATAATTGGATTCTGAGCACGTTGACTTACCCCCGATTAGAACAAATACGACAGTATAAGTGGTGATTCTCATTTTTGAAATTAGCAATAGTACCATCCGATTTTAGTACACGTAGTGCGAAAGGCTGGACCACTGGCTGGATGTTTGAGATCGATTTGATTGCATGTGACTGCAAGACTGCCTTGTCACGTTCAACCTAATGAGTCAGCTTTTGAAAATTTGCAACACTTTCACCCAAAAAGCAGCGAGCACTCCTCTCTTTCAATTTCGAGTTTCGTACGCTCCAAGGATATTGGTATAAACTAATTGTGAATAATTTGGTAAAAAAGATCTTCGGGTCCAGCAGAAGTCAGACAGAGTTTTGTGCCTTATCAATTTATTTGTACATTTTTTCCTTTGCATGTGAATTATTACGCTCAACTAGGTACCCGAGCGAATATCTACAGCAAACTGCGAACATGATTATGAACTACGGAAACACAAGTTTAGATTCAGGATACCGCAACCACAGAAGGATAACCAGCTCGATGATACGAGATGGAGTTGAAGATTAAACATGTGAAGCTTTCAAGGTTGTCTTTCCTACACGATTTCGGATTCAATTAGCGATTACAGTACTATTCGAAGAAAGTTTCTACCAAGAAAAAAGAAAATACCGCTCCGATGCTGATGGACTTTTGAAACTGATGGAGCACAGGGTCTTCAGCAGATCTCCTGTCGCTTGCATAGGTTTTCGGAGAAACCGAAATAAAATAGAGAAGGATTCTCAAATCATATACGATTGGCAATTAGTTGTTTTACTTTTTATAACTATAAAAAAATATTAAGTCTTCTACAGAAAAGTGTTAAAATAATTTTTAAACTAAACGATGCTTATTGAATTTCGTTTATTAATGAATTCAAATGATGCGAAGAAGTATAATTCTGAGTTGATGAATCATTATTGTTTTTTAACCCAAAGATAATTCAGTTATTTGAAATTACTAGTCAACGTTCATGTGTGAACATAAATGCGTATATTTTTTTATTTTATATACATGATAATATAATAATAATTCCAAGAATATAGATTATCTGTTCACTGCAGCGAATCATCATGATGTGTTCATTTTATTATTTTTAGTTCCACACATATGACGAATGATCACAATGTGATGAATTCTATTTCGAACACAACAGCACGATACATAATGCGCAAATTTCAGGCTAATTTATTTTTGTCGAAGGGGCGATCCAAATATCCAGGTCACACGTGATCTGTTTCTTATACAATTCGATTTATGAACTTCTTTCCATTATCCTGAGAGTTCTACAGCCAACATCTTCCACGATATAGGTAGATATAGTTTTTCCAGTTTTCAAGGCAGCATGTGTATTAGGGTGGTCCTTAAATACCAACTTGGGGAGTGAAGCATGGCAACCTTCAGACAAAAAATCAAAAAAAAAAAAAAAATGTCTGAAGGTTCCCATGCTTCACTCGTCAAGTTGGTATTTAAGGACCACCCTAATGTATATTTATTAGAAAAAAATTGGTTATAGAATCGAAGTGCAACAACTGGACCTTGAAAATAAAAAAATTGTTTTGAAATGTCGGTATAATGTAGTAAAAATACTGACTTCGAAGGCACAAGTCACAAATCATGACGAACACGAGTTATCACGAGTGCAGTGACGCTGTGACGCGTTACAACTTCGCTCCAGGTCAACAAATTGAAAGAATCGAACACTATCTATGCGAACACCTTCTTATTTGGAATGAGTTTACTTTGCATTTCGTCCGGGAATGCTCGACAGGACTTGTTATAAGGCTGAGCTCGAGCACACCGTGCCCTAGACGCATGGATGTCCGGTGGTGGACAATCATAGGAACTAGGAGCTAGTATATGTGTGAAGCATAATCCGATTGAATGCTAGCGAGAGAGAAGCTAAGCTAATGCGCCGCGTAGCGGGCGTGGAGCGAAGTTGTTATGACGCCACACGAGTATTTTCACGTGTGCCATCTGCAGAGTGATCGTACAATATATTCTGACGTTCTTGAAACACGTCTACAAGACGTTCTGTATTGTTCAACAAATTCATACTCTCCAAGACGTCACTTTGCAGGCGTTTCATCCAGCTCAGCAAAGGGACATCTGGGCGTTGTCTGTGGGAACAATGTGCTGCGTGGGATGTGTTTATTTTATTATTTTTCATTTTACAAATGTTACGATTATTAACAGTTTAATAAATTTACTTCGATATTAGTGCAACATACGATACTTATGATTTATCAATTCCAGGGTGATTTATTTTTCAAACATTTTTTTGTACAAAGGCACGGTATGAATATCTACTGCATTCTATTTGCTCTAATCATATTTTCTGCTCTAATTTTTTCCGAGGAGTATCAGTGGATATATATCAGCAATATTCAGATTTTCCAAGCCGTAATAAAAAAGCGTTCAATTTTGGATCGATAACAAATTTTGTACCATAAATGAAGGTCTTTAGCCTACATACATAGAGTATATATATATATCGACCGCTCCTATGGATAAAGCCCTAGTTCGCAAAGCTCGTTTATATCGCCGTACTTCAGGCGTAGCATTTATAAGACCGTAGCTCGCCGCTTCGCATATCTTAAATAGCGGCGAGCTACGGTGTTATAAACGCTACGCCCGCGCCCGAAGCACGGCGATATAAACGAGCATCGCGATGAGCTAGGGTTTTATTCTTAGGAGCGGTCGATATAACGACAGGTTCAAATCAGACATCTATCTTCTACTGCCCATCATTATTTCTACCGGTATTTACTTTTACGCTGTTATGTATGGGTACTACATATGATATATTATTTAGCTTAGAAATTATAATATTTTTCTGTTTGTACTTTGAACGAAATCACATTATTTCGTAAATTAGAAAGACACAGTTATTAGAGATACAAATAATATCATAAAACTAATTACACTAGTTGGCGATGCATCAGACCTTGGTGATTTAGGCAAGATTGCGCAGGGCATGTCATTGTTGATATATTTGTACAGAGAATCCAGTAGCTCCTCGAATACGTCATCTCTGCACTGCTTCATTACTGCGATGGTGCATTGTTCGAAAGCTAGAATTTTGCTGTTGAAAAAGTAAAGAATGTTACGAAACTTTGGAATTATCATTTGAGCATAGATGTAGAAATGTTCACATCATGATTTTTAACGACATGAATCATTCTATCTAATTTCTCCGGAACCGTAATACCGAACCGAATGTCTGTTTGGCGTTAGATGATTTAGGAGGAATAGGATCGATCTGGCAAAAGAAGAATCACTGAAATCGGGAAAAATGTACTTTTTATGCATCGCGAAGTTTCGACGTATCGGATATTCTGACTATCATCAGAGCTCTGGCGTGAAAGAAGTTTACAGCGTTGTTGTACACGGAATGCCGAGCACAGGGATCTGAGAACATTTCCGTTTTAGGAATCAATAACGAAACAAAATGGCAGGTATTCCCACAATTCATGATAATTTCAAATTTGCTATCCTCAATCATTTGGAAATATATGTGCTTCTGTTTCCCGCAACGCCCGAGAGATGGCTCAGCGCGTGGAAGAGATGCAAGATATCTCACGCTGAGCCATCTCTCGGACGTTGCGAGAAGTACGAGAACATATAATTGTAGGAATACGTGCAACTTCGTTATTGTTTCATGAAAAGAAGATGTTTTCTCGATTTAAATGAATTTTGATTGCTGGATCAAATCTATCACTCTCAAATCATCTAATGCCAAACAAGAATTCCGTTTGGGATAGTCGTTTCGGGAAAACGATGTAATAATTTAGGTCGGTAAAAATCGGCCCTGAACATAGAAATTTTTGTATTGTTTTGCGAAAAAATTCGAATGTGTGTCTCGTCGCTTTAAGGTGGTTTACTACCCAATTCGTCCTATTCTAAAAACATTGGGCTGAACGTGTGCTGGACGGTGCTATCAAACGGAATATCTCTAACCAGGCACCAAAAACGGAAAAAAAGGGCTATGTCGCGCAATTCTATTGCGGATGAATACGACGGATTATGTCACGCTCGCGCTAGTGACAATATATTTTTTACCAAAGCGGGAGTAATTCTCTATGCGCTGTGTGCATGACCTTGAGTGGCTGCGAGTTTCGACGCCAGCGCTCGCGGTGGCAGTAAATAACATTTCCAGTAGGAAAAATCCGGCACTTTCATAGGCTGGATTCGAATTGCATAAACGCGCCAAGAAATTCTACCCGATCAGACCAAATCCTGTTCATACTTTTTTGTGCAATTTTTCGTCACTTGTGGCGCTACATGTCTGACGCACATAGCGAATGAAGGATCCCTGTCAATGAATCTTCAAAACAACATCTTAATTGAGAAGTTTCAATCTCTTGAAATTTTGGACAAAAATTGACATCAAAATCGACAGCGGTGAGGCCGGAGGCCCGTTTATATGTTTTATGCAAGATTCCCCATGTATACAACATTCGCAGATCTCCCGCATTGCTTACCCGCATCCTACGATGTCAAAAGAAGGTCTCAACGCCAACAATACATCCGTCATATTAGTTGGAGGTTCCATGAGATTGGGAGTATTGGCGTTAGGAATTCGAGCTGTGAAGATGTCGGAACAGCTTTGCAAAGCTTTATCCTTCGATGCAGCACACTGCATTTCGGGACTAGTTAAAGCCTCTAACAGAATGGGAAAAGCCAATATGTAGTTTATACCTACTTTTATGAAGATAAGTGTAACGACAAAAGATTGTGAATTCATACAATATACAATATATTCCATGACACGAGAAACGTTATACTTACTTTCCAGCAGTTTTGTATTTTCACAACCAAATTGTAGCAAGGAAACCAGAATCTTAGACGAAACTTCTAAACTCTCATGTTGGTTTTTTTCCAGACAATGTTTTGTGGATTCTATGACATCCTTTATATGGTTCTCGAGAGAGTGATCTTTAACCTTGTTGCAAATGAGTGAGAGGGCATCTTCCGGCTTGTTTCCTTGTTTTTGAAGTGCTTGTGTGAACTCAACTTGCACGGAGTTGAAGTACGTTTTCGTTTTTTCCACATTTTTTTGCATATTTGCGAAGGCTTGGGGTCCGCCATTCTTCAAGCATAATTTTTCTAAATCCAATCCTGCAGCATTGGTGAAGCTGAAGATTCCTGTTACAGAATGAATAGTACTTAGAACAATGAATTATACAAAGTTTAAATAAGTTAGGGTAAAGTGCGTGAATACGGATCCCTAAGATCCTAAAATTAAGAATCTTCCTTTCGAAATTTCCTCTTGTGTCTTTGTCCTCTATTGAACAGAATAGATATTACCGATTTCTTGAATTTTCAACATCGTTCAAATACGCCAAATGCTATAAATTTGGTTTTCAAAAAATCAGAATCGATTATGGTACAGCTCGTACTTGGAGTCTTTACAGATGTATTACTTATTAGCATGTGATACAAATCATCAATAATTAACGGGATGGATTGAACAACGGGGTTACTTGGCTGAAATAGTTTTTTAATGTAGTTTTAGGAAGTGGAGTAAAATGTAGCAGGGTATTTTTCACACATCCTTTCCGAATATACTAGAGATGCCATGATTTGGTATCTTCGAAACGCTGAAAAGGATTGAAAGCCGTGCACGGAGTCTATCCGGCAAAGTTCGATTCTATGTATAGGCAAACAGGTCAAGGTGCTTGTGCAGGCTTTAGGGATTCCATTGATGGGAAGACACAGTGCCTTATAAAAAAAATGCTGTTATCATCATACTCGATCCTTTCAGACTAATTTAGAATAGATATTGAAATTGGAGAAAAAATTCAATAGTCTGCACCCAAGAGACTTTATGTTTATTGTCAAATAGGATTTTTATGAAGTATCTAGACAGTGGAGAAGCTATAATAAGAAAGTTTGGTGGACTTCAAGTCCCAGATACTAAATATAGAGACCGATGGCATTTTCGACTGGTCATAGTCCAGCCGAGTTAAATTTCGCTATACTTTATAACAACGACCTCTTGAAGGAGTATAACGACCATTCGAGACTTCGGAGAATGACCTAAGATGACGAAACTAAGTCTGTCAATCGTTCGCAATCGGTCAGTTTTCAAGGTGCCCTATTCAATTCGACTAATTCTAAGTACATGGTGATGAACCGTGCTAATTTCTGACATCCCAACTCGAGACACTCGGTAATTGATGCGCACTCAGTGCCACAATAAACAATGTTGAGTACCAACGCGACTCCAGACATCAAATAAAGAAAAAATATTAATAAATATGATGCCTCGAATTTTATTATAATTAACTGTGTCGACAATGACATGAATTTAGCAGGCTATCCAATTTCCTAGCTTCTATTCGATGTGAACTATTCTTCTAAACATTCTCGTGGCATGAACAACTCGATCTTACTGCGTGATTATGTTGCTACAAAGTGTCAAATCCGTGATACGTCGGTATTGTTCTTTTTTTTTTTTTTTATAGAACGCAAGATCGTAATTTCTCGGTCATTTCTTCATCAAATGAGATGATATAGTGTTCAAAATGTGTGGTTCGCCACCGCCGAGTGCCTAAGTATTTCAAAAGTGCAATGAATCGAGTGCAACTGTAGATAATGTCACGATTTACCTGATGATAACTGATTCTGTAGACAAAATTTGAAAATTTTATAAAAAAACGAAATACTTGAGCACTTTCTGATGAAATGAAACAGTATTCTCCTAAGTTTCATTCTGTTCGATTGTGTGGGGTATGGGAGAAACTACGAATCCAAGTGTGATGTTTAATCATGAACGGTATGAAGTTGGTACCACAGTCTCCTGTCTCTTTCCTTCTCTATGTGACCATGAATGGTAGAAAGAGACACAAGACTGTAGTGCCAACTTTATTCCGGTCATGATTAAACACGCCAGCTGGCGTACATACCTACATATTTTACACAGTCTAATTGTCTGCTCTAACCAATTAACTTGCGACGACGCCATCAAATTCGTTATTAAAAACGTTAAATTCACATGCTAAAATTAATACCCCGTGTATATATAGTGGGTGCTAGTCTTTCCAAGGCTCGAATTCGGGTGTGGCTTTCTCCTGCCCCTGGTTTCGCCCGCCTATTCCACCCAGCCAAATGGATTACGTAATGCTCTCTATTTTTAGCTGGATGATATCGCGCTAGTGTTTGTATGTAGTCTCTTCAAGGTTAAGAAAAGGTTGGGCGATGTGTAATCGCGGTGATTTTTTTTGACGTTATAATATCGACGCCTCACAACGCCGGTTTAAGAATTTTTAGGCTGGGGGTTACAGTAACCCAGTGGACCCCCACATGTGTTTATTTCGTAAAACTAGCGTATGAAAAAGAAAATGAATAGAATGAACAGACAATGTTTGTTTGCGATTTTTTTTCAATCAGAAATTTTTCTCCTGACTTTATCTTTCGCAAAAGTTTCAATTACATTGTCGAAGTTTAAAGTTTTTGTCAAGTCACGCTCAATGCATAACATAGTACTCAAGGATGTTAATCTTCTACTTACCGACAGCCATTATAAATAATAAATAGTTATCACCCGTTTGTTTTTTATCGTTTGGGAGTGTCTTTTAACTGGGAAGAGATTCTTTCTCTTATCGAGCACGCGATCCCAAAACGACCGAACAAACGAAAAGTGCATCATAATTTATTTTCGTAAGTGCATTATAATTTTTTTTGCCATAGTATCAACGTGCCGAGAGCGGGCCCCTTATGTTCGGGGGGCCCGGGGGCTGCAGCCCCTTTAGCCCTCCCCCCCCCCTCTTAATCTGGCGTTGACGCCTCAATGGAAGAACTATGCTATCTCAAATTCTGGTTGAAGAACATACTGTATCTTCTCGACCTTCAACATAGATAGCATGTTTTTCAACCAGAATTTCACATAGAATGTTTTTCTACTGAGGCGTCGATATCACGTAGAGTCATGTGGGGCAAGCGTGCGCAGTGGGTAAGTGTGCGCAGATTCATTCATTTCAGATCCGAAATAATGAATTTGCGCACTCTTAATCGCTGCGCACGCTTGCCCCACATGACTCTATCAGCATCCTCGGGTGTTTTTCTTGAAGAACTTCGGGCAGCAATGAACACAACAAGATGTTAAAAAGCCTTCAGATTGCATTCATCAAAAAGTGACCAGAGATAACTGAATGCTGCAAGCTCATCTTTCCCCCGAATGAGCGACAAAATTTTTTTTGGAAATTTTCAATAGCAACGTATACTTTATAATAACTAATTCAACAGTTCGTGAAACTGGAAGACGTATAGAACAAAGCATAGATCATACATGACCAGCAGCGCTTTGATTGTAACGCGTACAGATTTATAATTGGTGTCAATAAATATTCAACTTATACAGATTCGTAGACTCAATTGACTTCGAACTGCGAATCTGATAGATTTTCGCAGCAGCACTGTCATATTGCAGAAACGTTTCATGAATTTAGTATCTCTATGATCTTGACATGCTTTCAAGCAGACGTAACGAGGCCTGGGGGATACCGCCAAGTCACTACAATACCTACTATGCATCCACGTGCATACGTTAGTATATTTTGATGGTGTTTTTCTATAAAACGTTTCCATTCATTCAATTTTCGAATGAATATACCATAGACTATCTTGCAGCTTGATGCTTCCCTTATTTCATGTCGACTTGTGTTAAAGCCATTCGAAGTATACCTATATAATAACTGTAGGCAGCAAATCGTGAATATACGTCAATCAATTTTGTACAAACTTGTTCAAAATAACACTTGATGATTATTTTCATCAATTAAATTTTCTGGATGTTTACATCAGTGTGCCTGATGAAGAAGTCAGTAGTGTATGATATTATACACAATATGTATACCTATTTGTTGATAAACAAAAAGTCTTGCATGATGCGCGCAAGCATAATTTTCCAAGTGTACACATAGCGAGGTTGGTTCTGGCCCGGAAGTGACCGTTTCGTATATGATTTAGCACGATAACCCGATCACTTCCGGGTCAGAATCAACCTCGCCATGGTACATCGTAGCAAATCGTGAGCGATTTTCGACTTGAAATATCTCGAAAACTATGCGCTCTTTTGGAAAAAATGATGGGACGATTTTTGTAGCGAGTTTATTCAACTGTAATGTTGCATAGTTAGATTTGCAACGAAAAAAAAAATCAATGTATATGCGAGGTTGAACCTCTGCGAAGCAATGTTCCATTAAGAAAAGAAAAAGAAAAATTCTAAATTAACATCTTCCTAAAAGATGAAGAGTGCTGTTAGGTTTGATACGAGCTGATTATCATGGCATGCACCCCGTTCTACTCTTTCGGTTTTATTATTAGATTATTTTTGTATTTTCAGAAAAAGAAATCGTCCACTATTTTTAAACTAGCACACAGAACAGATTGCTGAGGCAAATAGCCTATAGCTTCTTTCAATAAGGGGGAGCTGGGAAGAGACATCCAGCTGAGCCTATATATTATGAATATATCAAGCGCGAAGACCTTGATAGAGATTCAATTAAAAATGAACAGAACCGAATTGATCTCATTTCGTAAAAACTTTTAGATAGAAAATGCACATCGAAGTTTGAATCTTTTATCTAGTTGCATCGAATAAGACTTTATTCCGATTATAATCTGAGATTATTCAACGATAGGGACAGTGTATCATTCCAAAGTACTAAAATGTCACATGTCTTACTATCATATAGGATTGAAAAAAAGACCAATTTTGAATAATAGCTAGTTAAAAAATGACTAGATGATTATCCCATATGTGAACGCAATCAAACAACGTACTCTTCAAGTGGTCAATGATTGATATTCATTTTAGTACTTCAGCGAATGATTCGAACGGATTTAAGAATCATGCAGATTTGTAACACTATAACTGTCACAAATTCCCTTATCAGTTTAAAGCTGATTGACACTTACCGAGCACACAGCAAATGAGACTAATGACGATCTTCATTTTTGTGATTGTCAGTTAAACAGATGCAACAAATTGCAGTTGGACCGGGTTACCGCGGTCTAATGAAGATTTCTCTTGGGTTTTGTTGATATCGAATATAGGTACTATCAATCTTTTGGCGACGCCGAAGCGATCCGGTCGAAAAATTATACGGAAGTGGCGACTACTGAGAGGATTCGAACTATATGTATGTACGTTCTATTTCATTAGTAGCGGAATTCCCGCTAGAGGCGCCCGGCGCCCAACACTGATATAGCATTTCATCAGCACCATATAGCTGTGGCTCGGTGTATCTCATCCTTGTATGGATTTGTAAGGGTTCTATATCTCCTGGAGAAAAACTGCCTCATAAAGGTCACTAAATTAACGAAGAAGAGAAGACACACTCACATAGCAAAGGCACATAATCTATCATCTATGAGTACCTTATTGCGCGTGACTCTTTTGTCTATGTCTCTATATGTATGATGGTGTGAAACGAGTTTTGCCCCCATATATCTGTATCTGTAGCGTCTGTGAGTTATTGGCTGGCTCCTGAATGACGTGACGATGTTTATTAACATTTACAAACACAACGGAGACGAGACTCGCCTATAAAATATTGATCACGTGTTATATCTGGCCTTGTAGCTTGCAGGCTGATCGCAAACTCCGATATGGAGTTAACGCCTGATTTTTGGATGATTATCAAATCTTCTGGATTTTTGCAAACAGTTATCAAGCTCTTGATAGTTTTTGAATTATTTTCAACTGAATAAGATTCAAAAAACACTTGCGGAATTCAACCAATCTTATGACGTGACTTGTTTTCGAATGATTTAGGGTAGTCCGCAAAAATATCAGCTTTAACGCTTTGTCTATATCAGCATTTAGTTACGAAAGAATTAGGGTTTATCGTACGTTCGAAATCTGGTGTGATATGACACCTCTTTTCATGAAACCGACGAAATCTTAAGAAATATTTTATAGTTTTGGAAACCATGACGTAAGGCCATTTGAAATCTTTTAAAATCATTCGAGATCGTGTGAAATCATTTGAGATCATGTGAATTCATTTGAAATCTTCTGAAATCATTAAAAATCTTTGAACTCATTTGAAATCTTTGAAATCGCCTGAAATCTTTTGAAATCATTGGAAGTTCTTTATATCGTGTAAGATCCTTTGAAATCATTTGAGATCATGTGAAATCATTTGAAATCTCTTGAAATCATTGAAAATCTTTGAACTTATTTGAAATCTTTGAAGTCACCAAAAATATTCTGAGATCCTAAAATCTTGCGATCCTGGGTGCGTCGAGATTTGCGAGTGAGCACTTACGGTGAAATCCCTTTAACTCTCAGGGTTAAACCCTCAATTTTCAGGGTTAACCCAAAAAGGCGTGGATTAAACCCTGAAAATTTCGGGATAGCCCCAACAGATGAGAATGAACCCTGAGATTTCTATGGTTTCACTTATAGTTGAACATTATTATTTTTTGACAAAATTTGATGCTCATATTCCTCAACATGCATGTATAAACATAAAAAAACACCAATGATATGGCATTTGTAGTTTTTCCGTAATCAATTTCCGAAATTTAGCCTGTTTTCTGCACCCTAGTCACAGTAGGAAAACCCCTAATTATACCTACATGTGCTCTTCAACGTTAATAATGATTTCATATTCCTGAATTGAGGAATCGTCTGTAACCGGACGCGTATACCTTCACCGTGGGGTTAACTGCCAAGTTGGATGTTAGCTCTCAATTTGAGAATCTGAAACCACCAACGCAGTTGAGGGTGGAGCTCAATTAGGAGATTGCCCTGAAGCCATGGGGTCATCCTTATTTGAGGGTCGAACCTGAAGTTGAAGTTACCCCACATCGAAGGGTTCACTCTTAAATTGAGGGTGAAAAACCACCCTAAGAGTTGAGGGTTTAATTTCGAGGATTTTTTTGTTCGCTTAAGGTTCTGCACAGCACGCCTTCGCAAGCTAGGTGGCTCTCTCCTTCTCCTAAGGGTGTATCATATCAGCACAAGTCCAATATAAGGTTCCCAAACAATATATCTATCAAGTGTAAAGATAATCCGAAATACCTATTCGTCAAGTTCAAAATCGGTAACAATCAGTAATCCGTCTTAATACACAAACAGAGTCTTAGTCTCGGATGAGACTGTATGGATATACATACAACAATCAAAAAGAATATCCAATAAGTGTAAACACAAGTTATAAGATATTCTCGTCAAGTCAAACTCAGCTCAGCAGAAAAATGAGGGAAAGGAAAAGGACATTAAGGAAAAGGAATTAGATAGAGACATCGGAGTGCAGATTCGCCATCTTGGTTTCTCGGCAAAGTTGTCCAACAGGAAGATTATTGAGTGACTCTTATAAAGAATGCAATATAAATACAATTATTGATTAAACTCGACTTTGGCTACATTCCGAAAGGAAGATAAGCCTTAGGGACAAAAAAAGCTTCGATATACTTGAGAAAATTGAACGTCGACAGAAGTGGCAACCAATTTTTGGTAAAACCTGAGTAAAATCTTTTTTTCGAGTTTCAAATAGATTCTGAAAAGTTTCAGTGTGCCTGATGATCCAAATTTTCTTTGTTTTCAAATATCTATAATTTTTCTGCTATCTGCACGCATTGGTCAAAATTATCTTTCGGCAGTTACTCGGGAAAGGAAATTTATTATCCTTATTATCCAAGTGTTATAACTCCAGTTCATAGAGTTTGCACGCACGTGACGCAAGCTTTTAATGTAATACGACTGATATTTAATTAAATGAATGCGGTACGTGTGGTATAATGTATTGTAGTTCGAAAAAAAGGAAAAAAGGAGATAGAAAATTAACTGGTAACTTCATTTGATGCTTTCTTTCATTCTTTCTTTACATACAATTTTGTTCTTCTTCTCTGTCTGTTCCTATTAGGTGTATACAGGACATTCCACGCCAATGAAAAGTCATGGATTGAATCCGAAGTGGTTAGAGTCACGTCGGCCGAGTTGTTGTAGAATGCCCTATATACATATGTATTAATACGACACTCATGATACAGCAAAGAAACTCGAATAGAGAATTCCTAATTATAAGACGAACCACACATTCGGGGTTAGTTGTCTCAGCTATCAGTTAAATAATCATATCTCAGCTCTCCGTTCACCGATTTCATAGAACTATGGATTCAATCGAAGCTTTTCTTGGCCACATCCTATGATAAATATTTCAATTCCGTGTCTATTGCGTGGTGTAAGAAATTAGGAAAATACTGTCTCCCCACCACGCCGTTTAGCTCTCGTTCGGGTATATAGACTCGGTCGAGTCTCGCACGGTAAATAGACAAAACATTTTTTTTTAAACATTGTTTTTTTTTTTTTAAATGTACTTGGCGCGAGACTTTACCGAGTCAACACTTTTTGAAAAACTTTTACCATTCCTGTGATATTGATGATGTAACAACTTAGTACTTGTGACAACGAGGACAAATGTAGAAAAATTTTCTAGAAAAAATGAAAAATTTCTAATCTTAAACCTACTCGGATGATTCGAAGTATTCGAATTTTCCAGTTATTCATATACCCGAATACTTGATTCGATTTTCATGTCGAATAATGTACTATTTAATTCGAGAGTCCCTTCAAAATTGGGTCGCATATGATAACTGAGGCATACAGTCGTTCGTCGGGTTCTAGGAAACGAACAATTTACAGATGTTACAGTCGCGCGGATGGCAAGAACTGTTACATCCTAGGCAAAGAGCTAAGCCGATAACCTTTAGGTATTGTAGATACCTACGTGCAGTTACCATTGGAGTAATACATAATCGATTACTGATTTTCTTTTCATTCTTTTACTTTATTCTATAAACTATAATACTTGTGCAAAACGTAATCTCAAATAGCATAAACTTTTTTGCATGATTTTTTCACGAAAAGAGTAGCTCTGGCAACACTCGAAAATCCTTAATTTCGAGAATTTCGAAACCGAAAAGTAGAACCTCTGAAACGTTGAAACTATCTCTGTGGAAGGAAACGTAATTTTTCCAGATCCAATAGAATTTTCGAACTAAATACGGAGAGCTAAAAAGAGTAGGGCTGCATGAAGACGCAGATCATAAGAGTTTCTGTAACTCCGTTGACTATCAGTCTCTTGAATTGTTGATAAACAACATGTGGTCTTAGATTTTCATGAAAAATTCAAACGTCGAAATTGTGGATCGCGATAAGACAGAATCATGTTAAAAAATGCTAGGTAATAAAAGCCCAAAATTCCGCCCTTAGGTCCTTATATTTCTGAATTCGGCAGATTGCCGAAGAAATGAGTACTTTTTGGCTTTTTAGACTAATTAGGTATTCGAAAAGATTGAATGTGAATTGAAAGGCCGCTTTTTTAGACACATTCATCTAGATACTATATTATCTTATACGATGTAGATTTGTAATGGTATTCGGTAGATGATGATATACAAAACCATCATGGCTGCTCATCGCATTTAATACGGTGACGTGTCAACAGTTCTTGAAGGAATTTCTAAGTGCAAGTAGTAAAATATGAACGCGTTCAAGCGTGATAAGAAAGAGGAAGAAGATGGTAAGTAGATATTTATTCCAAATTAAACTCTCTAACGTATTAATATTCCTATAACAATCATCAATAAGGTACAAGTCTGGTAGTCTATGGTTGTGTCACGTATTTGACAGATTGCCCAACTCCCATACATGCTTGACCGATTCCCCCAAATACTATCTTTAATATCAACCCAAATCTTCATATCCACGCGATAAATCCCTCCAGGGAATCATTTCTGAACCTAATTTAACGCGAATCTAAAATTCGATGATAGGTTATGTTGCCACCTAAGTAACGTAGCCTTTGACTTGACATCGAGATCTCGGGCTCAAATCCCGGCATTGTTAGACTAGCCACGCCGCCTATATTTCGTAGATTTCTACGATACTTAAGCGTCAGCTAGCTGTGTCGAGATATAGCTCTTGAGGTCGACGATAGTCGCATAGATTTTACACCCTTGTACAAGCGCGGCACATTTATTGCTTATCCAAGGAGCTCTATACAGAAAAGAAGGCATGAACTGAACTAGAGAATTCTATGAAACAAATGAGCTAGAAAATTCAACCCAAGGAATTCGAAATTTATTCAATGATTGAAATTTCAAAGAATCAAAGAGCTCCTTGCTTCACAGATATCAAGTCTTTAAATTCAGATGTTTGTATAGCTTTTTTTGAATTCAGAAGCTTAATTCCCACGGTAAATCGCCTCCTCTGAATTTCTCATTCCATTCCATTGGATTAGATAATCAAAAGACAGAATATCACGGAGTTCACGAAGCGCTTATAATTATTCCCTCGTTTAATTCAATCTCAGGAGGAGGTAATCCGTTCCAAAACATGGAGAAGACAACGGTTCTCCAGGAGGCGCGAACGTTCAACGATACACCAGTAAATCCTCGAAAATGTGCCCATATATTGACGAAAATTTTGTACCTAATAAATCAGGGTGAACAATTGGGAACGACCGAAGCAACCGAGGCGTTCTTTGCTATGACAAAGCTCTTCCAATCACGGGACGTTATACTACGTCGTCTAGTTTACTTGGGAATTAAAGAGCTCAGTCCTGTCGCGGAGGACGTAATCATTGTGACGTCCAGTCTCACTAAAGACATGACTGGCAAAGAAGATTTATACAGAGCAGCGGCCATTCGAGCTCTCTGCACTATTACAGATGGCGCAATGCTCCAGGCAATTGAACGCTACATGAAACAGGCAATCGTCGATCGCTCACCTGCTGTTTCAAGCGCTGCTCTAGTCTCCTCACTTCATTTGACCAGCATTTCAGGAGACGTTGCCAGAAGGTGGGCAAACGAGGCGCAAGAAGCGCTCAATTCCGATAACGTAATGGTCCAATATCATGCTCTTGGGGTATTGTATCAAGCTCGTAAAGCAGACAAACACGCGGTGACTAAACTCGTATCAAAGTTGACTAGAACGAGTCTAAAAAGTCCTTATGCAGCCTGCATGCTGATCAGAATGGCGTGTAAGTTGCTTGAAGAGGAAGACGGCAGTGGAGAGCTACTAGATTTCGTTGAATCATGTCTCCGCCATAAATCAGAGATGGTTGTCTACGAGGCTGCTCATGCTTTGGTCAACATGAGTAGGAGTGGCACCAGGGAGCTAGCTCCGGCCATAAGTGTGTTACAGCTATTCTGTGGCTCTCCTAAACCAGCGTTGAGATTCGCAGCAGTCAGAACCTTGAACAAAGTGGCAATGACTCATCCAGCTGCAGTTACCGCCTGCAACTTAGACCTCGAAAATTTAATCGCAGATTCTAATAGGTCTATTGCGACTTTGGCTATCACTACTCTGCTAAAAACCGGAGCTGAGAGTTCCGTGGATCGTCTGATGAAGCAAATCGCCACCTTTGTATCAGAGATATCAGATGAATTCAAAGTCGTTGTTGTCCAGGCTATCAGGTGATTGTTTTTAATCGAAATTTCATCTGAAACGATAGGTTCTCTAGTTATTCCCGTGAATTTTCATTAAAAATTAAATCAAATTCAATGCTATTTATTCCACAGAGCCCTGTGTCAGAAGTTTCCTAGAAAACACGCCGTACTCATGAACTTCCTATCAGCAATGCTCAGGGACGAGGGAGGGCTGGAATACAAAGCAGCAATTGCAGACACAATAATAGCCGTGATGGAGGGTAACTCTGAGGCAAAGGAAGCGGGGCTCGCACACCTTTGCGAGTTCATTGAGGACTGCGAGCACATTTCCCTGGCCGTTCGGATACTTCATCTGCTAGGTCAAGAAGGCCCAACATCAAAGCAGCCCTCACGCTACATTCGTTTTATTTACAATCGAGTAATTCTTGAATGCGCAAGCGTCCGAGCTGCAGCAGTTACTGCATTGGCACGTTTCGCAGCTGCCTGTCCTCCGCTACTGCCTAATATACTCGTTCTGCTATCGCGTTGTCAGTTGGATTCTGACGACGAAGTACGAGACCGTGCCGCATACTATTGTGCTATTCTTCAGCAGCAGTTCGATCCGACAACTCTTTCGCTTGTGCAGCCTCCACTTCTCTCAATTCCCAGCCTGGAAAGAGCGCTTCATAATTATGTGAGATCGTCGATGGATGAACCGTTCGATATTTCGCAGGTGAAGATTACAGCGTATGAGAATTTTCTGTTTTGTAAAAATTTTCACATTCAGCTCATGGAGAAATCAATCTTGTTTATAGATTCCACCAGCACAGACCGTGGACGAACCATCACAGCCTGAAATACACGCAATGACAAAACAAAAACAGCCTAGATTATCACGCGAGGAAACATTCATTGAAAAATTAGCCCAGGTTCCGCAGTTGGCAGTGGTTATATCAGAGTCTCCACTTTTCAAATCTTCAGCAGTCGTAGAGTTGACTGAATCGGAAACTGAGTATAACGTTAAATGCGTTAAGCACTCCTTCGCTAATCATCTCGTTCTGCAATTCGACTGTCTGAATACCCTCGCAGATCAATTACTCGAAGATGTTAGAGTCTCCATTGAGCCACCCGAAGGGTAAGTAAAGTTCTGAGCCATAAAACTTATGGGATGAAATATTTAATTAGCCCCCGGTCTTGGGAATGGAGAATCTTGACTCCAGCAAATGATGGTATCGTTTTTTCCAACAGATACAGAGTCGTTTACGAAATTCCATGCGCCAGGTTGGCATACAACGAGCCTGGGACCACTTACACTGTTTTAGAATTCCCTGAGGATATTCACGCGAGTGTAGCAACCATTCCAACAACCTTACGGTTTATGGCACGAGATTGTGATCCGACTACAGGAGTGCCAGATGCCGAGCAAGGATATCGTGACGAATACATGGTAGATTATATTTTATAGAATAGCAGAGAATATTATTTTCTAGAAAATAAGCGAAAATAAATGAAATTCGATTATGTTTTTAGCTGGAAGATTTGGAGGTGACTTTGGCCGATCAAATGCGTGGAACTGGAGGAAGAGGAATAGATTTTAATGCCGCATGGGATTCTGGAGCTTCACGTGGCTTCGCCGAACTTGAAGAGACCTTTGCTCTAGGAGCATCTGTGACTACTCTCGAAGGAGCAGTCCAAAGTCTCGTTGGTTTCTTGGGGCTTGAGGCAGTAGAACGAACCCACAGAGTCACTCCAGATTCTGTAGGGCACATTTTATTGTTAGGTGGTATTTTTAGAGGTGGAAAAGAGATCCTCGCTCGCGCAAGACTTGCTTTAGCCGATGGCCAAGTCGCGATGCAGTTATCAGTTAGATCGTCTGATCCAGACGTTGCAGAACTCGTTACTTCCTCAGTAGGATAAACAGAGCTCAAGTATCTCTTGAAAATAGTTATGCTTGATGAAATTTTGACTATGTATTGTAAAAGAAGGAAATATCGATTTAAGTATGTAATATCTAATTCAGGAAACAGGTTCTCGTCTCATTTGCAAGTTATTACAAGATTCGAATTTGCGTGCCCTGTATTGTTACAGATTTATCATTTTTGACTATTTAAATACTGTATTTAGTATTATCACAGGATTCAAACATGCAACTATGTAATATAATGTATTTAAACTGTATTTTAATAACTCTGGGCACGTATGACCACGGAAGAGTCACAGATTAGAGATGAAAGCATTATATTTTACTGAAACTTGTTACACATATTCTTTGATAACTAAGGGCGTATCGATTAGTTTTGTCTTTTGTATAAAATAAGAATAATTTAAAAATAAAGACAAGCAAAAGCATCGATAGGAAATTTCGCGAATACAAAGTTTTTATTCTCATTTACTTTTAAGGCAATACAATTTCTTGCCTTTGGATTATTAAATACCGTTTTTAATTACATTGTTACTTGGAGTTGAAGTCAGTTTCGAAATTGTAGTCATCTGAGGATGAGATTTGGATGTCTTCTAATATCCCGGCTAATCCTGTCGCGGTTTTCTCTAAATATTCAAATGAAGCATAGATTAATTTAGGTATATCCAAACTATTATTTTATGCTAATAAACTCACAAACTTTAATAATACGAAAAAAAGGTATACAAAATTCAAACCTTTTTTAGCTTTCTCTTTTTTCAGTTTTTTGAACTGCAACTTATTCAATTTATTCAACTTTTGATTTCCTTCGATTTCAAACAGCGGTTCAACCTTCTTTTTCCTCGGTTCTATCGCCGTTGACTTTTCTCCTTTTTTTCCTACCTTTTTCTTTTCATCTATTGCTACTACACTCACTTTTTTCTGCTGTAATGTAAGAGATCAAAATACATCAGAACTAATATTCAATTTTAAAACTACGTTCATTTCTCAATCTAACAACTCACTGATCGCTTTTCTCTTATCTCAATTTCCATCGCTGAATCAACAGGCCCTGAACTATCACATACAATACTTTCGGTTGTATTTTCCTTCGCCGCTTCAGCCACCACATTATCTAACATCATAGCTTCCTCAGTCGCGAAACTATCGATATCAAATTCCTTAGCAAATTGCTGTACAATTTCAGCTGACAATTGTGAAGCAGAGTCTTCCGGGGGTAGGGTAAAGTATCTACAGCAAAAAATACAAGAAATAGTTGATTAGGACAATAAAAAATGAACAAAAGTGGAGAAAAGTCGGGATTATCCAACTGCTAACCGAATTTTTCCTGAGTTCCAATCAGCCAGAACCCCACGAGCTGCTGCGATTGCATCAGGCACTCCCCCTTTCTTGAATTTTCCCATTCTCGCTGCTTTTATAGCGAAGAATTCTTCCGGGGTAGAGTAGTCTAGGATGTCGTATAACTCCATCATGTGCTTTTTTGATACACGTTTCAATATCGCTGATGCCGGTGTGAAAGGGTCTTGCAGAGCTTCTATTCTTACAGCGTTTTTCAGGGCGACTGATGAATTGTCTGAACCGTCTTTCTGTTGTGGATTAGCGAATACTATTCCAGGAGAATCAAGCAGCTTTATTTTTGAGTCCAGTTGCACTGCTTGAACGCTTTTTGTAACGCCTGTGTTCCAAGTTTAAAAGATGTTAGTTAATTCGTGAAATATCATTAGTGAAATGGTGCTTTTATGAAGAGACTTGATTACCTGGAGTATTTCCCACGTTACAAGCCCTGCTTCTTTTCAGAGAATTGATAACACTGGACTTTCCGACATTAGGAAGTCCGACAACGCCTACGCGGATGCTAGTCTTCACCGTTCCGCTATTTCTACAGTAATTAGCCAGTAGAGATAACAGCAATTCAGCACCGAAGCAGACGCCTCCTTGTATCAGATCCTCCGTCTTTTTTCCAAGCTTCTTCCGTCCCAATCTCTTGGACTGATCCTGTGTAGAAGATTTGAACGCCAGGGCGGGCAGACTGCGACGTAAATACTTAAGCCATTGGTCCAAGTTTTCCCTCGGTACTAAATCCGCTTTGTTCAAAATCAGCACTAATCTTTTATTGCCTTTCGCAGTTTGTACTGCCTCCTCGACCTGTTGATAAAATCATAGAACATCAATTTTCTGGACCAAATTTGGACCTAAATAATTAATAGATTCCTTATGGTTCGTCGTATCTCATGCTGCATAGAAAATAATGTTTTTTAGAATCGGGAGGAATGGATAACGGTGTTTCGATCGCTTCAGATAACAACCTGTTTGCATCTAGTTCCCAGCGGATCTCTGGCGTCGACAACTTCAAGAATAACATCCGCAGCGTCTAAAACTTTTTTGAATTCTTTGTAGTGAGCTTTGAGGGAATTTTCTTCTCTCTTGATTGGCTTCTGTCCTAATATCTTATCGGGAGTATTAGAGACTAGAGAATCATGTTTAGTCTGTTTTTTCTGAGCCTGAGAAACTAGACCCTCTAAATTCCCGCTTAGTTGTTCTTTCTTTCTTTCACGAGCCGCTTCGCGCAGCTTCTGTTTCTCTTCGTCACGTTGTTTCTTCAACGCTTCGACCTCTTTCAATATGTCTGCCTTGAAAGGACATGAATTTGGTACTTGGACTGTGTTCGCCTTCCCTAAGATGAGAAAAACCTTTAATAGCGTAAAGTGTATTAATTAATCAATCAAATACGTTGTATTTTCGAAACTGATAGAATAACGTGTGTTAACAGTTAAGATTAAAAATCTCGACGATCATTCGAGTTTTAGGAATACTCACTCTTACTCTTGGGATTTTTTTTCGCCTCTTTTCTAACCTTGCGATTATGTTCCCGTACCTTTTTCTCAATCTTGTATCTTTGTCTGGCTGATACTCTTTTGCTACCCTTTTCTGAAAAAAATTCATTTTGAAACCCGGATTGAAACACACAATCTTTCATAATAATATTAACCTAAAATATGAAATATCTATGTTTATATGAAATTTTGAAAATTAAAAGCGATTTCTAATACTCACTTAGACAAAATTTGGCCATTTTAAACTTCTGATAAATTTATCTATCCCCAATTGATGAAATTAATTAGTTATATTCGTTTTGAAATACACTCGATTACAGATTCTACACGTGTGCTGCACACTCCGCTAGCAATAACCTAAAAATAAATTTAGCATTATGTTAGGTTAGGGTAGGAAGTAACCATCGGCCATTGAAGTGCGCATGTTAAGTTGCCTAAACACAGGCGCACGATAACCTTCTCCTAGTGGTAATGCAGGATCCGTTTATATCTTCATTCATATCATTGTCGGATCGTCGAAGAGAGAAAAAAAAGCTGAACAATTGGGTATTTGATGTATTTGAGGTTGTAATGTAGTATTTAATTCGATTGAAGGTCAACTCAGTTATAAGTATAATTGATTTTCTGTGATAGTGGTGAAAATCTTATTCTGTGTTATCATTCTATCGTTAGTTATTGAACAGTTGTATTTATAACCTAAAAATTAATTGATCTTTATCGTGATAATCGCGTCTAATAATCGCGTAAGATTATTTTTCAAAAATGTCCAAATTACTAATCCGAAGATACGCAACGGTACAACGAAACTTCAGCCAATTGGTAAGTCAGAATTTGTAATAAATATTATCAATGTAATGTTATAATAATTCTAACCTATAAGCAAAGAATAGATTATCAGAAAAGTGTAAAGATTCGAATGTAATATATCGTTTCGAAATTAATGAAGAAATTATCTGTGAAAAACGGAAACCAGGAAGTTTAGGATTTTTTGAAAATCCAATTTCTGTTTTCTTTGATTCATTTTTTACTCATTTTTATAGCAAACGAATACCTGCTGACCTTAAACTACGAAATATCGGCCCAAATATCTCGAAAATATATTCCTTTAATTTTTAAAGCCATAATCCCATAATTATTTATTTACAGAGAAAGTCGATGCACACATCCTGCGTCCTATATGAAAATATAAATTTACCAAAGCGTGAGCCATTCTGGAAATCAAAAGGTCCAATAAATTGGAAAAATTTGGGAATTACTTGCGGCATAGGAGGCGCTTTATTACTATACGTAGCGTATTTGAAAAATGTAAAAGAAGTGGAGTTGGCAAAGGAGAGGAAAAGAACTCTTGGTAAAGCGTCGCTAGGAGGTAGCTTCGAGTTGGTCGATCCCCAAGGGAAGCTTGTTAAGTCTTCAGACTTCCTAGGGCGATGGGTAATGATTTATTTTGGATTTACGCACTGCCCCGACATCTGTCCAGACGAATTGGAAAAGATGGCTGCTGTGATCGATAATCTTGGTAAATAAATAAAGAATAGAAAAAATGAACTCCAATTGCAATTCTGATATCAATACATACAAGCCTTTTGTTTTCACAGAGGATAAACACCAGCTAAAGGTTCAGCCGATATTCATCTCCGTCGATCCGGACAGAGACACTCCCACAGTAGTTGGAAAATACGTTGAAGAATTTTCTAAAAAATTTATCGGACTTACAGGATCTACCGAACAGGTCGCACAGGCCTGCAAAGCCTACAGAGTGTATTTTAGCAGCGGACCAAAGGACGACGACAATGATTATATAGTCAGTATTTCCTCCTGAGAGATAAGCTTATAGCAGTTTGAAAATTTGAATTTGAATTAAGGAATCCTTCAATTTCTTCAATAATTGTTGAATCATTCGTTTTTATTTTATCCACAGGTCGACCACACGATTATCATGTATTTAGTGGATCCGGAGGGAGGATTTGTCGACTATTACGGGCAAAGTTATAACGTCGATCAAATAGTTACCAGCATTTTGTTCCATATAGATAAGAACAAGTCTTTGAATAAACCGGGCTGGTTTTCTTCGCCGACTTCACAACCGGCCGCTGCTCCGGCATAAAGAAATGCATTTTGGCACCGGGTGTGCTGAACCGTTGTATTATAGTAGTTTTTACAATAACATGAAATAGATTTACTCTTCTGATTTAAAATCCTTGGATTTATATCGGCTAAGCAGCGTTGGTGAAAGTATAAAGAGAGGAGAAACGTGATGATGTTAAATAAATTATTGACTGACTATCAATTTGCCGAATTAATATGATCCTGAATCCGATAGTGGTTGAGAAAAATGATAATATTTCTAATTTATCAACATGAATTATACCGATTTTTTATTGATTGAATTTACATTTTAGTTCATTGATACGTTTGGGTACATCGAACAAATTTTATTGTTTAACACATAGAGAGCTATTGAGGTATACAACATTGAAATGTTTTTTTTTTCTTTTTTCTTTCTTTCTTTCTTTCGACATAGATTTTTCTTATTTTTATACCGCGCTTTTAAATTATTATTATTAGGATTTTCAATAACATTATAGTGTGTAATATAGGTATAGTGATTTTAAACAATCGTACACTGAATATCTCCCATTCAAGTGATGGGAAATAATGAAAATATAGGTAATTCACATAGTAAGCTATAGCTGATGGTGGGGTATTCCGTTATTTTCTTATTAAATAATAATTATGGCAATTAGTATAGTGTATCAAGGTACAACTGATGTGTAAACGACTCTGTCGAATACTTAATCTTAACAATTTTCCTTAAATTATTATACTTAACATAAAGACACTGGCAGGTATTTATTTTTATATCAAAATATAGTATACTGCCTTTGAAGATACAAAAATTTTACAAATTACTCAACTAATGATTAGAAGATTTGTTTTTTTTCTTTTCTTTTTCTTTTTTTTTTTTCATAAGGTATGTTCGTACGCGGTGTTCAATTATTTCTTATATCTACATAATAAAACCCAGTAACAAGTTATGAAATTACAATTACATATACTATAGTATGTCAATTCTTATCAGCTGTGTTTATAGGCACACAGCCAATAAAAGACAAAACGACAGCCTATGATATCAATAAAATTATATTACGTTTTCAATTAGCCCAGTAAACGAAATAATAAAGAAAATACTCTTAGGAATAGATTCGAAACTTTGATTTCGATGTAGTAGACGCAAAATTTTTGAAAATCATTGAAATTTCAAATTGTTTCATGTGTTTTCCGCTAACTGAGACGTATATCACAAAAAATAGTTTTTTTTTTTTCTTCTCTTTTTTCTTTATCCCCATTGGAATAAAATAAGTCACAAAGACAGAGAAAAGAAAAAAAAAAAAAATATACGGTATCCTATATTTACAAATTTTAGAAAACATCTGTTAAATTAATACTGATTAACTTTTTAAAACGGTTTACGGATTTTCAAAATTGTGTCATCAATTTTCTTTTCTGTCTTCTCTCTTTTTCTAGTTTCTATTTGCGTTTTTTGACAACCTTTATTATTATAGCGAGTAGGTAAAAACTAATCTCACTAAAGCAGGGGCTATATTATACCTATGTATATTAAGGTGGTCCCTAATGAGATCATATTCGAATTTCGAAAATGATCAAATCAAGGAACACGCTAATGCACATATGATCAGGTGAACTCGCAGCATTCCCATAATTTCTGCGGATATGTTTAATATATCATATGATAACTATCAGTACAACGTTATATTTTTGGTATTGATCTCACATATATTTTCCTTGAATTTTTCTTTCTCTTTTTTATTAATATTAATAAAATTCTATCAAGGATGAGCGTGACTTTGTAGACTGTGTAATTCGTAAGCTAGATGACAGCATTCAGAGTCACTCCATCGATGTTGGTCTCGTATTTTATCCCCTTTTTCTTGTGGTGGGACAGTCCCACATACAGAAACTTCCGACAGCTGTTTTGGGAGAAGAAAAATCGCGATTAAATTCAAAACAATTCTACAACCTTTTTGGGATTCTTTCATCATGACGGAATAAGACTTACATTTGAACAAAACGACAAGAGCGATTGGTCAGTGTATTTGCTGCACAAAGGTGACATGTGGTTTGCTTGGATACGATTTCCTAAACCCGTACCAGAAACATCAAGATAACCACGGCTGCTGCCCAAACTGCCTCCTAGACGCGAACCTATGTCTAATTGAATGAACATACTTTTAGTTGATAATTATCCAGGCATGAGGTTGGGACCGAGAATCCGAATCACTTTGCACAAGAATTAAATACATCATTTTTTGGGTATTTTAAGGGGACACGTATTTTTGGATTCTTTTTTTTTTCATTTCATTTCGAAGCCTTGTGCCTTTTTTTCGTGCCTATTTCAATTTTTTCGAGCAAAACCCTGTTTTCGTCAATCGCTTGTAGTTGTCGATTTTTTCGCATGGCTATAACTTTCGTAAAAATCAACCGTTTTGCGATATTTTTTTCCCGAAATGTGCGGAATTCAGCGATCTCTTCGAAAACCTCTGATTCACCTAGATCGATGTAAAATTTCCGTAGTTATTGAAGATTATGTAAAATAAAAAAAAAAAGTGGAACGAAATTCGAACTGGATTTTCGGCAATTGCAATTGCACATTCATATTTTCTTTGCCAATTTTTTCCCGAATAGTCTTCGAAAAGTTCCAACTTCGCGTGAAAGTTTGATGTGCAGTTTCAAGCGGTTGGAAAAAAAAAATTAATCAATTTTTGAAAAATCATACGTTTCATTCCGCTCGGAAAAATCAACGAAGAATCATATATTCGATCGCCAAGTTATTTGGATTTTTGGTCTGAACCTGGCCAGGCGATTTGAGATGAAATCACCCATAATCCTTATCATAGAAACCGTAGAATATATAAATATAATTATACATGCTCAGCTGGGTGAAAAAGAGAAAAACGCAATCTTGTATATCCCGGAAAAGTAATTTCGAAAATTTATCCAAAAGCTCTTGATGAAGAGTCGAAATTTCATCAAAATATTTCTTGGAAATAGTAAAGAATAAAAATCCAAAAATGGGGGAATTTGAAAGAAGAATTATTCGACCCGAAAAATTCTGAAAATGAACGATACCTATGTTCGACTTCATTTGTTTTTTCTTATGAATACGTATAACGGAGGAATAAAGTAATGGGTACGAATGGACACCTTGCGTACTCGCCATGCTGTGCGTCGAGTGATTCTCGCTTTCTCTACGACTACACCATGCCCATGGCTCGCTCCACCATTTCGCGGTCTTTGGTTCTTTGCTAATTTTAATTGCATTGCAACTACACGTGCTGCAGGAATGAGATGATGCTCTTGGTCCTCGATGGCTCTTTTGGAAACGGGGCCATTTCCTGCTCCTCCATGTACGAGAAACTTCCGCCCTTACTTCCCCGTTTAGGAAACAGTAAAGAACAGCAACGAAAAATCCCTGATAATAACGAAATAAGTTGTAGGGAAAAAAATATAAGAAGAATTCGTTTTCTCATATATGTAGGTAAATTTTTACCTGAGATGAGGCGAAAAGTTGGTCACAAAAAAGCCACACTATTTCAACCGTGTAATTCAGGTTCATTCCGTAAGACATTCCCAAAAATACGGTATAATGAACTCCGAAAAGTGGGACCAGTACCAAGGTGCTCCTAGCCCACCTCCTATAAAGTGAATTGTTGTACGTTGTACATCGAAGCAATATTAATTAGCCTGAAATTTAATGGAGAATTGTCCTTACTTGTATCTTTGAGTTTCTTCGGATACCGTGGATCTCAGTTTCGACAAAAGGACACGGACTATGTTGATGAACAGCACAAAGTTTATCTAAAATGTTGAAATTTCATTTGCGTTGTGAGTATTTTTTGTAGAACAAAAACTGATACGACCTTTCACCCCTGATGAAGGTGATGAAACAAAATTTAGTGCTGAAAGGGCGTATCCGCCTGACGCAAAATCTCAAAGCGATCGAATTGCGAAAAACGAATTGGAAAACGTGAAGGTAAAAGGTCGTATTCGCCTTACATACGCCCTTTCACCTTTCACCTTCATTATATCTAGGCGTTCTGGGTATTTTGATAGCGAATGCCTTTCACCAATAATTACTTACCAAAATCGAGAGCATCGTGGGTGCCCGAATGATCAAAAAGAGTAGCTGGTTAGAGTGGGTTGTCCAGCAAAAGGTATCCTCTAATACAGCTCTAACCGCGACCCACGGAATAACGAATATCGCCGGTAAACCTGGGTGGTTGATAATGATTGGTATTGCGACGATTTTGGAAAAGTGAAAGTGGATTTTCGATTTCGTTAATATATTTCTTTCGGGATTTGGGACTGTTGACTCACCCCATCCGAGAACGACGTATCCTACAATGCTCGAGTTTGCATCCGTGAAGAGAGCGAGAAAGACCAGATTGTGGAGGTAAAGGCCTTCCATCAAAATCCAGGAATAGTTGGCCAGTATGAAATACTGCCAAACACTAGTGAAGACTTTGCATTGCCAATTGCTTTCGGTTTCATCAGCGAGCCAATAGCTTACATTGCCATTGACCAGCACGTCGGAGGACAAGCCTAAGCCGTAGATGAATATGGAATGTTTCAATAATGCGATGAAGGCTCGTGTCATGAACGAGGCGAATAGATGCATGTGCAACATGTTCCTTTGACACCTCAGTTTTCTGAAAGAAGAAAACCATTTTACTTAATCTTCTTTCTCCTCATGCACGTTCATTTCCTTCAAAGCGGAGATAGTCTTCCGCAGATAATTTGTTTACGAATATATTCCGGACCATGTAAAGGGTGATAAACACCCCGGTGACTTGCGAAGGGAGTAAATTTCCGCGGTGAATAAGCTCTGAGAACATTTCGGGCATGAAAAATCTCGCGGAATTGTGCGAATGAAGAAATTCAATTATAACTAAGAAATATATGAATGGGAAATTTTTCGAGGAGATGCTGCTGCTCACGATCACGGATCACTTCGTTATCATTCAAGTACGTCGTAAACTTCGGTCCATATATTTGGAAGTAGTGATACCCGATCGTTCTTATGATATATTTATGTGCTAGGAAATGTTCAATTAGTGAATATAATTATATGCTTACTTCATAGTTGCCAGAATGTAAAATGCGAATATCAAAGTTATCAAGGAGACCGAGTATCCGACGACAGAGATCGTTTTGATGATCGGTATATATTTCTGAAATGCAAAAGAGAAAACGGAGTCATTAATAATTCACTAACTATGAGAACAAGAACAAGATACACCGCAGTTTCATCCTCAGGTTTTATTTTATTCGATCAATGAGGTAAGATAAAAGTCCTTTTTATCGGTTCCGAGTTACTCATTCGTGGCTTGACACGGTAACGATAATGGAGACCCTCTTCCTTCGGTGTGTCGATGAAAAGGCAGTCTTGGGGTATCGCGTTTTACATTTTCACCGTGAATTTCTTCGGTCTGGGTACGTGAGTGGAAAATCAAGTGTGGGATGACATTGGAATAGGAAATTCGTGTACCGATTGTTATTTCCTTCAATGCTCCTCCTTTTAAGACATAAACTTGTTAATTTCTACCTCCTCTCTGTTATAGTCGTCAGTATTTCGAAAATATTGAATCAACCCTTTCCCAGAATCGAAAAGGGGAAAGAAATCATATGACGCTATCGAATACAGAATTCCTTCAATTTTGGAATACATGAGGCTCATCAATAAGATTGGATCTAATAATTTGTCTTCATTCAATCAAGCCGAAATTTGGTCGAATCTATATTTATGATATCGGTGTTTCAAATCGTGACATTGATATTGAAATATCTGAAAAGAGGAAGGACGAGTGGAAAAAGGTCCTTGTATGCTCTTATATAGACATTAAGCTGTCTCCGTGAGATCCGGGAGGATCTGCAGATTTATACATACAACTACGACTTCGTATAAAATTTGGGAAAAAACTACGTGGCTTGAATTCCCATTTGAATCGCGAAGAAGTTATTCAAGCCTAAACCGGAATTCTGTTAGCAGTATATCACTGGTACCCAAAATCTCGGTCGCGTAAGGGTTGATGTAAGACTCGAGAAAGGCGGGCTGAATGAAGAGCCCAAAATCCTGGGTACCCATTTCTTTTTTTGTTTATTTTTTCCAGATTCTTCGAACTGATTTTGCTTTCCGAAAATTAATTCGAGTACTCGCTTTTCGCAAGTATAGCTGAATGGTTCCCTTCCCTCTTCTGTCTACCCCTAATTACTCCTCCACGACTCCACTTAATGCCTAATTGAAGTGAAACTACAAGTTTCGACACACGGTTCACGTCTGACCCTTTGTGTAATTGAAATTCTTCACTGCTGATTCCCCATTCACTCGGACCCTTCAATTTAGAAATCCCCTCGACCCTCGCTGATAATCATCAGGTCCATCGACCGCGAAGAAGATTGAGTCTGTTTTCCGACAGCGATGTACCTATGTAGGTATGTATATATAGAGGAATTATCAGATCCCCCTTGCTAGTTGAGAGAGTAAATAATTTTCCTTCCTTTTTCGAAAATTTTCGAAAGATTCATAAATGTAATGGGATATCCGTAGTATAGAAGAAAGCTAGGAAAAAGCTAACGATGCTCATATCTTTTTGATAAAAAAAATCAATTTGGTTTAACTTTTTCATCGAAACGACTTCGTTCGTGGAAACCTGGGGTTAATTTATATCGTTTTAATTTCTTACTGTATAAATTAATCGACAACTCAATCTGTGATTGTAAGTTCAGTTTGAATGAACAATCAAACAAATAAAGAGTAATAAACGAATATCAAGAAAATATTGGGATCATGAAACGTAATCGCGAAACATCTAATTAAGTTTTTGCGAAAGATTGTCGGTTATTTTTTTTTGCTATTATCATAAGTAGGAGACCGCGTTGAAGTGGTTTTGTTATTATTGTTATTTTTATCTTTTATCTTATATTGTTATCGTTGTCATCACATTACCTACAGTGTTACGAAATTTCGGAGTAAAAAAAGTTCGCCCGGTTCTCCGGAAACACATTAAGGAAATTATACTTCGGTGTAAAGTTTGCTGCTTGGTTGAAGAAAAACAAAAAAAAAAAAAAAAAAACAAGAAAAGAAGAAAAGACAAAAAAGTGCGATAGTATTAAAAACTTGCGGGAATATTCGTCAGCACGTTTTCATGTCTGGCCATTAAAATTCATTAGGATAAAGTTTTATACGTCTACCCGTCATGCCTACGATATTATAGTTATGCATAGGTGTCTTAATGATATTCATAAATCTTATTTTACGGTTAAATTATTTTTCAGGTACCTACTTCAATTTTTCACAGTTTATGAATTTCAACGTTTTTATGAAATTGAATGTATTTGCGATTTTCATTATGCATTCATGGCTTACACAACTGATCCTATATCTTCAACGATACAGTTTCGAATGAATAATGATAAAATTTATACAGAAAATTTCTCTCCTAAAGATATAGTTTCGTAAAAATATAACGAAGCAACAGAAGTTTGAAAAAAATTACAAATTGGTGGAGTTTGCGGGGGAAGGAGGCCGCGAAATTCCAATTTTTGTTAATTGGCAAAGATATCATTTCAACAAATCGACAAGTATTAAACGAAAGAAACCTGCGGTCGATTCTGAAGCTCGAAAATATTATCTACAATCTGAAAGAATGGATTTTTGCGAAAAAGTCACTTTTTTCCCATTATTTACAATATAATTGTTAATTTCTGTTCAGGAAAATTTTCAATAAAAAAATCGGTCTCATATCACTCGTTGGCTATTCAATTTCTACGTATTTTAAAGAAAAAAGATCGACTCAGTTCTTGGGAAAGTAAAATTTCCAAATACGTCGAAAATGTAAAGCTGTACCAAAATGCTGAGAGCCAAGTAGATTTTTTCGAAATTTCACGAGCCACCATTTTCCCCTGGCAGTTAAGGTAGTTAGAAGTTAGTTGAGCCACGATTGTCTTTCCCCAAAGGTTTAGCTAACCACAGGGCTACAGAATTCGAAATATATATATCTGTATGTTTATACCTATACAATCGAACAACCCTTCTTCACGCAAGCTCGGTTTCTGGTCTGAACAGTTATACCCAACTTGTTGTCTCTATTCAGAAACTCTGGATCCAGCTTCCTTCAGTGTTTCAAGTCCGCAGGAGTTACCTTCTACGATCGATTGACCACAACAGTTGGGTAGAAGTATATAGAAGCTCTTCAGTCAGCACCCTCCCTTATATTTAACAGCCTTCTACGCTTGTCATTTTCGAAAAAAAAAAAAAACAAAAAAACGATGGATCGTAAAGAAAAAAAAAATTGGAAAACTTGATTTGTCTCGATTTTTGAATTTTTTAGAAACTATATCGTACCAAAATCCACGCGTACTTTAATCAGGGTTAAAAAAAATTTAGCGCATTTCCACGAATGTTGGGTTCGTTTCAGCCATTGTTCAGGATTCTATTCGCTTCTTATTGTCTTCTGGATTTATAACAACTAAGTGAAAGTTCATTAAATCGTTTGTTTCCCCGTAAAAATCAAACTTTGATTGCCGGGAGGCAGGCTCGACGAACGTGCTTCGAATCAAGACGTTCCTCTTGGATTCGCGCTTGTTAATTGATCGTTATACAATTTATACTGCCTTTATTTCCTCCATTTCTCACCGCTACTTCCTGTGAACTAATTACGCAATGCGTAAACATTGCGAGGTGAAACCGCGCTTGAAATACCCGAAAACATACGACCAGGACGATTCTGGTATCTCATATCCTTCGACGAACCTATGCGTGTCGGAAATGGATATACTCGATTATATAGGTCGATCCACTTTCATTTCGAGCTCCTCTCCGCATCGCATCATACCCCCTCAGCCCCTTATTCCATCCAATTCTTTCCATCTTTATTCCAATCATTCCTCAATCCCTAAATCCATTTCCCATCGACATATCCCGCAAGGAGCTGCATGATCGTGGAAAATGCTTAGTGATAACGAAATGTCGTATTCACTTCTGTTTTGAATTCTGAGACGCGACCCTTCGCCGGATGTATCGAGGACCTTATATCCTTCGGTAATGTGCAATTGAAAACGAAAAATATTCACCTTTATCATCGTGACGTTGCTCGAGTGGTCAGCAACGTCCATCACAACTTGTACGAGACGGGTGTTGTAGCACTGCGTGTAGTTGCTCCATGTGTTTTTAACCTCCGCATTCCAAAACCAATTTCCGTCTGCCATGCATGACCTCGTTGCGTTAGCGTGCTAAAAAATACAAAACCAAAAATAAGAAAGAAAAAGAGATAAAATCAACTACCGACTACAGAAGTTAGCGGCTCCAATTAGAGTCTCGAATTACTGCAACAGGGGAATCATAGCAGGGCAATCAACTGAGTACCCAACTGATAAATAATGCGTGAACCCAGATGTATATCACATCATTTTCACGACCACCCTTTCTCTGAATTGATGAGATTTTTTTATCAGAAGGGTTGCTTTCCTCCGTGTCTCCACCCAACGTTCGTTACTTATTCAAATCAGCAAATTATGTGCTCGGAAAAGTGACTATATCGTTACTGGTCACAGACTAGGCGCACCTTCAGACCCAATGATTTACACAGGCATCGTTACCATCCAATTTCATGATGGTGATGGGCAATCAACAATCGAAATTCTAGTCTTCTCGTGACTATTTCTACTATACGTAAGTGAGTAGCTCCTGAGGGAACTCAGATCTGCACGCAGATCTTCACTAACCTTGCCACGAGCTTGACCACTTTTGGCCTCTGTACCCACCGACCTCTCGTAATACTAAATGGGCGCAGTCCAACATCGGTTTAATTAGTTCATATTCAGTCACCGATAAACTCGCGAATTACATCCCGGAGAATGAGCTCAGCTCTGTTTAGACTCGAGGGAGTTTACGAGGGTCAATTCTTAAGCGGGTAGTTTCCAATTCGGGAAATAATAATACAAAAATTGTTTTATTGTTATAATAACACGAGCAGATATTACCATATGAAAATTATTTGACGGGGGTTGAGGCCGAAGAGTCTTATTCAGTCTCATGAGCTTTCTCCGAAAAACTATACACTATGCTTTTATACAATTGATACTGATTTTGTACTTTGGCGAATATTTCGCCATTGGTGTTTCCGTAACGCAAGGAAAAGACAGACAGGATTTTTATCTCGATATATTATGTATAATAATACACGAATGGCCTTTTTGCAGAAACGGGACGAGGGTATACCTACGTAATGATATTCATGCTCGTGTTCACTTTCCTCGAAATATTTCTTCCCAGAATGTCAAACTAGAGATTACTTCCAGCCCTCCAGACTCTCGCATGATCCACATGTGGAAGCGAAAAACGTCTTTTGGAAAGAGGGCAAAAAGGAAATTCCGACTCTTTCTTATACTTGTCATACACGTATCTTTTCAATTCTTTTTTACTTCACCCTGCTGTCTTCCTGATGGAAGGGGACCTATACTCATACGAGTGACACGCGAAGAAGACGTTTACGAATTTCAAGATCTTAATTTAATTCACGCAGAATTTAGCAGCTGCGTTTTTTTTTTTTTTTCACTTTTGTTCTCTGTTTCCTACATTTTTCGGAAAAAGACTATTACATTTTGAAACTCGGTACAAGCTACTAATAATTCAGTCAGATCTAGGAATCACGTTTGATGAGGTCCGTTTTCAAGACGAAAGCATATTACGTACAGTGAAATTCTTCGCTGCATATAGTATAGTATGTGTTGCGAATACTCGAATCGTGCGAAAGATTGGTATCAAACAGATTGAAAAAAATTCACATTTCCGTTGGTACGATTTCAGATTTTCGTTATTCCTGGCACTACGTGCGACAGCGCGGTAACCAAGCGGAAAAAATATTCGGGCCAATTTTTCACCACGCATTTCAAAAATCACTTCACAAAGAATTTCAAAAGTTTAAAATTTTCTGAAAGAGTTGTCGAGTTTTATTATTATAAACTATATGATGCCCGCATGTTTGTATTAACAACGTGAATATAATTATTCGAAAAATTAATAAAAATAAACGAAATTGGAAATTTTATATCGAAAATGCATAAATACTTAGTCTCAAAGTTCAAATATCGTAAAATTTATAAATAATTGTAATAATCGACGTGATATTTTTTATTTTATGTCATACCATGGATGTACCCCGTCTAATTTGAATTTTATACACATTCGTTTTAAATATATAGAAATTTTATAAACCGTATAATAATCTTACCGAAAAAAATCCAGCTATGTATGCTGGGCAATTACTCGTGGAAACAGCATTGGGAGGTGCGGATGGCCAGCAAATGATGCCATCCCAGATCTCAGGGCACCATCCTGCGAAATGAGAAATAAAATCGGAGGTTACTCGCGGGAAATCACAGCTATCCACGTGTGTAACAAATTTTTCATACGTATGCATACATGGTGGTACATTTTAATCGCCTCATGTGTATACTTCAAAAACTCGAAGTTATACACACGGAAAAGGTTCGTAGAAAACTTGAAGGGTTGAAGGGTTTCGAGGAGGAAATATAATGCTCGTATGTGCAGACTCGTGGATTTTGCCACTCCCGATATTTCGCAAGTAATTTTGAATATCAAACAGGGAACACGTATTTTGGATATGAGCAGCTGATAGCGAGATCAAAGTCTAATCCAAATACGGAAAAAAAAAAAAATTGAAAAAAAAATATCTTCTTGTCAAAAGAAACCCAAAATTTGTTAAAATGAGAAACTTTTTTTTTATCACTTTCGTCCTTAGCTTCCGCATGTATTAATTCTTCCTCACCATCACCGAAGAATTCTTCTGCAGTTCCAAAATTAGAAAGTTGTGCGAGAGTGGAAAATAAATTCGTTATAATTAATAACGGAAAAAAATTGGCCGCATTGCTTGGTTCGCATAAATTTATGTTTTTTCATGTAAAAGAAAGAGTCGACATATCCTTTTGGAACTTTTCTAACTGTTTTTTACCTTAGGGGGTTCGTTGTGCCCCAAATTTTCCTACATACTTGTTTTACAACACCGTTTCCCACAAATTGCATAATTTTATTCTCTAGTTGGTAGGAGTATAGTTTCAATTTCTTACGGGCTAAACAAAAATTAGTTTTGAAATTGATTTACGAACGTCCGACGTGCGTCATCGATGCTTTAATAATTTCTGATATAAATCGAAGCTTTTTTTTTATGACTCGAAAGAATTAAAAAAATTTTTTTCTCAATTAATCGAATTGTTACCCAGATTTTAAGATCGTGTTCGTGGAGTGGATCAGCGAGATCCATTCAGTGAACCTTGAGTGATCGTACTATTTCATTACTCTCGACAAAAAGATTTCATCGATCGTTTTTAAACACAAAATTATAATTTGATTGGATTCTCGGGGGGGAATAGAATGAGAGAAAAAAGGAAAGAAAAAAAACCGTTATAAAGGAACGGAAAGGAAGAATGAAGCTATTATATGCCGCTAGTAATAACGTCTCGTCAATATACGCGTAGACACGTATAGATATACTATATTTTCTACAAGAATTGGAGACAATTATCGAAAATAGATAATCTGCAGTAGGTGGGAACGGGAGAGGAGACAATTTGTGAAGAACAAATTTTGAAGGAAAAAAAATTGAGCTCCCGCAGAAAATGAGGGAAAATTTACACCATGGAAAAGCACTTTGAAAGAATATGATAAGTTCTTTGCGTGGTACCCGAGCATCGATGCCATTTGCTCCTTGAGTATGGAATATTCAAAAACTCTGCATAAAAATAATATTGCATCTATACGTGGAAGCGGAATATTGCCGAGCAGTACTTTGAGTGAATCTTACAAGATGCGCATTTTATAAAATGCTTGCATAAATATAATATCATGTATATCATATGAAAAGAAAATGACGTTTTTGCTCTACCTATAAAACAACACAGACGTTGTCTGCAGGTTTTAGTACCTCAATACCTTGGGATAAGTATTCAAAGGCGAAAGAAGCTGAAAGGATCTCGTTGAAACATGTGGAAAAAAATGTAAATATAAGGGTTGCGAATAATTGATAAAATCCATTTATGCATGTCTAGAGCAGCCTAGAAATTGTTATCTCATCCTATACGGGTTCTCATTTGAAATGAAATTCTGATTTGCACGTAAAAGTGAGAGTTATACCGGTTTTGGGAAATTTTAGGCGCAAACTAGGCTTTTGAAATTCTAGTTTGGACCTCGATCCTAGATCCTAGAATTTAGAGAGGCTTCGTGATTCTGCGGCGTTCGACTTGCAGCTCGTCAATCTTTGATAAAACGTGTTGCGAACTGATTGACGAATGAATTCCAATTCTGAAATACAATTAATCATTGAGTTTATTTTATCGTACACTTACGAGGGCGCAAGTTAAATTTGAAAATTTATTAGGACGTAGAGACGCTAATTAGAATTTAAAATTCAAGCGCTAATTCTGATTTATGCCTCTGAGTCCTCGCGTAGAAGATGATTCTACTGAAACAGAATTATGCTCCTGTCAGAAGAAGTGGAAAACGAAGGAATAGAGGTGACGTTATAGAATAAAACCAGAATGTTAATTCCGACTCGGGACGGAAAGGAATTGTTTGTGGAAAATTCCACTTCTCAAACAACTACTCCGACTAACCTGATGCTGCCTTCGCCCAGTATTACGTCAACCCCTGTATGCGCACGTATACATATACCTACGTAATATAACAAACAGCCAACTTGTTAGCAAAGGGCGTTGTTTTACGAGAGTCGAAGGGGTGGCGTCGGCAGAATCGGGTGTAGCGAGGGGTTGGGGTGGTATGGCTGATTCCATCATGGTAAAAACCGTCGGGAACTCGTTTTGTAAAAATGATATAAAATCGACAGAGCATATACCACCCTGGAGACGGGGGCGAGTAATGCCATTGAATTTTCTAAGCGCGAGGGATTTGGTTTCGTTGTTATCTCGTTTTACTTCATATACCAACAGCCCTTACATTATACGCTACATAAAACGTGAACAGCAACGAGGTGGGTTGAAATTTGAAATTCGTAGAAGAGCATCAAGCTCGAGCTGTAATTAGTCGTTGTCATTTTTCGAGTTTGACCGTAGGTCTATGGGGTTCTCACAACCCGTGAACGACTAAGGAAGTGCTTTCGCGAATATTTTTACCCTGAAAGATGACCTTGGTCAAATATTTGCGAGCTTTGTCATCATCTGTAAAAGCTTGACCTAAGTGATACAGATCGCGACGTTATATACGGTTGAGATTCGACGCCGAAGGCTACTATTCGCAATCAAAGTTTGGTCAGCAAACCACGATTTCCATAAATTCACCATTTATCTATCCATCGTCCATTCCATCCAGGTTTCACCGAATCTCTAAAGTTTTCACCTACTTTCGTACAATTTGGGCTGCAAATAACATTCGTAAAAGAATTGTGTTCCACGCTCTGCAGGGTGGCGGACGCGGACGCAGAAATCCACCACAATAATTTTCATTCAGTGAATGTACCGCGTCAGCCGATTCGTAATTTTCTTGTTGTGGGATTTTATCCATTCGATCGAAGTGCAGATTGATGCGAAATTGAGAAATTTTCACAAGTAGCTTTTCTTCGGATCTCAAATATCAGTATCGTTAAAATTGCTCAATTACTTTTATCGCGACTTATCATGTTTCGATATCATATATCCACGGGGCTAAAACGAGCCGAAAAGCTATAGCTGCAACTACAGAATCAGAGACGATGTCGTAACTTATGATTTTATTTATTTATTTATCTATTTAGGCCCAACCCAAGAGGGTAGAAGCAATATACAGTCGGAAATACAAGTGGTTATAGCAGCGTGATTGAATCGATTTCACATAAGGTATCGAAATCTCTGAAGATTTGTGTTCAGGATAAAAAAAAAAATTGACAAATTTCCGGGGATTGTGGCAACCAAAGTAAATAATATACAAATATCATGCTCAAGGCCCTTTTCCCCCCTTTTTGGAATTGATACCCCTTGACCATTCCTAAAAAACCCTTATTTCCAACCTCTAAGAGCAGAAGGGTTGATGAAGTCGAAATTCCAGAGTGCTCAAGAAAATTCCCTCTGGTGAACGAAGCTTGAGAAACTCTGTGACCATTCGAGTGATCCCCTTTCAACCTGCACCAGTGGAGAGGACATTTTAGTCGAGTTTCCCTCATCGCAATACCCGTAGAATTTATTCTATTTTCCACCAATAAGCTCAATACATAGGAAACTGAGTAAACGTCGAATAGTATTCGGTCTATAATTCGATTTGGTGATGCCTAAGAGCATTTATCGAGCCCTAGTCGGGAATCTGGGGTAGCGTAATAGGGTGTCTTTTAGGGTGAATAGTCATTGCGTTAAGTGATGTTAGGGTTGGGTTAGGTTGGATTAACTTGACTTGGGTAGAATCCAGGTAAGACTGGGTCAGTATATCAACTGCGTAGAGGAATGGAAAAATTTTCCAGATTTTACGAGGTTCTACAATCACAAGATATTTATGATGACTGCGTATAGACCCTTCGCTGCTTCCCTTGTCGAAGTCTTACTGGAAAATTACGAAGTGGATATTTCAGTGGATTCATCAGTTCGATGTGGAATTTTTATCCCCAATTTTTTAATCCTGTTTCAGTAGTCGGAAAATGTCATTCCTTGAAAGCTGTAAGTGCCCTGAAGCGAAATTCCTGAGAGGTAGATATGAACCAAATCAAGTTGACCCTAAGTACAAAATACTCTGTTACTTTCCGGAATGAAAATTCCTGGGCTTAATAGTCGAAAGTCCATTTAGACAGCGGGAAAATGATGTCGTCTCGAGGAATTCTAGCTTCGTTTTAAACTTTGTATTTCCGTCTTTAATTTAAATTCAAATTTTCCAATACTCCACAGAAGAACTTTCACGTTGACGCCGTATGTCCAGACACCGAAAACCTAGAGCCAGCGATATCCTCTGTGCTCATTCTCGTCTGTCCATACCAAAAGATTACTTCGAAAGAAACGAACATTTGTTTGACTGTGTTTCAAAATTTTTCCTGAACGAACGACAAGTTTTTCCGGCACATTTTTCCAACGAACCCAAGGCCATGCACCAGCCCCAAAATTTCTTGCACATTTAATAGCAACGGGATGTCATATTATTACTGCTGTTATGAATATATATACATGAAATGCTCGGTCAGACAAGTTTTAAGTATACTCGACAAAGGCTGGGGGAAAATTTATTCTTTGAATCACTCAACTTGAGAGTCAACAGCCTGTTAGTTCAACTATTTTCAGAGTCATATTTGCACCAGTTCTTCACAGTGTTGAGGAAATACGATATTCCCGTAAGGTTTAGTTCAACAACTCTCAATCGTCCTCGTTAAAAAACGAGTCCTTATAATGTTTCTCAAAAAATCTCGATCGGCTGTGTGAAGAAAGTAATGTAGGCGAAGGACGGTCTGGAACATTTCACGTCGACCATTATGCAAATACCGGGCACCGAAATACCTGCTAATGGCGTAAATACGATAAATCAAAGGAACTTGGAAATGGATCTGTCTCGAAAACACCCGCGGTCTAATATCCCCGTAATCTTCTTCAGCTATTTATCGCATGTCGTGAAATTGGTATTTATTGGCTAGTCTAGAGGCTTTCGATTGAAGGTCCATAAAATCGAGCAAAGTGGAGGACTAGTTCGTAGCCTTGGCAAATATCTGCCAGGTATAATATATGACAAGGGTCTCCTCAGCTTGGATAAAATTTGAAAATTTTTATGACGGCTCGCTATTTCCTCCGCGATAATACAGAAGGAATTTAGGGGACGGATGATTTCCTGAAAGAGGTAGTCCAAATTCTTTCCCTTTTTATCCTTACGGGATGCGTTTATTCCAGGATATTTTCTTCTCGGAGTTTGGCACTCCTATAATTCCAGGGATGAACAAGGCGTATGGTCATTAACATTGAGTTAGGTATTTTCATACCTGAAACAAGCGCATCAATGAATGATTTCGAGTCAGGAATGAAAAAAAAGCAATAGACGATAGGAAAATTCTGAATGATACATGAAGCACGTAAAATACGATGATGATCAATACTAATCGTCACTCTTCGTCGAGTGTTTAAACTTTCTACCATACCACGATCCGTACTTAATTATCACACGTGCCACGTGCATCCAGACATATATTCTGTATTTAAACTGCTAATTAAATACGAAGATTCGTTAGAGTTTGGCTTGAATACTAATTAGCGAACTTATTTACACAGCAATTATCATCTGGGTAACGCAATGCTCTGCCTTCTTGGTTGCAACTCATACTTATCGCACATTTCCACTCCATTCGCTCCTATACTCAAGCCTCGAAGTCGTTCGTGTATTAATTGACTAGAATTTAAGAGGTTCTTAGTCCTGGGAATCCACGTTTAATATGCGACAAGTTTCACAAGATATATACCTGTGTTGACGCTCGATCAACAACGACTATAATGCAAATTGACTTGAATTTTCTTTTTTTTTTTTTACAGGTAGGTTGAGGTGGTGGAATAAGGTTCGAGGTATTTTTCCAACGAATAAATTGCAGGTATTGATCCTTCGTGGATAGAAAATTTACATGAAATGTAAACTCGATAAATAACACCGAAATACTTTTCGAAATTTAGTTTATAACTGAATTCAATTACTTTTGGGTTACGAGGGTAATTAAAAATATTTTGAGACCCCGCCGATACAACGATGCATACCGGGGATATCATATTATGGCTAATTGCATTACGTAGTAACAATATTAGTTGGAAAGGTATTGCACGATTCTAGGGAAACTAAATTTTCATTAGAATATATACCGTGAGTTTTTCTGACGATGCTACGACCCGTGCGCCCATGGGCAGGCAATTGGAATTACGTAATTTTCATCCTCAACGGCCACCCCCAACCTCAACGATTGTTTTTAAAAATACCCCAAATATTAGGTTATTTTTAGGAAAATCCATCGTTAGGAAAACTCACGGTATATAGTAGGTAAGTATATGAAGGTTTTGCAAATTATTCAAGTAATTCTCTCAAAGCAGGATAAGACGAAAATAATTCATTTCGCTGCTTCCTATTTTTAATGAGCTAACCATAAGCCGAGAGAAAATAGTTTCAAGTCCATTTCCAGTGTCTATATGCTCCATAATATCTCTCAATCGTAAGTATCAACCTTCCGTTATCATCCTGCTGTGGTTATAAACATTGATAAAATCTATATCTGGAACAGCGTATGAAAAACCACAAACCGTGGGAAATATTCCCCGAACCTTTTGTCTCAGTATACAGTACACAAAAGTTTGTTTGATTAGGGCAAAAAAAAAAAAAACAAATGTTGCTCTAATCTAGAATTTTTTTTTGCATCGTCACAGAATCGATCAAATGTTTGTTCCATTGATTATCAATTGTTTTTTTCACATTTTAATACAGTTCATTGTATTTTAGGCAATCAAACAAATTTTTGAATGACTATATTGATCACATTTTTAAATCAAATGTAAAAAAAACGAAATGCAAAATGAAACAGAATGCTTCGCTTAAATCAAACAAATTTTTCTTTCAGTGTAACTTTAAATGCATAATTATTTACCTGGAGCAGTAACTGTTCCGTTATGACACCTATTCGCCTGTTGCTCCATCTCCCGTTCCTGCATAGATGGGCTGTTGAAGTCCTGGTTATCCTGAAACCGAATGTAATTTATAAAAAAATTGTAAGCGTGTTAATTCTTTCGAATTAAAGATTCGAAATTTTCATATCAGTGGCTTTTTCGCAAATGACAATCAACGAATTTTTTATTCATAAATAGTTTCTAGCTGGTTGATAATTCCAGGGATTTTTTTAGACCGCAGGACTAATCCACAGGATATACGTAATTTTGAAAGAAAGGAAAACGACCAAAGGCGAGTTTATACGATTTCCAGGAATCTCTGTGCTTTTAGTGTGATCTAGTTAAATCTGAAAGTGAAAAGTTTTTAAATTATAATAAAAATTGACGCAGAGTAAATGAAGGCGATTAAAAGTATGACGAGAATTAAATGATTCTCAGTTAAGCAGCAGCCCTTGACTGAAGCTCGGGTACTTCTTAATTTCATTTAATTTAATTCAGTGTGATTCAGGGTTACTGTTTTTAAAATTACTTTTTTAACTTGTAGTTAACCGGCTTATGCGTTCTCATTTCGCTAGATTCTTCTGTCTGAGTTATAATTAATCTGGAAAGCAGCCCCTTTGGCCAAACTCCAAAGTCAGACTTGACTGACTTCGTACTTTACGATTTGCAGAAAGTCACGCCGCAAGCTATAAGGGAACTTTTCATCCATTTTCTGCGACTAGGAATAATAATGATCTAGTCTAACAGTTCTGTGATCTTTTATAAGGGATATCGTGGCCGGGTTGAAGTTCAGAATTTTTAAAGTTCGAACGATAAAAACTCCGGAAGCTCCGAAATTTTGATCTACTTCTCAGGATGTGAAGACGAAAAATACCTCATTCTAATCGAGACAGAAAGAGAAAATTTGTGCAAAAATCTATAAATCCGACTACCCTTACCTCCAGTTTATTAGCGTCGAATACTGACACGGCAACCGAAGTCTGAAGTTTTAAGTGAGAAACTTTTTTTCATAAATTTATCATCGGCAGAACGGAAATTGGGATACATCAATCGTGATTCGACGGTCGAATTTCACTGGGAATAAAGAGTCGAGTATCAAGAAAAGGACTTTTTTCATTTAGTCGAGTGAGATGCGTCGTACTCGTTGAACGAATTCGAAGTATACGCGGAGAGTAAATTTCCCTAATGATAAATAAACGCGTTTTTGCTGGAATCGTTTTCTTTCCAATTTCTAAGGCTGAAAAATACCGTAAAAAAAACAGAGAAGAGTCGAGGAGCGAGGGGATACCACGCAGAAACGCAGAAACGAGCTTACTTATTTTTCTCATGATTTATGACAGCAATTAAAAACTCGAGGAGAAAGTATCTTCATTATATAATTAAAGGAATATAATTGCTGGACTACTATCAAGGCTACTCTCCCTAGGGATGTACATAAGCCTGAGGATCAGAAGAAGAAGATCACGCATACGTTTTTGCTGCGAAAAAAACCCACGCGAATTTCTTGAGAAAAAAATTGAATTGAAAAGCTCAATATCTCCGATGCGACGAGCAGTTTGATCATATTTCAAATATTGAGTTTGCGAAAAGCTCCTCATGGTACAAATCTTTAGTTCCACATTCTGAACCTTTCTATCTCATATGTGGATATAATTAGGAGAAATTTGACCAAAGGGGCGTATCCCCAACTTAAAAACGGAAGTTCCATAAGAGAAAAAATTAAGCAGCCTAGTCCCAGAAAGGCGCAACACGCAAAAATAAAAAAAAAGTGATCCCAAGCCCTCGATATCAGTTAATGGTTTCTCATGGTAAATATTATTTGACAGTATTGGTAAAGCCTTCCGTATAGGCCCGTGTTAAATCGTACCGGTAAAGCGTTTGAATAGAAAATATTTATTTATAAACTTTCTGAAGATATTGCGTAAATTCATTTCCGTTCAACCGGAACTTTCGGCTACAGTACATTCCCCGTAAATCAGTAATGAACTACAACCCGCGATCAGTGATGCATGATGTTCAGTCAGGCAGAGCTTCCGATCGTATAAGCCTATAGTAGGGTCAATTTCATCGTCCTTTCCTAATCCCTATGACAAAGTAATGCGTAGTGCTCACCTCTGAGGATAGGGAAGTAAAATGAAATGATCCTAATCAACTAGGATGACAATAAATTACCATGCCTCTGATAAAAGCGGACCTATTTGGCCAATTTATTGTATATCTAGTGAAAAGGATCACAAAACCACAGGCTCCCATGGACTTAGTCGGAATTAAAGATCACTGACCCGAATCAAATGTCGAGTGAATTGCTTTTTTCCTTTTTGAGTTAAGCTCGAAATTGAAACCCAAAATGTAATTTTTTTTCAAAGAAGTTTTCTCAGGCAGGATAATGACCGATTACTTCTTGTTCCATTGCATTTTTTTTACAGTTTCATTATTTTTCTGACGATCAAGTTTCCGGAGTACATATATCGTGTATAAGATTCTTGTATTGAAAAATATAAAATATCTTTTAGCAAGGTAGAAAAAAACTGATAGATGGTGAACCAGATGTGAAGCGGTCGAAGAAATGGAGGTCGGAAAGCTCGTAAATAAAGGAAATAAAAAAATCTAACTCAAGTTTCCAGGCTCCAACACATTACGGCTAAAAGTCCAGGAGCACTATGCGTTAGAATACCAGCTGGTCCGAAGATCAAAGGAAAAAAGTCATCGCTGTTGAGTTTCTGTACGAGACAGGCATATATGTATATGGTCGATAAATTATGGTTCATAAAGTTATTACATAAACCATCCACCGCGATTTCTATTACTTAATTCCGAGCTATTCACAGTCTTTACAAAGCCTCTGACTAAAAGTTCGTTAACTTTGGGTCATAATACTTGGAAGTAGGAAGACTGGGAACGGACGAAAATCATAATGGGAAAAGAGCCCGGGATCGATCTAGTTTCCTTCATAATTTGACATTTTCTTTTTCATAATTTTATTTAGCTCCGTTAGAACTCAGTGCATTATTTTATAACTTATAATTATTAAATTTACGAACACAACAAAAACAATTTTATAATATGAACGGATGACTGATCGCTTCGTTAATTAATTTCAGACATTTTAATAGCTCTGCCACATTTATTGCAAACAATAATAATTATACGCACGTAAATAAAGAGTAATAAAATTATAAAGTTCGCGATAAAATTTACAATAACGAATAAAGTGTAGCTATAATTATCTGGTGGACTGATTAGAATTTATATCAATCACCTATTTGCCCCGAGAAAACTGAGAGAAAATAAATGATTGTTTAAATAAATGATCTTTTTTTAAATATAAATATAAATTTATATCACGCGGTACAATGAAGATAAATTTATTTTCAAGCATGATTCAATTAGTTTTCACAAGACCGAATGGCGCGGAGTCTCACAAACTGCAGTTGACAGTTCGCGATACAACTTCATTCCAATAAATGAACCGTTTAATATTATTGACCTGATACCAGCAGGAACCACTGTTCGGTCATCGATTATATATTTTTATAATAATTCGCAATTTTTAGTACAAATCTTTTCCCAATTTCAAATTTTTTACGGCTAGCAAAAGGTAAGGAAAATTCATAACCCAGACGAAATAGCTGATCCATTATTTCGTCATTCAGGTAAATACGAATGGTCAAAGTTCAACGTTGTGATTAGAGGGATTATAAAGATTTGGGAATTTCGTTAGCATATACCGTGAGGTTCTTTGGACGCGGAACGCCAGGGATACCAACCCAAAAAGGGTGCTATTCCACGGGCAGTAAGTCATGCAGTAAACTGCAGCACCAGTTTAGTAACTTACTAGATGTTTCTAGTAAAACCACTAGAAATTTAGTGACTTCTCTAGAAGAAATTGTGTGATGATTCAAGTTCGCGATTTTCATCCCTTAGAGGCTCAGAGTAAGCCGTTCGCGTGCGTGAAGCCTCGATTCTGTTTCAAAACTGGATCAAGAAAGTCAGATGGAAATAAATTTCATAATTTCCGTTTCTTCGGTGAAGGGAAAGACGCCCCTTATTTACCATTACCTTATTCACCCCTTTTTTTACCATTATCATATAGAAATAGACTTTGGAAGTAGAATGTGATAACACGACAGGACCGGAGGAGCATTTGCTATAATCGTTCGGAGTACGGGAACGAAACATCGGAGATAATTGAATGAAGAAGAGTAATTAAACGTCAAACGATTTGGTCAATTACGGAATGAGGGTGTTTTTCTCTTTCTGTTTTTCTCCCCGGAGTTTCAGCTTCGTTTAATGTACCTACCCCTTGTTTCCTGTCTAATTACTTGCCTCAAAGGACATACGGAAAAATTTTCTGGAGTATAACTCAAACGGAGATGTTTAAGTATTTTTAGGAAATGATCTGCCCGCTCTGCCCCGTAGATATTAAAAATCTAGCATCGATAAGGACTTAAACAGGGCTCAACTGCCTTTCCGCCTCGATGGAGTTCGATGAATAATTGTATTTATGCGGATCGTGCTCGGGGGAAATAGAAGGCGTTATTTCAACCTCGAAGTAACGTTTTTCCTTCATGGCGGATTATGGGAAAAGGCGAAGGGTCCTGCTGTTTGTATTTCAAACTTTTTTGCGTCAAATAAACTTTTTCAATATTTTTGGGAGCATTTTTCTATTCCCACAAGCTCCTCTCATAGATAAATAATCATCTCGTTGTTACTCGTGGGGATCTGTTTTTTTTTTTTACTCTTTATTCTCACTCGACGAGAAAAACGCCTCGTGCAGATAATAAACGCGATGTTGCTATGAGTTTTTGCCGATCTGTGACACTGATTTATAGTTTGTTATTCATAGATAGAAGAACAGAATGATTCACATTGTCTTTTTCATCACAAAACTGAAATTCAAAAACGCGAATGTCGAATTTTTTTCATAGGTTCGTGGAATCGCGATAAAATCGCGAGGTATCATAGAAATTTCGTTCTTTTCTATCTGCACTAACAACGGGTTCAGCCTCGATGAAAAATTGACAAGAATTACACCCGCCTACGTGCGTGTGATCCACAATTTCTACCCACGAAAGTGTCGTCCCACTCCCCGATAGAAAGTAAGTGATATACGAAAAGAGAGACAAAATTTTAAGTAAATTAACCGATTACCAAGCCGTCGTTAAATTAAAGCACTGCAGGTACAGTGATTAGGGGAATAAAGTATTGGAAATCTTTTCATTATGGGTCGATATGGTGAACTTATTTTTATTCTGCTCCACGCCTCGAAATCAATTTAGCACTTCAGTTTTATCGTGCCACGAGAACGGGGCGTGCAGGATATTTTATTTATATTTTCTTTCTTTATTTATATCGAGATAGAATAAAGTGGGGCAAGTACAAATAGAATTGCAGTTCATATGGTATAAGACGTGGGTTCTGCAATATAGTATATCAGGGTGGTCCCTTTTTAGGGCTCGGTCGAACTTTTTACCAGACGCCCCCCAGATTGGCTTTAAATGATTCAAAAACAGTTCCCTAATTTTTTCAGATCTTTATCTCGACTTTAACCCTTCCCATCAAGAGGGTGGATTTCTCCATTTAAAATACACCCCTTTCGGCTATTATTCTCAGTATATATTTTATTGTAGGAGCAATAATTTTCGAAAAAATCTGTAACCAAGAGATTTTAGTTTACTATATTTTGTTGAATTCAAAGAAAAGTCAGATTTAGAGGGTGTGCAATTCGTCTAGATTGCCTGGTATGATGATGTGAATTTTTTATCAGATAGTAGCACCAATGGCCACTAAAATTTCTTAGTTGAACATTTTTTTGAAAATTATTACTCTCACAATAAAATATACAGTACTCGTCAATCGGAGTGGGGCAAGGTATTTTTGCGAAAATTGAACCGATTTCGAAAAATCAAAAAATCACATTCTAGGAAATTTAATAATCTTTAACAAACGAGAACGAATAATTGATGATTAATAATGAATAATGATACGCGATTTCGTTCTTATTTTTCAACAACGTCCCGCTATTGATGGGGGTCATTCCCAATATTGAATGACCACGCATTTTAATCGTTGAAACTTTCCCTTCAACAATCACTAACTTTTAGCCCTTAATTCAAAGTCTTTCGATGCGAAGAATCTCGATAAACGAAACCTCGCGTTCAGGAAGTACCTGGATCTCGTCTGCGAGAAAAATTATCGCGATAACACTAAGATGAGGTCTGAGGGCGTAATAAAATACGACTCCACAACAAATTTCAGTGGAATCGAGCGAAGCGTTCCAAAGTTATTGCCGGTAAACGATTCCAACTTCGTGGACGCATAACTCTTCAACGGGTTATCCGACTGCGTCACATAGGGGGTGTTTTTTCACGTCAAGAGATGCCCGTTCAATTGGTATGAGGTACAAAGGGGTACGATAACATCCTCTATCATTTCACGGGTCGTTCGCGAGACCCCGATGATCACCAATTTACGAAGTCCTCTGTCAATCGGCCGATTCTCAATCAATCGGGATAAATCTAGTCTCATTCGAAAGATTATTAAATTTCCTATAATGTGATTTTTTTATTTTTCGAAATCGGTTTAATTTTCGCAAAAACCCGCGAAAAACACCGTGCCCCACTTCAATTGACGAGTATACTGTATACTGAGAATACAGCCGACACACGTGTATTTTAAATGGGGGAATCCACCCTCTTGGTGGGAGGGGTTAGAGTTGAGATAGAAAAACTGAAAAAATTACGGTTGTTCTTGAATTATTTGCAGGCTGCTAAAAAATTCGTCCGAGCCTTAAATGAGGCCAACCCTAATATACCTATATATGTATATCGGAGCATGGGGTAGATACGTCGTATATCGGAAGAACTCAGTTTGCGAAAGTGACCCAAAAGATGGAAGAAGTTTTTTTTCCACTTCTAAAGTATGAGGTATAAATTGTCTATCTCCTCGGGCTCAACGACTTTTATTTCAAAACCTTATTCGGTTCGATCCTACACCCACACCTTGAGGGGAATAAGCTCGTTCCATAAATTCCAGATAATGAGAGAACGGGTTCCCCAAATCGATCATCTATAATCATTTTTCAATATCCTATCATGGAATAAGACTGATGAAGGGTCGGGGCCGAATCGACAGGCTTTTACAAACTTCGGATAAAATTTTAGCGAACTTCCTCATTCCGGAAGACCTGTTTCGTATCTTGCGATATGAAACTGTACCAACTCTGGTAACAAAACAAATTTATCGAAAAAAAAAAAGAAAAATAATTGAAATTGGATCGAAAAAGTTATACTGACAAACCGTAGGGTAAACTAAGTGAATATGGATCGGCGTGGACTGATCGACTTTGGCCAGTTCCTTCTGTTGTACTTGATGAAAATGCTTGAAACTTTGTGAGTTATTGGTATTCGGTACAGCGTACAAAAGAGAGAGAGAGAGAGAGAGATAGAGGAAGAGAGAGAAATAATAATCTATTACAATATTTCCAACAAAAGTTGGAAACATATTCAGCCAATTCAAACGATCTTCAAAAAGTTGTTTTTTCTTTTTCCAAGAATGCGTTTGATATCAGAATATAGAAAATTTTATAATTTCCATAACACGGCTGGACTCGTTGAAAATATACATAAATAATTTGATGATTATCCCGATTGAATAATTTATCATTTTTTATCAACAATTATCGCACATTGTTTTAAATTTGTGATACAAGTGATTTTTTAAATGGTATATTCTCGCTGCTCTAGACGGTCTTAAAATACAAAAAAGTCGCCGATCCGCATGGAGCACCTTATAACAAATGGTGAAAAATGTCCTTTTTAAACAAGGGGCAGAATACAATAATGGAAGAAATTTGATGGCTAAATTTTTGACTTTGGAGCAGCGAGAGATTCGGAAAAAAATATGATCGATATCGAGTCACTCGATTTTCCTTTCTTCTAAATGAACTTTCATTTTTTTTAATCAAATACAACGAAGACTAGAGAATAATGAATCGACGTTTTCATGCTTCGAGCTTACTGCGGGTCTACCGGTAACAGTGGGTGGTCATGCGTGTAAGTATAATATATATAATATAGATTCGGCCAATTGACGATTGCCAATTGCCAATTGTTACGTGCTTTACCACCCAGCGGGACGAATGTACCGTCTGCAATCGTGTCGACTCTCTCGGGTGAACTGTCAGAGTGGTATCTTTATCGGTCTCGACAATAGCAGTTTAGCCATTTATTATAATCAATTTGTTTAACAATAAAGTCGGCTAGTCTTATTTCCCTGAGGTCAACGTTACTGGTCACTATTATTCTACACCAATCCTTTGTTCATGCGTACGTGATATGCGATATGAATTATACGCAATCACGATACGAGTCTCTGCGGTGATTGGGAATTCGACAATTTATTACTTCCTAATAAATTTATTATCAAAACGACTACGTAGGTAACGAAAAACTATATCTCTTCGTTCTGGGATCGCGATCTTTCCGAAGGCTAATGAATTTTGAGAAAAATGAAGACAGCATCAACAGGGGGCTAGTTCGGACATTAGCATTTCGGACGATATGATATGGCCATGTGTGACGTTCGTATCCTAGCTTTTTTACTTCTCATGAGAAAAGTATTAATTTAGGTAGAAAAATGACTCGACGAATCTTTCCGTCTTCCTCATAGGAGGATTTCATCCCTTAAATAAACTCGGGCTTAATGATCTCGAAAACGGCGAGATGAACAAATCTGAAATTCATTCAATTCAAAATTCGTCAAAATATACTAAGACGGAGAAAAACTCGGTTCGTCAATCTTTGATGATGTTAATCTATAAAAAAAAAAATTTATCTTCAAAATATGAAGATAATCGTGAAAATTTTTTGAACAAAAGCTTCAAAATCGATGCTAAAAAATGATTGAACTTCTACATCTTCAATCCGATTTAGAAATTTCATAATTGTCTTCATACTCGGTGAGAAAATCTCTCCGATTTAACCCACTGAATATTTTTTTGAAAACAAAACAACCCAAGAGAAAAAAAAAATCAATTAATTTTCCTCCCTGATTTCTTGCAGGTACATAATTCCTTCAATATTTCCCAATAATAATCATTATTATAAAAGTGCAAGGTAGTCGTCAACGAGTTAGGGAGGTAATAAAGGAAGAAAAAAGGAAAAAAGAAAATAAATGGAGTGGTTGACGCGAAACGACGCACCCTTGTTTGTTGTTCCATTAGCAGTTGATTATACACATATGTATGTATATGTATATTCTACCTACATGTACACGTATCTACATAGGTATGAAAATATGTATGTATTAGTTGCGGAGAAAAGTTTCCTCAGTTATGCCCTACCTTTGAGGATCTTAACGACGTTATTATTCCCCTTCCATAAGTGACATGTATCAATAAACTACTATACGATTATCGGTCAATTAGTAATTCGATATAGTTACCAAAAGAAAATTTTGTTAGATCGATGGGTCGATCTCAAGGAATGATCCATGAGCAGCACACATGCCTTAATCATATTGAAAATGTATAGCATGTATGCATACGCGTATGATATTGGAAGAGACAGAATATGACTCGTTAAATTTTCTTGACCCGTGACACACAGGCTTGATTACTTTCGGTCAGTAAGTTACTTACGTTGCTTTGTCTACTGAAATTTTGCTTAAACAAACGGCTCAAAGGTCACGGTTCTCTTTCATGCTAATCGCTGTTTAAATTTGACAAACAAATGAGACTACAGTGTGAACCGTATTTTAATGAATATCATGCATATGCGATATATGCCCACATGCAAAATTCGTTTTTGAATAACATTGACGCGGTATTTCATCATCATTCATCATCGCCCATCGGATTAAAAAAATAACCTTTCGTCGCGATTTAAAGAGAAATTCAAGCTTCTGCATAACTTTTGTCTTACGCAAACAGGGGAGGATATTTTTTCCGTTCTTTGGGCTCATTCAATACTTGCGGTATGTTATGCACTGTCTAATCTGTCAGGGTCTCAGGGGATAATTTGTTTTTCAAGTTCTCAAGAATTTCGAGGGTCTCGAGTGGCTTTAAGCTCAATACAGTCTCGCACGAGTGGCACAAGTAAAAATAACCAGACCACACGATTAAACCGATCTGTTAATTCGTCTGGCCATTTTATAGCCAACGGGTTCAGGGCGTTAAAAATCAAAGTAACATAGTTAAAAAAGTTAACGCGTCAATCAGAGCTTTGGCTATTTTTTCGGATCGAATATACCGAAAGCAGGAGTCAGCTTTTTCTTTACTACCGCAAAGAATCTTTCGAAAGCTCTCCTCAGAAGTGAAAATTGGACTGGAAGACAAGCGAAAACAGTCGTTGTTGCATTTTCCACAAACTCGACTATTTTCATTAAAATTTTATCAAATCCCAAAGCAGAGATTATTCAAAAGGCCAAAAATGAATGACGAATTTGCGACATGTATCATGATTTGATTTTCCTTTGAGCATGCTTACGCGTTAACTCTTTGTACATTTATAGATATAAAAAGGGTTGATCCAGTGTGACTTCGTGTGGTTTCACGTCGGTCTATAAGCCTCAGGCAATCGAAGCCCCGAAGTGTGTTACGGCTTCCGTTTGCATATAGCTATCCGGCGTATAAAGTATCGACGATATTCAAAGATCAAAGAATTTTTTATTCACCTGTCGCGCAGACATGCGATTGGAACTCCACATCCCGTTTCCACGCGGTATTGAAATCCTTTCCAGCTCAATTTTATTTAATTTTATTTTTTCATTAATGTTTCAGTGTAAAAGAATCGGAAGTAAACTGCGTCAGTGTCTTGACTCGGTACGGTAATATAATGTACAAATTCACAGACACCTGAAAACCTGAGCGAAAGTGACGTTACTTTTTCGACGAAGACAAATAGCCGATAGAAATGTCCGACAAAGTTTGCTAAGCAGTTAGACTCTTCATTCGTAAAGAAAAAAAAAAAAAAAAATCCACGGAAATCTTGGCTTTCCCTGAAATGGCGAAAAATGAACTAAAAGTTGTTGATTTTATCCGAAATCGTACTTCAAAATTGCATTAAAATAAAAACCCGTAAGAAATAATCAATTCGAATGAATAAAAAAAAAAAGGTTTCAGCATTCCTCATCGTTAAATTTACTATACGTATGTGATAATCGCAATAATAACGCGCGGGGTAGACGAATTCGTAAGCTATTGGCATTTATTCGATATTATCCTAACAGCTGTTCACCGCGTAATGAAATTCCTACGGTATTCCGCACAGTTGGGATTATTTTGATAACGCACCCTACGGAGTTAGGGTATTGATATTGGCTCACGATCAGAGTGGATGAGGAGTTTCAAGTTGCTTTTGGTTGGAACCATGAGCTCGGTGATATGGGAATGGGAAAACCGGGAGGAGTAAATTGCGTCTGGTAATTTATAGTGTGTCAAATTAACATCTAATGCAGAATATGTTAATCTGTTTGCGGTATGAATGCTTGTGGAAGCTTAGACAGCCTTGAGCTGCTTGTCAGATTCGTAGACACGGGTCCTATCCGCACGTACCGTGGATAGAATAACGAGATTATTTAGGTGGATTAGGATAGAATGAAGACCCGTTAACCCCGTTAAGAAAAAGTTACGAAACTGATCATTTTCACATCTGGATACTATATTTTGTTGAATTTAAAGAAAAGTCAGATTTAGGGGTATGCGTTCGTCTAGATTGCCTGGTATGATGATGTGAATTTTTTATCAGATAGTAGCACCAATGCCCACTAAAATCTGTTGGTTAAAAAATTTTTTTGAAAATTATTACGCTCACGATAAAATATATACTGAGAATGCAGCCGAAAGACGTGTACTTTAAATGGAGGGATCCACCCTCTTGGTGGAAGGGTTGGGGTTGAGATAAAAATTTAAAAAAATTGTGGAATTATTTTTGAATTATTTGGAGCGCGCCAAAAAATTCGTCCGAGCCGTGAATGAGGACCACCCTAATGAGCATAGGCATGTAGTTGTACCGATTTTGGAAGCGGGGTTTTCACATGATATGAACTTTTTCACTGAAACTCGTAGGCTGAGTAAATTTTCGATTTTCGACATGCATAAAATCATTCATCTGATTTTTTTATATATTATCTCGTCTTTTCCAAGAACTGCAAATAAAACTGCCGGAGATATTGGGAACCCTTGGATTAGGATGGAGATGAAAAGCTCTGTGCCATTGTGCGCTATTTTGAAAACGCAAAATAATTTTCATCACTCTTGCGATCTTCGATGACGATATTTTTAGACAATGATAATTCTGAAGTGGATCTAGAGCTTGAAGTATCGGTTTGCATATTTCGAAATTGAAAATTCTCACAGAATTAAGAAGAAGAAGAAGAAGAAAAAAAAAAGAAGTCGTTTTATATGAAATAAGTTTTATTATTATTACTGTACAAATAATTTAATAAAGTTTCGATTGAATTCCAGAAAGATGAATTGTTTACGGGTATGAGCTTTCAATAACGGAGCAGCTTTCTTCGTTTTGCATCGATACCCGAATAGCTTAATTAAAGAAGAAGGAAAATAACAGAGATAAAAAGTTGTGTACTAGTAATTATATAGACGTCAATTTCGACGGGTATCACTTAAAATTTGTGAGAAAAAAAAGGAGGAAAAAACTCTTGCGAAGTGGTGACAGATTTACAAAATTAAATCCGGTTCGAAAAATCGATATTTTTTCTTTCTTTTTTTTTCTATGCCAGACGCGGGGAGAGTCCGAAATAAAAGCTTTCTTTCTCGATGCCATACTGCGATTAAAAAAAAAAAAAAAAACACAAAGATGGATTCGATTCTTGATGTTATTTGTCGTAAATAATTGAAAATCGAAGTGTGATAATCCCCTCGGATTTTCAAAAGTCACGCTTTATTGTAAAATTAATGTTGACAGGAGTTGGAACAACGGGGACAAAGTTTGTTTCACTTGATTCTTAGCTTTGGTCGGAAATTCGGAAGCTTGGTTTGTCCAAAATTTCAATACCACAATCTGCCCTGTAATAACTTGCGTAGGCGTAAGTAGGCTTCAACATTTCACTGAAAATCAGAAAGTTTCCTCCGTGTGATATACGTCGCGGTTGTAGTTCCTAATCATTTAGTTTCACACCTCAACGAATTTCAATGATCCCATGAGCCAGGATGTCTCGAAATATATACAAAAAAAAAAAAATGTTCACAGGCTTCGGGGCAGCATTTAGAATTGAGATGGGAACCCGGAGTTTTGACTAGATTTTTTTGGATATATTGGAAGCCGTTTCGGACCTTGGGAGCATCGAAATTCGAATTTATAACCGAATTAAGGACCACTCTGATAAACATATTTTCATGTGGTACAAAACCTACCCCACATATCAAATCTGTGTAGATTTACATACATATGCGTGTGTCCGGGTGTGAACGAGCTTTATAGCGCAAGAAGTGAATCGAAAACGAGGCGCACCTCGTCAAGGAGTAGATTGAGTGTATAACAAACAGTTTTTTGTCAATTTTCCCATTAATTTTTTCAATTCAAATCTCCCTCGTTATACCTATATCTATCGACACTTCATTGGTCGAGGGTGAAAGTCGCATCATCGACCCTCGTCTGACCAATCTATTTTATTTATCGAATTTTTTTCTCGTTTTTTTTCTCGTAAGAGCCACGAAAAAATTTTCACCTTCAGCTGCATAATGCAGTTTTTTTTTATTTTTTTTTTTTATCTCACTAACCTTCTCTCCCACGTTCGATTAAAAGTCATACCGTACTGCTATGAACTGCGTATACATATTAGTAGTTGAACAAAAATATTATAATTGAAAATTAATAAAAAACAAACAGAAAAAAAAAAAAACATGTGGGACGATTCGACGATCGGCTTTTTCAATTTGTTTGAAACTTTTTTCTGCGACAGCAACGTCGAATTAAGCAGACACCTATTACAGGATTTTCAAATTTTTCCACAGTGGTCAAAGGTATGAATTTTTCAATTTTCCAATATTGCGAAGGGATGAGATTTTCGAAATTAGTTATCCCACGAAGCGGTAATTTTAGCACCGTACTTGCGGATAAAAATGATTAAAGAAAAGTATAAAGTTGAAGAAAATAGAAAAAAATTTACGGTTTGCAAATCAATCAGTTTTCCCTCAAGCTTGGATTTTTTTTATTTTTTTTTATCAGTTCTAAATTCAAAAATCGTAGGCAATTTTCGAGTAATGTAAAAAAAATTACTTCCGAAAACTTCACGATGTATAATAGATAAATAAAAGACATTAAAATTGAGATTGAGCTTTTGATTTATTGGGTTTTTCGTTTTATTCTCTGTTTTATAGATTGCATAATGAAAAATTAAAAAATTCGTATCTTTGGCCACAGTGGAAAAATTTGAAAATCCCAAAACAGGTGTCGACTTATTTTGATGAAACTATGGCAGGAAAAAGCTTCGAACGATTCGAAGAAGCAAATCGTTGAAAAATGACCGAGTTGACGTAAACCTCCGATTCATAGCTTCTTACCGATCGAATCTCGCATTGTCAGTTTAAAATAAAATTTTAGCGCAATAACCCCGCCCTCTATTTTCAATTGATCATCATTTATCTGGATAAATCATGATTAGATTAACGGTAGGAAAAATGAAATTATTAAAAAACAGTTAAACTATTTTCATTGAATTTTTGAGACGAGGAACGGGGCCGCTGCCATCGAGAAGAGTAATTGCTAGTACCTCGCAAGAATGAAGTGCAGCCAGACGTGAAGAAAAGGAAAAATGGATCAGTCACTTTTGAATTCGGAAATTCGACTTTATAATAATTTAATTTCATCGATATCCGAACGTTAATTGTAAGATATCATTGTCTGGGGAAAAGCTAGAGCTTTATAATTTCCGGAAATTGGTCCTCGGCTTCGCACCCTCGAATGAAAATTTTTTGAACAAAGATGGGATTATATTTTCCCGTTTTTAACAAGGCTGGTATTTCTCAACCCCCAAGGATTTATAGTCGTGATATAGCATCCTGAAGGCCTCCCTTCTACGTGTGTGTCTCTGAGATTTAAGAAAAAATAAACGAACTCCCGGTGATTCCTTGATAAAATTTACCCTAGCACTTCGCCTCGGTTAAAACGTTTAATATTCTTCTCCTCACTTACTACTCGCGTTATACAGACTTATCCTACCTGACTACCGCGCTTTTCTTTACGTCAGAAAATTTAACGAGTTTAAAAGCTCTCCTGACGAAGCTTTAGCGACGATCTAGCTCAGGAATTATTATGTATGCCTTTTAGTACGTTTCTCTCTATGACCCCAGACGAAAGTCTCATAAATTATATCATCAGACCAGGAAAAAGCCCACGAATATTTTTTCATATTATAAAAATTTCCGAATTTGTAAAAAGAGAAACTCAAAATAATTCAATTTTTTTTTTCCTCATCATTTTCATAAGCTTATTACGTTTTCCCCAAATTATTTTCTCCTTTCCCTTTTCTCCGTGTTTCTTACTCTCTCTTTTCTGATGGTCAGACTCTAGTTCGACTCCGTAATGATTTATCGCCTGCGTAGATTGATGGAAAAATAAAAAATGCAATAACTCAATTTATTAATAGGTACATCCGTTACTCGTATAAATATGTACATATGTCTATAGCGGGCGCACGTTTACGTAGAATACGATAAAAGTGTCGTCTTTCCATAATACTTAACGTCAGGGTTGCGGCGATTGGCCGTTGAGTAATTTATTTTAACGAAGTAAATGGTCAAGTATGATTTTCTTGACGCGAAGAACTTCATTATCTTCGATATACACTTTTACGATCGGATCGATTACTTGCAGCTCTAAAAACGTGGTTCTTCTCTTCGTGCTTGCAGACTGAGAAAAGCTCGTATCTCGGGCTTTTAACGAGTCATAATTCGTAGCTTGACGCATTTCGATCCGAGACTTAAATAAAACTGTCTCAAACTCCGGTTAATTAAGCTATTCAAATTTCAAACACATTAAACCGTCGCTTACAGACTCGACATTAAAATCAGATTCTCCAAATTTTCTTTCACCACTATGAATTAAAGAGAAATTTTCGAAAAACGACGTGTAAGTATGGAATGTGTCAAATTTCAGATCCGACTATTTTTCGAAGTAATTAGAAGACTAGTCTAACGAAAGTGAGTGTAGGCATAGATATTACTCATTTTGGAGACCAAAAAGGGAATTAAGCTTTCAACCTCTCATTTCTGATTTGACCAAATTACATAAACTTTAAACAAAAGCTTGAATTGCAATTGGATTTGATAAGAGGAACTTTCGCGATGTTTCGAGTTCTGTTGAAACTTGTTTAGCAATTAAATTCGTAACTGCTGTTAATTATTTTCGGAATTATTCAATCTTGATCGGGCCAAAAGTTCGGTGCAAATTTTTAGTTTTTTTTAAATCGTGATGATCTTTGTATAGATATACAATACTCGTCGATTGAAGTCGGGCAAGGTATTTTTCACGGATTTTTGCAAAAATTGAACCGATTTAGAAAAATCAAAAAATCACATGCTAGGAGATTGGATAATCTTTAACAAACGAGAATGAATAACTGATAATTAATAATGAATAATGATACGCGATTTCGTTCTCGTTTTTCAACAACGTCCCGCTGTTGATGGGGGTCTTTCCCGATATTGAATGACCACGCATTTTAATCGTTGAAACTTCCCCTCCAACAATCACTAACTTTTAGCCCTTAATTCAAAGTCTTTCAATGCGAAAAATCTCGATAAACGAAACCCCGCGCTCAGGAAGTACCTGGATCTCGTCTGCGAGAAAAGTTATCGCAATAACACTAAGGTGAGGTCTGAGGGCGTAAGAAAATACAACTCCACAACAAATTTCAGTAGAATCGAGCAAAGCGTTTCAGAGTTATTGCCGATAAACGATTCTAACTTCCTGGACGCATAACTCCTCAACGAGTTATCCGATTGCGACACACAGGGGGTGTTTTTTCACGTCAAGATATGCCCTTTTAATTGGTATGAGGTATCAAGGGGTACGATAACATCCACTATCATTTTACGGCTCGTTCGCGAAACCCCGATGATCACCAATTTACGAGGTCCTCTGGCAATCGGCCAATTCTCAATCAATCGGGATAAAACTGGTCTCGTTCGAAAGATTATTAAATTTCCTATAATGTGATTTTTTGATTTTTCGCAAAAATCCGCGAAAAATATCGTGCCCCGCACTTCAATTGACGAATACTGTATACTCGGAAAAGTGTAATTGAAAAGTTTGTCTCATCTGGTCTTTTTGTTTCAATAAAGAAAAAAAAAAAAAACAAAATGTGATCAAGTTGATCGGAAATAAGTTTTATTTCACGAAATACAATCAATCCATTTGTTATCTTAAAAATAAGTATTTGATTGACGGTATTTGATTGACTTAGAAAAATATTTTGTTCATTGAACCAAGTCGATTCATTGAATCAGTCTCATATTGTTTTTAAACACTATATCTATTGATGACTCAAATAATTTACTTATTACTATGAAAAATATTTTCGTTCCAACCAAGCGAGTCGAATTATCCGATAAACCATATCGATTAGTAAACAACAAACAGACGTACATGTATTTGATTAAAATGGAAAAAAAGTAAACAAAAAATTGAAACTTCAAACGAAACGAACATTATTTGTTAGGATATGTGGTAATGCAAGAATTCGTTTGAATCAGACAAACTTTTTAACACACATATACTATACACCGTTTTCTGTTTTTTGGCAATTTTTTTCCTCAATGGATTTCGAATCAGCAGCCCACTTCGCGTATCTAATGCCAAAAAGTCATAAGTCCAAGAGAGAGTGTGATTCCGTCTTTTTCTATGTTTTTCAGACGGATTTCAATACCAAAATATTCAGTAATTTCGAAAAATGATTGAAAATTTTTGTTGGTAAAATTTTCAATTCTTTATTCGAAGTCACCGAGCAAAAATATTGAAATCATTTTGAAAAAAAAAAAAAAAATAGAAAAAACCGGAATGCTTATGAATCTAATATCTATGGTAATTTCTTCGGAAAATTAGAAAAATGGCGTTTTTGAGATAACTTGAATATTGAAGAAAGAAAAAATAAAAATTTTTTTCGTGGTTTGCGAGTGGAGAACTATCGTATTAAAATAAATGAAGAAAATATAAAATGATCATGGTTATTGTACGAAACTGGGTGATCTGTCATGGGATTTCCCATATACCTATATGGCTTTTTGGCATTAGACACGTAACTCACAATGAAATTTATCGCAATACCGCAATACGTATTACATGGTGTGTCACGCATATATACGCGATTATGATATACCATCCGGTAGAGATAAGTGAAGGCGCGTGAATGAGAGATGTTGTTGCGTGGTCTAAAAACAGGAAAAAAATTTCAAAATTTTGACGTCACTGCAGTAGAATATAATCATTAGAAGAGAAAATCGGCTCCCCTTGTCCTTGGCGATAAATTTAATCTCGATATTTCCTATTGATACAATTTCTCGAGATGAGTGTCACGATATAATTGAACACAGAGATAAGGGCCCAATTATTAAAGATCGATCTATATTTGTACAGCATATTATTATGCTCTTTAATATTTATCGGCGAACGATCGTATATGTGTTTGAATCAAATATCTATACCTGCCATTTTTCGGTTATAAAAATTAATCGCTTACGCGGTTGTTGCGAATTTATATTTATCGCAATACGTACGCGAGGCATGGCATTGAGATTACAGCAATCGAAAAAATTGCTACGCTCTTTTTCTGGCGCCTCTGTTACGAACGGCTTCTACATCTACCGCAGGATATGAAATCGCGTAATGCAGCAATAAGGAAAATGTAACTTTTCAAACCGAGAATTTATTATGATTCAGAAAATCACCGCGTCTTCGGGAAATTCGGTCACGCCGCAGTGCTTTATTTCCGAACATTAATCGATTCAACTATAAACTGAATTATTTATTTAGGCAAAGCATAACCACCGTGGATTTATTGCCTGATATATACATCGCAACGGAGACAAGGGGTGGAATTGGATCGCGGAAAGAATAAACCGTCGCGTCATAATCATATACATCCGGTATAATTGTTCATTGCTAATTAGCAATTGGGAAATTGTCGGGACTTGTCGATCTTGAACGGAAATATACTTTACGTAGAATTCGCTAATACAAAGAAAAAAAAAAAAAAAATATACATATAATTCGCAAACTGTTAATTGAACGTTATTTATTTCACTCTTTATAAGGAAGCTGATATACAGTTCCTGATTACTAGGACCGTCATATCCTGTAATAAATGAGGAGAATATTTCAGCATATAAAAAATGAATGTATGTCAAAGACGAATCGTCGATATATTGAATTCCGTATTGGGTATACTAAGTGATGATAAATTTTCGGCGACAAAATCCCTACAAGAGTTTCAAAAAATTGATCGAATAAATCCGACTTCAGTCGGTTATTTGCGATCGTTTACGGTCTCGGAATCGTCAACTGTGCCTTTTCGTTTTTTGCTTTTATAAGCTCCCGGTTTTTCCGGTTTTTCTTTATTTTTATTCTCAGCGTATACGTCAAGTCGAATTCTTAAGAAGTCGGAAATTCCGTTGACTCGGTCAAACGTCAAGGATAAAAGGACCGAAAACGAGAAACGCTGTTATTCGCTAAGGGATTTGGTGGAAATAAAAAGAAAATAAAAAAAAAAAAAAAACAATCCCTTCGATTGCGCGAGCAGAAAATGCGGATTCTAATACATCCGTTTTCGTACGAAACGCCGAATTTTCAGCTAATGATTTGTTATAATTATAATGATCGATAGCTCTTGTTTAAAAAAAAAAAAAGTTTCATATCGTATTATCGCAATGATAAAGAAAAACTATTCCTTATTATTATTATTATTATTATTATTATTATAAAAAACGAAACACGTTCCCAGATCCTGTGATCAATATATACGACGAGATAACTTATACCGAGGCAGCAAAAGTTTCGCTGCAATTGACGCGTATGTCGATATGTATCGGGTACAGAGAGATATAATTAATATTAACAACAGAGGGATTTAATTAATGTTGAATTTTTATTTTTTCGATAAAATTTATCAAATATTTTAAACTTTAACGACGTTAGATGATAATTAGACATTTTAATCACAGTCTAGGTATTAGGGTGATCTTTAATTCTGTCGTATTCGAATTTGGGTGCTCTCATGGACCAGAACGTCTCCAAATATGTAAAAAAAAATGTAGTAAAAATCCCAGGTTCCTATCTCAATTTTAAGTACTGTCCCAAAGCCTTTGAGCTTTCCGCTTTAAATAACCGACGATTTTAACTATTTCCGGTTTATTTTTTACTTCCTATCGCATTATCGCTTAAAATAATCTTGAAACTTCGCCGACTTTTTACTAACAGCAGTAGGTATCCGTGAAAAATGAACAGATTTTAAACGACAAAATTTTATTCACCACAATTTCAAGGTGAGAAATATTTTTTGCTGCGCTATAGCTTCGGAAATTATGGCGTTGAAAATCTGTCGAATTTTTGTGAAATATCTACTGCTACAACTAAGGAGTGTACCAGGTTTCAGATTTTTCGGAGCCATACTGCAATGGGGAGAAAAAAAATTAACCGCGAAATTTCACAAAACGTGTTTTATTCAAATCGAAAAATTCTAAGGGTTTGGGACGGTGCTTGGATTCGAGATAGAAACCTGGGGTTTTGGATACTTTTTTTTTTTTATTGTATATGTTGGGATACGTCCTGACCCATGAGAGCATTGGAATTTGAAAATGATCAAATCAAGGACTACCCTGATACGTATTACCGCAAGGTTCGTACTTTGAATTTTCAATCAGCTAAGTGCGGGGTATATCAGTGATAATATCGTTACAGGTCAGACGTTGTGTTCTGGAATATGCATGGGTTGATTCGTGAAAATTACTCACCATATTGTTATATGTTTTTTGATTCCGCAAGGTCCGAGTATTCAGATTTTTTAAATCGTGATAAAATGTTCGATTTACATTTCAATATTCTAAAAGTTCGTGTTTTAATCACAGCTCCGATTCTTCGACTCGTTTATTTATTCACTGTTTCTCAAGTGTTCGTTAGAACGATAAATTGAAGAAAAATCAAAAGACCTGTCGACGATTATAGCCATTTAATTCTCTACAATTATAATTTATATCTTGATTTTTATCAGCCCGTTTTAATCAGTCGATAATAATAGTTGGAAAACAGTTTCTGTTTCAAACGGTAAACAATAATTGCGTGTAATCAATTATCAACAGGTACTTTGACTTGTTTTTAAATTAAAAAAAAAAAAAAAAAAAAAAAAGAAAAAAACTCCCGCACGTTTTTATACACATATAGGTACGTCAGATAACAAAGTTTATAATTGATCGAAATATACGAAATTGAAGGAAATTCAAACAGCTCATCAAATTTTTTATTTAATTTTTTTTTTTTTTTTTTACAGTCGATGAAAAGTTTCTTTTTTTATTCCAATGATTAAGAGATGGTTAATTCCCAGGTGAGAGACGGAAGTATATTGACTAGAGAATCGATCACTCGGACTAGGTGAAGTTAATCAACGCGTCCGACTCAAAAGACGCGGTCTTACTGCATCCCTTCAAGCGGGGAAATCCACGCGAGTTGTACTTACACGCATGTCTGTAAGCGCGCGAGTCTTCACGCAATACGCCTCTCTTCTCCTCTTGCCCCCTCTTAGATAGAATATTTTAGTCCATTATGCTGCTACTGCCAACTGTTGCTTCTTCGTTTGACGTTGTACAACCAGCGGTTATTATCACGTGATAAAAATCAAAGATTTTTTCATTATTTTTTATAACATTAGGTAAGATTTGCATCTACACCGCGTATTCAAAGACGAATAAAAAATGAATTATCGATTGACGATCTCTAAAACCTTTGAAAAATTCACGACTAAAAAATGTTCAGTTGTAGCTGGAATGAGCGATTTTTGAAAAATAATATGAGAGATTATTCCAAATGATCAAATTGGAATATAAAATTCAGGGTGCGAAATCGGCTCGTAAATTGCCAGCAGGTTAATGATTTAGATCGATAATGATCGGCTATGTCCGATTTAGAATCGGCAACGTTATCGTGGATTCATTTGATTTAGATTTTCTTTTTTTCTTCTCTTTTTTCTTCTTCTTATCAGAACTCGTCCAGACGAATATACCTCCTATATATGGTATGCAGCTACTGATCGTTTTCTTGTATAGATGAGCTTATAGATCGTAGATGTTAAAAAACGATTAATATACTTAGATCTCGTGACATACGTATACGTGTGTGTGTAATCATACCACGACGTCTTTGCTTTGCTTCATATACAAAAAGGTGTGACAATTATTAATTACACTTTCGATTTATGTTCCGAAATATGATATGATAGTCACAAGTCAGAGATGGAAGAGATATATTCATTTCATGATTTGCGATCAGCGTATATATACATCGAACCTGCAGGTGTTTATGAAATGAAATCTATGAGATTTGATGGCGTAATTATTATCTATAAATGACAAGAAGTTTTTATTATTTTTTTCTTCTTTTTTATTTTTCATTTCATCGTCGCCGCTGCTCTAGCAGGTATAAATTAGTCGAACCAGGTATTCGACTGTTATCACACACCTACACATTATCTTCCACGAAGATTAGCTTCGTCTGCATTAATTCTGATCTCTTTCATTCGGAGCTGAAAAAATCGTTTGTTTTTTCTTTTTTTTTTTTATCGCTTGTTTGTTTACAAAAGATCAGTGCAATAAAATTTACGGATTAGATATCAGAGGTGAGAAGGAGGAGAAGCCCCGAGTCTAATGAACGTGTTTTTTTTTTTTCTTCAATTTTTTCAATTCGTTCGATATTTCTGTTGTTCAATGTTCACTTTGCGTCTTATCAGCTCCGTTCTATTCACGGAGTTTGAGATTTTTACACTATCGTTGATCGCGATTAACGAACAGAGTGTTTTGCTTCGTTGTATTGTGTACGGATGTAGTTCACAGTTATATACATATAGGTACCAACGTTTGATAAAAATCTGTAATTTAGGATTATCAATAGTCGTCTCCGCGAATCATTTGCTCGAGTGAATACAGAGTGATTGGAATTGTAAAAATTACGTCATATATATATACACGTGATAATCGCTTCTTATTATTATCCAGATATAACCGCACTCACAGACAAGGGGAAATGCTAATTCCGGATTATCACTGTAACCGTTATTTTCTCGGAAAAATATTTCCGCCAAGAACGCGAATCAGTCCTTGACGAGCAACATATTCTATACACCTACTCATAATAGCTCTCCTAATAAAACTAGAAAATATCGAGTTAGAATCAAACTCATTTTTAGCGATTGCGGTCTTAGCTCTTTATTCCGTGTGATCTCACCTGCAAATCCTCACGTCAAAAACCTTCGCATCTTACATCGCGTGGCCAGCAGCACGCATTGAAATGAGCTCTATAAAAATGATATAGGTTGCATGTCGCCTCAATAACTTTTTAACCATTAGTTCGATCAATCTTTATTTTATTTCCCATATAGTTCTATCACGTGGTTTTAGCGTGAACTAAAATTTTTTCAAAATATTTCTTAATTCGGCTGAAGAAAATTGGAAAAAATTAACCATTTTTTATTTTTTTAGCATCCAAGCTTTGAAAATCTGAAAATGTATGAAAAATTAAACATTTTTTAATAATCCTAGTCCACGCTAGAATCGCATCAGTATTGAGTAGACTCGCGAAGCTGGATTCAGTTTGGACTAAAATTGACCCTGAAATTGAACGAACAGTTAATCTATACGATTGTTACAGAGCTTACTGCAATCCATGTTGGTGGTCACATGGTGTAAGATGCAGGGGTTTTCAAGATCAGGATTTGTAGGCGAGATAACGTATAATCAAGTACTGAAACAGGATATCTCTGGATAATTTACCTCAGTCGCCACAGTCTCCGAAAATGTGTTCAATTTTCAGATCCTGAAGTTTACGATGCATGGTAATGTGTGCAATACGTGCGCGGTAGATCACAAAATATAAATATAAATGAGTACACATACATACTTTCCGAGCGGAAATGCATCCGGTCCCATTATTAAATGGACGTTTCTTTCTTCGAATAGGCGCGAATAATCATTTGCACATCCTGTTGCTTCTCTTTGTGTAAAACAGTCCATGTCATTGCGGATCATTATTTCTTTGTCTGTCTTTGAATGGATATTGCGTGTCTTTGAGTCATTGATTGTGATATAGTTACGTGGGTATCGATTTGGCCAGAAAAATTCAATCCACTAGGTAAACTGGGATAAGTTTCCTAAGGTACTCTCGAAGGCAGGTGGAAATGGCTATATAGAGTTACCTGATTTCCTGTCAGTCCCTGATATACTTACGTGCAGCACATTTACGTCGCGCCAATAAATTAAGGCTTGATGAAAATGGCCAGCTTACAGAATTCGGCGCACCTCTTGAACAAAGTAAACTAGAGTTTCGTTTCCAAATTATTACCAAGGGCGCTAAAATGTTTGTCAAACAAATAAGGGTTTAGGGACCTAATTTCGTACATCCCTCAACGCACACATCGCTCGCATGTATACACATATGGACCCAACGTATACGTAACTCCACATGTAAGAATAACACTTGGCCGATGTTTGTGCTGCGGTCACCTGTCAGAGCAAATTGAACTACCACATGAGAGCCACTTTACTCCCCAGGGATTTGACAGATTGCTATTAATAAGGATTAGCCATCCGCCAACAGGTGGAAATTCATTTAAAAACAATCAGTTTAGAGGTCGATACAGTATTTCATAGAACTATTTCAAACTGGATCAATCATTGACTCGTTACTGTACCTATATACAGAGAGATTATGGCTATGGTTTACACTCAGTCAAAGCCAACTCGGCACACTCCAGATTTTTCGTCTGTTTATTGCAGGCTGGCCATCCTCTTTTCTTTTTTTTTCTTCGAATCGATGTCTTCTGAAAGCAAATCTATTCAACCAGAGAAAAAATGCAGATGGTCGGCCTGCAATAAACAGACGAAAAACCTGGAGTGTGTCGAGTTGGCTTTGACTGAGTGTAAACCATAGCCATAATCTCTCTGTACATTATACAGTTATGAATAAACGAATGAACAATCAGCGTAACGTTTGAAATAATGATTCTCATTCTCTTTCGTTTTTTTTTTTTTTCTGTTATCTTAAATCCCAGTGATCCTTCTCATCATTTAAAGATGATAGATTGTCATCAACAAAATGTCAACATAAGCAGCTGATCAACTGATAATCCACTTGTTATCGTGGCTTTGTCATCAAAACTTCGTTCCCCAACTGTTAGACAAATTAGAGAGACTTAAGCTACGAGAAGTACCAAGAGAAAATGCTTAATCAGTTATGGATCATCAGTATATTTAGATACAGATTCCCAAGTCATCGCATTTGACCGAGTGATCGATTTGAATACTAAGACAGAGAAAAAATTGCCACATGCTGGAAAGAAACAAAGCTAATACATTTTTAGCACCCATATTTTCGATTGAAAATTTTCGCGATTTCTTCGCCGGTTTTTTGATCGTCTTTGACCTAAACTTGCCCAAAACTAACACAACTCTCAGTTTTAGGTCTAAGTCAGAATTTCAATTCTAATTTGCACCTTTGAGCCTTGCGTGAGAACTTGTAGAACAAAGCTAGAATTTCCATTCCGGTTCTGTCATCCAGGTTCTAAGTTCCGACTAATGAATGAAATGAGTTATTTTTCTCGGCTCTCTATTGAGTTTTCTCGAAATGGTGTAAAAACTTGACTGTTACAAGAGAGAAAAAAAAAAAAACACGGTTCATAAAAACGCCATAAAATCGTTGGATATAACAAAAATAGCATCGCAGAATTAAGGGTAAGTAAAATTTATAAAGTGTAATTTTAACTAGCTATTACATTATCAAAAACTCCAACCTTATCAATGATTATTATAATTAATCGACTGTGACGCGATTAGTATATCACAACGAAAATTGTGGGACAGTCCAATTCGAGAAGCTGCGAATGTCTGTTGCCCCTGTCAAAATCCCTATTATATTTGGCATCGTCAAACGAGCCACTGTAGCGTTTATTCGTTGAGTAATTATTTCCACAAGGATTGGCCTCAACTCAGGTTTAATGACCTCTAAAATTTCCGGCGCCATTCCTGAGAGTACCTAAACAAAGAATCGTCATTTTTTAGCACTGAAATAGTAATTGAGGGGAATTAGAATTTGTCACGATGGTGGTTCACTCCCCGGGACTCACGAACGACGGAAATATTGTTTGGGTACCGAAACGAGGTCATCAAAGACGATGAAGTAATTAATTGAACTACCCTCGTCCCAAAAAGCAGCGAATTCTATCCCCAGTTGAAATTCTTGGTCTGATCGGAACCTACCTTGTTCACAGTTATGTCGACTTTTTGATTAGGAAACAGATGTTCGAAAATTGCGTCCAACGATTCGATCGAAAAATCGATGTCCAAATGCTTGACGTACATGGCTCCAGATGTATACCCCAATACAGTGTGAAGGTATACCTTCGCGCCATGAGCTTCGAGGTTGAAGGGTCCGCCCCCGTTAATGGCAAAAAGTTTTCCCATGCTGCCTAAGGCTCGGTAAATACCATTGGCTTCTATCATTGGTACAGAAAGATTCAATGCAAGACTTACTCCATCGATTATTGTAAGTCTGACATGGTCGACTTCGAATGTAGACAATCGAGTGACCGTCACGTTGTCTACGCTGGCAGAAACGCTTTAGAAAAGAATTAACGAAGATATAAAAATCTGAACTGGTTCGTATCTCGCTATATTTTCGATATGCACAAATATGTTTATTGAGAATTAGGCACTCACTTCCCAATGTCTTTGTTCAATGTCGCAAAATCCATGTGCTCGATCTTGAGCGGTTCAAGAACTGGAAGATCGAGAGCTGGTATACCGTACGGCATGTTTACCCTTAGAATTTCTATCAGAGATCTGATTTTGAACTCCATTCCTCTGGACGCTGTGCTGTCAACTGTCCTTGTCGAAAATAAAAGAGATCCTCGAAATGATGTTTAAAAGAGAAAATAAAAAACATGGAATATCAGACGATTAGACTTACTGTAGTCTATCGTTGCGTGCTTTGCATTGTTCAACATGCGCTTTGGACCCGCCACCATGTGTAATACTATACGAAAGGATGAAGAACTGATGAATAATCCTTACTACTAAGAATTGGATGAACTTGTCGATACAATTCCACACATGCAAGCTAACATTCTCTGTCATTAAGATTTCTGATCGACTTCGTAATCTTGCATCTTAATTAGAACTATAATTCGTATGTTCAATCATACCACGTGACATCCGGCTGAAAATCGTCTGCGAATATAAAGAAAAAAGAAAAAAAAAAAAAATACCAGAAGCGGATAGCGTGTTCGTTGCTCTTCTTCCACATGTATACAGAAATTTAATTGTAATTGATATAATTCTGTGGTTGTATTAATGATTGAAAAATTTGGGACAACTGCAGTTGACAATTACGAAATCAATGTGTGTTATATATATCTCCTATATGTCCACGTATCTCCCCTCAATTTATAGCTAAATCTATCTTGTCTGAGAGATAACGTTAAATTTTTACTGTTATCATGATACATTCGAAATCTTCTTCGAATTTATATGCTGTATCTATCATTTGAAAATACACCATTAAACGCGGTATAGTATATAATGTCGATGTACTATCGATTGAACTGTTGAACGGTGTCATCTATCGGTAAAAGTCTGTAGCTTATGTTGATAAATAATTTATTTAGCGGAGGTCAATAGTCATGCATAAATTATCAATGTTCGCATGAGCAGCGGCCGACTGCTACGCATTAATTAAATCAATAAAATTCACCGTGACATCAAAGTATTTTCGGCGCAAAAAAGAAGAGAAAAAAAGAGAAGAACGAAAAAAAAAAAAAAACGAGAGTATTCTGTTCCTTTTTTTGGCTTGTCGATCATCAACTGAAACCCAAAACATTCCGACAGTAGGAAGACATGACAGGGTTGTATCACTGTTCACAAATGTTTCAGAATAATTTCAAACTTCCAGTAAATTTGAAAATTTTGCACGTTTTAGGTGTTCGAGCTAGTCCCGCTCACTTCGTTCGAGATTTTCGTCTCGATTTATTCTCCCCATCTATGATTAGAAGCGAATCTTAATAGCGGAGACAAACCCACGTGGCATCAAAAGAAATGGAAAGGAACCAGACGAGATCACGACGTCGTGCAAAATCCGAGGCTCCAAAAACCTCAAAATTAGTCGTATTATACAACCGCAGTGTTGCGTTGGGTTGAATTTTTAATGACCATCGAGTATCTGATGCCTATAAATTATATGGAATAGCTAGATGAATTCGAATGACAATTAGATGTGGTTTCGTACCGTAGTCCGTGGCTGTATCTTTCGCTTGTAGAATGACGTCCTTTTGCTTCTGTATGCTGTCAGAGACTAGAACGAAAAATTTGACAATAAGAAATCGAAAATCACTTCATTCCGCTGAATTTAATGACTTTGTTAATCTACTCACTGAACGAGGTAGCCCCCCGGGTAACGTTTTGTATGCTACCCAAGAGGAAGCCTGGGGTCAAATCGGTTCTGGCCGGTCCCACATGAAGAAGAATTAAACTGATCGAGATCGTCGAATAAAGTAAACTTTTCATTATCATGGTTTGTGGATAAGCACGTGGGGATTGATGTGTGGAAAATAGAGAAGGGCGGAAAGAACGAGGGAAAGATGAATAGATGGATTTCAACGCTTCTGAAGAACTCTGGTTTCTTAATCGGAAAACTATATCGAAGTGTGGATATAATGCTAGAGTGTAAACTGTGCGGTCTGCCTCTTTCCAAACACGAGGAAAAGTAAACTGGATGTGTGTTAAAGCCTTACAACTTGCGGAATGAGTTGGCTTTGGCTCTTTATCAAGTCGACAGTCGACCCGACTGACGCACGGATAAATAATATACCACGAATGTGTGGAACTCTGTCAGCCGTGACGTATGGCTATTCAACTACTGTGGCAGTTGCATATAGTATACGTAATACATAAGTCCCATGTTAGATGGGACTGTAATTACTACTGGACGAGCGTATATATAGTCAATTTGTTTTTCCGTATACCAAATCTATTTACATATAGAACAAAAAGAGTCTTATATGGTACACACACCTGATTATATGTATAATCGCTTGAGTGTGCACTCAGATATATATTTTTTTTTCAATAAACTGGTTCATGACAAACCCATGTTATATATATATCCAACGGTATGTTTCCGCCTTATTCTTACAAACAGTCATTTTCCGTGACTACCTCCAATTGAAAAACATGTTACACACGGCATTGGTCATTAGCATAATCATTCATTCCCTCCGGTTCTGACTTTTATCCCGATTTTAATGAAAGAACATCAAGCTTTTACCCCTGCAGTTATACCTCGGAATACAAATAGGTGGCGCTGACTAGGGTGCGCTGGCTAGGATGCGCACTGATAGCATACTACGAAATTGGATGTCAATTTATAGTATAGAATAATTGATGAAGATTGTTTTGATACCTAGTTTATTTCGATATGGATTTTATCGTCTGTGATATGATAACAGTGAATCATTATGTTATTTACATAATTATACATTTCCTCGCCGTATAGTATATATATATTGCGATTTTTCTAAATGTTATACTATACATTACATTAACGTTATTAATATATTATTTATTAAGAGATAAATAGTCGAAAAATCTTTCGCGTGATAACTGCATGATAAGTGGCGTTGACATATTTCAAGATGTATAACTGCGTGTTATAATTGACTTATTATCGTGAACGATTCGTAACGGGCTGTGGGTACGGTTGTCCCGATGCGTAGCTAGGTCTTTGAGGGATTGGGTATGCCAGGATGGCACCAGCTGGAACCGGAACCGTCTTTACAACGGCTACAAGAAGAGCGAATAAGAAGACGAAGAGTCCTTTGATCATCTGAAACGGAAGTAATGTGTGTAAGTAACTTTTTCTTGGGCAATTTCCTCTGTAGAAAATGGAAAGTTGCAGATGTGGAATCCCATTTCAACTAATCAAACAACTTTCAATCCTCATATATACTTATAGGTGCCGATTCTTTACACGAAAAAATACCACCAGAGTGAAAAGGATCTCTTGGCGATGAAAAAGAATTCTAATTTTATCCTGCAAGTCTTGGATGCGCGAATTAGATTTTCAGGGTAGGATTGCAATGCATGTAATGAAATTCTGATTTGTATCTAAAAGTGAGATTTACGTCCGTTTTGGGCAAGTTAAGGCCCAAACTAGACTTTTGAAATTCTAGTTTGGACGTTTAGATCCTATAATTCAGAGAGGCTTCATGATGCGACGATGAGCAGTGCAATTGTGGTTTCAGAGGATCAAACTGGAAGTTTTATTCGGACTCGGGGTTTAAAAAAAAAGGACAAAATCTGCAGTGAGTCTGAGCGCCTTTCAGAGTTCGGAAAATAATTTAAAAAAAAACATGGATGAGATGCGAGATGGTCACGGTCAAATGCTGGTCGTCTCGGCATGGAATTCCCAAATGGTATATACGACTATATTGTTATTGGTAAAGAGCGGAATTAAGATGTACGACCGCAAATCGATCCGCGGTTTGTATTCCCCGAAAATTGTGCGTATCGAATGCTCATAGAATACGTGAAAGTAATTCTTTACCATATTGAATAGATGTTTTTGATATCGTGTCAGGATCCACAGAGGTGTACAATGGACCTTTACTGGTTGTAGTTGTCGGATGAAGACTGTGCCGACGATACGCAAACTATGTCTCTTTATACGCGGCAAGAACCTCGACAATCGGTTATAGGAGGTGGAACTGGATTCAGGTCAGAATGCATTAAACAAAACATTGAAATTACACGTACGGGCATTCATACTTGATATTCGCTAATTCGAATCCAACTGACATGCAATTTTCTCTAGCCGAAACCCACGCATGTTTAAATTTAAACAGAGGCCATCTATGTCGCTGTATCTTTCAATTCTTCGGAACAATTTTGTCCGTTGAATAATTATTGCACGAGAAAAATTGAAAAGTATAAAAATCTGCCCAGGAACAGGAGGAAATATCTAGAAAGATAAACGTACCTGGATAAAACAGGAATATTTTTTTTTCGAAGAGGTTTTCTCGGCGATATCTTCGAGCAGTATAAATGAAAGTATAATGAATGGAAAGCGCGTTTAACTAGCTACCAGAATCACTATATATACTTGCACTTTCATTTGCAAATGACTGAGATACGAGCCGGTGAAGAAGAGGCTGCACGGACGAACAGCATTTAAATTATATGTGCAGTGAGCCATATAGGCATATCGCTTGGCCAAGAGATTTATGTCCATATGAATAGCAGGAATGCTCGGTACCGGGGAATACCGTGATGCATGAACGCGTAAATTCACAGACATAGATATTAAATCCGATATTCTGAAAGGTTCCAATTTCCATATGACTGGTAAACAGAATTCTACGTTGAGGTCGAATGCCTTTAAGATGTCCTACGCTTTTGGAGTATAGGTGAAGAGATTTGGAACACTTTCTCTTCATTGACGATCCGCTTACGTCTCTTTGTGACCCAAAGATCGTTCAACTAATGCGAACCCCATTCATCAGGAGAGCGTGAATGTTAAATTAGATGATTAACAGAGTAAACGGACGAATCGGTTATTGTAGCAGAAATGTGATTCTATTGAAGAGAAACGACATTATAACACCGTGTGTAATGTTCATTGTAAGAGAGAAGGTGTTATTATCGGCGAAAAATCGAATACAGGAAGAACCTGTTATACCTAAATGATATTTTCCAAGAAATCTTTTCCATCCCGGAAAATAAATCTAGAAAATATTTCGCGTGGGTGTAACAAGGCCGGCGAACAACCGTTGCGCATAATACAGGATGAGATTTTTATCTAATTAATTTGAATAAAAATTTATCGCTCATTTCACTGCATATGTTAATTTTTTTTAGATTAGATTGTACGTTTTTTGGGACTGATTAATCGCCTTATTGCGTGAAGTTACAGCACGGTTTAAACCCCTGCAATTGAAGATAAGTTCGAACAAGATGGATGCGTGATAATCATAATCAGCATTTCTTGATTGAGGTTTGACACCGACGAGTTTTTCCGCATTAGTCGAAATGCTGTGTGATTGTAATCGTACGTTCCGCGTGATCCAATTTATCGCGAAATTGCAAACTCATGCATCCACTTCCTCATCAATTAAGAGTTTCATATTAGGTTGCTAATATCGTGAATTTAATAAATATTATTGATCTGTATTTTGGCACACGAAAACATAATAGTTACTTGGAAATTGCCAACAACGGTCCTTGACATCTTTATGTTCTGAATACAAATCAGATGGGTTTTATTATACTTGCCAAATGCCCATTGCCGTATGAATTTCTTAGTAAATATTTAACGGAGTAGGTGAAGTAGGTAGGTAGGTTTGATTGTGACACGTTAGGCCCGAGGATATAGGCGTCGTTTTACCTGGTAGGAAAATTCTTCTTGGCTGTTGCGTCCATGACTTTATGATAACTACTCGCGATCTATTTGGGACGTTTATAAATCGTGGATTTATTTATACATGAAGAAAATCTTAGTATTTGTGTTTCATCATGCGAGGCGTTGTAAAAATGCTTCTCAAACTTATCAGCGGGTTAGAAATAATGCGTTAAATACGAAATATAAAATTATTTTTATTGATAATTCGCTGTCTTAGTGTTACAATTTTTTTATCCAAGCACTATTCGTAAAGGCACTTGACGATGGCGTAGTTTTTCTGTCTATATAATTCAGAATATCGTTCATCGTCAAAGTTGACATCTAATTGGCAGTCAATTGTTAACATAGTTATCCCTGATGAATGATTGATCATGCTTTTCACGTTCTTTGTGCTGTGGGGTTGAAGTTCCGAATTTTGAAAGTCTGGTGTGTTGAAAATTCCCAATTTTAATATCACCGTTTCACAGTTATCAGAAATAACATTTCCCCAGAAGTCTATATAGCAGATTTAAAAAATTTAAGATTGCCAAAGATACGAAAGGCCAGATTTCCGAAACTTGAAATTTACGCATGTCTTCATTCAGCGTTTGATAACTCGGGTTGTATTGATCGTATCGTAACCAATATAGGGTCAAATTGATTGTCTTGAAATTCACTTTTTGGAAAAAGAAAAGTTTCGAAATCCTGTCGATTATTTATGTCATCATGAAGTTATCGATTAAAGTAGATAAAATAGGTTCATAAAAAAGAGGGTCTCGATTATAACGAACTATTTTTTGTCTTCACATCCCGAAAAATAGATCGAAACTTTCGTTTTTCGCTGTCTGCATTCCGGCCTTCCGGAATTATAATAATGTTCTAAAATCGAACGTTTCTAATAATTCGAAATCGCCTCAAACGAATTCGGAGTTTTTACCATTCGAGGCTTCAACCCAGCCCTGATTTCTCTAATAGTAAAAAAGTGAACTAGCACAAGAATCAACGATCTGAAAACCGCTAAGGTTTTTCGAAAAATCGCAATCAGGTAATAAGTAATTTATTTATCTAACATCTAGTTCACAGTGACATCAGGCTGGCACCATGTTATCTGGTTCAATTCCAGGGGAAGGAGTTCTCTTAGTGGACTCTGATGGGTAGAGATCGCTGGTCTCTTCGGTCTGGGATTCTAGTTGACGAGATCCAAGAGTCACGTGAATCACCCTGAAGTTATAATAACACAATCAATGGTGATTTAGACCATCAAGAACTAAATTACTCAGCATTAAAAGGCATTTTGTACTCGAGTCGATTGATCTAATTGACGAAATAAAAAGCTTCAACAAACATTCAATAATTATTCAACCAAATTCAAAATTCCATCTCTTTTAGGGATTGAATCATCTGAGAATCAGGATGGTAATCGTCGTTATCGCTATTCTAATCACGAAAAATATTTTTCCCCGTGAACGTATGGCAGTCTTTATTTTCTGGCAATTCACGCGAATCAAAGAGATGAATGAAGAAGGAATCTGTTTCTCGAGTGATCTCATCGATTACAAAGATAGAAAAAATACCTGTTCGTATTGTTCTCCATCGGTATATCTAAATAAAACAATTTACTCACCTACCCTATCCTATCCGTATGAACAGAAATAAAAAAACCAGAATCTTTTGTATAGCTCACATAATCAGCAGTAGAACTCCAATTTGCGTGGAAAAGGTGAGCCAATAGATCGCACTTGGCATCGTGGTAAGGGTAGCGTTGTAAAGCTGGGTGTACAAAGGGCCGCTAATCAGAGGCGCAGCGTTATCACAAACGGATAAAAGGGCGAATACTTTTCCTGAAAATGATTGACAATTTTTTTTATCATATATAAATCACGGTGGACATTATATCCGTGATTAATTCGCGTAGTAATTTTCTGACCAGTCGATTACTTGAATTACTCAATTAAACCCACGCTACTTTTTGATTTGGTTCATTCATCGAGCATAAATGTATTTCACAAACGTCAAATACAAACGACTTCAGCCTCCAGCCTTCTGGAATCTAAATCCCAAACGATTTCCTCTCTCAATCAAATTAGCGAATAGCTGATAGTGCAATAGGTTGTATATACCTCGTTCTGTCGTTGGAACCACTTTTGATGTCATAGATCTGAGAACAGGCGCGACAACTGGACCCAAAGCTGCGACTAGAACTCCTGAATAAATGTATCAACAATATTTTAGTATATATTTGATATTTCAGAATCAGAACCTGCTTTTTTCAATTTTGCCATTTACCTACGTAGAAAAGTTCTGGGATACTCGTAGTGGCGAAGAATACACGTCCACCAGCATGGGATAAAGCTCCGATAGAAATGATCAGGGTGTCTCTCATTCCCAGAAGTTTGCTCATTATCGGAATACCGAATAGCATAGCTGAGAGAAAAGTTCATTAGATGAAATGATCGATGGTATAAATTGGGCTGGTTGGTCGATCGAAGTGTCGGAAAAAAAACAGAAAAAAAAAAGAAAAACTGATGGACTTACCCACGACGAATAAACTCGATTGAAAAGTTCTGAAGTGGCTAAAAGTCGTGACGTCCCATGAGAACATAAATTGCGTGTACATGTAGCTCATCTGTCTCTCGTCTGAAAATTTCAATGCAAAGTTTTATCGGAGAATCGTGCGACAAGAAATTATGGAAAGTACTCAATGCCAAGATTTTTTCAATATTTGACTAAGAAATTTAGAAATTAGTCCATAGCATCGTGCAGAAAATTGACATTTTGTTTAAAGGTTCAAATTATTAAGTAAAAAGTGTTGAATAAGGCGTGAATTACTTCTTTGGAAAGTGTAAAGTGCCATGGCAAGTAACAGGATCCATAGGTACAATCTTCTGTGAGCAGGTCTTGGCCTGATCAAAGTTTTCACACTGGCAATGACGTGGTTTTTGTCAAAGAAGTCTAGGAGCGGATTGGTGCCCTTTTCCATAGGCATTTGCTGCGGTGTTGTTCGCATCTCTAATACAGCCACAGAGTATAGAAGGGCGAGTATCAAGAAAGATCCGTTGATGGCGAACATTATCGTGTACGAAGAATTAACTACGTTGGAAAATAGATACGAGCCTAGGGCGATACCTGAAAGCGATATGAAACGGAATATGAATAATCAGTCAGCGCCATGGCACGCTGTTTTCATTGAAAACGCCCTCGTTGGCAAAACAGACGCTGTTCTGGTCACTGAGGACTATTGATCTGCCAGGAAAGTGGTATACCGGATCAAACACTATATGACTTACCAGTCGGCATAGTGCTCAAATAAACTACGTCCAAAATAGAGACGCGGAAGGTGCGCTGATTGCTCGAAGACACGTCGGAGATGTACGAAAAGCAGCTGGCAAATATGGCTACATCACTACCCAGCAATGCCATGGGCAAAGTGGCAGTGTAAACGACCATATTTAAATTCCACGTGTCGACTAAAGAATTGACGACTATCATCCAGGAGTAGATGATCTTTCCAAAAATCGCGATCACTAACGGTGCTTTTCGCCCTCGACGGTCACTCCAGCTCCCAAAGAACAGTGCTAAGATGATGGGGAAGGCGTGGCTCGCGATGTCGTTCCATTGATGAAAGTTCGAGACAGTTACCTGCGGTTATTTAATTTCAATTTCTAACGCCTTAATGTTTCATGATCATCTTTGAGATATAATGGAAAAGATACGTGTGCACAAGTCATATGAAACTCGGAAATATAATCACGAAGCGATGTTATGATTGAGGAGCTTTGACGCACGCTCTCGTCACCTCGAAAACGCGATTCGTAGTTTCTCACATACCACTCAACCGATCGGAATGAAACTTTGGGTATTACTGTTTCAGTTCAGCAGAAATTGCCTAAGTATCTAGTTTTTCCAAATTTTGAAATTTTCTTCTACAGAGAATCGTTATCACCAAAGAAATCGTGGAATTATTCACAGTTGCACTTAGTTTATTGCACTCTTGAGCACGTTTTGAGCACCATCTCATATCATTTGATAAATAAATGACCGAGAAACTACGGTTCCGCGTCTTATAAAGAAAAACACGGACATCTTACGGCATCGACACATTGCAGCACCATAATCACGCAGTATCAAAGCTCAGCTGCTATATTATGAATTAGATTAAAATAATGAAGTGCGTACCTGAACTTGCGCATGGAGCGTAGTATTCGCTGTCAAATTTTTGCAAATCTCTTCTGAAAGACCGTGATCAACGCGGCATGATTTATCAAGAAAGAAAGCCTGCTCGACGACGGAAGTCGTCATGTATGCCATCATGTATAGCCACATGGTTGGCTCCACCGTCGTATAACGAATCCATCCTAAATACTTTTCGGACTGATTCTGTCTACTTTGTACGTGAATTGGTCCCTGCTGAAAATTCCATCAATCAGAATAACGCTTCAAGTTAAAAGTCATCGTCAGTCATCATCCCCTTATTATTTGGTGCTACGTTCAGTTGTTATTAAAAAAATCGCATCAATGTATCTGACACCGTCGACCCCGACCAATATATGATGCAGTTTTATCCACGTATCTGTGCCATAGACCTCTGAGCTTTGAGCATCGAGCTTATCATGTTGTTGAAATTGAAATTGAGCATAACTCTGCGTAAAGAACTTCCATTATACGCCACAGGCTTGGAAGAGAATAACTCGTTGCCAAAGAGAAAAGGATTGATAAATGAAATAATTTACCTGGGAGTTACGCGACCGTAAACTCATGATGATTCTCGACTTGTTGTGTTGATATGAAGATACTTGAGCTGACCTTAAACCGGCTTCACATTATAGCCGAGTATGCATATGAGGGTAATGCTTCATAAGCTGGTTTCCTCTTTCTGCAGTCATGAATCGAGCATCGTAGATATTTTATGATATATTTTTTTCACCCCTCCACTGAGCTGCCTTCGAGGTATCTGATATCAATGAAAATAAATCGAGTTCTATGAGAAACGTTATATTCTAAACGGGCTATCCTACCACAAAGTGCTATTTTCTGGGTTATTAAATCGAACTTGATGTGTGCTTTTATCAGGCTAGGAGATCATGATAAGCAGCAATAAAACTCGATCTTGACAGTTGAGGAGTTCTACAACAGCCATAAGGACTCGAGATTATTTATCGTTGACAACATTCTGCGATTCAACTATGTTTTCTAGTGGTTAACTAACTCAATAACAGCGGAAGAGATATCATCTAGATTCACCATGCAAAATGTGAAAAGAACATTCCTTTGATAGGCACGACACCTTGCATTGCAATTGCTTATCAGAAACGTATCAATATCCCACTCACCTCGCGTTTCATCTAATTTCAAATAAAATGTATCAAACATTTGGCTCATTGAATCATTTCAAAATTTCTATTGAATAATACATAGGTATAGTATATGTTTACGTATGTTATACATTTCAGGCACAATGATAACGACGTGTTTTCAACATTCCAAAGTCAGGTACCTGAACGGTGCGTTCAGATGTAGTGAAATAAAATCACGTGTCTGATACGTAATTATTACGTATTTTTTTATCAAGGGCACGTGATAACGTATCTGAAAATTATTTGCGAAGTGAAATGCTGTGTGACTATTCTTTTTTGAGTAAAGATTCATTTACATTTGAATTCTCGGTCAGATTTTTCTCATTCTTATCTTTAATTTTTCAATAAATTGCTCCCCGCGGGGATCACATTACATTATCAAGTCTCAAGATCATTATCTGAGTTAGTCAACGCGACGTAGCTAAAAGAATAGCTGTAAGAGTTTGTAGTATCTGGTTTCTTTCGTATACGTATGGCGACGACGGTTGCGAGGTAATCGCTTATTCGTCGTTGCAAATTCCTGTTGAATAATGCATACAGAACGCGGAAATATTTTTTTTAATATTTCGATTATGATACTGAAAATTATTGCCGGATTCAAAATCTTGACTAATAGCAGGAGGAAATTTTTCATTACTTTTGCTTGAGTAGTCATGAACTGATAAATCTATCATCGCATTCATTGGATGCGATTTTTATTTTGAAACAGACTCCTTGTTCTCTGTAATTTTCCAAATTAAGGGCAATCCCCAGTTGCCCAACTCCTTTTGGTCGAAATGTGTAGCATTTAGATTATTATCTGAGCCCAGGCGTCAAAAACGCAAAAAAGGCCAACGCTGCACGAATTCAAATTCAATTCCGAACAGATACGTCTAAAAAAATGTTCGTTTCGTGCGAAAATAGAGTCTGAAAACCGATTATAGATTCGAATAATTTTGTCGAAAATTACTTGAATTCGAATAATGTTCTTGACTGCCTGTATACAGGGTGTATCATCTCAAGTATCGAGAATGGGAGGGACTTAGTTGATGCTAAGTAACGCCCCATCAACCAATCAACAAAGAGAAGAATTTCGTAAACCGAAATTCTGACGAGAATAGAAGATACGATTTCTTCGTGTAGGCAAAAAATATCAGCCACAGGTCGAATCAAGTTGTTAGATATTTACTTACTTTGACATTCACAGAAACGGTTTGAATTATGTCGAAGTAAATGAATACCTGACAGCTTGATTCGAGTCGTTGATATTTTTTGCATACACGAGGAAATTGTATCTTCTATTCTCGTAAGAATTTCGGTCTACGAAATTCTTCTCTTTGGTGATTGGTTGATGGGGCGTGACTTCGCATCAGCTAAGTCCCTCCCATTCTCGATACTTGAGGTGATACACCCTGTATAACTGATTTGATGTCGAAGCTTGCAATTAAAAAATCGATCCATGATTCTTTATATTAAATATATTTCACTTCGAAAAGCATTGGGCAACATCAAGTCGTGTGATTTGCTGATGTGACGATTTCATTCATATTTTAAAGTCCCGCAACATTTTTCGTCCTTGTTCAGGCGGTCCCTACCCAATTCGACCTGTCCTGAAAACATTGGGCTGAACGCGTGCTGAACGGTGCTATTAAACGGAATATCTCTAACCGGGCACCGGAAACAAGAAAAAGGGCTCTGTAGCGCAATTCCATTGACGATTTGGAACACGTACGTCCAAAAACATGTTCGTTTCATGCAAAAATAGAAAAATGGCGTAAGGAATAAACTTAAAAAAAGTGAAAAAAAGCTTATTCCCGACGCCGTTTCTCTATTTTAGCGTGAAACGAACATTTTTTGGGACCTACGTTGTTCGAAAGCGCCAATAGAATTGCGCTACAGAGCCCTTTTTCCCGTTTTCCTGTTCAGCACGCGTTGAGCCCAATGAACCACCTTAATGTCAGTCCTTCTAAAAAAAAAAAAAAATGGGAGTCATCGAATGGCGCCAGGGATTCTTGATTCAAACAATTTCGAATTTGACAGTATTTATTTCATTGAATGTGGTGGCTGATACTTTCATTCAATATTAAATTTCGAATCTAGTTCGCAGTTCATTTTGAAAAGTTTCAAGAATATTGTGAGCGAAAATCGATAAATTAATACAAGAATTTTAGGTTTCTGTATCCTTAGACTCTCCACGAGCCCGTTTACCACTTTATCCTGGATCCACGTGGTAGTACAATATCTCATCGTCTACAATCCACATATACCACATGGTCGATTATTTCCCACGCGTTAAAACCGAGCACACATTGCCTCGCGAGTTTATCTACCGGCATGTTACGCCGACAGACGATAATTATGGCATTATGACACACATCGGTAATGCTTAGTAGTGTAAGCACTACCTTCACCCACACAAAAAATGTACCGGATATCAATTACAAATTTGCGATACAATTTGTTCGTTTTCTGACCTCGTGAAGAGTGATCGACCACTGACCAACCGCTAACGCGTCCCTGGGTAGATAGTGGATGCGCATAACTGTGCTCGTGTATTGCGTCATGCTATTCGGTTTGCGTCGGCGCAGGTGCAAGATGGATGCCCACGTGACCCGAATGTATTGATTCTGATTGGAAGACTACAAGTTAAGACCAGTCACTCGGGTCACGTGGTCAGTTGGCAGTTAAATTTAAACTATTGTAATGTCGAGTTACCACTTACCATTAGTTATCTCATCACTGGACACGGGGGGTAAATAACTATTATGAAATCAGGCGTATAATCAATCACGAATCTTCTTGTAATCTCATGAAATTTTCGAAACATTTAAAATCTCTCGACATCTTTGAAATTCAATAATCATAGAATCATTTAAAATCTGGTTAATTTTGTGGAATCTTTTAAAATTTTATGCAATATTTTTCTAATCTCTATTATACCAGAGGGCAATGAATTCTCAACTCTAAACTCTGATCTCTTAGGTTCTTGTAATCTAAAAATTCGATGTACATCAAAATTTACAAGTAATTAACCCTTGGATTGAACACGACGTTATTTTTTCCTCGAAAAAATAGATTTTTCAATTCAATTTTGTCTCAAAATCATCTTCATCATCGTGAGTATTCGGGTGTATGAAGGCTGATCGAAATGAGAAGAGGAACTTTCATCAGACTAGCACATTTTCGAAACTTATAAATTATACAGAAGAAGCGCCTTTTATTTTGCTTATTTATTTATTTATTTATTCATCTTTTCTTTCTTTTTGTTTTTCATTTTTCATTTTTTGATAAAAACGTATTCTTTTCATATGTTTAATGAGAAAATGCTTTGTTCCTCGATTACATAAATTATTTTCATTCGGTACACAGATTCGGTTTAGGCCATTAAGGATACATAAAACTTGTCTTAAATAGTTATAACAGTTGATTTCATGTCCTGTAGGCTATAAGTATGACCATATGTGCATGTATCATGTATATATGTAAATAACTGAAATATACACGAGTAGTTTATACTTAGTTAATTCGTTAAATTGGTTATATTTATAACTGAGCATCCCGAGTCAATTCTTGAAACGTTATACTAATGAATTGACACCAAGAATAAACTCGTATGAGAGCTGTAGTTCTACTTAAAATTGTCTAGATATTTTATACAACGTAATAGTGTATTTCATTTATAATTATTTGACTTCGAGGATTCATTCAATTTTGATATGGTATATATATGTTCAGTTTTGGAATTCATAACTTTAACTATTGAATTGTGTATATTATAATTCAGCCGAGTATTCATGCTACTATATTTATGCTCCATTCTGTACACGATAAGGTTTTAGATTCTTGTATTTAATATCATATTTATAATATACTATATGACACAATATAAGAATTACGACAACTCAGCTGGTAAGCATCATTCAGATAATAATACAAAGTGTAAGAGATACGGTGGAGCTGGAGACCTGATTGTGCAATAAAAAACAGAAAAACAGAAAACATAACACCTACACTATACACATTAATATATATGTATATGTTTTTCGCTTATAATTAGTCAAGGCTATTATAATATAATATTTTCTAACGGTTGTGCAATTAGTTTATTTCTTTCGATAGAAATATACGTAGAGAAATACTCGACTGATATTATCGACGCAATTTATTATTGTATTTATTATATGCATATTATGAACTTTATATTTCACATCTTTATCACATATTCATATTAGGTACATTTACAATTAGTATAAGTACACACTGGAACCTTCCAGACATCGATACATACACTATTATTATTACTATTATTTTTACTATATTAAATTACTCCATCATCGAAAATCTATATATCATAATATGCACGTGTGAACTGTATAGTTTATGCAATATTCAAAGAGGTGATACAGTTTTTCGACGTGAATTATCTCATTTTCGGTAAATATTGACTTTTGCTCTTTGAACATGTTATCTATATTTGTTTTTTTTTCTTTTCGATTTTTTTTTTTTGATTTTATATTTTCTCTGCATTTTTCTAACGAACTGATAATCACATCAGGCTGTGAAAATATTTGAAGTCAATTTGCAATTCATTTTCAAATTATTCAGATAAAATATTGGAATCTCTCTTATCACAAGGTTCGTGTGAATTAGTTCTGAAATTATAAAAGTTTAGTGAATTTTTCTATCTTCTATTTACGAAGAAAAAAATAATGTAGAATCTTCAGTCACAGACTGGAATATGTCCCATATACTGCATTACGTCTGAGGATAATCAAAAAGGGGAGGAAGGGGTGTAGTTTTGGTTTTTCAGGGTAGTACCGCATCTCGATTTCGAATTGATCGAATAATTTTCAGCTAAGTCGTTCATTAGCACTTAAATTTTTTAGCAAAGTGTTAATCATTTTTCTGATTAAAAATATCCTACATGAAATCATTCTACCCAGTTTTCGAAAACGTGTTTCTACTGACGACTGATATTTCTTTAGTTTTATTGTAAATTGATATCAAAGGCCGAGGCTGGACTTCATAAAATTTTAATTAAGGATACAAAAATGAGAAAATACGGTTTCATTTTCAAATTAGAGTCTGGAATGTGCCCCATTTTAGTTCATTATTTTTCTACTCATTTTTGACAACCATTTGGGCGATAAAAATGCTGAAAAATTTCAAGTACCGTCTTTTCTTTTTAGAACAATAAATGGCATCCTCACAGATTGAAGACTTATATAGTTTCTACCGATTTTTCAATAGGTTTTTGATTAAAGATTACCACATTTTGACAATCGTTTAAAACCACTGACTTTTTTTTTTTAAGGGATATAATACTGAATTTAAAGACAATTCACTAGGTTGATTGAAATTTGTAAACATGCAGATGTACTGTATAATTGCATACAGTATACCCATACAGAATTCTGTGACACCCTGTATATGTGGATAATGTATTCACGTGCATATACATAACATGCTTTCATATATATATATATATATAATTATATCTGATGTATATTTACAGGACACTCATACACATACATATTATACGCTAAATAATAATAATATATACCTACATTTTTGGTACAGCCAAGGATGAACTATCATTTATTTATTTATTTATTTATTTATTCATTTATTTATTTATTTATTTATTTATTAATTCATTTGGTTTTTTGGTTTTTTTTTTTTTTTTATCTCTGTTTAGTTCTATCAACCCCATATATGTGGTCCCGTTCGTAGTGATGCAGATGCTGCAGCGTCCTCGTATACCTTCTTTCTTCAAAAACTTTATATAGTAAAACTATGTGTATATGAGGTATTTCAAGCGAACCGAATACACGATTGACCAGAAGATTTTTATTTTCACTTATCATTTTTTCTGTCTTATAGTACGACGTTTGAAAATCTGGCAAAATCGCAAAATTTTTCCATTTTTTGAACCGTTATGTGGACGTTCAAACTCAGCTAAAAAATGCCACAATCCATTTCTAAAGGTCAAAGATGGAAATGTTCGAATTTTGAGGAGCTCGGTTAAAGTTCCCAATTTCAAAAGTCTCAAACGACAAAGTTTTTAGAAATGAATACCCCGAAAGTCTACATAGCCAATTTTAAACAGTTTTTAACGAAGAACACCGGAGGTTCAAAAATCCGAAAAGTCAAACCTTCGAAACTTGAAATTCACGCGTGTATTCATTCAGTTTTCAATAACTCGGGCTGTATTGATTGCATCGAAGCCAATATAAGGCCAAATTAATCGTCTTGAGATTTACTTTTTTGGAAAAAGGAAAAAATCTTCAAAATTCTATCAATTATCACATCATGAAGTTATCGGTTGAAATGGGTTCTCGTAAATAGGATCTCGGTTAGAATGAACTATTTTTCGTCTTCACATCCTGAGAAGTAGATCGAAATTTTGGAAATCTTGGGCCCTCGGAACTCTAAACTTCCGGAGTTTCGAATTCGTTCTAAACTTGAACGATTATAAAAACTCTAAATCGTCAACGAATGCGGAATTTTGGCTGTTCGGAACTCTTAAATTTTGGAGCTTTAACCTAGCTCTGCTTTCGAAATGTGATAAATTTTCCAAACAAACTTCAGAGTGGAAGGGCGCTTTTTTCTATTTTTTTTTTTTTTTTCTTTTTTGTTATCGAATCGTATTTTCTAGTTTTTTTAATCATATTTTACCAGTTTGAACCCAAAAACAGTTACTGTTCATACCTAATTTTGAAATTGCATGAAAATTATCATTACGAAGATTAAAATTCGAATTTTTTACGAAACCTTGTCTAAAATATATATGTATATAAAAAAAAAAAAATTAAATTCAACTCGTAAAATATGAGTATATAAATAGAATAAAACGTTTTTCTGCTATGGGAAAAAATTATGAGTAGAATCAAAAAATGTTATGGTCGATCGTTTATTGAGTTCGCGTGAAACGCCTTAATTGCATATATGTATTTAAACTCTGCATGCATACAATATAGTACATCGTATAATTCTTCATTTGTGTTAAACTATTTCACCGCAAATCGTATATCTTCATTTCTTTTTCACCCTCACCCTTACCCTTACCCTTACCCTTACCCGTATCCCTTGTCTCGTCTCGTCTTCGTTGTATCGTGCTTAATTCATGAATTATACGCTACGAATAGCTCATCCGGTACTTAATAAATGTATATTGACTAGAAAGGTATATATCCATAAATACGTACCTAAAATTTTCTCAATTTCATAATCGTCGAAGTTTTTTCAGTGAAGTAGTGCAAGATTCCCGTACACATATATTTAAGATTTGTTTTTTTTTTTTTTTTGTTTTTTTTACACCTCAATCAGCGAATCCAATCGGAAAACTTTATAACCAGAACGTGATTTTTTTGACAAATTATTCAAACTGTAATATTGGCACGTTAAATCCGGAGATATTATTTTCTGTCTCGCTAATATAATAGTTATAGATTTTTGAAAACTATTTAATTTTATAGCGAAAACTCACACGCGTACAATTTACATGTACATACAATTAAATATATCTATATGTATAGGTGTGTGTACATTGGGGTCGGCCTCAATTTGATCATTTTAGAATTTCAATACTCCCACGGGCCAATTCTAAGTACCGTTCCAAAACCTTCGAATTTTCCCATTTCAATAAAACACGATTTCTGATATTTCGCGGTTAATTTTTTTTCTTCCTATCGCAGTATAGCTCCGAAAAATCTGAAACTTGGTACACTCTTCACCTGCAGTAGTAGGTACCTCATGAAAATTCGACAGATTTTCAACGGTATAATTTTCGGAGCTATAGCGCGCCAAAAAAAAAAAAATCTCATCTCGAAATTGTGATGAATAAAATTTTGTCGTTAAAAATCTGTAAATTTTTCACGGATACCTACTACTATAGAGAATAAGTGTGCGGAGTTTCAGATTCAGAAAAGCCATAATGCGATGGGAAGTCAAAAATAACTCCGAAGTAACAAATATCGTGTGTTATTTGAATGGGAAAGTTCAAAGGCTTGGGGGCAGTGCTTAGAATTGAGATAGGAACCTGGGGTTTTGACTAAATTTTTTTTTTATATATTTTGAGACGTTCTGGCCCATGGGAGCATCGAAATTTGAATATATGACTGGATTAAGGAGCACCCTAGTGTACATGGAATTTATATCCTATTCCTAATTTATACAGGGAAATTGTTCCTTTCGTGACTTTCCATGTCTTTTTTTGTGAAGCAAGTGAGACATAAAAATAGACTCCATAAATCGAATCACTCGATTTATTTTACCACGAAAGTTAGTCCCTCATATAAAAAATTTTTTCGGGTATATAGGAGTCATCGAAGCATGGAGATATCGCCTTTTGTCTTCTAATCTCTGACATAGAAATTCAACAAAGATTTCCTTCCCGTTTAGTTTGTCAAAACGGAAGTATAGGTACCGAGTTTATTCTTATCTCTATTATTCTACCCTAAACCCTTTCCGTAATTGATTGGAAATCAATAATCGTTATCTTCGCGATAAACGCTTATCCGACACGCATGTATTTACGCCTGTATAGAGAAATACGTGCATACTCATTTCTCGGCTGTCTTGTCATTTCCACGAATCATTCAACGGTCGATATGCCGCCGAAGATTAACACCATCGAAAACTCCAGTTCCGAATTCTTTCCGCTAGTCAAGAATTTGAGAATTTTTAAAAAACCCAAAACCGGGCTGCAATTTTCGCAACTTTCTCGTTCAAAAATGCAACCGAAAATCAGGTTTTCAAAGACATGTGTGCGATCATTTTATCCGAATGATTTCGTCGGATTTGCGAGATCGTTTGATGTGGGAAAAGAGAGAAAAAAAAATAGCGAATCCGAAAGAATTTTTAGACCATCAAAACCAAGCTTCATTGCTTCTCAATATTTTTCAAAACGTTAGTATATAGCGTAAAAAAAACGGAATTTAAGTATCAGTCGCATTCAGTACAGAGAGCAATCGAGTCTTCTCGTTATTTTTTTTGTTTTTGGTCTCTTCCGCCCCTTGGTTTAGATTTTTATTGCCAAATCTTCGAACGAGTCATGAGAGAATAGGTAATTCGTTAATTTTCCTAAAGTGCGACAACCCCGTTTTTGGGCGTAAGTCTGACCACAGATCCTGAATTATTGTTTGAATTATTACGTTTTAATGATTTAAAAGAATGTTGATTATCCTTTGAAAATTTAGCCTCGTTACTCGGTCCGTCTAGGAAATACGTGACCATACTTCCCTTCCCTTTGACTTCTATACTCCCTCTGCATGTCAAGGGGTAACCGTTTTGATGTAAGATATCGTAGACTTCCTGCGTTACTTGGATACCGTCTAAAACCCCTGTTGAATCCATTCGCGATGCTACATTTACGGCATTTCCCCATATGTCATACTGAGGCTTACGGGCTCCAATTACACCCGCTACCACCGGTCCGATATTAATCCCTACTCGCATACGGAAATTATTGAAACTGTGCTCGTTCACGTATGACAATTGCTCACGAATCCTCAAAGCGTAGTCAGCCATAGCTCTAACGTGCCTAAATTCCTGCATGTCGCAAGTGTGCTTCGTCAGTCCTGAAAAAAATGAAAATTGAATGGAAATGAAATTTTTTAGGTGCCGGCATTGGCGACTATTTTTAAAACTAGCGACGAAGAAGTAGGCAAAGTCGAAATAGAAATTTCAATTAGATACTGCGAGACCACTATTCCTTACTTCTCCAGTATTGCTGAAAAAAAATGTTATTCTGTTTCAGTATAATTATATCCTGCATGAGGATTCAGAGGTGGGAGAGAGCCTTGCACTTGAAATTCTAATCAGCGTCTCTAAATCCTAACAAATTTTTCAAATTCTAGTTACGACTTCAAAAATCTGCGATAAAATCAACCCAATGATCAGTTTTATTTTAGAATTGGAATTCATTCGCAAATCGGTTCACAAAAAGTTTTATTAAAGATTGAGGAGCTGTAGGTCGAGATCGTAGAATCACGAAGCATCTCTGAATTCTAGGATCTAGAAGCCGAAACAAGAATTTAAAAAGCCTAGTTTAGTTTACGCCTAAACTTGCCCAAAACTGATGTAACTCTCACTTTCACGTGCAGATGATAATTTTAGTACATGGAATGCAATCCTACCCTCGAATTCTAGTCCCAAATCAGAACTTGTAGAATAAAATTGAAATTTTCATTCCGACTCGGAAATTTGACTAACCAGAAGCTGCCATGTATGTGGCTCCTGTGCTTTTGATTTTCTCGATGTATTTGAAATCTTCTTCGGCTAGTATTTCGTCAAAATCAGCAATTATCTCGTTTAGAAGCCTTAGGCATTCCACTCCCTCGTTATTGGCTTCGAGTTCGATGTAAAATTCGGAGAAATTTGGTATCGAAGCAAACATAATACACACAAAGGCACACTGTTCGTGATACAATTCCTGAAGAAGAAAAAGAAGAAGAAGAAGCAGGAGAAAATTAATATTTATTATTACCCAAAATTTTGTATCGTTAAAGAAGCTCAAACAATCAACTTTTTACTATCGAGTGTATAAAATTCGTCCGACCAATTATTTTGAAAAACAAAAGCTAAAAGTTCATCATGCTATACTTACATCAGAATTAACTGTGTAGAGAAAGTGTTCGGCTACATGTTCCGGCAAAATATTAGCCAAAAGTTTTTGATTGTAGGCCTTAAGATGCTCCATATCTTCTTTTTCTTCTGTAGCCTGAAGTTTCCATAGAAAATCCAACCTGTATGTGGCTTCGGTGTGCTGTGAATGAGCGACCAAAGCTGCCATAAAAGACACCACAAGAACACCCGCAAGCCATCGTCCACCAGTTTCAGAATCGACTTCTTTTGAGGCCTGGTAAATACTGACACCAAGATAACAGGCTACGACGACACTAAGCACTGCAACCTTGAAGACTGATGTAAGAATTTGATAAACTGCACAAGTTACCATTACTAGCATCACGAGGACCGGAAAGAGCTGAAACATATTATGCGAAATGTGAAAAGGGTGTTTTTCACTTCAAATCGTCCGGACTAATGCGATTAGATTATCAATTCCGAAATAAGTATCATGAAAAACGCTGAACTTACGTCTGAAAATATCATGTAATAGCATGGCTCCGTGAAACTTGTTATACTTTGCATCACGGTGGAATTATCGAGCCACTCTGCTGACGTTGTCGTCGTTTCATTGCTGCACGCGTTCTGTCCATCGAGGTCAATCTGAAAATTGAACGATAGATTAGGGAACAGTTTTTAGTTGTTTTCTTCATTCCGAAGGAAAACGAACTCTATAGATTAGTCAAAATTTCCGAAGATTTGCTAAATTCCGTAAAAATCTGTTATTTACCTACATTGAACGTTTCCATTGAACAATGTGACACCAATTTTTTGATAATTTGATAAAATCGTCTGAATATTGATGAAGAATATATGAAATATCAAGTAATGGTACTTTTTGATCTGTTAAATTCCTCATTCATCTAAACAGAGCCTCAAGCCTGCATCTCACGCAACTCTTTATAGCACTCACTCAGCTGGGATAAGTTATTTATTCATAAATGGTGACGTATCGATCACTTCGAAAACGCGATTTGTAGTTTTTCCCATACCACAGAACCGATCGGAATGAAACTTTGGGGATCACTGCTTCATTACAGCAGAAAGTGCCTAAGTATTTAGTTTTTTAAAAATTTCAAAATTTTTTTTACAGATTCAGTTATCATCAGGGAAATCGTGGGATTATTTACAGTTGCACCAGATTCATTGCATTCTTTAAATACTTAGGCACTCGGCAGTGGCAAACCACGGATTTTGAGCATAATCTCATGTCATTATCAAATGATTCCTTCTTTATCAAAAGAAATGACCGAGATCTTAGGGAATCGACACTTTGCAGCAGCATAAACAGGCAGTAAAATTGTCAGGCGTCGGAGTTCCGGTCAAGCGAAGGTTTAATTCTTAATCTAAATTTGATATCGAGCAATTAATCAACAGACTTACCAATGGAGACAGAACGGTGAAGAAAGTCAGATAAACAACAACGGAAGCGATGCCTTGAGCGAGGATACGCTTTTCGTATATTTGCACTGAGATGTTTCTTACCCAATCGGGAACCACCTGTGAGAAAATTGGACAATGGTAATTTCCTGACCTGAATAATGATGGGCAGGGTGACAGTGACTTTAATTACATTACGAATTGAGTTGCGAAACTTAGGGATGAAGAGAAAGAAAAAAATAGCATGTTAGAAATGTTCTTGGCTTACTTCATTTTTTTCAGCAAGCAGAATCCCATTGACCAAAATGATTATGAGACCACCGATCGAGCTGCAAATGTAGAAACCAATGCTTCTGTAAAAGGAGAAATCGGACGTGAGAATTTGGACACTTTTTATGACCTCGACAATCTAGATTATTTTTACAATAAACTCATATCTGGTGATCGCCCAGCTCCTTTTCTCACCCTTTCAAGATGATTGCAATCGCTATAAATACGACTAGATAAACGAACCCGGAGCACAGAAAGTACGCTGATAACATCTTGTCCCTCTCCCTAGAGTACTGCGGAAATCAGGAACTGATTAATACACATGTCTTGATAAAAGATACGAGTGGGTTTATCAGAGAAGAAGAAAGACCGTCTTTTACCTTTTCCTCGATGTCCGGACGTCGGAATGTCAGTATAAATGGCGTGCAATGTTCTGCCCTAAGTCTATCGATGCTTCGAGCATCTATTGCCCTCATCAGATACTCGTTCACCTCGTCATCCGGGTCCTTTTCGCATTCTATGGTATCGCCGAACCCTAATCTGTGGGAAAAGGAGCATGAAATCTAAATTCGGAAATTTTAACCAGGGGCAACTGCTGCACTTACTTAGTCTGCTTTCCGTGCTGAGAACCGTGACCCATGACCCTCATTTCCTTCGAAACATTACCGTTGACTGAAAATCCTTTCCTAAGAGATGCGCCCGTGGTTACGTTATCGCGAAATGTGTCGCCAGGTACGATCAGGTAAGTTTGAATATTGTGATCACGGAGATACGCGTTTCTTTCACCTCCATTACCTTCCTCTACCTCGTAATCACCCTCGAGACAGTCCAAAGTTTCCTTGGTGATATGAACTCGGCTGAAAATTGAATTCCAGTTAAATTTGAAATGGTATAAAGTATAACGGTGAGCTGGTCCTTTCAGGCAATTAATTAATTTTATTAATATACGTAGGTGGGGATATAATTACTCCACACATTCTTGACAAATTTAATTAGCTAAGTGACATCCTGTGATATTAGTATAATCTTGTTTCTCGTTCGCCTAAATTCTGACATGGATAAATTTCTGGCAGAAAGCTCCTGCTTATGAATTAAAGAAATTTATTCAGTACTCGTCAATTGAAGTGGGGCAAGGTATTTTTCGCAAATTTTTGCGAAAATTGAACCGATTTCGAAAAATCAAAAAATCGTATGCTAGGACATTTTTTAATCTTTTGAATGAGACTAGTTTTATCCCGGTCGATTGAGAATTGGCCGATTGCCAGAGGACTTCGTAAATTGGTGATCATCGGGGTTTCGCGAACGACCCGTGAAATGATAGTGGATGTTATCGTACCCCTTGGCACCTCATACCAATTGAAAGGGCATCTCTCGACGTGCAACAAACACCCCCTATGTGTCGCAGTCGGATAACTCGTTCAGGAGTTATGCGTCCACGAAGTTAGAATCATTTATCGACGATAACTCTGTAACGCTTCGCTCGATTCCACTGAAATTTGTTGTGGAGTCGTATTTTATTACGCCCTCAGACCTCACTTTAGTGTTATCGCGATAATTTTTCTCGCAGACGAGATCCAGGTACTTCCTGAGCGCGAGGTTTCGTTTTTAGAGACTTCGAATTAAGGGCTAAAAGTTAGTGATTGTTGAAGAGGAAGTTTCAACAATTAAAATGCGTGGTCATTCAATATCGGGAATAACCCCCATTAACAGGGGGAAGTTGTTGAAAAATAAGAACGAACTCGTGTATGAGTATTCATTATTAATTATGAATTATTTGTTCTCGTTTGTCAATAACATCCCGCTGTTGATGGGGATTATTCCCGATATGGAATGACCACGCATTTTAATCGTTGAAACTTCCCCTTCAACAATCACTAACTTTTAGCCCTTAATTCAAAGTCTTTCAAAGCGAAGAATTTCGATAAACGAAACCTCGCGCTCAGGAAGTACCTGGATCTCGTCTGCGAGGAAAATTATCGCAATGAAACTAAGGTGAGGTCTGAGGGCGTAAGAAAATACGACTCCACAACAAATTTCAGTGGAATCGAGCGAAGCGTTCCAGAGTTATCGCCGATAAACGATTCTAACTTCGTGGACGCATAAATCCTCAACGAGTTATCCGACTGCGACACATAGAGGGTGTTTTTTGCACGTCAAGAGATGCCCTTTCAATTGGTATGAGGTGCCAAGGGGTACGATAACATCCACTATCATTTTACGGGTCGTTCGCGAAACTCCGATTATCACCAATTTACGAAGTCCTCTGGCAATCGGCCAGTTCTCAATCGATCGGGATAAAACTAGTCTCGTTCGAAAGATTATTAAATTTCCTAGAATGTCATTTTTTGAATTTTTCGAAATCGGTTAAATTTTCGCAAAAATCCGCGAAAAATACCGTGCCCCACTTCAATTGACGTGTACTGTAAAACGAAAAGGACGTTGTTTTATACTTTTTGTTCAAACCGAAATAGATTTTGAGGATCTTCACACGGTACGCATAGTAGTATCTCAAGATATTATACTCAGGTTTGACAATTTGAATCTTGGCAACGCTACGATTCCGTAATTCGCGGCAAAGTTTACTCACCCTGGAATCCCCCCGCTTTCCATGTAATTGGCTAGAGTCACATCGTTACTCCACACGTCGAACTGCCACTTTCGAAGTCCCAAGACTCCGCAATGCACCCTTCCAGTGTGGATGCCAACCCTCATGTTTACGTTGACGGCCATTACCTCGCGCACAAGCCTGCAAAATGTTACTTGATTTACGGCCTTCCCATCAAATTTCTGAGCTCTACTAAGTTGCAGGGTTAGGCCTTACCACGATATTGGGATTTCGAATCAGTACCATCTCCGAGAGGGTCTCGGTCTACACAATTTCCATTGTTAACAAACGAAACATTCCACCCATTCCACATAAATTCGTTATAATAAATATACAAACAAGAATCCGAACTCCTCGGGAATAACTTTTTTTTTCTATATCCATGCTTTATGTAATTACGGAAAAAAACCGATGATATTCGATGAATTTCATTTTGAGATCACATATTTTTCTCATTTCAAGACATTTTTTGTAAACGTTGACCGGGAAAAAAAAAAAAAAAAAAAAGGGTTGAGTGTGCATAACGATAGAAGACTGACTTTATCTCCACGCATTACTTCCAAATTTCAAAAAGTTTTTCTAAAGTCCATAAAACCTGAAATAATTTCGAATCATGTATCAAAAAACGAGTCGTCAGATTTGAAAGAAAATAATAATTGAATTGAGCAGCTAAGGCTGAAGTTTTTTGTATACAATTTTTAGAAAAAAATCAATATTCTTGTAAAAGTGATACGGGAAGTGAAGAAAATGCAAATATTCCATCCACTCGATATTATGCACCGTGAAATTGTTCCTCGTTAGAAACTGTGCAGATAGTGAAAATCTGTACGAAAAAACCGTAAAAAGGGACTGGAAAACATGGTTGATTATAAAATCGTGTCGTGAATAAAAAAGGATTCTATTGAAACCAATATAAAACCTTTGGATTTAAAAGGCTTGGAAATTTCCTCCACAAAGATCTTGTGCGATTTTTAAATTAAAGCCAATTTAGACGCGCGGGTATAAATCAAGAGACCCACCAAAGTCTCTGCAGAATAAAAGGTGTTCGTGTTGCGAATCTGTGGAAGTGTGGACTGCGTGAGTTTTCGATTACTTAAAAAATTCTTACGTCAATAAAAAGCGATCTTATTACTTTGGTGCTTTTTTCTCCTTGTTTTTTATTTATTTATTATTTTGTTTAAGGAAATCCGAGTCGGATACTGTAACAATAGCTTCGAGCTTGATCCAATGTAGAGATATGTCATTGCGGCAGATATTGATCCATAAATAATTGATATAGAAACAAAAAAGAGTTTAAAGAATGTTTTTTCATTCGCCGAAGTCTCGCGATTGCTATTTTTGAACCCATTATTAAGGGGGTATGTACTCCGTTGGAGAAGTTAAAATTTCCAAAAATAAATTGATTCTTTTCTGCGACTTGAGGACTCTGATGAAATCCAGGAGAATCATGATGACTGAGGAGGGTTCGACCCTCGTTACGCATATTTTACATCATGTATTACTTTCAGTCTGATAGTGGCTACGCTGAGGATAAGAAAATACAAAATGACTCGTTTGTCGTAAAGAATCAGGACCACCGCTGGATCAATCTTGAAATGCTTAGTCCTCAATTGTTCATAGGAGATGCCTCTATGGTATGAACGTAGGATTTCTCGATGAACCCATTTTTGATTGAGATACTGGGAAAAAACGTAGGAAGAATTAAAAAATTTTAAAAAGAAATCGAAAAACTTAAATAACTCGAGCAATTCTTGCAATATTAAAAATCCCTACATTCATACCATGGAGGCATCTCCTATGAACAATTAAGGACCAAACATTTCAAGATTGATCCAACGGTAGTCCTGATTCTTTACAATAACCGAGTCATTTTGTATTTTCTTAACTTCAGCGTAACCACTATCAGACGGAAAGTAATACATGATGTAAAATATGCGTAATGAGGGTCGAGCCCCCCTCAGGGATTATGATTTTTCTGGATTTTGTCAGAGTCCTCAAGTCGCAGAAAAAAATCAATTTCTTTTTGGAAATTTCAACTCCTCCAAAGGTATACATACCCCCTTAAACACTGAATGAATACATGCGTGAATTTCAAGTTTCGGATGTCTAGCCTTTTGAACCTTCGGTGTTCTTTGTTAAAAAGTTTTTTTGAAACGGCTATGTAGGTTTTCGGGGAAATACCCTTTCTAAAACCGTTAGTCCATAATATTAAAATTCTGAATTATCGCCGTTCGCGACTTTCAATATTCGGAACTTCAACCCTGCCTTGAAATCACCTGTGATAAACAGCTAATCCCACTTGTCTGTGTAACGAAAAATTGATGCGGTTCGTATAATTATACCTTTGGGCAAGGCTAGAGCCTTCAGGGTTGAAAAGAGTGTGCAAAAAATTGTTGGTACTAATTGTTTTCCTATTAATAATTCATATGCACGTATAGGGGTGAGTTGTTTTTGCTATGTTATTTTCGGCGTATATTTAGCAGCTGAAAAAATATTCACTAAAACCACACTCGGCTAGCCCTTCAACTCTGAAAGTTCTAAACTTCAGGCCAAGAAAAGTTGCTGCAACTTAATCGGGTCAAGGATAATGTTGTGTTTCAATTAAATATTCATATTGTTAGTTAACGGATTTCGACGTAGACTCTGACTCGAAGCTCTGGCCTTTTGGTCAAAAAAAAAAAAAAATTCCGTTTAATATTTGATGAAAAAAAAGGTTTCCCCTATTCCTAAGAGTGATTGGTTTTACAGCAAGAGCAGCGATAATATCCCTATCGCCCAAGTTTGGTGTAAAAAGGAGAAACGTCCTGGGAAACAATTTGAGCTTGAATGAACTGAGGATTGAATCGGAACAGAATACATATACATTTATCATTTTGCGTGAGGTTTGTTCATTTCCGTATTCTCTGTTCTCAGTCCCGCACCTTTTTCCCCCGTATTTGACGAAAGTGAATGATAAGGGGCCGCTTTGTATCGAACTTGGTCACAATCACCGCACGTTACTGCTGCGCGTTCTTTTTCTCTGTTACTTTATTCAACTTTTAGGTATTTGTTCCATCTATAAGAACTGGTATAGTAACGTTATGTTCTCGTCAAATGGAAGAATATTAGGACCTTTTATCTAACCACGCACAACTCAGCTGCATTTCGGTGAATTTCTCTGTCCATAAACAAATTTTGAAGAGAATTAAGTGTTCTTTACAAGTGCCCATGGCATTTTGACTCGCTCAAAAGTATTAAACGCGACGCTTTATTGGAATTTTATATTTGAAAAGTTTAAACTCCTTATATCTTTTTAAATACTGGTTTTAGAGACTTTATTTATCAGACATTTTTTCTAGAAAATTGAATTTCCTACAAAATTGTCCTGAACTTTTCTTCTCCAAGTCCAACCGTTCATTAGCTAACAGGAAGAAAAGAAGTATTATGCATAAAAATTGACTTTGGAGGCTCACTGCAGGTGCAGCGGTTGAAACCACAGTCAAACTACCATGGGCACTTTAAAAGAACACTGAATCCTCTGTAAAATGTGTCTTGGGTCAGTACAATACGCCGAAAGGCGGCTGAGTTGTGCGCGGTTGAAGAAAAAGTCGTAATATTTATATGCTATTTGAGCGCAAGTGCTAAAAATTGTAATTAAGGTACTTCCCTACTCAATTCCACCAGACCTGAAAACATTGGGATTCTACACGCGTTCTGTCCAATGTTTTCAGGTCAGGTGGAATTGGGTAGGGAAGCACCTTAAGAGCTAAAATTTTAACAGAATTTCTTTGTCAACGTGTACAGCAAAATTTTCGAGTGGTAGTTGAAAAAAAGAAAAACGAAATATTCGTTTGAAAAAAAGCACCCTAATGTAGACCTTAGAAATAATCATTTACAAATCGCTGACTACGCTTTGAAGAAATATTCTTTGCACTCAGTTTTCTTCATACCTGGTTGTCGTAGGCTCGGTAGGGTACGAATCGCATGGTTCATCGAAACTTTTTGAAATATGGATGGAATATAGCAAATGATGTTATTTCGGAGCGAACCAATAATATATAGTACATCTGCGCTACGGCCCAGCCTTATATCGTCGTGAGCACGTAACACCCTCTTTTTTATTTTTATTTTATAAAAATGGAATAAAAAAAATTTCTTTGAAACGTTTCAGTGAATTGAAAAAACAAAAACAAGAAAAACGAAAAAATTCAAAGTATTTCCATAGTTTATTCAAATATTTGACAAAAATTTTCTTTCTTTCTTTCTTTCTTTCTTTCTTTGTTTCTTTTTTTTTTTTTTTCATTGAAATTTTTTTCTTTCACCTTTCTTCTGTATACCTAATATAGCCCGATAAGTTACGGAACTCTGTATTAGATATTTTTTCTTAAAGTATCATCTGTCATAGTTAAAAACTTTCGTTCGATCGTTCTCACGATGTAACTGTATACCTATATATAACCAGAGTTGACTCTGCCTTTAAGACTTTACAAAAAAAAAAAGGTATATCGACTTTGAAAGCTGAGCCCGCAATAATATCAGATTTTTGTCCCCACCAAACTTTTGGATGTTTCAAAAATTACCACCCCCATGCCCCCCGCGGCAAAAAAAAATAAATAAAAATTCTTCAGGGTTGTCGAAAGGGCTGAAAGTTTTCGCACGTACTGACTCGTGTACGTAGAATAATAAATTAGTTTTTCCCATTAAATTCGAAGGATTTGAAATTCAACTGATCGCGATTACGAACGCGCACGTCAATTTTACTAATCTGAGGTAAAAATAAATAAAATAAAATACAAAAGCCGTTAACGAATTACGATAAATTTTTTGAATCTAAGAATTTTCTTTAATAATAATAATGATAATAGTAATTGAAGATCGATTTTATGAAAAGGTTCAAGTAAATCGTTGAAAAGATTTTGATAAACTTTTTATTGAACGGCTCTATATAACTCTCTAAGGATTTTCAATTCACACTACGCACCCGGTCAGACGTGTCGCGAATTATTTTCGTGCGAGTGATTCCGGGGGTTTGTCAAAGGTTGGTGGATTTTTAGGAAGTGAAAAGTAGCGGTAGAATTATAGGAAGGGAGTCACTCGAGCTGTCGAGTACACGACGACATATCAAGGAGAGACGTCCTCGTGTTCAGTATAGGTATATGGCTCTCGGACTAATGGCTACTCGAGAGCTTAAAAGCGCAGAAGCAGCAGCCGTCCGATTCGAGGGTGAACGTCGAAACGGACAAACGGACAAAGGGCGATAGGAGGAAAAACGAGGGTTCTTCAGAAAAAAAAAAAAAAAAAAGAAAAAGGAGAAGAAAAAAGACGAAATATCTTAGTTCAAAATGGGTCTAATAAACGCGGGTTATAAACGTCTTGTGTCTTACCTCAGAGGGTTGGCAATTTTTCACGCGTATATTTTTTCGCGGCGCGAGGATTTTGCGATTTCTTTTGTGCGTGTAGAACGAAGGACGAATATATATAGAGAGAGAGAGAGAGAGAGAAAGAGAGAGTGTAGGTAATATGCGAATTGAAGTACAAAAAGGAAACGAGAAAAAGGAAAGGAAAAGAAATAAAAATCAAAGCGCGTTTTTAATATTAGATATAAACATCAAAGAACAAATCCAGGACTTTTTTCGTATATACATCGAATCAGGCGAAAGTGGTTCCCCTCGTACACCTTTATTTGAGGTAAAGCTGCAGAACCAGAAGCTGGTAGCTACATGGGTAACATAATTCAGATTTCACTTAAGTAAACCGGTACGGTGAGTAAACTTTATTCTCTCGATATTACTTTTTTAATCAATATATGGTGCGCTTTCCTTTCTCGATTTTCAATCCTCTACCGTTATCATTTTTTACCTTTTCTTTCTTTTTTCATTCTCTTTTTTACCTGTTCTGCGAAACGCTGTTTATTTAACGGTTATAACATGCGGTAACGTTTTAAAACCTTCAAATAACCACTTTGTAAAATTAGAGAACGTTATAAAAATCCTCGTGATATCAGCAAGGGGGTATGTCCACCTTTGGAGGAGTTGACATTTCCGAAAAGAAATTGATTTTTTTCTGCAACTTGAGGACTCTGATGAAATCCAAAAAAATCATGATGACTGAGGAGGGCTCGACCCTCGTTACGCATATTTTACATCATGTATTACTTTCAGTCTGATAGTGGCTACGCTGAGGATAAGAAAATACAAAATGACTCGGTTGTCGTAAAGAATCAGGACCGCCGTTGGATCAATCTTGAAATGTTTGGTCCTCAATTGTTCATAGGAGATGCCTCTATGGTATGCACGTAGGATTTCTCGATAAATCCATTTTTGATTGAGATACTGGGAAAAAACGTAGGAAGAATTTAAAAATTCAAAAAAGAAATCGAAAAAATTGAATAACTCGAGCAATTCTTGCAATATTAAAAATCCCTGCGTTCATACCATAGAGGCATCTCCTATGACCAATTGAGGACCAAACATTTCAAGATTGATCCAACGGTAGTCCTGATTCTTTACAATAACCGAGTCATTTTGTATTTTCTTAACTTCAGCGTAGCCACTATCAGACTGAAAGCAATACATGATGTAAAATGTGCGTAATGAGGGTCGAACCCCCCTCAGACATCATGATTTTTCTGGATTTTGTCAGAGTCCTCAAGTCGCAGAAGAAAATCAATTTCTTTTTGGAAATTTCAACTCCTCCAAAGGTATACATACCCCCTTCAGTCGAATTTAAAAAACCTTTCAGGCAGATTTTAAACAATTATTATATCTGTCTACCAATTTAGTAAATTCCAATAATCGCCGATGATTTGATAAAAGTTTTACGCTCTGTCAAAAACCGATCGGTAAACTAATGCATCATCGTCAGTTCAGACCTTCTGTGATCCTATATGCTAACGTGTAAGGTAGGCACTTATAGTCACTACTGATACGTCAGCTTTGCAATTTCGTTACTTCCGGGCTTTTAACTAAGCTATTACTACCTAACGGGCTTCAAACTTCTGCTATACTGCACTAATAATTCCCAAAGCTTTGCGGGTGCCGGTTTTAATGGTTTAAACTGTACTTCATAGAATAACAATGAATGAATACACGCGGTAACTGAGAAGGATCATTATTCATCCCAAACATTATTATATTCCAGAGTTGAAATAGAAATGATTGTGTCCTACGTGAGGATTCGCAGAGATTGTGAAATAGAATTAGCGTATGCACTCGAAATTCTGATAAGCGTCTCTACCTCCTAATAAATTTTCAAATTCTACTTACGACCCTCAAAAGTCTGCGATAAAATCAACTCAATGATCATTTTTATTTTAGAATTGGAATTCATTCGCCAATCAGTTCACAAAACGTTTTATCAAAGATCGAAGAGCTGTACGTCGAACTTTGCAAGAATTTCAAAAGTCTAATCCACGCGTAAACTTGCCAAAAACTTACGTGACTTTTACTTTTAGGTAGAAATCAGAATTTCATCACATGCCCTGGGATCCTATACCCTCAAGAACTTTCACACAAACCGTATCGTTTTGTTTTTGAGAATATGCATTAATAATTTTCGAATTTTCTCTCGTCGTTATTTTTAATGATCCAAAACTTCGAAGCGTATTGAGTTCTCATTTTCCTCCCTTTTCTTGCTTTGGCTACGGTGAATCTGAACCATAATCGTGGAAGCCGCGTAGAGTTGGTTTTCCCATAATTAATATCAATTATCGAACAAAATTTTGTGATAATTTAATGGCGCAGTGATGTCGCATATGTTCCGTTAGTTTGATACCAACTGACAAAGACAGCCTCAACTCAACGCAGGCTTAGATGTTATACCGTTAAATGTAGAACATTAGAGCATATACCATGTGGCAACGTGAACTTATAATTGATATATCAGCTAATATCGTTAGAGCCTGGCCTGGGGAGACAGAAGCACAAAGTAAAGCTTTGCGGGCGGCCAAAGTACTTTCATTTTTGTTTTATTTTGTTTCATTCTGTTATGTTCTACTTTTTTTTCGCTTTGCTTTCGGCATAATTATAATCATTTACAAAACAATGCTTACAGAATATTCCATAACCACACCTCTCGAGGCTATATCGTTACGTAAATATTCAGAGAAAATTGGATCGCGTAGAAGCGTAGAATACTGAATACGAGCCCGAGCGGTCAGAAGATAATTAAGTTTCTACAAAAAAGAATACGCCTCTAAAAATATTTATCAAAATTGGTCACGAAGGATTTTAATCCGAAGGATTTTTGGCAGAGGGTAAACGGGACCTTTCCAGCTCCTGGAACTCCTGAAACTGACGTTAACGACTCCGCAGATCCGAAATCCTCAACACATATCTTTTATCAACTGTCCTCAGAGTATACGCATGATTTTTTGTCTTCCTTCGGGAAATGATCACTTAAATTTTTGCCAGAATCGTTGACCTTTTTTTTTTTCAAATTAAAAATTTTTTGATAATTTTTTTGGACGGAATATTCGGTTTTTCATTTTTTTTTTTAATTCAAACAGTAATATCCCGGGAACTGTTAATCGTAAAGGCAATTTGAGAGGTTAAAATCTGCGGTTTTTCAAGGTCTAAAAGGATAAAATTTATCTAGATTAAAAAATCATAGAATTTTTATAACATACCCCGATTTCTTGTAATTTTTTTTTCAGATTTTTTTAGGGTTTTCTTTTTGGTGGCTAAAGTGCGAGGGAATGCCCCATATACACGAGGAAATAGAGTTTGTGAAAAAGCTGGAGCAATTTATCGTTTACCCGTATCTTATATATAAAAGCTATCTGTCTATATATAGGTGTATATATCAATTCTTGATCGTCTCTCGGAGGTGAAAACATGGTCGATTCTTCGAGACAACCACAAAGCAATATCCTGTCGTAATTTCCTCTGAAATGGCGTTTGCCAAGGTGAGTCACGTCGGTTGACTCTCGGGTCATCAAATCCTTTTCGCGGGATTAAACACAGGTTTTTATTTTATTTTCAAGACCAGATCACTCAGACCGGTGCGGCCGTGGTATCGTGTTCTAATTATTATCTGACAGTAATTAACGCACTATATATCTACTTATGCGAAAAGATGAAATCCCATTTTTCCCGTTTATGATTTTCAAAAAAAAAAAAAAAAAAAAAAGGAATGCAACAAATCCACTCATACTCACGTTATCGCGTCGATCATATCCAACCCCATTTCAACACAGCAATGCGCGTGGTCAGGTCTCGCCTCAGGCAATCCTGAGACACAGTAGTAGCAATCACCGAGAAGTTTGATCCGCAAGCAATGATGTTCAGCTGCGAGTCTGTCGAACCTGAAAACCGATATGAATATAGATATCAATTTAGCGAATCATTTACCAACCCTTATTATACCCTTCGGTGTTGATTCTCGGCCTCATTCTCGACTCCACAGTAATTAAGGGGCGAGTCAGTGAGGGGTGAAATTTTGATCACGATATCGGAGGTCTACCTACAATTTTTTGAGGAAGATAAAAATCGGAAGCAAAAACGACATGTCTTTGATAATGACCCGAGCAATTTCCTCACTTCGAACAATATTTTTGTTTTAATCAATCGAGCCAATTTATCCGATGAACGATCGATTAGTTCGAATAGACACTCACTTGATTCGAATGAAAAAAATTAACAAAAAATTACTACGATTAAAACAAAATTTTCTCTGATTGTAGGATTCGCTTTTCATCTAGTTAGATATGGCCGATATATCCCGGGCTTCCAAAAGCAGAAATGTCAAACTCAGGGGTTGAAATGTCATGTCCAAAATTACACCGGTCCTCTAGATTGTAGGTCGCGTTAGAGAGATCAGTTAATACCAAAAAGCTCGAGGGTGTAACTATATCTGGCAGCGCATGTGGTATTGGAAAAGGTTTTACGTATTTATGTCGCAAGTAGCATATATGAAGGATTCTCCGCGGAAAAAAGCGGCTGGTTTCGTCGAGAATGTTTCATTACATCAAATATCCTACGGGGTACCAGCCCACACGACCATCCGACTGAGACCCGTACTTTTCGGGATCCAAATTAGGCTTTTTCCTCGCAGAAATATGGTTCCGAAACGTGGGTATGCAAAAACGAAAGAAAAAAGTACCTAAGCGTGGAAAAAATTTAGTAAATTGTCAGGAATTGTTCCATGTGGTTACCTGAGGCTGGCATCGAGCCTCTGAGTCTTTTCTCAAACCCTTTAACAGGGTAGCACAATTTTCTGAAGGGATGTAATACGCGTCGGCCTTTGGTCAACTTCCGTCAGCCGGTTTCATCAGGACAAGGAAAACAACGGTGCCCATATTTTCTTGGTAAAAAAAAACCTTCGGAACAGGGACGAAGGCGATGATAACAACACCGAGCGATGATGGATGAGTCTTTCAAACTCGACACACGCGTATCTTTTCAACAAGATCAGATATTCTGATTACTTGACTCTTACCACTCGAGAAAGTTGTTTAAGATGGACTAAGGATTCCAGAATTCGTTAGACCAGCTTAGCCGTTTCGTTTAATGTACCGCATTGGATCAGGTCCCAAGCCCAAGGATTTCCACGACAAGTTGAACCTCCCTCGAACATAGGCATAGGAATAGGGACGGATTATTCTGATTTAATTTGTCTAGAAGTCGGACCCCACAAATAGTAATTAAACGATGTTCGAACATGAGGAAGACCGGAATAGAATTGTCTGGATCTTAGGCCCAGCAGTTTTCATGACTATGGAAAACCCTTCAATTTCGAAATAGCGATCATTGCGCTCACGCGTCTCGCGCAAGTACTCTAAGTAATTAATTAAGAGTCTCCACATGCACGTTCAATTCAATTTAATTTCTGAATAAACCATACCCTGATAGGATAGGTACCAAAAGGCTGTCGTAAAATGTCCAGTTCATTTCCTCATCCTATTTTCATCCAAGGACTAGAGTTCACTAGAGTGTATCCAAAAGGTGTCACCCCCATTCGTATATCTCATTACGGGCCGGGCTGAAGATCGTTTGCATTTTCGGGAATCGATGTCATGAATAATCGATAGAATTTTGAAACTTTTTTTTTTTTTGAAAGTAAATCTCAAGACGATTAATTTGACCATACTCAAACGATACTGAATGAATACATTCGTGAATTTCAAATTCCGGAGGTTTCGGCCTTTCGGATCTTCAGCTTTGACAATTTCGAACCTTCGGTGTTCTTTGTTTCATAATTTTTGAAATCTGCCATATAGACTTCCGGGAAAAATACCCTGTGATTCGGTGGTATTAAAATTCGGAATTTTTCACCGTTCAGAACTTTGGAAATTCGGATTCCTCTTCCTGATTTGTCTCTCAAGCCCAGATTCTCGACCCATTGGAACACCGAAGGACTTTGTTAGACCAAAAGTTGTGCACGTCACCGTATGAAGACGTAGAAATTATACCATCGAGCACGTACTGCTGGGGCCAGCGACCTTCTACATCTTTGATGTGCGAGGGCAGGGGTTGTGCCCTGGCGTGTTATTTCATTAGGTTGGCTAGCAGACTGCAGGTCAGGTATATACAGGTAAATATAAAGGTAAGTTCTGGGCTGTTGTACATAGGTAGAGCTGTAATACAGGGTGATTCATTCACCGTTGTTCACCTATTATCCTGCAGCTAACAACAGGGATGTAAATTCTCTGCTCCAGTTCTCCTTGCTCATAGAGAAAACTGCCCTTATACATACTTCTCTACCCCTTTGTGGGCATCGACCTGCCCCTGTTTGTAGTCGACTTGATCTTTACTCACGTGTTCAAACGCGAGAGGTATATTTCAAACGAAATTATACCTGCCAGCTGAGTTCCAGTTAGGTTTAGCTAAGAGGAAAACTAAACTAGTAGCCATCACGCTTACCACAAGTATGTATAAAAGCGATTCCATTATTTTTAACTGGTGAAAAAAGAAAAAAAAATGGTAACACCCATTTCGCACCCAAAAACATGTCAAGCTTTCGCTGATGGGTAGAGCCGGCACTTAATGAAACCGCGTGCGGATTTTATCACTCGTGTTTACATCTCTCTCGCCTGCGAGTGAAAAAAGCTGACTTTTAGCAGGCTTTTAATGTGCGGGTTTAATTGTTATGACCAAAAAGATCGAGAGATCGGGTAAAGGGTATCGTGTGTTACACGCTTCAACACCTATCCTTCTCTACACATAAATTCGAATTTTTTATATCCTGCGTTGATGTGCTACGTTAATTTTTTAACTCCGGAAGTTCGCGGATCAAGTAAAGTATTATCAAACTTTTACCTTCTCTGAAAAGCGCCTTTTTCTTGCCTTTTCTTTTCGTTATCGTTCGCTAAATTGATTACTCTTGAAGGAACGTGAGATTTTGTTTTAATTCAATTTTTGACGCGAACTTTTTTCAAATGAAAATCACCCTGGTGAACGTTTCGTAAATTTCACAGCGAAAGCTTCGACGTTTTACTTCTATTCATTTTTCATTTTTCATTTTTCATTTATCTTTTCTCTTCTCCTTTTTCTAAGCCACTGACCTCAGCCACTATCCGTTCTTTCGTTAGCCAAAAAAAAAAAAAAAAAAAACCCCTTACAGTTGCCGAGCTTCGTATCGACGTTCAACCCTCACCACCACTTTCCGCGGAGTTAATCAAACCGCCAAAACAACGCGGACGATCAAAGATAACCTTCCTTTCGAGTTCTTTTGCTGGCACGAGCGTTTCCTAATGTTCTGGGTCACGTCTCACGTGTTCTCAGTTAAGACTCAGGAGATATGGCCCTAATTTATAACCAATTAACGTTGAATTGAATCTACGATACAAAATAATATCCCATCCATAGACGAATTTTATCAAATTTATTTTTCACCACTGTGCAGATTTTCGAAAAACCGGGGACAGAAGAAAAAAAATTTCTGTTCGAATTGAGGATCATAATAACTTCGCATCTCGAGATCTTTCCACCGGAATTGTTCAAGCTCATCGAATTAGTTTTCTATGGGCAAAAAGTATGATTGAATGAATCCGGAATGCAGAGGACTCATTTTTTTATTTGATATTTTTTTTACTCAAAAACTAGTGAATTGATTGATTCCAAAGTGTGATCAGATTCAAGTTGGATCAAATACTAACGACTGGAATGAAGAATGATAAAAATCCGTCGATCCGTTCCCGAGGAATACAAATTAAAAAACTACCGTATCGATAAAATTTGAAAGTTTTGTATCGGCGGACAAAAAATTGACCACGTTAAACGCGCCGTGTTAAAAATGGTACGAATGTGATTTTCCGGAGCTGAAAATATCGCGATCGAGTGAAGACTAAACTTTTGAAAAAATCTCGGTACCATGTTGAATTGCACAATCAGTTTATCTCGCTAGTTCCGGGTTTTTTTTGGGTACAACGACCCGGGTTTTCGCCAAATTTTCTAGATCCCTGTAGTGGTCAATCTCGAGGGAAATGTCTGGGTTCGGGTCACTTAGGGAGGGCCACGCGTCCCTCTGTACCCTCTAGTTTCGTAGTGAATAAAGTTTGACAACCGATTCCCCGGTGCGATATGGGCATATGTACCGTCTATGTGAGTACATACAGTGAAACCTTTGTCCGTAACTCGGCAGCACATTAAATTGGGCGTCACGTTTAATCACGTTCCCTTTTATTTACTCACTCTTCAGGGAATTTGGAAGGCTCGACCACATTCGGCCGAGGTAGGTACTCGTGTATATAATGGTCGGAAATTCTCCAGGGTAAAGAATTAACTGAATGTTAGATCAACCGAGAGAAACATAGAGCACAGACCAAAAATTTGTACTCCTTTCTGCGATATTCGACTTTCGGATTATCACCAAGGAGGCAATTACTGAATTATATTTTTTGGCCTGTTAACTCGCCCGAGTAATTTCTCTGAAAATATTTTTGGGATCTATGAGTGGGCGCGAGAAAACCCCAATTGGATAGCCTAACGTTATTAGCGGGGATAAGAGCATTCTTAGGTCAATAATTGCGTGAGAAATTTTACTCGGCGTACAGGCTCGAGCGAAATAACATTGGTAGAAATTATACAAAAGCTAGGAGCTGGGAAGTCGGCTGGAAAAACTTACGGGGCATTTCATACCGAATCGATCTGGATTTGACCCTCGACTCATCGAGTTCGGTCCACGATTTTTCGCGCTGTTGTCCCAACTCCAAAGATGACTCAGAATTTTTTTTCAAATTTTTCGGCCATGATTCTAAAATCTGAAAAAAATTCTGAAAAATCCTGTGTCAAACATGGACTACCCAGGTCGATTCGGTATGGAATGCCCTGTATAAAATATAGGCGTTTCCTCGCGGGTTTGTACAGTAATTAGTCGTCATTAATTACGACGACGGATTCGACAAACTTAATGAAACAATTCTCGACTATTTATTCGGCATTCATTAAACACGGAGTTTACTTACCTAGCGAAAAGCTCGTTCAACAGCCGCACCAATTCCTCGGCAGTGCACTGGTCCGACAAAGAAGTAAATCCGCAGATGTCAGCGAATAGGATGCTGTAAGAATAAACTATTTTAATTCCAATTTCGGTTTGGGATTGATCGGAATTCAATTAATCAAGAACAATGTCTTCCGTATTTGTTCTCGACCTGCAAATACTACGCTCTTGTCTTTAGTTTCGTAACTGATTCTATTTAGTTTAGAAAATGAACGAACGCTCGGAGGGAACCGCGCTCGGGGAAATCAACGAATTCTTTTCTGTCCTTGGCGACGATTTCTATTCTACCGATCCCCTTTTTCTTCTCTTTTTTCCCTCTTTCCCTCGCTATCTCTTTTCGGGTTTTAAATTCTCCTGGTTTTATTACTCTAAGTAAAAGTCGCGCGTATCTACTCAGATACGAATTTTGGCTGCTTTTAGTTTCGCGGGAGAAAATGACGGTGGAAAAATTTAACTTTTAACTTGGGATCCAAAACCGCGCACCTATCTTGAAGCAAGTGTCCGAAATATCGAGGGAGAGACTCGCGCAAGCTTTTTGAACAATTCCCGAATTTCATCGAATCCGATTTTTACGTCTTTTTAAAATATCGAAGATCTTACCTCACGTTTTCGTGCCTCTGTATGTAGATTTTATGAAACATGGTATCCTTTGGTTTGCCAGCAATGTCTGCCTTCATCTCCATAGCTACGTGTCTAGGCAGAACGCTGAGAAGTAGTCTTTCCTAGTAAGAATAATAGCAGAACCATTTTACATCAGAACCATATAATAGCTACGCTAACATATCTTCGTTCGTATTACATCCTGCAACCCTTACTACTTATTACGCATGTCATTTCCTAACGTGACCCAACAGCGGTAAGGCACGTTCTAGACTAGCAGCGTTGTATCTCCTGTAGACATTTAAGACTTACTTAAGGAATGGCTCACGTCTCGACGTGACATTGAGACAGGACAGCAAATAACGACAAGGATTTTAGCCAGGAATTCAGCTCATCAACCGTCTTGTGTGCCAAAAATTTTCAGCATTAGTCAAGGGAATACGTGTAACTTGAATAGGATTGATCTTTATGGACTGGTATGTGTGAATTTCTTTCTCATGAACAACCAGTTTTATCACACGAGTTAACTCATCCTTTTCACCACAGTCAAGTAAAAGGACAGAGTTTTCTTTCCTGAACAATTAGAGACCCAGAAATGTACAATCGAAGCATCGATTGAGATAAGAGAAGAAAAAAAATGTTCCTTGTGTGCAATGTTTTATCACGGCGAGATTGACGGGCGGAAAATAATTGTGAAGATAGCATTTGAAAGCTATGAATTTTCGTTTCAAACTAAAAAAAAAAAATAATTCAATATCACAAAGATGAAGGCCGCTGCGTCCATTTAAGTAAAGCTTCGCAAAAAACCATTTGCAAAACGGTGACCACGTTTATAGGCAAACGGAATATCTGAAACACAAAAACCAATACTTTTTGGAATTGTCAATGTACCCTGTAGGCTTGTATAGAATGGATTTTTGATCAACTCAAACGTGGTCAAGTTACGAATCTTTTTTGCATTTGATCGCATTTTTCGGGATTTTCGCGAGCGTTTTTATCAATTTTTCAAAAACGAAAGGTCGGATGAGAAATTCGTTCCATAGAAGCTTAGAGGGTACATTGACGATTCCAAAAAGTATTGGTTCTTGTGTTTCAGATATTTCGTTTGCCTATACACGTGGTCACCATTTCGGAAATCGTTTTTCGCAGAGCTCTACTTAAATGGACGCAGCGGACTCGTTTTCTGTGAGATTCAATTTTTTTTTCTTTTAATTCGAAGCGGAAATTCGTAGCTTTCAAATACTATTCTTACAATTATTTTTCGTAATTTATTTTCGCTGTAATAAAACATTGAAAACGATGAACATTTTATTCTTCTCCTACCTTGGCACCCCTCTTAAATGATTTTACTTCGACCTCATCCAACTCTGAGACCTGATGACCCGGAACTCCTAATTTTTATTCGATTTTGGTTCAAAAGAAGACTATTTTCACTTTAGAAGAATTTTCACTTCAATCGGTTTTAATTTTTCTGATTTTCCATCGAGCCATACGTGAAACCTCTGATATCGCCGTAAAGCTGAATCGATGGTATTCGCGTATTGCATTGAACAGTCGTTGAAATAATTAGCGAATCATCAAGGGTCAGAAAATATCATCAATAACAAACGGAGGCAATTAGCCGGAGCACAAATCCTCCCCGAATCACAAACAGTCGTTTATTCCGTTCCCGAAATAGCCGTGTGGCTGGTTTGAAATGATATTTAATAACTGCACAGCAGCTTTGCCCGTGTATCATGTTGTCCGCAGCAGTAACATACGACCATAAATTTCAGGCCTTGGCCCCCTGGGCATGGGAATCACCAAGGCTTCTTTGGGATTGGATTCAAACTGTGGGCGTTTGTGAATTGCGAGCTCACACATAGCTGGTCGAATACTGTGTCCGATTGCGAGTATAGGTATTGGGATTAATGCACCGCATATTATGTACAATTTGGCGAACCCACACGATGCCCTGGTTGCCAATCACGCAGAATAACTACACGTATGGCTCAGACCGGAATACGTACACTGAACTAGACGATGTATAATTTTCGGATATCCAAACCTATCCAACGCAAATGATTAACTCGAAATATGGGCCGTCACGCAAGCTCGAAGTTCTTCGTCATTACGTTTTAATGAGCGCTATGTTCCACGTCATATCAAGGATCAAAGAGGCTCTATTATCAAAATTACACAAAGCTGAGATTAAAGCAGTTAATCGTTAGAAGGTGGGTCAGATTCTTCCTGCTTCTATTATACCTACTCTTCATGGCTTTACCTAAACACAGACACAACGAACAACGCACTTCGCCTATTCAAACCCGGAAAATGTACCCTGATGTCTAATCATTTACCTAACCAATTCCTGGATCATTTTCATTCTACGTATTTGCCTGGATCTGAACTGCCACATACATCAACCATGCACCCATCATTGTCTCTGGGCTGGATACGGTAATGGCTATGGAAATCAATACTTAGGGTATTCCCGATTAACACTATAAACTTGTAATTAATACTCAAATCAACATCGTTATGAAAATTATGGAAAGATGAGATCACAGAAATTAATGACTTGGGGGTAGGCCACACCATGATCCTTCTTGTTCTTGGATTTCCCGAATATACCCACAGCGGATGAATCTTAATGAACCATTAATTAAACAGGCTCCAAGCTACTATGGATTATTTATTTTTTTTTTTATAGAAAATAGGATGGCCTTTACTCTTCGTCATCTCATGGTGATGAAAAAAGTAGTGATTTCGGTCCTGAAATGAGCTTTCATCATTTCAACGAATCTTCACGATCTTGGTTCTCTAGTATTCAGATCGGAACCTGGGGTTCTGACTACATTTTTTTTCTATATATTTGGCATCCTTCTGGCCCATGGGATCATCGAAATTCGAATATTACCAAATTGAGAGCGACCCTAGTGGTGATACAGCAACTGTTGGGCCTCCGTAATAATTATAATACCATGAACCTGGCTTATAGAAAATCTGGACGGGTAAAGCTTGGAAGATGTTCAAGACACGCCTGAATGGCACGAAATGCCCGACTAAAGCTCGTCGGGTTCACGACCTGTTCGGTTTTCTGCGACCAAGACATCCCTTAGAGTAACGTTTAGGGCCTAATCCTGAGCTTAGGGCTTCAGGGCGTCGAGGCGTCGTTTCAGTGTAATAATAGTTTTACTGAGACATACCTATACGGCTATATACAGTCTGATGGATCAAAAGAAGGTAAACTTGAGTGCTCATCGATTTTCGCGACTCTTTATATACCAGAACAAAATAAGTCACGTAAAAAGTGATACTTCTGAGACTGCATTACCCTGTTTTGTACTTTGAAACGCCTGATATACAGCCTAATAACATTGTAATATAATACAATGACGTTTTGTCCGCTTAACCAGATATTGAAATATGCGCATCGCGGGGTATCCATTCGGTGTGAAAATTTATTAAACATTGTCCTGCATGCAACAGCACTGACTAATGAATATTCATTAATCTATTTCGAAGATTAATTGTTTTATGAATAATTAATCGAGGTATTGATCAATTTCTATATACATATAATAGAAATATAGGTATAGACAGTATTCAGGTCGCCGTGACAACGGTGTGGCCAACCAGCCTGCAACTGTAATCAAGAATAAAAAAAAAACGTAATTGAGTTTAGAGTTAATATGGATAGTCATCTGTAGATACAACTGTAACTGCGATCAATCATGATGAACGCAATTTTCAATTCTCCAAATAATTACGTTCATCATTTTACGTTTCAGCTAACTATATGATGATTTATTCCATGTATTAATATTGCTGCATTGTATAATTGGACATCGTTTTGTCCCGGATATCCCATCAACTAATACTCATATGTGCATGGATTGGCCTCTAACACCTCAATTCTTCTGTTCTTCAGTCTTGCTAACAGGAATATAATTCTATTTCATTAGAATTATGCCCTGCGTATGAGGATTCAGAGAAAAGTCCAGTTTGTGCCTAAACTTTCCCAAAACGGACGGAACTCTTACGGTTTTGTGCAAATCAGAATTTCAACACACGCGCAGCAATCCTACCCCCAAATTTTAGCTGGCACTTCGAAGTTTGAAGTGAGAATTTGTAAAATGAAACTATAATTTCGGTTCCGATTAGGGCCACCGTAAAATCTGATATGAAAATGTAATCTACATGAATGAATATACGTTTCACGATTTTCTGTTTAATGTCGTTTGCAGAGTTACGCATACTACGGGATATATCCAGTTCTCAGTAGTGCTGGATGGATCTTGTCAAGTTCAGACGAAGATTAAGAAGATTAAGGGAAATTCTATTGGTTTCTGACGTGCTTGGTATGCTGTCAAACTCCGCCTACGGAATTAATATTTGTTAAACTTGTTTGCTTTACCTGCTGTTGATTCTCCCTCTGCGTCGTAAGACGAGCTTCAACGCACTGCCTCGTCTCAAGGAAGGCCTGTCTTTGGGCCAATTCTCTAGGATGATGAGTCAAAGCTCCAGCAACGTTCGTGCCCCCAACGACGACCAGGGAGCTCAAAAGCTGTAACAATAAACGACACGGATTTTGAATTTTGTTTTTATTCTAGATTTTTTTCATCGTGATAACTAGCAAACGAGAAGAGATGCTGCTGAATGTTAGACCAGAGAAAAACTCGTTGCTATTCCTCAGAAGTTGTTTATCACTAGAGAGAAGCTTGCGCTCCTATTTCACGAGAGATTCACCTCGTGAGATTCCGTTCAGTCTTTGTTAAAAGTTTACCAGTGCTTTTAGATCAAAGCTTTGTTGTCTTTACGGAAACCATCTTATCCCACCCGCGTAAATGAACCCTTTCAAAACTTTAACAGACCTCAAACCAACAGAGAAAAAGCACGGGTACTTAGACCCTTCTTTCTTATGGAATCATCACTTGAACAGACTCGATGTACGTGGGATTCACATAAAACAGTATGGGTTCTCTCACATGTTGTTAAGGGGGGTGCCAAGGTAGGAGAAGAATAAAATGTTCATCGTTTTCAATGTTTTATTACAGCGAAAATAAATGCCGAAAAATAATTGTAAGAATAGTGTTCGAAAGCTACGAATTTCCGCTTCAAATAAAGAAAGAAAAAATTTAATCTCACAGAAAATGAGGCTGCTGCGTCCATTTAAGTAGAGCTCTGCGAAAAACGATTTCCGAAACGGTGACCACGTTTATAGGCAGACGAAATATCTGAAACACAAGAACTAATACTTTTTGGAATCGTCAATGTACCCTCTAAGCTTCTATGGAACGAATTTCTCATCCGATCTTTCGTTTTTGAAAAATTGATAAAAACGCTCGCGAAAATCCAAAAAAACGCAATGAAATGCAAAAAAGATTCGTAACTTGACCACGTTTGAGTTGATCAAAAATCCATTCCATACAAGCTTAGAGGGTACATTGACGATTCCAAAAAGTATCGGTTTTTGTGTTTCAGATATTCCGTTTGCCTATAAACGTGGTCACCGTTTCGCAAATCTTTTTTTGCAGAGCTTCACTTAAATGGACGCAGTGGCCTTAATTTTTGTGATATTCAATTTTTTTTTTTCTGTTTGAAGCGGAAATTCATAGCTTTCAAATTCTATTCCCAAAATTATCTTCCGTCCGTCATTCTCGCCGTAATAAAACATTGAATACGATGAACATTTTATTCTTTTCTTACCTTGGCACCCCCGTTTCATTCACAACCCTGGGACCAGATAATTAGGGATTAGTAACTTCTAGTGTGAATTGGGTTCAGATACAACCTAAAATCACAATTCGGTCCTAGCCGTGCTTCCGAGAATTCGATGACTCGCATGTAGAGGGCATTCAGTCAAAACCCCCAGAAAATTAAAATAAATCGAGCTATATGATGCAAACAAGTTGACGAGAGCTCAAATGATACAAGAATCTGGGGTTCTTCAAGGTGCAAAGACTTGGGTATTCCGTCGAAAACAATGTCAAAAAATTGAAAATCTCGTCAATTTTGTCGTATCATAAAACCTGATTCGTTGTGATTTCGTGAAGATCTTTTTTCTCTTCAGTGGCTGAAGCCACGTGGATTGCCCCATATAGTTGATTAACTTCCGCGTCCTACTGATCGCGACAAAGCCCTCATGAGTTCCTATATGATCTTGGTATTAGGTTACAAATTAGCTATCGAGCTGTGAGCTTAAGCTTGACACTGGTCACTATTGTGGATTTCAATATTGTCACGAACTTTCGAATTCTATTACTAAAGCTGACTCTGCAGTGTCCATATCAATTGAGATCAAAGTAGTATTTCAGGTGTATGGTCAGCCACGAAAAACAGCTATGTATGCATGATTACAATCAAAGCTGTGTTTTTGCAGTAGGTATATTACCGGTGATTTTCTCTGTTAAGGTTCGTTTGCGAAAAGCGATCGATTTTGCTTATACAAAACGGTAAACTTCTCGACACGCAAGGTCCTAATGAAATTAAGATCGTTTCGATGCCCCTGAACTTTGAAGTACCCTTAATAAAATAATCAAGTCCCTCGATCGTTGTGAGCCGAGGAGGCAGCAGCATCGCATGACTACCGACTCCCAGTTTCAGCCCTTGTTATATTTGAAATGAAGGGTACTGCCGAGAGAATGAAACCCTTGTAAGAGAAAAAAATAAATCAAAAAATGGAAGAACCGAACACTAAAAGCTTCTCCCGCATCTTCCAGGTGAAAAAAAAAAAAAAAAATCAAACAAGACGAAAATAATCATATCGAACAGGACTAAATATTTTTTATCTTTTGTTTCCATCATTTTTTTTTTTTTTCGTATTTTCCTTTTTATCAAATTTATTATCACCCCGAAACGTTCAGCGAAGTCCGAGTGAGTCCTGAGGGACTTGCTAAGAACTTATCTCACTTTCACTCAGCTCTGACATGTATACTTTTTCTTTTAACACAGTTAGGTGTGTAAATGGATCACTAAACGGTGAATCTTGGGATCGAAATATCTGTATTTTGTATTTCGTTTTTTCTGTACGGAAAATTCACATTATATTTCTAATTATTAGCGTGAACTTTTGTGAGCCGATGCAATATTTCTTTTCGTTTGTGCAATTGCTTGTACCCACGTTTCAACTCGTCTTTACGTATGGTATAACGTGGAATCATTTATTTAACGTGGTAAGAATAAAGAGAATTTTATTCTCTCTATTCCCACACGAAGGCCGTAATAAATAATCTGTAATTATCGTATAAACGAATGGAATGCTCCGAGGGTAATAAATCGATAAATAACTAGCCAATCGAGTCGTATTCCGGAATTCAAGAGTTTTCAACTTCCAATTATACCAATACGATATCGTATTCTAATTGGCTATTTATCATACTCGAGATAATAAGATTGTGATAAGTTTACTTTGGGTCATTTTTTTTTTTCTTCTATTTTCTATTTCACTCTCCAGGAGTTGATCAGAACTCCAAGTCGTGGATCTTACCCCTAGTTGTAGGGGTGTTTACTTGTACCAAAATATGAAGTACCTGCCATACAACTCTCTTGAATGGGCCTTTATTCCATAAATTTATAAAACTATGCTATACAAATCGGCGTTAAATGGGTTTCGCTTCTGTTTTGGTACAAGTAAACACCCCTACGAGTTTGGGCAAGATCCATGACCCGGAGTTCTGATCGGTTCCTAGTCAGTGCCACACAGCTCTGAACCCCACTAAGTATAGTATAGTATACCGATGAGTTATTTTAATCCACTATAAAATACAAAGCAAACATCCTTTCTCTCAACTATATAAATAAAGTACAAATACAGATGGATAAAGTTCAAAGGCGTTTCAATTCTGAACTTTAACTGAGAAATAACGGACTATTATAGGTATATACTATGATATATTTCTATGCAAGCTTTGCGGTACGCTTCTACTTCTACTTTGAGTATAGACAATCTATTGTGCAAACGTTTGTCCCTGAGGTATTTCATCTTCTGTCTGGTTTACCTGGGTCAATATTATCACAGATTTACCTTTATTCCAGAACAGAGACTAAAACAACGCCGGTTTGAAAATTTTCAAATTTATAATTCGAAAGTATCCCAAGGTAGAAATCGTGCTTTGGCACGAAAATTCGCTGCTATAGCTAGATACGCTAGCTTTTATCTTGGTACAAGATAACTGAGCTACAGAGCTGCAAGGTGAATCCGTAATGCTCATTCCAGTTAGCAGCACGATATAATAGACTTATCTTGCGCCAACCATTACCGAGCTACGTCGCAACAAAATTTCAAACCGTTACCAATCTCGCGTTTGATTTCCAGATATTTTAATATTCGTGGAAAAAGGTAGTCGCATTGAGAAGTATCAGTCAAATAAATTTCACAAAAATCGCACGAACGGTTTCCGAGATATCGATACTTTTTTAAGAAACCCATTATTTCCTGCCATTCCCAAACCCCTCGACCGATTTTTATCAAATTTAATACCGGATATAAACAGTATTTAATACATCTGTGCGAAAAAAATTTTCAAAATCGCTCCACTCGTTTCAAAGTTATCCATCGATTCGAGGAAAGGGGTGAATCTGTAGCTCCCATCTTCCTTGCTGACCTGACTATTTGCTCACCTACCAGTTTCAGCATTATACGGTACTTGTTGCGTAAGTACTACTGATTAGTGCTTTGCCCTCCTTTGCCTACTGGCAATAGACACTTTGCCACTCCTGGATCACGGGACAGCGGCCTTCATGGGTCTCTAATTAAATCGGTGTCCTCCTTTGCATCCCTCTATATATCGTGTGTTGATATTAGGACACGCGCTCTGCGGGCTTTGATCAACGCTAGGGCCACTCTAGGATGGCCATGGCGAAACGAGAAACGCAAATTTATGGTATGGCAAAATCTACACAGTATAGGATCGGGTTCTGTTATTATTGTCTCTTCTATCTTCCGCCATCTGTCTTGATAAATAATTCACTCTCAGTTCAGTTTTCTATCGTTTAGAGAGAAGAACAAAAATGGTTTGAAATGAAAGAAAATTTCGTATTCAATAATTGAATTCAACGAATGTCATCGGAAAATTTCTTCACGACGTACTTATTACTTGGAAATATTAACCGTTTCCTTAATGTATGTAACTTTACACGGGGTTGCTGCTTTTATCTATAAAAGGGTGAAAATCATTGTCAGCTACAGATTGGCCGAGCTTCAATTACAGGCGCAGGTTTAACGAGACAAACCTGCAGGGTGTAGAGAGAGGGTCGTTAAACCGGGGAGTATTAGAATCTTTGTTATTCCAATGGAACATGCGTAAAGCCATTAGGCTTCGAAGACACGGTGTACACCAATTCTGGAGGGTTTTAAAGGATCAACGATTTTATCATTACCAGCTATCTTCCCCTGGGAGTAAAATTGTTATTACTCTGTTTACAGTCGGGAGAAAAAAAGCTCAAGTTCAAGATCGAAATTTTCTTAGACTATGGCGAATCGGGGGTTACCAGATTGTGAGAATCGTCTGCATCGGAAATATTTCAGCCCCTTAAAATAACTTTCAGTTCTTTGAAGAGAGATGAGATTTCCCGAAACGAAATTTCTGCGGAATGATGAGACCCTGAGCAAGATTCATTATTCTGCTCTTTGTTGTTTCCATACCCTTGTTTTTGTTGATTTTACCCCAGTCGTGTTATTGTGGAAATTATTATACACAGCTTGAAGACTTTTTCAACCTTAGAGAAAATGAACTGAAAGTTACTCCACGTCGTCCGTGGAAAATTGTTCTCTCAAGCACGTTAACATTCCTCTGTGCAGAAAGGACTTAAACCAGCTGGTTAAATACTTCATTACTTTTAATCTTACCTCAAAAAAACAAACAGAAAGAAAAAAAAAAAAAATTACACATCTTTCAACCTCAGTAGCTCCCTCAGCTTATCAAAGGGGCCGCATTCCCCCATTAGATTCTTTTTTCCATCGTTTTTCATTCTACGCCAGATCAATGTCCTCCATAAAAAAGAGGAAGCTCGTTTCTTAGCTTCAAAAGAAGTCATCGCAAACCCTAGGGAATTATTGAGTGACAAATTCGATTTCTCATAAATTGGGGTCAGCCTCATCCTCGCAGCATTATACTCAATTGCATTTTCCCAAAATTTAGTCCTACCAGACACACAAATAATTCTTCTACCAACTTTTCTTTAAAAAGAAAAAGGGAGGTTCCCCTCTTGCTGTCAGTTTATAATTTTACGAATAAACCACCTAACTCTAATGCAGAGGGTTACTTTTTTTTTTTTTTCTTTTTTTTGATGAATAGCACGCACTGTATAGTACACGTAATACTTAGGCCATGATCTCGTGGTGAAATTAGGAACGCGATCATGGAGATTTAGTGGCATGATTCGTCTCCATTAGCCACACTTACCACCAGAGAAATTCGGTAATTTGTCATTTTCCTTGACGGATATTTAAGCGGATTCTAGACGCAGATATACCGTGCGGTTTATCCTATTTCAAATGAAATTGAGTTGAGGAAATTTTGAAACTGCATTTTTTTTTTTTTTTTTTCTTTTTAAATTTCATTCATCTTTTTGCTTACTTGTGTTATTGTTGATACAAAATACGTCGGAATTTCACAATAGACCTTTTCGATACTAGTGCGAAAGTGTTGATTCTCGAACGAGTGTGAAGTTTCATCGGCCGAGTGAAGCAAGGGTGACAATCACAGGAGACGAGAATCATCTTTCGCACATGTGTATCAGACTTCGTTTTTCACACAACGCACGTTAATTTGAAGTTTATGCACGCGGAGTCTACGCAAAATTGTACTTTACGCACAGCATGTTGAAAAAGATGAATTAAGACAAAATTATTATTTTTAGTCTTGTTGCCAGCTTCACCCCCGATTCTCATATTCAGCCGAGGTGGCCGCTTTTCCCTTCTGCTCCTTTTCTTCCCATCGCCCCTATTTTCCGAACTTTTCATACGTGAGAAACGCAAGGAAACTGAAATAAACCCTATTCAAAAAAGTCAAGACAGTGCCGGTCTTGCCCCCATCTACCCTACATCGTGTACTTTACGTACGACATTATATTGCAGAAACAATACCGCCTCGAGGGAAGAAAGCACTCTTCTGCGAATGACAAGTTGGCTGAAATTTCTTCCTGATGATAATTGAGTCACGTGGTAGGTTTTTCTCGTATACATCCATATAAACGTATAATAATATACTGTGTTTGGAGTACAGCTTGTATACCTAAATCTGAATAAAATAGGGGGAAGAGTATCGAGCCAATTATTAACTGGTCTGATTAGACGACGAAAAGGGGCAACAAAACGTGTGCTGACGTCCTTCCCTGATTCTATGGATAATTAATTATCTGTGGTCCCTTTCGTTGCTCTGACTATACGCCGGATTTTCAATAGATTCGTAGTCCGTATAAATAAATATGGCACACGCATGAGGGGATCGGAAAATTGATTAGCCTTTTGTCTGCGAAGACGAGGCAAAACGGTGAAATGAAAGGCCCCCAAGAATTTGCATACCACTGAATCGGCAGAATCCTATATAATATACAGCTTTGGCGTGTGCTTTGGAAAACCTGACGAGGAAAAAAGGAAAAAAGAAAAGAAAAGAAAAGGAAAATGTAAGGAATAAAAATTGAAAAATATTCTCCAGAGATTTTTACGAGGATCGGATGAACGCTGAGGAAATAGCGCCCATATCTCCTTTGAAAGTTTTGAAAATTTATTCCATCCTATATCGCAGGGCATATCGTTTCATCCCTTTGTACAAAATTTCACTGCGCTAACCCGACAGACTTTCAAACACTGAGCTACTGACAATGAGTTAGAAAGATAAGTCAGCGATAGTCAGACAGGGAATCGAGGAGATGATCAGTTTTTCTGTTCTCATTGCAGTGCGAATAATTTTCCAGTTCATTTGCTCGACGAGATTTTTGGGAATTCTAAAAATTGTAAGGGTCGGATTTTTCGAACATTAACCAGTGATTAGATTGCCTGGGATTGAATGTTCAATTTGAAAATGGAAGCGTTGATTATAGTCATGACGAAGTCTGATAATTATACGAGGCGTACGGGTGAGTACTGAGCAAAAACCGAACTGTTTAAAAAGCCAGAATCACCTCCAGGCTGGATCTGTGGCTTATGAGAGTGACAAGTCTGCGGGACGAAGTAATTACATTGGCTGACAACGAGAGTGGTCTCGAATTGTTTCTGTCCGCCTCTGGAAGATCTCTTGGCTTTTGCACAGCCACTGAGAGAAATAAGAAGAAAAAAGAACGAGAAAGAGACGGAGGAGGAAGGGACTAGCCAAATAAAGGTGGACGTTGACTATTCCTACTTATTTTAACCACATTAAACCTCAACGTGCTAATTCTTACCTAAGAAATTCAATTTACTAATTGTACCACTTACACGATCCATTTAGCTGCAGGTTCGTTATTGCGTTATACTGTTGCAACCGATGACCCGGTGGACCAGCCCTAAAACTATTACCATCCGGATATTTTTTCAAGCTCGAAATATAGGGTTCTATGAGTAAAGAAGGGGCCGGTTCGAAGTTCCGAATTCCGAAAGCTCCGAACGGTAAAATTTCCGAAATTATTTGCGACGGTTTCGAATTTTCAGAAACACTCAAGCTCGGAAAATTAAAAATCCGAAAGGTCAGAATGTAGATAGCTTAAGGCTCCGAGTGTCCGATTTCCCGAAAGTCCAAAATTCCGAAAGTTCAAAATTCCGAAAGTCCAAAAGTCAAAAATTCCGAAAGTCTAAAATTCAGAAAGATCGAACGTGTTCTTAACGTGTCGACTAAACAACGCGCAAAGGCTTGATGTTCAAGTTTCGGAAATTTGGCCTTTCGGATCTTGAGCTGTCAGAGTCTTGACCTTTCGGATCTTTAGCTTTCGGAATTTTGAACCTTCGGTGTGTTGCGATTCGGAATTTTTTAAATCGGTTACATAGACTTTCGGTGAAATACCCTTTCTGAAAACTGTGAGTTCGTTGCATTAAAATTCGGAAATTTGACCGTTCAGAGCTTTGAAAATTCGGAACTTCGAACCGGCTCCCAGTAATCGATCACTTTTGAATTATGTCAAATCCTATCGATTGAGGAAAATTCTTTTAAGAATTCGTTGATCGGTTATTGAGATATCATAGATCGAAGCGAGCAAGTAAAAAATTCGATTATTTTTAATAACTCAAAAACTAGGGCACCGATCGAATTCGAAATCTAATCGGTTCTGAGATACACAAGACTAAATCGATTGAATCCGTCCATTAGTTCTCGAGGTATTGTAGGAACGAAAAACTGACCACATATGCCCGGACACGGTTAATATAAAAATGGCCGGAAGTGATTATCTGGACCTCGACGGAACGCGGAGATTTAGTAAAAACCAAGCTTTTCATTTTCGTGGTGATTATGATAATGGACATATATACACGTAACTCGTAAAAATATTATATGATAAAAATTACACTCTGGCTAATATATAGTAATTGGAATTTCCTGTTAAAACTGCACCAGGGAATAATTTTGCTTAAAAAAATCTTTTCCATATATCTTCAAAGGCTGGGGTGAAATTTTATTACGAGCACACGCACGTGTCAAAATAAAGCTGAAACTCACCCTCGAAACGTTTCACATAGAGCGGAGTATGAAATTTAAAAAATTTTAATGAAATTATTTGTCAACCCTTTATGTCTCTTCTCTGTTCGTATGTAGCTTCTTCTCCTACTGTTTTCTACAGAACATAAAATCTCTGAAAGGGTTGTTGTTTTGCGGTCTGCAGTAAAACGGTTTGCAAGTGGTTTTTGTCCCGTTCTTTTTTCTTTTTCTTTTATATTTTTTGGTTTATTTACCTATCGAACCGTTTTGTCCGGTTCTTAAAAAACATAGAGGTGGGTGTGAAAAATGGAAGCTTTTAAAAGAAAAGGACAAAAAAAAGTAGACAAAGAGAAAAGAGAAAGCTCGAGTCGTCTCATGCATGTAAATCTATCAGATTTTCTGGGAAAAATATTCCCTGAAATCTGTACGAGGGAGCATGCAGTATGAATTTTTCAATGCTTTTGTTTCGTGCAGGTTCAGGCAGTAGATTAACCACTCTAACGAGAATTTGCACGCGACACTTCTGGACCAAAAAGCAAATTAATAACTCGCGTGCCGGTAAAAGTCGATCATATATATATATAAATATATAAATATATGGGGCATTCCATGCCAAATCGACCTGGTCCTGACCCTCGACTTCTCAGATCTGGTCCGCGATTGTTTGTATCATTCTCCCGACTCTGAATAGCGATCAGAATTTTTTCAGATTTTTCAAAACAAATTTGAGCGCGTCATGAATTTTTAAAGTTTTTTTTCAACATCTCGATGGCCGTGATCGAAAAATCTGAAAAAATTCTCAAAAATTCTGTGTCAGAAATGAAAATTTTCCAACCAAAATTCATAACGTCTGGACTTTTGCTTCAACCTGTCGTTTTATCTTTTTTCGAAGAAGAAAATTGAAAAATTAAAAGCGGAGATGAATACCCCGTGGACTGCTGCTTGAATATTTCTCACGATAGCTAAGGATTTTTGGAAATTTTTTTCAGATTTTTTTTCCTAATTCCGGAATATCAACGTGGATTATATTAGAAAGCTAAAAAACAGATTGGAGCGAAAGTCCAGACATTATGAATTTTGGTCCAAAAATTTTCATTTCTGACACAGAATTTTTGAGAATTTTTTCGGATTTTTCGAGCACGACCATCGAGGTGTTGAAATTTTTTTTTTTGAAAATTCGTGACGCGCTCAAATTTGTTTTGAAAAATCTGAAAAAATTCTGATCGCTATTTAGAGTCGGAAGAATGGTACGAAAAATCGCGGACCAAGTTTAAGAGGTCGAGGGTTAGGGCCAGGTCGATTTGGCATGGAATGCCCCATATAAAAAAAAAAAAATTATATATTTATCACGCTATATCGATCCGAGCATGTTCACCATTTATTCTTTTAATTGCTCACAGAGTCGGGATGATAAAACCATACGCATACGGTCGTCATAGAAGCCCAAGGATTTTCGATCGCTATCTTACCTTGATAAGAAATCGCGAACTAATATTTTCCGCAAATTTAATAAAAAAAAATAAAATGAAGAAAAAAAAAAATTAAAGAGACTGAACACGTCTATCGCGTGTTAAAATTTCCGTAATATTCTCTCAGATTAGAAGACCGGATTATGATAAAATGTTGTTCTCACACTCTCGCTACGAGTTCAACAAGGGTTGTAAATCTTTCGTTGAAATAATGCCCGATCTGATTTGACTTTTAAGGTCTGTAAAGTATATTCGCGAATCGCGTGCTTAATCAACTAACTGAAGCTGTATATTTATTGCATGACCCGGGAGGGCCTCAAAAGCACAAAAGAACTTTTTCCTCTGAACTTTGAACCGGGGGCTGCTTTTGGACGAGGAGTTAGTAAGCTCGGGTCATATGTGCGCGGTCTTGATCCCACAGGCTTTGTTAATTATAACCACTCTCCATATCCCTATTTAAATATTTGCACCCTGTTAACTTTTTCAGTATTCTCCTTACGCCAGGTAGACTGTAGACACGGCTTCTTCTCTCTTTAAAATTAAATTTTAATCACCTGCCGACTGAAGGTAGTACTACCTATGCAATATCCGTCAGTAGTTTCCGCCAACCGGAATTCTAAATTCAATAAAAAGGAAAAAGAAAAGAAAAAGAAAAGAAAAAAAAAAAACGCGCGTAATAATTCTAAACCGTATATTTTACCACTTGCGATTATAACTCACCTGTTTATCGAAATCCTCGAGTGGATAGAAGACCTTAAAAAACTCTATGGGCTTTTCAAGTCAGGTTTTATCGAGTAAAAATCTTCAAATTATGTAAACGATAAAATAGCGACAAATATTCGCGCGGTTTTCAGACCGCAGAAACTTATCGTAACCGAATTTAACCCGACGTAGGTATTTACCGCATCCATTCTCTACAAATTTAATTACCCGTTAACAAACAGTTCCAATTTAATTACCGGCTTATACCTCATCGTAGATACCTATACCCAACCTTAAACTTTTAGTAGATATAAGGATTTGCGCATTGAATAAATTTACCCGTTTATTCAATCGACTATTTTAAAAACGCCCGGGCTATTCAGCTGACCTCCGTCCACCAGCCCTAGGATTCACCCTCTGGGTTGTTTGAGCTCAAAAAAAGGTTTCTACGAGCAGGATCAGGTTCAATTAAAATAAAGCAGGAATTGATCATGAGCGGAAAGTTCATTCTTTATTGATTAACTCGAATACTACTGCATCGAATGATCCCAAAATTTACCCGGATTCAATTTGGGTAAAATCCTTTCGTTCAAAAAAAAAAATCATCAAAATCTATCGTTGCGTTATCGAGGTAGCATTGATTGAAAAAAAAAAAAAAAAAAAACCAATTCCAAATTTTGTTTCTTGAATAACTCAAAAACCGCTGCACTGATAGTATTTGAATTTAAATCAGTTGTAAGGCAGGTGAAATCGCATCGATTGATTTAACGAAGGTTCAAATCGGTTCATTCGCTCACAAGATATTCGCACGGAACGTGGAGATCTAGTGAAAATTGAACCGCTCATTTCCGGGTTGATCATGACGTAACTTTCATTCTCTGTTTTTCTTGAAATGGGATTGTGAAAAATGAAATAATGATAATGAGATTATCGGTCCCTCTTGACTTCGGATCCATAAAACTTCGGGAGTAACTCGGTTTTGTAAAAGCAGATTGAAAAGCCTGAGTTATTAACGCACTACATTGCAATGCCTCAGCGAGTCCGGAGGGAGCGATAAAATCTGGAGTTAGGAAAACTGGGTTTCGAAGGATAATAAGAAATGGCTAGACGCGATTCGCACCAACCTCTCGAATCGCATAACGCGGTGAAAACTGGTCTTACAACTCGATAAAAATTCGCTAAGCTTTTTCTCGGCCGTATCTTGTGTACCTATAGATACTTTATTCAAATCTCTGAGATATTATGTCCACGAATGCAGCTCGGATATACTTTCGAGTATGTAGTAGGTACACACGTTCAGTCTCGTCCCATTCTAGATGCACCTCGCTTACATTCAAGCCCTGGGATTCTAAGGGATGGAAAAATCGCGTCCCTTCTTTACGCGATAGCTAGACTGTGATAAAATGCGATTTTCCTAAAGTTATTGCCAGTTGTCCGTTGGATATCAGACATTGAAATTTCCGGGGTTTGAGAAGTTGGAAAATTCCGTGATCCCGGTTTTCCAAATTTACCAAAACTCTCAGGGTCTCGGTGTATAAGTAACGTCGAAGGATCGGACAGCTTACGAGTCGTCGTCTAGATGTTCAAATACACAAAAATGCAAAACTTAACCCCGTGTATGCAATTCAATCTGGAACTTTACACTCGTGACATATTCATGCGGGAAAATATACATAAACCTATACCCATACGTGTGCGTAGCGAGGAAAGTTTACAGTGAAAAGTAAAGCTCACTGGTACTTCGCTTAGAAAGTATTCAAGGTATTCCCCGAAGTTTGGAGGGATTTTAAAATCTTAAAGTTGCGTTATAAATCTGCTGAAAAAAAAAAAAAAAAAAAAAAACCCGTATGTGAAAAAGGTCCTCGAGTTAGGATTGGTATCCTTTTTTGTCCGGGAATAAATACGAGATATACCTACCTAATCTTATTCAACGTATTCCTTCTACTTCGCTCTTATATCCCCTTTTTGCTCTCCAGTTCTTACTCCTTGCGTTTTTTTTTTTTTTTTTTTGTATATCGCAAGGACCAGTATTTCCTTCGTTATTCGCTTTTTATTCGCATTTCTTAACTTTTTGAAGAGCTCAAAGAGCCTTATACCCAAATTGAATACTTAGCTTCTGGCCTCTGACACGGCATCACAAACGGTAATGGAAGATTAAAAAAATCCGAGGAGCTAATCTAGAGTTGGAAATTAATTACCGAATACTAATTAACGATAATTTTTAATTATTATTTGCACTTAACACTCATTCGGATGAATAAATTTCACTAAATACGATATCAAATACCTAGATTCTATACAGCACGTGGCTCCGCTCGTCAGGAATTTTATAATCAATTTCTTCGTTTCATTCATTCGCCCAACATATGAATGAATAAATAAATAAATAAATAAATGAAGAGGGGACGAAGATTTCCGCATATTATTCTCGAATTCCTGAAAATACATGATGGATATTGCGCGGCTGTATGGATTTCCATTTTTTTTTTTTTTTTTTTTTCATATTCTCCATTAATTCCGTTCTATTCTCCATTCTGCGATCACTCTTCTTTTCTCTGTTTCTGTTGGTATCTGGTTTTTTTTTTTTTTTTTTTTTTTCTTTTAAGATAGAGAAATGAGGAAAGAACGAGCTGAACTCGGTCCAGGTTTCGCCTCGAACCTCTGTAAGTTTTTTTTTTTTTTTTTTTTGCAGTAACGATTTTCCTCAAAAATGTCGAAGATATTCAATAAAAAATGAGCCTCAATCTATCAACCATCGAAGTCTGAGGTCTTATATCTTATTTATGAAAAAGATAAAGGGAAATTTTGTTTTGTCTATAGACGTGTAGAAATCACGGTCTTATTCGGGAATACCACAAGGCATATATTTGGAGTAGTAAAATATAATTTTTATTTTTATTTTTTAAGAAAAGGTCTGTGAGACGACGAGTTAATACTGGAAACAAGCCATTTTTGAATTTCTAAAAAATACCTCTGTTATTTCAACCCGAGACGTAGAAATGCGATCTTTTAAAAATTGTATTGGAAATGGGGAAAAAGCCTTTGTAAATATTTATACTTTATCGTTCCTTTTCCCCGTTTCAACATCAAGTCATTCCCTACAGCTAACAATTCGACAACCCTTATTAACTCTCTCCTTCAATTTATCTCTGGCCTCATATTTCTACCCTCTGATTGTTTCAGGATTTCAAAATTTCGAAGTAATCGTCGTTATATGACTAATCGTACGTATGGGTGTGTATCAGGGTGGTCCTCAATTGGATTATTTGCCAGGGCCAGGAAGTCTCCAAATATACTGTACAGAAAAGGGACCGCCCCAAAGCCTTCAAATTTTGCCATTTGAGTAAAACACAATTTGCGACATTTCGCGGTTAATTTTTTTTCTTCCTATTGCAGTATAGCTCCAAAAAATCTGAAAGCTGGTACATTCCTTACCTGTAGTAGTATGTATTTCATGAAAATTCGACATAATTTTGGGAGCTACTGCGCACAAAAAAAAAAAAAAAATTTCTCATCTCGAAATCGTGATGAATAAAATTTAGTCGTTATAAATCTGTAAATTTTTCACGCATGCCTACTACTATTGGTAAGAAGTGTACGGAGTTTCAGATTCAGAGAAGCGATAATGCGATAGGAAGTCAAAAATAACCCCGAAGTACCGAAAATCGTGTGTTATTTAAATGGGAAAGTTCAAAGGCTTCGGGGCAGTGCTTATAGAATTGAGATAGAAACCCGGGGTTTTGATTATATTTTTTTTTGTATATATTTGGAGACGTTCTGGCCCATGGAAGCATTGAAATTCTAATATGACCGAATTAAAGACCACCGTAATATCGATACAACGGGATTATAGCATAATGCAAACGTATGCATAATACATACAGCTAAAAAAACCTCAGTTTGATTTTAGGTTGAAAACAAAATTTCCGGGGAAATGGCTAACTGGCTCCGGGAATATTTTGCAACAAAGTTACCCGCACACATTATTGTTTCAGTACATAGAACTTCGGTAGTAATAAACTGCCATAGGCTTTAAAATATGAATATCCGCGTTTGGTGGCGAGCGAAACAACAAGAAGAGTCATTATTTTTCGAATCATACGTTATATCGTTTATTTTATATTTTCAACTCGCTGCGCGTATGATTTTACGCTTTATCCAAAGCTTTTATATCTGCGTGAATCAGTTATATCATTTCCGTAGCTTTCGAGTACAAATTGGACTAAATTTGCCAAATTTATTAGCTATATCTTATTTAGAATCGCTTTTTTTTTTTTTTCCCCCTCATAGGGAATTTTGGATGAGATCTTGATCACAGATTTATTACACAAAGAATCACAGCTTTTTCATCATACCGCACGTGGAAAAACAGTTCTTCAACTGCTGAGACAGATTGATTGATTGATCAATTGATTAATATAACACCAGACGCTGGCAGACCCTTGGGAATAACAACCCTTGTCTTTTTACCTTGAACTATACTCGGTCGTGATTTTTTCGGTCAGTTTATATCGAGCTTTCGTGGCTTATGCAGCGACGTGGAGCCTCTCATCACCCTAATTCATACCAATTTTATCTCCACGTTTTTACCATCGCAAATATACCGTGAGAATCAGGTGAAACAGCACGGTCAATTCGCGCCAACACCGAATCACTTGAGTTTTTACGGGCGAGCCAACACACGAAAATCTCCCTAGAATCATTACGCGTCTCATCGCAGATCGTGCGAAAAATTATCCTAGGGATTTTCTAGCGCGACGAGTGGCTATTCCTATAAAATGCGTTCCGCATTCAGCGCCTGCGCACTTCGACGTGCTGTTTCGCCTAATTCTCACGGTACAAATGGGGCATTCCGCATCATTTCAGACACTAAAAAGAAAAAAACAGTATCCTCGCAAAATTACAACAAATCGGGCTACTTGATACGAACAAATTCAAGAGATTAGAAATTTTTTGACATTTTCTTGTACGGAATACTTAAATTTTTTCATTTTTCATTTAAACAGCGATATCTCGGGAACGATTAATCGATTTTTTTTAAGTGGCTTAAGTGACGTGAAATGCCCGACATAGGTACATAATGCCGCATAAACGGACGTTAGAACTTATTGACCCGTGGAAAAAAAAAAGAAAAAGAAAAAAAAAAAAAACTAAAAGAAACAGAGGAAGAGATTTTTACCGTAAATCTCGAAGCTGGTGCTTGAGAGGAGTTACGATAGAATTTTCTGTTAAATATTTGTCATCGCATCTCGTCTTCATAAGAATACCGTATTTTTCCTCGTTCCTGGTTTTTCTGCACGAATAATACTCGGCCGTAAAAAAAAGAAAAAAAATGGAGCAAAAATTCGTGCGGAGCTCATACAGCTACAGTAAAGGTATACAGGTACAAAGAGTGAGAGATCCTTGATGACGTCATCGAAATGTAACGAGATAATCCTTGGAAACTAATCCACACGGTATAATCATTCACGATCGGTTAATCTGGAATATGAAAGTGTGTCCAAAACGTCAACTGGGTTACGTGGGTACCAAATATATAGTATGTTAAAAACGCGACAGTTAACAGGAAAAATATTTTCACACAAAAATCACATCATTTTTTGACGAGTAACGGGATTATAAGATTGTAAAAAATAATTAAAAAATAAAAATAAAGAAACGGAAGTACCTACGCGCTTTACTAATTCCCATAGGTTAATTAAAATCAAAAGCTTCTGGGATTAAATCTTTCAAATTTATACGAAGCAAAAATATTTCACTCGTATGTATGGCTATATATTAGGTTGGCAATATTTTTTCGACTTTTTTTTTCCCTTCTAAAGCTCGCATAGAAATTTGTTGGTTTTATGGATTTTAAAAGCGCTCTCCTGATTTCAGCTCGATTGAAAATATTTTTAAAGAACGCTAAAGAGTTTATAAAATTTCAAAATTCAAAGAACCCGAACTTTGCCTTTTTTTTTCTCTTTTTTTTTTCTTCATTCTTCAGATTTTCACTAATTCAATATTTACTTTACAGGGCGATTCAGAATTCGTGACGAATCCCTTGAGGGGTTAATCCTCGTCAAAATTGGAATCGAAAGTTCCTCAGCCATTTTTCCGAAAAATGATTTTGTTCCTTCAATTTCAAGTCAAAATATCAAAGAGATCAATCAAGTCTTAATAGTAATATTTAAAGGTGACTCAAAACGATCAACGGTTTATCAGAATTTTTTTTTTTCTTTCAAATGATTGAGTGACCTTTAAATATTAATATTTTGACTTGAAATTTGACTGTGTTTCTCTCGAATCTACACAAAAAAAAAATATTGAATTAGTGAGAAACTGAACAGCAAAAAAATAAACATAAAAATAAAAAACTTTAACTCGATCTTATTGAATTTTCAAATTTTCAAAGATTCTTGAGCGACTACTGATTTTTTTTTCTCTTCGATTTAGCTGAAATTTGGAGAGGTCTTTTAAAATGCATAAAACTAACAAATTTGAAAAAAATTGAATAAATAAAGTCGCCAAAATATTTCTACTAGATTATTTTTTCGTAAAGATGAAACATCTATTTGATTTATCGTGCTGGTGCATGATGATGTACGGATTAAAAAGCAGTATAAACAATTCTTGAAAAAGGTTATAATACAAAAAAAAAAAATGCAAAAATGCAAAAACTGGTATAGTAGGTATATGAGGATATTAAAATCCATCCAAAGTTATGACACCCCCTTGTCTTCTTGGCGCGATGTTTTAATATCGCTTCGAGCATTTTCTTCCCTAGTGACCCTTCTTTGAGGTAAATTATCATTTTTATTATTATTATTTATTGCTTTTTTTTTCCAAAAAAAGGTAAGAGTTTGTAATATTCTATTCCCACTTCTTTACTTCTTCTTGATGATTAATTGAGCTATCACAGATCGGTCTTCATATCAGTTTTACAATTTAAATTTACCGCATGGTATACCTATGTATGTAGTTCTGAGTGGCCGTATAATTAAATGCGCAGCCTATAAACCTAATATAACTTCAAAATCTCGATTTTTAAATTTTGTTATTTTAAAATAAATCCTGCGAGCTGTGTGGGCCATAAATCCCAGATAGTACTCGAGCACATATACACAGACGTCTGTTTATACACCGAAGGGTGTTTATCCGCGGTTTATGGTATATAATACCAAAAAATGAGCTGCGTTATCAAAATACTGTTTAAATTCTTATAAAACTACTCGAAAAAATGGGATAAACATTACATTATGCCTTTATCTCGAAGATTTACAACACTTATGAGTTTCCTCTAGGTAGGCGTATAGCAAGGAGTGCCGCATGAATCAATAATTACTCAATGAATCAGAATCATCAATTTTTTGGTGATACCGACTTTATTTATGTAATTGACGAGGCTGGCGGTGAAAAAATTAAAATTTACACCTCCAACGGTCGCAGAATTATTATAGGTAGTATATACACGTGCGAGAAATTCGAGGGCGTAAATTCGTACCCCGAAATTTTGGGGGTTTGTCCTAAAATTTGAGGTAACATTGATCGTGAATTTAAGCGTAAAATCTCAACCCCAAAAATTTTGGGGTATATCGAATCTACCCCGTGAATGTTGAAGATTTTTATTCCCCGAGGGATATTTCGAGAAATAAAGAATAACACAATTCGTAATGAAAGAAAAAAGGTCTGAAGTACCTCTTCAACGAAATGCGCGTGAGCTGGGTAATACACTACGTTGTCTTTTACATGGGGTAATAGTCAAAATAGGAAAGAAAAGAAAAAAAAGAAAAAAATCAAAATCAGACAAAAAAAAGATGTTGCATTTGTTATTCTTGCTCGCAAAACGTAAAATTGTGTGCCATTACACACCCGGGGTTGTTCACCCCTAAATATATTTACCTGTACCTATACTGTATCGTTCTTTGGAGATTTTGGATTTGAAAACGGGCATAAATAGTAGCGAATGCTTTCACTTTTGACTGTTTGAAAAATTGAGTTAAAAATGATGTAAACGGTAAAAGAAAGGACTGGAATTTTCATTCCAACTGTTTTTTCAGTCAACTTAATGGAAGCGAAGAGCTTATGGGTTTCCGAATTTTTGTTTTTTTGAAACGGTGGAAAAGGGATGAATTATCCTCACACGTAGGTACTTATCTTTGCGCAAGGGATCTACGAGCATTTATTTCCCTGCTTATTCATGTGTTGAATTATTGAATAACGGGGATTTTCCAACTGTTCCTTTTTCAGATTTGCCACAAAGTTCCAAGCTTTCAGCTTTCAGTTTGCAGTTTGTAGTTTGCAGCGCGATATTCCATATACCTAAGTACCTACACGAAGTTGCTGCCACAATCTCGGAGATTGCAGTTATGCAAGGTACTACACCACGGTTTAAAAAGCTTAAAAAAGCTCTTCGCATATGGTTAACCTCAACGAGAATATCTGCCCTGTTCTTAACACACTCTAGTGCTTTATCTCGCATCCTGCAATTATGTTAATGAGCTTGATGTGCCGCATCGTTATAGCAAAATTTTCTACATCGACGGAGTAGTACTAGACTAAAAAAAGCTTCTATATAAAAAATCTTCATCAAAATCCGGCTAAGGACAAAAATGGAAAAGATCCAGGAGCGTAAAATCGAGCTAATTTTTTTGCATAAGAGGTAAAATCGTAGTTTCTCGGTCATTTCTTTATCAAATAAAATGAGACAGTGCTCAAAAGTGTGCTTTGCCACTGCCGAGTGTCTGAGTATTTCACAAGTGCAATAAATCGAGTGCAACTGTAAATAATTATACGATTTCTCTGATGATAACCGAATCTGTAAAAAAAAATTGAAAATTTTGAAAAAACGAAATACTTAGGCACTTTCTGCCGGAATGAAGCAGTAATCCCCAAAGTTTCATTCCGATCGGTCGTGTGGTATGGGAGAAATTACGAATCGCGTTTTCGAGGTGATCAGAGCGCCGCCATTTATGAATAAGTAACGTATGATATTTTTACTATCGCCCGGCTTCTTTTGACATTATTCATCGCATCCTGAGATAGCTGGCGTCTTAGCTCGCAGTTTTAGGCGACGAAACACGCGATTTTGGGTAAGTAGTAAGTTACACGCAGGTATAACGATTACAAACGAGATAAGGAAGCCCAGTATTTTTTTACATTAGTTTGGAAGACTTGAGTCTCCCCGTACGACGAGAAACGAGCTTAGAAATCGAATTCCGAAAAGTTCGCAGAGGCCAGATTGCCGCTGATTAAATATTTCGTGCAGAGTTCAAGCGGGGATTTTCAATCGACGATAAAACTGGCTCACCTTGCGAGGCTATCATTTTCGAATTACCCCAAAGGGAGATAGAAGCTTTCGAATTTGGGTTTGATTAGGCTTTTGCGAGGCTGAAATCACGCGAAAACCATTTTCGCACTCATACCCCATGAGCTGGCGACATTCCGCACAGGAGCTTAAAGCTCGTATAGCTATACCCAACTTCGACTATACCCACATATAATCGGAGTCTTTATGGCGTAAGAATTTTCCCGTGGCATACCTGTCCTCGGCGTTTCTCCGTAATTAGAAGGAAAACATTTTATACTCGTTAGTAACTTCGCGCGCTACGTATTAAACACCCCGAAGAAAAAGTCAAGTTTTTCACAGACTTATTTCAAAGAACTTTTACGAGGACAGGCTCACCCCTCTGATTTATTAGGTAGAAGATTAACAATCTCCAATTTACAACTCGATAATTCAATTTTCGAAAATTTACTGCTCACCAATTTTTACCCATACATAAACTGTCGACTAATTCGGTTGCCATTTTTTACACCGATCAATTACGTCCAGTATTATTAATTTGTCAAATTGTTCGTTGCCTTTGCATTATTATTTCTCTTAACAATTTACTTGATCCACTTTATCGGACAGATTCCTTATTTTTTTATCCCCCTTTTTCGCCCAAATCTCGCACTGTTCTCTCTCTACTTTTCTGATGAATATTTTTCCAACCCCCCATCATTCGACGGTCTAAATTCTAAAAGATATCTGCGTACAGGTAGGGTTTTTTATTTTCGTTTTTTATTTTTATTTCTGCCTTAGAGCCTTTTAGAAACTTCCGTTGAACCCGATGGGCTGGAAGACGAAGACTGCCTGGAGCTGGAATTAATTATTACCGGAAATCAGCATCGTATATAGTATATTTCAGCCTTGTCGTACGAAAAAAGCGGAGAATTTTCTTTTATTTTTTTTTCTTTTCTTGATTTATACATTTTTTCATCTTTTATATGCCGCGGGCTAAATCGTTCGAGCTTTTCTTCTTTCTTGAATGTTATTTCGGTGCTTGTTGGTCGGAAAAAATCTATCACTACCAAGTTTTTGGTCATATATACATTTTTGTATGTATTATACCAAAGTCTCGCGATTTTTTACCGAAAGTAAATTCTTTACCCCTGAACTTTTCTCACATGAAAATACAAATTCTATTCAGATATATAAATAAGATCAGTTTGATAGATCGCGCAAAGAGAAGAGGGAAAAAGGAAGAAAAAAGAAAAATAAATCTCTTTCGAATGCTGCCTCATCGTTCCATCAATCAATTTTTGCCAATAACAGATCTCATGACTTCTTGTCAATCATGTCATTCTCGATAGAATTTATGCCCACACGAAAAATGATGACGTAATACTATCGTTACCTAGTTTATGAAACAATGGGCTCTTTCTCCGGTGCATAAAAACTCGCCTTCCAAACTTGCGAGAAAACTAAGAAAAAAATAGAGAAGACGAAAAAAGGTCAAAATATGGAAGACAAATGTTGAATACGAAGAAAGGAAATAAAATAGAAAAGGGAAAAAGATACGGGTACGAATAACGAGAAAGTAAAACTTTGTTTCCGTTTTGTTTGAAAACCTTGTCTCGATCTCCTTGATCCGTGTCTTACAAAATTCATTTCAACGGCTCGAAAAGCAGAGAAAGTATTCATCACAATTGAAATTACCCTTGAGCCAATCTCCAAGGGATTATTTCTACACGTGTTGTAGTTCGGATTTTGGGCCTATTTTAAACCGGCCGCAAATACGGTTCACATACCTCTGAATATAGACTATATCAACATCCCCTAATCCTAAGACGAATCGCAGTTTAGTGGTCGACCAATGTATGCATGTATCTAGGATTTCCTCAGAAAATCCGACCTCGTTGAGACACAAGACTGTAAGTATACATAGGTGTGGGTGTAAGTACCCTTGTAATTACCCCGTCTGAATCGAGGCCGAGTTGAGCTTATATTTTAAGGCTTCACATACGTAAGTACATAATATACCTCTATACATACGTAGGATATAAAGCAATAAGTTGCTTCATATAAGGGTTGGCGAGGAGCACAACCCGATCATTTTCTACTGATTAACCATCGATGTATACATTCGAAAAAATCAGATAGAATATTTTTCAACGAATTTCGATGACTCTTTTTTTTTCTTCGCCTGCTATTTGATGCTGCAGTCTATTTTTTTGCGTAGAGATTAAAGCCATTTTGATTTCACTCAACGAACCGTCAGACGGAATTTTAAACGCACCTAAACGTACCTATTTTTCCGTTCCATAGCCGTTTTACAACAACATTAAACGTGTGTCGAGCTTTAGTACCTTTCAGCTCTTAATTCTTAGATAGAAATAGGTAAGTACTCGTATATGTAGGAGTAACCCGGACACCAAGGTTGGCAAAGTAAAGTTGTGACCTAAAATCCCTGACAATGAAAGTTAGCAATAAAAGAATTGGCTCTTTGAATTCTGAGAGACTTTTAGATTACATAATTCTGGCGTATAGAAGAGAAACAGAACGGCTACTCAATACAAAATTAAACGAATTGCTGAACGATTTTCATTCTCTTCTCGAGTATATCGCTGAGGTCAGATTTTTGACTATTCAAATCGCTTTGTTCCGAAGTCGGAATTTTAAGCTTCTAGAATAAGAAGAAGGTGTAATTAAGTTTTAATGTTTTCCTAAATTTCACTCAAAATTGAATGGACTTTTAATTTATCTCTGAGTATATCTCGTCTTTGAAATGAAAATTTAGACAATTTTTTTCATCCGTCGCCCCTCAACCTACCTCTGAATAAATTATTCCACTCAACTCTTGGCTGCAGAGACTTTTAAAAGATGGTTTTTTCGGTATTGGTATTATGGAACTTCTGAACTGTTTTGAATGATTGTAATCAGCTGATTGAATCGTTCGTACAGAAATGATCCAGCAAATGCAAAATAAATAACTAGTTGAAAAAAAAAGAAGGAAAGAAGAGATCAAAAAAATAAAAATAAAGTAAAAGACAACCGAACACTATACGATATCAAATATTTGAAACTTAATTCCCGGTTTAATACAATAAATTATTTGATAAAATGAAATCTCGAAAATAAAAAAAAAATTAAAAAATTTGACGAAGAAAATATTTTCTGAATGTATTATACGTTGCGAATATACCTGAGGAATTCTTTTTTGATATTCACAATCTACCGTAACTCGCGAGAGTTATGTGTTTAATCTCTCGCCGCGAAAGGGGTGAGCAGGAAAGCGAAGAGGCTTCGGACTTTTCACTGGGGACGTAGAAAAAGAAAAAGAAAAAAAAAAAGAGAAAAAAAATTCGGGATTACTTAATACGTAGGATTAACAACGTGTTAAAAAAAATAATTTCCGATTAAATATTAGGGAAATTATTTGATAATTCAGAATGAAGAATTTATTACTTGAAAATAATATGCGCGATAATTTCTAGCCGAAATTTTATACAGCTATTTGTGTGTGGATTCTGAGTGAGATATCAGCCGATCGTAAAAGGTCGTAAAAAGTTTATAATTCTGGGAAAAAGACTTTCGCGAAACATTGAGCTGAAAGAAAAGAGGAAAAAAAATTCCATTTATTATTTTGTCATTTCGACGAATGGCTCTTTTTCTGCTCCGCGAATCATATATCCACTCTCACCACTCTTCATATACCGGAGATACGAGGTATAGCGGATGACTGTCCGGAACAGAGGGAACTTTTATTTTGTTCATAGGTATACACGTACGTCGAGTTTTGCAAAAAATCGGAAAAAAAAAAAAAAAAAATTAATAAATAAAGATCTTAAAATTCAACGACAAATTTATCTCACTGTGATTCAAATTTCATTATTCATTATATGTGTACTAGGGTGGTCCTTATTTAGGACTCGGACAAATTTTTTCGCAGGCTCCAAATCATTCGAAAACAATTCCCTAATTTTTTCAAATTTTTATCTCAACTCTAACCCCTCCCACAAAATTTTCGATATTTTTTTAATTTCGACGATAAATTTTTGAGTCTACTTTCGCTATTGACCGATAATGTCCAGGAAATTAAATTTCGCATTTCTTTCTCAATAGTAAGAAGAAAGATAACATGTGGTTTGAATATCGCAGATTCATCATCCCTGCTGACCTATATGTCGGTTTAAAAATCACCCTCACTTCTCGTTTCCGCTAAATCGGTCAGATTGCCCGGATGCTAAGCACCTCTCCTGACAAACAATACCTAATTAGAGCCAGTAACTCCACCTTGGTCAACTCACTAACTAACCTGCGTCTATTTCGGTCCTGATAAGTATTCCGACGTAAATCACCTCGAGTACTAAAATAACGTGAGCTAATTTGGTAAATTAAAGGCAATTAAAATATACGCGAAACGTATACGATGTAAAAAATTATAAAAAGGTTAACAAAGATATCGACCCGCTTCTTCTGGCTCCCACCGCGAAAATTTCTAGAATTATTTAAAATATCAAAATTGCCAAACATTTGAGATCTTTCATTCAATTAACCCGCAAAATCTTACATCGTGTTACGAATGTTCACGCATATTAATTGGCCGGTACAAGTCTGTCAGCTCTGCTGATTCCGAATCTGAGATTCGAAATTCCTAATTCTGCACATTTCTGCAACTAATATCTCGAACGTTTTAAGGATTCGAATATTCATACTGATTCCGCGGTTCTGAATTTTGAAATTCAGATCTCAGACTCGGAATCAGCGACCCAAAAAATCCCCGGGCACCAAGACAGACGTTCGTACTACTTCTTTCGGTCAAGTTGTATGAACAATGAGCATTAGTAAAACGACGTAGGGTTTGCGCTGCTCTTTCCAAAGGTTCATTATTTGACATGATTCTAAAGATAATTGCGGTAGAATCTGAAAAAAGAATAAAAAATTTAATCACGCGCGTACAGGCGTGGGCATTTGAAATCACACCCGGATTTCACCTGACTAACGATCAACTCTAAAAAGCTCTACGAGCGGAAGATATGGAGAAACATTCAAGCTCATAATTCCTATTGTCAGATGTAATTGTGTGCACTGGCAGAACTATTAGCAAATTGACCGAGATCCTCCGGTTCTACGTTGTCAAAAACAATATTGATTCAAGGGGAGTTCCACAAATGGAGAATTTACACACTCGAACCTCCATACCAGTGTCTAACAATCTGCACATGGTATTGGGGCATTTTAATTAAAGGAGCTTTTTGTGTAACCCGATAATTGCGACGGTTTTTGGTTTTGGTTTTTTTTTTGTTCATTGTTTGTTGTTCGTTTATCCAGCTTCCAAAGCAAGCAAGCACTCTTTGAGCCTCGAACTTTTTGCCTGTGCAACGTGAATCTATACCCAAATGCGTAAACGAACAATTAATGAGGAAGAGTCGATCCAAACGCGTGACAGTGGAAGGAATCGTCTTGATCGGACTGCGGGTTACATTTCAAGCACAGAATACATTCCGACGATAAACAAATTTCATTAAATTTCGTTTTCACTGCAACTATATACCTTCGACTTTTCCATGCAGTAATTTGCCTTCTAGCTATAGCTCAGCCCACTAACTCTTTCGATATGGATTATAATAGTATTGCTTTAGCAATCAATCGAGAAGGAAATGCTCTTCGAGATATGAAAAGCTGACCGGATTTCCAGGGTCGAATTCGTATTTCTACGTGTTTCTCTTCACGAGCTATGAAATGTCGGAAACGTAGAATGTCACCTTTCGAAAATCTGCAAGCCTAGTTTCAGTGTAGCAGCTCACATGGGATAAGATGCAGGTCGAAACTACATCGTCGTAAAAGATGTGAACGCTCATAAATTCACCCTGGTAACACATTTCGTATAAAACGTCACTGTGAGGGTTGAAATCACAGCTGTGCAGGATCGTAAAAAGGAAAGAGCACAAATCCATAAAAAGAAGTCAAACTAAAAACACCGATACCCGTGAGTTCGCTGGAAATATTGAGCAGTCGAAACCTTCCCTTAAAAATTTCACCTTTCCCTGTGACAGGAATAGGAAATCCTTCGACGTAGGTACTGTGGGGTGGGTCTTGATTTGATCATTTTCGAATTTCAATGATCCCATGACGACCAAAAGGGACATAATTATCTTCAAATCACTGGTACAACTTCTAATTATGTCCCAAACTGCCACTAATCAGCTGGGTCGATGGAATATTTTTTCAAAACGTACCGGTGATTAAGAAAAAAAAAAGTAGTACCCTATGATACGATGTTTAAAAAGTGTTCACTTACCTGAGCAACAAATGCCGGATATTCATGCCGGTAGAGAAGAAGCACGCTGATGAAATGTGCCACAGAAAATAAGATTCCAGCGATGCATGCGTGCCTCAGTCTGATCGGTAGAAGTGCATAGGCCATATAGATGAAGAAACAAGCTGCCCATGCGGTGGCCAAAGGACCACCCAAACTGGGATTAGGTTCTTCATCCAAATTTACCGTCCCTATCGGATAGGCCAGGTGTAAACTCAAGGAGACTTGAAGAGCGAGAAGTGTCGCTAAAACAGCTCCACTGATCCCGGCTAGCCATACCTCGTTCATTCCTGGCCTTGATATTGCCGCGACAAGTCCTGGAGCAAAATTAATACCAATTGTACATAGATATTAGATACTCGGAAGCATAGGGTTGTTAGATGTGATCGAAGAGCAGCCTTTTGAGTCCAGGTTCTAGTTCCGAATTCTGATATTACCAATTCACGATTTTTAAAAAGGGTATTTTCCCGGAAGTCCACATAGTCGATTTCAAAAACTTTGAAACGAAGAACACCGTCGGCTCGAAATTCCGAAAGTTTAAATTCACGAATGTATTTATTCATTGTTTAATAACTCGGGCTGTATCGATAGCATCAAGATCAATATAAGTTTGGTCAAATTATTCGTCCTCAGATTCTCTTTTTGGTAAAAAAAAAGTTTCAAAATCCTATCGATTATTTATGACATCGTGAACTTATCAATTTAGGTAGACAAAATAGGTTTCCGTAAATGGGGTCTCGATTGTAATGAATTATCTTTAGTCTTCACATCCTGAGAAATACTCGAAATTCTTGAATTCTCAGGCTTTCGGGGGTCTGGACCTTCGGTGTGTGAATATTTTTCTTCTGAAAATTGTAAATCGTCTCGAAACTTAAAAAATTCCGAACTTCAACCCGGCTCCAACCCTTTTCTGGGAGCTTTTGTCTCTCCTTCAACTAAAAGCTTCTGCTTTTTGTGTTTTCGTATACCATCAGCATAGCTTGGTAGGTTTCACCCCTTCTTAGGCATTTACAGGACAACGCCTCCTCCGAACTCACGTGTCTGAACACCAGAACCCTTCCTCCCTTATCGAAGAGGTATTGTACGTGGTCGACAGACACCTGCAGGTGACCATCCCTGGGATTTTATTCATTGTTAAAATCGATGTCTTGCGATACGCGATTTGATGTAACGGGTAAACTGTATACCCATCTCTCGACATAGTTTATGTTTGGGTATAACGAATGATGAGCATATTTGTTTACGAACCTATACACAAGTTGGCAACAGGTAAACAGCGCGTCTATGCTATTACAAATATTGCCCACATTAATTGAAAGTGCTTTCGCAATCTATTAGGAATAGGACAGTAAGCAGTAAACTGTCAGAGTTGTACAAGGACGAGGTATAGGGTAAACAGAGTGAATATAGACCGGGATTGATGGACCACAAAATTTTCTTCTACATCGTATCTTGATGAATAGGGTAGACGTACCGTTTTTGGCCATCACTTGCTCCGTTTGTGGCCATACCCATTACCACGTAAATGAAGGCCTGGCCACAAACGGTACAAAACTATTTTAACAGCCCTAATTATTAAAAACTTCACTTTTAAACAATCAAGTACTGGAAAAGTTCGGTCTAATATTTGCTGTAGGGTATGTTTCCGTATTTAATTCAATACCTGAATAGATTTATAGTGCCAGAAAGGAGGGAAGCATTCGTGAAGCATGGCCACAAACGGTACAAAACTATTTTAACAGCCTCAATTATTAAAAACTTCACTTTTGAACAATCAAATACTGGAGAAGTTGGGTCTAATATTTGCTGTAGAGTATGCTTTCATATCCAATTCAATAACTGAATAGATTTATAGTGCCAAAAAGGAGGGAAGCATTCGTCAAGCATGGCCACAAACGGTACAAAACTATTTTAACAGCCTCAATTATTAAAAACTTCACTTTTAAACAATCGAGTACTGAGAAAGTTGGGTCTAATATTTGCTGTAGGGTATGTTTTCGTATTTGATTCAATAACTGAATAGATTTATAGTGCCAGAAAGGAGGGAAGCATTCGTCAAGCATGGCCACAAACGGTACAAAACTATTTTAACAGCCTCAATTATTAAAAACTCCACTTTTAAACAATCGAGTACTGGGAAAGTTGGGTCTAATATTTTCTGTAGAGTATGCTTTCATATCTAATTCAATAACTGGATAGATTTATAGTGCCAGAAAGGAAGGAAGCATTCGTCAAGCATGGCCACAAACGGTACAAAACTATTTTAACAGCCTTAATTATTAAAAACTTCACTTTTAAACAATCAAATACTGGAAAAGTTCGGTCTAATATTTGCTGTAGGGTATGTTTCCGTATTTAATTCAATACCTGAATAGATTTATAGTGCCAGAAAGGAGGGAAGCATTCGTCAAGCATGGCCACAAACGGTACAAAACTATTTTAACAGCCTCAATTATCAAAAACTTCACTTTTAAACAATCGAGTACTGAGAAAGTTGGGTCTAATATTTGCTGTAGGGTATGTTTTCGTATTTGATTCAATAACTGAATAGATTTATAGTGCCAGAAAGGAGGGAAGCATTCGTCAAGCATGGCCACAAACGGTACAAAACTATTTTAACAGCCTCAATTATTAAAAACTTCACTTTTAAACAATCGAGTACTGAGAAAGTTGGGTCTAATATTTGCTGTAGGGTATGTTTTCGTATTTGATTCAATAACTGAATAGATTTATAGTGCCAGAAAGGAGGGAAGCATTCGTCAAGCATGGCCACAAACTGTACAGTGGCAACCAACGGTACATCTGCCCTAAACTTATTCATGTCTGTTACAATGTGCTAAATAACAAAAATATATAAACGATTCTGATATTTCCAATCAATTTTTGGGTTATAGAATTTCGCAAATTCGAACGATTTTCAAAATTCAACAATATGGGACCTGAAAAAATCGCAGAGGGATCGACTATTCGGTTTTTAAACTTCACTTCGGTATCTGAAGATCGGAAATTTTATAAATACCAAAATTTAGGTCGACTAGATATTTTGATTCATCAAACCGATCAGAAATTACAGAAATAACGAGAGTCAATTTTCACACCAACTGTTTTTCGTAATATACGGACCGATTATAAGGAACACTTTTTTTCGTTTACATTTTGATCCATGCATGAATATCTAGAATTCCTTTAGTTCATTTTGCTCGAATAATTTATCACTTATTACATACTATATAAAAATAAAAAAAATGACAGTATTTTCTTTTTATATTCCATTTTGTTTTTTTTTTTTTTCGATCCAACCAGATATGAAGTTTTTCCCCAAAGTCACGATTCACTCCGGAGAACACTTCATTGGAAAAATATAACCAAGATATAAACCTCCCTAACACCCGGAGGGCCAAAGGTACACCCTTTCAGATCTGCGAGTTTAAAATTTTTTAAATTTTATTTTTTTATGTAATATATATGTGTCAGGGATGTTGTATCCCTCTAAATTTTTTTCTAGTAAAAATCACGCCGCTTTGAACTAATAGAGTAAAATTTAATTCCGAAAATTTGCAGAGATATATACGATTGTATGCCTGATAACGATCGTATAATCGTTTATCTCAACGCTCTATGATCATAGATTGGACGAAAAGCGACACAATGTAATGAAATTTGGGTTTGTGAGTGAACATTCTAAGGGATGATTAGCCGCTGATTCCACGAATACGAAAATTCACAGTTTTGGACTGACGCGTTTACTAGCAAACCGTGAACAAAGTGATTAGCCTAACCCCAAGGATTACTAACGTAATTTAATGCTCTCCTCAGTATCCTGCGGACCTTAGGAGGAGATCTACCCTCGAGGATGCAAGGTTCATATGATATTCGTAAATAAAATAGCTATAAAAGTGGAGAAACTATTTTTAAAAACTATTCACTTTCTGTAAATAAATTTCCCATCGTTTATACAGCCTAATTAAAGTTCGATGATCGAGGGGCAATTAATCGAAAGATTCGATGAAATACATGAAAAAATGTTGTCATTTATCAGTCATTAATATATTTATTAAATTCATTCTGATTGATGCATATGGTATATTAATTTTTAATCAAAACTGGTAATTGCATGAATAAGTGAATCAATCGGTTCGCTGAATATACTGAATTGTTTAATGAATTGTACGAATGACATTCGATTAGCTGATATAATAGGTAGAAATGAAATCATACATTTCACAGAAGCGTTTAAGAACGTGAAAAGGCATTTTATTTTTAAGTATTCAGAAATGTAGAAAATTTAGTAACGTTTCAGGGTGTTTCACTTTGCCTTAGTCTCCCCTACGGAAGGATTAGCGATTATAAATGAGTTTAAAAGGCTCTGATACATGCATTTTGTATGATAATAAATTAGCAAAAAAATAAAATGACGCGAATGAAAATGGAATGATTAATAAAAAGAATCGACCAACCGTTGAATGAACGCGCTTTTCTAAAGTCCACATTTTTTACCCTGATGAAGACAGTTCTCTCAAAAATTATCAACACGAATTTTTCTATAAAATAAATTCCTGTTTTTTTTTCTTTTTATATTATTTTCTATTTTTGCTACCCAATCAACTGTATCAAACCCATATATTCCGGGGTGAAATTCGCCCTTAAAAATAAATTACAGTATGAGTTATGCATTCGGTGAGCAAAGTTCGCAGGTAGGTGCGAAAAAATGTTCTTCATAAATTTTCTTTGGCGTGAAAATTCACTCTTAAAGAGTGAAAATCGTGCGACTCTTAACTCCACTCGCTAGAAGAATGAGATTTCACTCTTGAGTCACGGTTTTTTACTCTTTTTTTCCGCTCCTTGCGAGAGTGGCACGATTTTAACTCCAAAAAATGCAAATAGACCAGTTAATAATTAATTTACTCACCACCGTAGACAGCAAGACAACCTATCAGTGTCAGAGCCATCGAGAGGTGCTGGGGTTCTTGAATTATTGTGAAAAACGGATCGGGAGTTGTGAAACTCAGACTTAGGCATAGCAGAACTCCCAAAGCTATTGCCAAGCCTGCAAGGAGTCCCAAGACATGGGTCATGTTGCTTTGGTTCATGCGGAGGAAGTATCTTTGGTACAGCATCTCGACCTGCGGGAAAATTTTGAAAAAGAAAAAAAAATTCGTCAGAATAACTTTGGAATTTTCTGTTCATTTTACATAATATGAGTGGCGTGGGTGCCGAAATTACCTGAAACGACTTCATACTGTATTATCCACCCTTGACCTTAATTCTTTTTTCTCGCTTTTTCATTTCTCATTTTATGCTATTCTATTTTCTTTTTGTACCCTAGACGCGGAGATGAGATACTTTACCGTGATTTAGACGCCCTAATATATGAGACTGGGCGTCTAGACGTCCAGAGACTCGAGTATAGATTGACGTAACTATAACTTTCGAACACAACGGTACATATCGACTATACATATACGTGTCATATTCTACAGACAAATACGTGTCGTAAATTTGAAAAAATGAAAATAACAGAAAAAAAAAAGATCGTTCTGATTGGTTATCGGATACTCTCGACTTTCGCATTTCGTCGTTTCGCTGTGATAAAGGCGTTACGAAAACTTCCAAAGGTCAGAAATTTCTTCCTTAAATATAAAAAATATTTTTATACGTCATGCTATTCGATTGGAAAAAAAAAAAAAAATAAAAAATAGCAAGTCAATATTCCGAATAAAAATTGCAAGACCTAGGCGATCTAAGTACCAAAAAAATTTTTGAATTATTTCATGACAAACTTTTGAGACAGTGCGACTATATCACATTTCAATTTCTTTTTCTTTTTTGGCAAACTTTTCGTACATAATGCATGTCTTTTTCTTCTTCAGAATATAGCAAATTTTTTTTAAAAAGTTCTATACCACAACTTGCGACAGTAGAATAGGATTTTTTTATAATTTTAGTGCCAGTGCCCAGTTAAGGAACAAAGATGAGAGATTCTTTATTTTTCCCCAAAGTTTACACCGATAAAAAATAAGTCTGATGATTTATCAGATTCACCCGCCTTTCAGACGTCAAATTGAGGGAAATTATCCTTCTAGATCCAGACTTCCTGGCAGACAACGTCAGACGTCGAGATGCCGCGCCGTTATGGACTGAAAGGTACGTGGCTACTAAGGGTGAACTGACTTTTGGCCAATTCTGAAATGTTTTTATCGCTGATCCTCTCTCTATACAGAGTTTCACTGTTTGGCAAACTGACAAAGGTCGGTACACTTTCTTTCGGCAGACAAGTTCATGGACACATTTGCCTTTACATTGGTACCAGTATTTACTGATGATCCGATAGGGGTATAGCTCTAAATTATAGTGGCAATTATTGCCCGAATCGGGATAGAAGGTCTAGTTTGATTATCCAAGACCTCAATTTCATTGTCCTTTACTTCTTCCCTAAGAATTATTACTCTGTTTCACTATAATAATTATGTCCTTCATGAGGATTCATAGAGGTACAAGTCAGAAAGAACGCTTGCAGTTGAAATTCTGATAAGCATCTCTTCGTCCTAATAAATTTTCAAATTCTACTTACGACCTTAAAAGTCTGCGGAAAATCAACTCAATGATTAATTTTATTTTAGACAAAACGTTTTATTAAAGATTGAGGAGCTGTGGGTCGAACACCGCAGAATCACGAAGCCTCTATGAATTCTAGGGTCTATAGGTCCAAACTAGAATTTCAGAAGTCTAATTCCCGCCTAAACTTCTCCAAAATTGACGTAACTCTTACTTTTAGGTGCAAATCAGAATTTCATTACATGCGCTGCAATCCTGCCCTCAAATTCTAGTTTGCGCCTCCAAGTCGTGAATGAGAGTTTGTAGAAAGAAACTAGATTGTCTATACCGACTCGTTTGTATTTCTTATTTTTTCTATTCAAAAGTTCGAGGACTAGCAGAAATTGAGTAATTTCAAAATGAATTTTCCATCTTCAAAGATTCTGAAAATCGATATAATTATTTTCAGAAGTTATTTTACGGCAATGAGTATGTGAAGTCTTACAATTTCGAGTCAAAAATACGAATCAGTAGCAAAATTGATTGGCTGCTGACTCACCCGGCTTCTTAACAAACAAACGTTTCAATTATTTTCATTCTTAAGCAGAAGAAAAATAACCCTTGGTATGGTTTTAGATCCTTTCGTCTTCCTGGCGCCGAACTAAGAAACCTTATTCCAGCAGCAGACGTACTGGCGACGTAGAAATACGTCTCGACGATATCCGGGACACAAAAATGGATTGATCAATCCAATTTTTAATGATTTCGGATCTAAATGAACCAGAAATTTATTTGCCATTTCCTTCTCAGGACGAAATCCTCGAGTATCGAAGTCACCGATACGTTTTTATTCTCTGGGGAAGAAATAGACTCACGATAAGTCAATTCGCAGAAGATATATTACCGCGTAAGGAATTATACCGGATAGTGATTTGGCAGCTAGCCCAAACACGGAACCGCTCTCTTTTTTATGAAAATATGAAGAAAAATCAATCTCGCATCTATCGCGAATTTTTTTTTTTTTTTTTTTTTTTTCAATCCGACGTTGTTTTTCTTCTTAGTTCAACATATACCACTAAGGAAGAGAGACGAGGCTTTTTCTCAAAATTTTTTACTGATTGAAAATTGATGGTAAAAATGAAGACGACTGATAAACTTAGAGATTAGGGATCGGACGCTTTCATTAGACCAAGTCTCTCAATTAGTTGATTTCTGAAAAGCTTGAAAGAATCTGGTACCCGTATACGTTCCTAGAACACGGACGGGTTCGCCTCCGACTAGCTTTTGTAGAACAATTGTTTGGCCAACAATAAGTGCGAAACAAAAAGTTAATCAAGGTATACTTACGAAGCGAATAAATTTTCACGAGCTGCTATACGATAATTTGGTGAAAGAGGTAAAGTTCGAGGTATATACCATTTAGAAAATATAACAATAACGAGAAAGTGGTCGGCGATTTCGACGACTTTAAAAAACCTCAGCCATCTTTATATCCAGTACTATACTGAATCCAGATTAATTCTCCTTGGGTTAGAAAATCGAACATTCGCGCTTTCTGAACCGTGGAATACTCATCGAGATGAAAAGAGCTCGCAGCTCCCCATTCTCAGAGTTGGATAAATATACCGTGGAAAATATTGCGGGTAATTTTATTTATCCTCATAATTTTTGGTCTTCAAAACTGGGCTGGGCTGAAGTTAAGAATTTCAAAAGTCCCGAAAGTTCAAAATTCCGAAAGCTAAAGATCCGGAAGGCCAAGTCTCCGAAACTCGAAATTCACCGATGTGTTCATTCAGTGTTTAATAACTCGGGCTGTATAGTATTGATCGTATCGAAACCAATATAAGTATGGTCAGATTAATCGTCTTGAGATTTACTTTTTGGAAAAAAAAAAGTTCCGAAATTCTATCAATTATTTATTACTTCGTGAAGTTATCGATTGAAGAGGGTCTCGGTCGAGGGGTCAACCACTCGTCGATTGAACGTACGTACACCTGACTTCGAATCTTCAAGACTTCATGAAGTCGACTGACTTCAACTGACTTCAGCAGACTTCAAGTGACTTGAACTGACTGCAACTGACTTCAGCTGACTTCTAGTAACTTCAAGTCGCTTCAGCTGCACTGACTTCTACTGACTTCGACTGACTTCGGCAGACTTCAACTGACTTGAATTGACTACAACTGACTTCAGCTGCACTGACTTCAACTGACTTCGGCTGACTGCCACTGACTTCAGTTGACTTCTAGTGACTTCGAGTGACTTCCGCTACACTGACTTCAACTGACTTCGACTGACTGCAGCAGACTTCAAGTGACTTCAGCAGACTCCAAGTGACTTCAGCTTACTTCAGCTGACTTTAAGTGACTTTAGCTGACTTCTAACTGACTTCAACTGACTTCGACTGACTGCAGCAGACTTCAAGTGACTTCAGCAGACTCCAAGTGACTTCAGCTTACTTCAGCTGACTTTAAGTGACTTTAGCTGACTTCTAACTGACTTCAACTGACTGCAACTGACTTCAGCTGACTTCTAGTGACTTCAAGTGACTTCAGCTGCACTCACTTCAACTGACTTCGACTGACTTCAACAGACTACAAGTGACTTCAGCAGACTTCAAGTGACTTCAGCTTACTTCAGCTGACTTCAAGTGACTTTAGCTGACTTTAGCTGACTTGAACTCGCTTCTCAGCTAGATGCACACTTGACTTCAAGAGTGGCTAACCCGTCGGTCTCGGTTATAATGAACTATTCTTTGTCTTCACATCGTGAGAAATAGACCGAAATTTTCGGATTTTTGACCAGTCCGCATTCCGATCTTCCGGAATGTTAATATTCTGAAGTTGAAAGTTTCTGAAAATTTTAAATCGCCTAAAACGAATTCGTAACTTTAAATATTCGTAGGTTCAATCCGGCCCCTTTGAATCGCACTTTATGTTGCTAGGTAGTAGACTAGCTAGATCTCACGTTTGAGATATAATAATTACCTACTCGCCTTGGCGTGCAAACTGCAGGGGCAGCTAGTGCAACTTGCAACAATTCACACGGACGAGCATGCGCGTTTAAAATCCTGCAGAATCTAACTGGTAACTTTAACATTACTGCAGCATTGACTAAACTATGAACAATTATAGCGTGATATGGTTATACACGCATATACACTTTAGAGGTTTAAAACAAGGGAGTAACTTTACTTGGTTTCAAATCTTCGTTAATATTTCATGTCTAGAAAGGCTAAACTTTACTCAATTAACTAAGAAACTCAAAAACCGTAGTGAATCATAGAGCCCCGAAATAGAACAGTCGAAAATTATGAAAAAGCATAAACCACCCTCTGTTTCCCGGTAGGAAATGAAATTTGATATTTTTCTATTTGAAATTTGAAGATCATCGTAGAAACCTCTTCGATCCGCAGCAGATTGCGAACTTCAATTTTCACCAAACACCTCGTTAATCTAGTCTTCAACTCTTGAGTTTGGGCTAATTCTTCCCCAAATTGAACCTAATTAGAGAAAGACAAGTACCTACCGGTTAGGAATTTATATTTTAGGTCGAACACTCGCGACCAATATCCCATACGCATGTAAGTGGAATTTCCAATTAGTTCATTCCCGAATTGAAACAACCTGCAGGATACCCGGGATCGGCTTGTCCCAGTTTCCTGTACGTTTTTGCCTCTAACTCACATCAGACGGTCTAATGCCTATAACAAACTTACTCTCGAGGCACCTTAGGCCTTTTTAATTAAACGAGTCTTGAGCCTCGCTAGCTCGTTGTGAGAATTACAATTAGTGCGAGGGTCGACATGGTCCCTCCTTTCCTGCATGCACTCCGTAACTTCCGTTTAAGAAAGTGGCCAATTTATTCCTCGGACATTACAGTAGCTAATGGAGGTTCAGAATTTTTCAAATTTCATAAGCTCGGAAAGATGGGTCGAAAATTAAAAAATTTTCAAGCAAATGACTTGGATTAGGAATAAAGGTTCTAGTTTTATGAGAGAAACTCTCATTTTCTCTTTTTTTTTTTTTTTTTCAAATTTGATTCGCACCTAGAAGTCAGAGTTGTGTCAGTTTTGGGAAAATTTAGGCACAAACTAGACTCTTGAAGTTCTAGTTTGGACCTCTAGATCCTAGAATTCAGAGAGGCTTAGTGATTCTGCGGTTTCGACCGACAGCCCCTCGATCTTAATTAAAACAAATTTTTATCTCGGGTTGATTTTATCCCAGACTTTTTAGGCCTCAAGTAGAATTTGAAAATTTATTAGGATGTAGAGACGCTAATGAGAATTTCATACGCGAACGTTGATTCTGATTTACACCTCCGAATATCCTCAAGTAGGAAATATAATTCTACCGAAACGGAATTTAATTTATCTTTGCAAGACTAATTGAGGTTTGTCGAGGATCGAACTAGAATTTCTATTCCGAATTTTGAAATGAATTGGATATTCATTCATTTCAAATCTACTTTTTTTCCACTTTTTATTATATCCTCGAAATTCTATCGAACATCACTAATGTTATTACGGTGTTATATGGGAAGAGTATCGGATGTGTGTATGTATATACATGCATATGGGGCATTCCACGTAAAGTCAGCCATCTTCAGACCTCAATACCTTCGATTTCATTTTTCTTCTAGGATTTTGTTATGCTATGTGAGAGTAGTGCCCCTGATTTATTTCAAAATTTTTGAACAAATTTTTTTTTTAATCACTAATTAAAATATTTTCCAAATAAACGTTCAACATTTGTACTTTGATTTAATAAAATATATGTTTCTTACTTTGACTATTAATTTTGTTACAAGAAACAATTGAAAAATTTCAAATCGTAATAAAAAATCTTCTAATTAGGAGACATTGTTTTCTTATTTATTGCATAGCAACTGGGAATCGAATTTCCCCATTTTGGACGGAACGTTATTATATGTAAAAAAAATACGTAGAATCTGAAAAACGATGTCTCAAAATTTTCAAAAATGACATAATTGATGAAATTTTGATTCTTTTCTTTGAACTTCAGTTACGACAGCCTAAACGTTGCGGAAAATTTCTGAAACATTTTTTTTCAAAAAGTTGGATTCAAGACGAATCCTAACATCTCCTTGTTTTTGCTGATACGACTTTTCAATTTGGAGATATCATCGATCAAAAATTCGTGAATTTCGAATATCGTAAAATTTAGGTTTGCAAGAACTCCAGAACGGCGGTTCGAAAAAATTGGAAATAAATCAGGGACACTACTCTCGCGCAGTATAATAGAATACTAGAAGAAGAATAAAATCGAAGGTATTGAGATCTGAAGGTGGCTGACTTTACGTGGAATGCCCCATGTATGTATAAAACCTCGAATGTAATAATACACTATATTTTTATTATATCAAAAAATAACAGACCGAAATTGACAAGCTATCAGACGTGTTGCCGCGTGAAATCGATCGCTGTACACATATATACAACAGAAATATCAACACACCTAATATATTATATACAAACTCATTTATCTCACATATATATGCGTAAATACACATTCGATTTTATCAAAGATAACAAGCGGCAACGCGGATTTGTATATATATAAAAAAAAAAAAACAAAAAACAAAATTTGAAAAAAAATCATACTATCAGAAATAGCCTTGAGCTTGGTAAAACAATAGATAGAATTGCTACGGTAACATGAATCAAGTTATAGAAGCGTATTGTTAGCCACGGATGTACTAACTACCTGCCTTGCATGGAGGCTGCAGTATACTTTGGGTTGACCTACAGGCCCCAAGTTTCACGTGGTTTTTTTTTCTTTTTTTTTTTCTATTCATTTGCAAACTTTGTCCGCCATGTCAGCAGGAAATTTTAAAAACATCCTGAATAAGGACCACCCTGTTACACATACCTAGTTTTAATACGAATTAACTTAAGCGAGACTGATACCAGTTACAGTGTGTAGGTTGAGTTCTTGATCCATCATAAAGTTTGTAACAGTTAGATAAGCTCAAGCTTTAACTTTTGCACAAATTCAATTTTTTTTCTTTTTTCTTTTTTTTTTTTATCATTTTTTCTTCCATCAACAGCAGCAGCAGCAACAGCAGTGGAAAATTATCGAATTTCATGCCCCGAGAGGAAGGCAATATTTCTTCGTACCTCTTAACGCTCGGCCCTGCCACTTTTCATGATTTTTAGATTCCAAAATCAATATTTTATAATCCCATCGCGTAAGACATACTACGTAACAAAATTTCGCTTCATATAAACTGAACGTAAAGACTATAATCGCGGTACTGGAGTTTATACATATTTTACAATTCTTTCGAAACAGTCCAGGCGCAAATATCGACTCATCTTTTATTCATCGCGGATATCGTACGCTTCGAACAATACCACACAAAAAATTGAAAAGTAGAATTTGAGGGTAGGATTCCAGGGCTTGTAATAAAATTCTGATTTTTACCTAAAAGTAAAAGTCACCTAAGTTTTGGGCAAGTTTAGGCGCAAACTAGACTTTTTCAAATTCTAGTTTAGACCTCTAAGTCTTAGAATTCATAGAGGCTTCGTGATTCCGCGGTTTCGAACTACAGCCCCTCGATCTTTGATAAAACATTTTGCGAACTGATTGACGAATGAATTCCAAGGCTGAAATAAAATGAATCATTGAGTTGATTTCCCGCAGACTTTTCAGGTCGTAAGTAGAATTTGAAAATTTAGTAGGACGTAGGGACGCTAATTAGAATTTCAAGTGCTAGCCTCAAGCCTGATTTACACCTCCTAATCCTCACGCAGGACAAAATTCTACTAAAACAGAAATATATTTCTGAAGGACAAAGGAATCAAGCTTTCGGAGGATTATACTGGAATCTCTATCCCGAATCGGGATGAAATTTCATCCGTTTTATCCCACAGGAGGATTCGACTAACAACTTATACCGTCAAGAGCACGAAAAACAATAAGGTCTAAATTTTAACCTATGTGCAAATTTCGTGCCCATCGTTAATCTGAGTTGAAAATTAATTATTATTTTTTTTTTTTCTTTAACCACTCCAGGAGAAATTGTAGAGTAAAAACCGTGAGGAACGCAAATAGAGCACTTTATACCTCGCGTAAGAATGGTAGTGTACGATTATGTGGCCGTTGGGACACCAAACAGTGAGTTTGATGTTTGTCGAGGGTGTTTTTGTGCCAAACCTAAAGATCCGTGAATTTGCACCAAGAGGAGTTCTTGGTGAGTGCTTTGTGTGCTGGGAACAGTTTTTTTTTTTCGGAATCCCTAGCGATACACCCGGCGCGGTCGGCATCACGACAAAAAGGAAGTCCTATGGCTACCTGAGAGAAGAGTAGACCGAGGACCATCCCCTGCACTCACACCCTTGACTTGATATATCGAAGTTTCAGGTTGAAAAGTCGGGAATTTTTCATTCGCTCAAAAGAAGCCTCCGATCTGCTCCGACAAGAACTTTCATAAAGGTGATATTACCCATGTTAACTCCGCGATTGAACTTTCTCACATACATACATACATACATATACGACTTGATATATATTAAATCCACCATAATTCAGTCTGTCGTTAGATTGAAATTTTTTTTCGCACTGCATATTCGCGGAATACTTTGTATTCCCGCTGAATCCTCCTACCGTACTATACGCGTCTTGCGATTTATGAATGTTAATTAATTTTCTTATCCCTTATACTTTATAGAATCTGGGATAGAACTTCTAAAACGTAAGGCTCTTATCGCAAAATATATTATGGCGAAAAAAAAAAAAAAAAAAAAAGAAAGAAAGAAAAAGGAAAAATTCTATTCCATGTTGATTGTGTGTTGCGCCCTCCGCTCAAGCCGCTATCTAAAATCTCCTCGAAGTTTTTCTCCGGAAGACGGAAACGTTTAACTAAATATTGACATCATCTACGTGCTTCTATTCGTCCCGGTTAACGTGACGTCGATTCACCATTCCTTGAGCGTTCAACGCCGCGTCTCTTTCTCGTCTTTTCTTACCTATAAGGGTTGCTTCGTTTCCTGGACAAATTTATCGCGGACTACCCCGCGTCGATACTGAATACTTGCATCGATCTAAATCTAGACTCGAAAAATTTCGTCCATCGGAATCAGGATTACGCAGTATTACAATACATCGTAATATACAGTACAGTAAATCGAGTCCGGGTCGAAGTTAGATTTTTCGATTATTTTCCATCGAATGGATGGAACTTTTTAAAACAGGTAAAAAATGGCAAAACAATAAAAAATTGAACATGGGTACTGCATTCATAAATTTTTTCTTTATCTTATTTTCCTCGGTCGGAATCCGCGAACGAAACTAAAATGTATAAATTTTAACTCGAGGTATACAAATGATGAAAATTGGCTTTTGATTCTATCGCGGGCCTCGCGCATGTTGGCGAATGAAGAATTCATATGCAAATCTAGAAAAGACGCGTATCGCTGGAGAACACCTATCCTTGCAGACAGTGGAAAACGGAACTAGGAATAGATCACATCTTCATCAATAGATGTTCCGAAGACATCGAAGAGACACAATTACGGAGAGGGAGAAGGAGGTAGTAATTAATTACATTCCGCTCTCTTCAGTAACTATGAAGATCAATTTCCTTTGACTTCAATCCTGATAAGCTCCGCGAAACAGAGATAGCGTTTATATTGAAATCGACTATGAACAACGGGTTTTGGCTGACAATAAACATCCCTGAATACTCGAGGTGGGATAAATAACGAAAAGGTGTTTTATTTGCGGGGGTATAAGTTCTGCCCATTAATCTGCGAGGAATTGTTCATATGAATATTTTGCAAAAAATTTTAGGTAAATTTATATGTCCGAGCGGCGTTTCGTTTGGCATTTTGAATTTCGACTGTCTCGAACAGCTTGCGCTCGTTATTTCCACTTGTCAATCACGTCAATCATAACCGACGTTTTGTATCCTCTATATAATAATTTTCTATGAACTATGCGTGTGTGATTGGGTGTCGGCTATTGTAATATAACATGGGAAATTTTGTTCTAGATTGAATCGCGTATGTATAGAGTCAACGCGCACGCGCTGGCGATGATGATATAAAATCCCGAGAATATCCCAAAGTTTATTTCCACAAGGAATGAAACTCTGGTATGATTGCATGCGAACAGAAAATTTCACTCCACTATTCACTGATTTTAACTATTTTTAGTTCATAGAAAGTTAAATGAACTTCGTAACCGAAGCTGTCGTATGTTAGAAAATAAATAAGGTATAGACGTATGTCGACGTTCCAAAATACGCGAAGTAACTTCTAAAGCGATTATCACTCACCCTAATTAACATTTCGCCGCTAATTACATACCTGGAGGTTTTTGAATTGATGAGATGCGCACAGGGCACTAAGAAAACGGCTTAGGGCACAACGCCGAGACCTTCCGTCTGTGATACCAGCGTTCGCAGCTGCTTCCATCATCGCTTCTCTGCCCGTCGAAAGGCCGACACCAACTTCAGAGCCACGTCCAACCTGTAACATATTGTCGGTTCTATGTATATACAGGTATTTTACAACACAGCAGATCCCACAGACCAGCTTAAAGCTCCGATCTACGTGAACTCCCGCGTCTATATATTCATTGATCCGAAATTGAAATTCCTCACTATATTGGCCAGTAATTACCAATCGAACTACTAATATCTTGGAGAATGTCATTAGGGTCTGCATACTGCGAGACACGCCTGTACACAGGCCTTTCAAATATGCTTCGAAATTCACCTATATGCAGTGTAGTGGTCAATCCATCGTTTACTCGGATATTCCTTCAGTTAGATATTCCTTATTTTGTACATACGCACCTTGGAATGCATTATTTGATTTTTTTTCCTCAACTTCATGAACATTTTTCGTTGAAATAACTTTAGCGGTACTTTGTTCAGGATTATATGGAAACTACTATACTTGCAAGGTTTGGGATCAAGATACTTGTGAAGTGCATATTTATGCACTGTGTAAACTACAGATACTGACATTGGCCGAGAAACTTTTGTGATAGATGCAAAAACGTGATTTGTGTATCTGGTAATTGTGAGGAATGAAGTATACGTTGAAAAGCAATAAAGCTTTCGTGAATGTAATGCGAATTCTGTGGTTCACACATGAGATGCTAGAACACTGATGTGGAATTGGGTTTGTTTCAGATCATCGGTGCAAGAGTAATAATGCACAAATTAATCAGGTATGCATTAGTCTGTGAAAGCTCCCAAAGCTCACTAGTCGGATTATTTCAAATTGTCTGAATGGCGTTAGATAGATAAATAATTAATGAAAAACTAACTCCAAAGCCAAATTTATCCAAGCCCTAATCATTTCACAGTCCATTCCAAAATCTAAGTCTAGAAGTTTGACGTCAAGGTGTATGTAAGATCTTCTTCTAGCGCGGCCACTTTTGTACGTTTGTAGAATTTCATCTGAGATAATGACTACAAATAGATAAACTCTCGTCTCATCACCTCTGTCTAGATAAAACTGGCGTTGATCTTAGTCTTTCGTCGATTGTACAAATATAAACTAATCAAGCCTGACTGTTCTATTATTTTCAGAATAATATAACATCCCAAAACTCGGAGAGGTTGATTCTGTAGAGATCAATTTGGACAAGTCGTAATTGAGTTTGTGAATCAAACGCTATTAAATATTCGTAAAAATCGAAGTTTAAATAATCTGCAACCTGGCCGAGATCTTTAGTCCAAACTTCAGCATCACGTTGGATTTTAGTATCCTATCATTATCCCTTTTTCTATCTTCCGGTTAAAAAATGAAGACAGGATCAACTATTTCATAGATTCTTTCATGTTAGTTCAGCTTTTATCTCATAATGACAAATTTTCTACAGAATTATCTGATCCTAATAAAAATAAACACATCTGATCCCCCGAATCGTTTTACATGCAACAATCTTTTCGTTTCTTTCTTGAACACTAACCGTGACAATTGATGGCCTCGGTGCACCGGTGAAATGTTCTATGACCTCCCAATTGGACTTTCGTATTGGGGTATGGGGTGTTCGTGGGGTGTTTGGAGAATGAGGTTGAGAACTTGGTGTTCCAGGAACGGACTGTGTGGGAGGATCGAGTAGCAATTCCACAGCTGGTTTCGAACCATTCGCTGTAGAGCCATGTGTTACGTGCTGTCGAAGGCTGGTCCATCTCCTGGTCGTCCTTGATGTTCCACTTGCCGTTCGGTGGCCAACGGATCCTTGAAGTTCCCCCTGAATTGCAAATTTATTTCGTATAAATTAGCACCGAGTTATACGAGGGCCACGCAAGCCTTGCAATCTCGGCACGTAATATATGGTCGAATATCGCGATGATGGTGATTACATAAACAGGGTGGAACTATACGGCAGGTTCAGGGTCGGGTTTACACAAAATGCCACGGTATATTAGGCAAGTGACTGAAGTGCTACAAAACTGGTGAGGGATCTTCATTATGCAGAGTGGATGTTTATTAATCATTTTTTCATACCGTCAAATTATCAGTCATCAAATTCAGCCATAAATCCATCATAAATCAACTATCGATCTCTATCAATCAATGAATCAAATTCCTGAAAAGATAAATAGAAGTTATATCGTTGTATGATTCAATTGCAACGCGATTCATAGAAATACTAAAATGTCTAACATACGGTGTGTGAAGTACTTTTAACAGATTACTCATACGTCGTATCGTTCATCAAAACTTTTTCAAATTTCGAGAGGATATTCTCCTTTGATGTATCTTCCACGACATTTGATGAATTTCACTCTTAGATATACCAAAATATTTCAATCGAATCCATTTTTTTCTGTAAGCGTAGAGAAAATGACATCGTTTTAAAAATTTTCCTTTAAATTTGAAAAATTTTTGATGACCGATGTACCCTGCAAAAATCACTTTTTCTCCGGTAATAATCGGCGCAGAGTCTCTTAAAAAATTTGTTCAAAATATGAAAATGAAAAGTGTATACCTGGGTCTCTCATGATTCGAATTCCAGGGTAGCATATTCTGCATGTATGCCATACCGAGCTATGGGGCTTTCGATGATTGATAATATCGATAATGTAGGGTAGTTACGGAATAGTTTTGGCCACAGATGTATAGGTATGTACATAAACATAAACATATACATATATGCACAGGTATAGGTACATCGAAATTGGTATGTAGAATTTCAGGGCAGTTTCAACCGCTGTTAGTACAAACGTCATTTCATCTCAAGTGTCATGATGTACGTTGATCAAGCCCAGAAGTGTCGCTCGGAAGTATTCCTAGCTGAATGAAATCGAGGCTGTTAGGTGTTATACGATGCGATCATGTGATCGCAGTGGTTGTATACGTAGTACTTATATACAAAGTGCCATACGATATCCTGCCTTCTCTCTGACGAAGTGTATCATATACGTTTCTATATGTTCAAGCATGGTATGCTTTTCGGTCGTTTCTGGTATTACCATACTAACACTTATACCATGCATGTATGTGTACCAATGAATAATATATGGATACATACATGTACATATATTCTGTCGGGTAAGAGCAAGATCGCTTTTAGTTTGATAATTGAATTTGATAAGACCAGACCTGTCGGACGATTGACTTGTCAAAAATGTCTGATAGTGTCCCAAGCTGATTTATACGAACGTCTTGATATCCCTTACTTACAGGATTATACAACCCCTGCATGAGTGGCTAATACTACACTACTGCTACTACTACTATCAAAGATGATAATTTACTAAGCGAGCCACGCACGCGGAATGTCCTTTCCTACTACTATTAATAGAATCGGGATACTTTACCTACCCTCAATACAGTCTTAGGGGAGGCCTACCAAGCCTTGGCTCAAACACACTGTGTGAAGATTAGGGTGGTCCGTAATTCGGTCATATTCGAATTTCAGTACTCCCATGGACCAGAACGTCTCGAAATATATACGAAAAAAATGTAGTCAAAACCCAAGGTTCAATCAGGTGTGCATTCGTCAATAAAAGCTCCCAAAGCTCACTAGTCGGATTATTTCAAATTTTCGGAATGGCGTTAGATGGATAAATAATTAATGACAAACTAACTTCAAAGCAAAATTTATCCAAGCCCTAATCATTTCACAGTCCATTCCAAAATCTAAGTCTAAAATTTTGACGTCAAGGTGTATGTATGGTCCTCTTCTAGCACGGCCACTTTTTTACGTCTGTAGAATTTTATCTGAGATAATGACTACAAATAGATGAACTCTCGTCTCATCACCTCCGTCTAGATAAAACTGGCGTTGATCTTAGTCTTTCGTCGATTGTACAAATAGAAACTAATCAAGCCTGACTGTTCTATTATTTTCAGAATAATATAACATCCCAAAACTCGGAGAGGTTGATTCTGTAGAGATCAATTTGTACAGGTCTTAATTGAGTTTGTGAATCAAACGCTATTAAATATTCGTAAAAATCAAAGTTTAAATAATCTGCAACCTGGCCGAGATCATTAATCCAAACTTCAGCATCACGTTGGATTTTAGTATTCGTCGGAATCGAACCTTGCAGAATCTGCAATCTCGCCGGAATGTTTAGTCGATTCTTAAGCATCACATAGGATTTTATCATTTTATCACTATTTTTCTCATCTTATCATTCATTCTGCTTGACTGATATTCAACCTTTTTACTCCCGAATTGATTTAGCATGTCTGCGATAGACTGGCAAAAAACTTTACAGTGCTCATCATATGTACGTATTATTATTATATTACGGGGTGAAAATATCATTTGAAAAAAGTCAGGCTTAAAAAAATTTCAATCATAGCGTATAATCTAACAGATGGTAGAAAATTTGAAAATTATGTATATGCGGAGTAGAAAAGTTCGTGTCCTTGAATTGGGAATTTTATTTTCACAAGCGAGGAAGAAGAGGAAGAAAAATAAGTAAAATAAGAAAAATAAGAAGAATAGAAGAAAAAAATGTCTCTTGTTTGTGTAGGCATATATATAAGGCGAGACGGAAAATCTCACGCGTCAACGGTTTTAACTCTATTCATACGGCTTAGGACAGGCGTGTGAATCACCCAACGTTTTTCGAACTCGGGTGAAAAAGAAATTCTACAGACGCTTTAATTTATGTCCTAAAACATAACAGGGAACACCGCGGTTTGCCTTTCCATTTTTCACACAATTTTCCTCAACGCTCTAATTCCATTAACACATACTTCAAGCCCATTTCGACTAAGCGATCTCTTCGAGGAATTTAAATCGTGGGAATATAAACACATTAGACTAGCCAACCGTGAATCGGCGCGTTTTTCCTTTTTTTTTTTTTTTTTCTTCTTCTTTCGTTCTTTTTCATAATATTTCAGGATTTTCTTTTTATTTCCCGTTAACAAACCGCATGCTCTATTATATCTCAGAGGAAGTGCAGAGCTGTGTGCTCATATGATATGATACGAAAAATAGATGGATATGAGTCATAAATTTTTCCATGCATTTTACATCGCAGGCAAAAAAGAAGAAGAAGAAGAAGAAGAATGAAAAGAAAGAAAAAGACAGGAGTTCAGTTCACCGGGGATTTTATCAGACGAATTTTCTACCCAGATTCTTTTATAATCTTTCAACATGTATAGAAGGTACTGGATGTATGTACAGTAGCCTTTTATTATATTATCAAGTTATCCCGTTATCAGAATATTTCATCCTGCAGAAGCACAGCTTATCCTTCAAGAATCCATTCACTCTCATAGCATATGGGCTCCCCCTGGTACCAAGACTACAAATTGCGATCTGAGTATATCCTATACTGACAAAGTCGGTGTCACCTCACGATAAATTCAGATAAGATCTTCCTTCACTCTAAACCCTGAGAAACATGAGATGTAAAACAGTATTTTTCACGGTTATTTTCGCCACCTTACACACCCATAGAATCATTCGAAATACTATCCAGCATGTGGGGAATAAGGGTTGTCAGTCAAAACCTATGAGTAGGATTTTTTGCTCGTAGAATCAACGTTCAGATTCAATGAGACATGGCGATTCTTCACGCCGATCGTCTGGACGTGAAATACTATAAATTTGAAATTTGTTGATCGTTCATCGTTTCTGAGATAATTCGGCGAGTTTACCGAAGCGGCAGAAATTTCTTTTCGGATACTAGAGGGACCCGAATACGTGAGGCTTCGGTCAGATTATCGAAAGTCATTTTTCAATCTGAACCAACACTTCCCTCATCGAAAATTAACCGGCGAAAATCTATGCTAAGAATCTGTATAGCCACGGATATTGTTTAGCCGTTGATTATTATTCGTTGCAACGTAGTCTGACGATGAATTTATAACGGGCTGTAAAATTTGAATATAAAGTAGCAGAAAAATCTAATGATAATATTCCGGGGTGCGTGCCTACGCACCTACGTATAATATTTGACATTATTTAAAGAGACAGCTCGATCACCCTGAGCACTTTGTCTCTCTTTCATGGAATATATCCTGTACGTAGAGATTCACACAGCATTCGTAAAGGAACGGAACCCCTATAGCCCCGCAAACTTCTGTTTGATAAAAGACAACAACATACACGTCGGGAAAACAACAGACTAAACACAAACGAGAAATGGCATCGGGGTGGTTGCCTATGGGTGTTTACCGCCCTGGGATTGCATCGCGCTGCCTCATGCATTTCTAATCGCTTTTCCACCACTACCCTGTCTATACGAGCTCCTGTATTATGTGGCTGACTATAGACGCGCTCTTACTACTGCCGCGGGATACGAGATGTGAGATACGCGATTAATGAGATGATTTCACGGTTTTTCATATACCCGAGTCGGAATAGAAATCCTAGTTTGATTCTCTAAAACCGTAATTCCATTGTTCTGTAGTTTCACCGGTATACAATTTATTCTGTTTAAGTAAAGAATTATGCCGTACGTGAGGATCAAGAGGTATAAGTCAGAAAGATGCTCGCAGTTGAAATTCTGATTAGCATCTCTTCGTCCTAATAAATTTTCAAATCCTACTTACGACCTTAAAAGTCTGCGGAAAATCAACTCAATGATCAATTTTATTTTAGACAAAACGTTTTATTAAAGATTGACGAGCTGTAGGTCGAACACCGCAGAATCACGAAGCCTCTATGAATTCTAGGGTCTATAGGTCCAAACTAGAATTTCAAAAGTCTAGTTTGCGCCTAAACTCGCCCAAAATTGACGTAACTCTTACTTTTAGGTGCAAATCAGAATTTCATTACATACGCTGCAATCCTGCCCTCAAATTCTAGTTTGCGCCTCCAAGTTGTGAATGAGAGTTTGTAGAAAGAAACTAGATTGTCTATACCGACTCGTTTGTATTTCTTATTTTTTCTATTCAAAAGTTCGAGGACTAGCAGAAATTGAGTAATTTCAAAATGAATTTTCCATCTTCAAAGATTCCGAAGATCTATATAATTATTTTCAGAAGTTATTTTACGGCAATGAGTAAGCGAAGTCTTAAAATTTCGAGAATTTCATTACATGCAGTGCAATCCGACTCCAAGTCTCGAGTGATAACTTGTAAAATAAACCTAGAATTTCTATTCCGACTCGGCTTATCTAACTCCAAGAATTCCTGTAATTCACTGGAAAAGGTATCTTGATTAATTAGACCTTGATATGAAAGAAAAAGAAGATTAATTCGTTTCTACTGACGGAATGATGGAACGTTAATTCGTTCTTTCAGTTCTTGGTAATCGAAAAATTTGATTAGAAATTTTGAGGGTTGAAATTCGGCGTACGATTTCAAATAACCTTTTTTACCAAGCAGAATATTTTACTTTTTACGTTTCCTTCTTTATGGTATTGTACGATCAAAAAAGAGTAACCAAACGAAGACGCGAATTTCGGAAGATATATTTTGGTGAAACGGAATTTTTATCAACCTGAATCCGTTCCCTATGCCATATAGATGATTAAATATTATTTAATCTGTTGAATATGTAAGCGAAACGAAGTAAGAGACGCGACGTTCGGAGGGATTTACCTAATTACATGATATTAAAATACTAATCCAATTAGTCACTCAAACAAGAAATCCCAAAACCAGTACCTTAACCGTAGGCATATTATAGATATACTGTATAATATATTGTATCTGCAAAGAAACGAGAAGCTTGGAAAATCCGACCGAATGCAGCGAAAAGAAAATTACCAAAAGTTACGAACAAACGTCTACGACTATCATCCGAGTTTTGATAAGCCCCTATTTACTTGCCAAGAAGAACTGTTCACAACTTTTATTCAAACTGTCATCACAAAACTTTTAGCAATTCAGTATTTGGGTCAGAATTTCAATGAATTTATTGCATTTCTGTCTCAAGGGAAACTGGAACTTATCTACATGGTAATCGCATAAGTTAATCAGACTCAACTAATAGAAATTTGAATAAACTTTCGAAATTATCTCGCTAATTAAACTAGGAATAAAAAGTGTGGATGAGAGAGTGGATTTTTTCCTCAGTTTATCATTTTTTGATCAATTTCACCTTTCGGCCCGGATTTTGGCCGGAGGTCATCGAAAAAAGACGAGCTGAGATTTTTGTCATTTTTTTTTGTGCCGCTTCGAAGTAATTTTGAAAAAATAAAATGGAATCACAAATTTCCGGAGTTTTATGTGCTTCAAACTTTCGAAAATAGTTTAAATTCCACGTGTTTCGAAAGAGCTCACTTATGCACGTGGCAACAAATTCGATGATCTCCGGCCAAAAACCGATCCGTTTTACGTGGAACACCCCATGAATGAACTGCTTCGCCACAGGAGGTAGTTATAATCTATAGGTCCGGTCTCGGATTCGTATTAAAAAAAATATGACATAAGCGTGGTAAATTTTTGACAAATAACCAACGACCAGCTACGCCATAAACATGAAAGCACACAGCCGTCGATGAACCGCAAATTCGGTTCTTTTGGGTTTTACACATTTACCTGGCACAAAGTTCCGCGGATGTAATCAGTGACTAACTAACGCTCGCCATACGTTATAAATCGGAATCGTCACGATACGCAATAAAATTTTATTGAGCTAGTGAAAAAAAAGAAAAAAAATGAAAAAAAAAATTATCGAAAAAAACCCCCTGGCACGTGAAAATTTGGAATTTTTTTTGCACACAACGAACCGATGCGCGAGTTGCAGAAAATTCTGACTCCCACTGCCAATTCTCGCCCGATAATATTAACAGGCTTTTATTCACCCCTAGCGTTTTATAGATTCGTAATACTCTTATGAATTTTTATAGGTTCCAGCCACGCCGTTATCGTCGGTGATATATATGCATATATACTCCCTGCGGCATAGCCATATGTGAATTTCGCAAAGTACTTGATTATCGGTACCGTAACACGATTTTTAAATTATTCCTACCCCTTCGTCTATCTATGTATAGACGCGTGCCCCCCACGCTTGATTGTGACTAATATTTACGACGTGTGCATGTGTACCTGAAACGTATGTCGTTCAAATTCATCTAGGTAAAATTTTGCGGCAAAATTTTCTGCCCCAAAGTCAAGAAATCACTAAATTTTATGCCCGGATACCTTACGATTGTATTTTAAAATCGTAACATGAGAGCCCTACCGCAGGATATGTACTACGTTACCAGGACTCGGTACCCCACACATACCTATGTGTATTGATACTTATAATGCCCGAGGCTTCCAATTAGTGCCGTGTCTATCCGATGTTAATTAACATTTGACAATCATCCAATTTTCTGTTATGTCAATATTTGGTTTCATTATTACGCTATCGAACGACCTCACCGATAACCCCCCGCAAAACTCGTTGTTCGAACGAGATAACGACTCGAAACGTATACTACGCGTGCAGTGTGCGCGAATTATTGGAAGGAATACGATCCTAATTTTTTTCTTAATTCAAAAATTTGTTTTTCATTTTTGTTATTTATATATAGTAGATTCTGCCTTACTACGTGTAAAAATGTCGCCAAATCGAACCGTGAAGATCGAACGTGTATATAATTCGGCGAATAAATTTTATTTCAAACACTTTTCAAACCAAATAAAATTTCGCACTCGCGGATATTTCCGCGAACTATTTACACAAAGTATTGATTATCTTTATCAAGAAAAAGCGTTATTCTCCCCCACTCGGAGGAAAGTGAGAGTATAGCGTGGGCGAAACGCCGCTTTGAGGGTGAAAACGCGATGTCCCACCTTTCTGTACACCCGTATATATACCTAGATGCATGTATGTATTTTATATACGTATATAATTTGGGTATTATCGAGCAATATTATACGTATAGGAACAAAGTGATATTCAGTGACATTTATGGAGTTCAGAATTGACGATGGGAATCTCTTTTTTTTCACCCTCGAAAAATTTTTATCGCGTTTTATGGGAATTATAACGAATTTGTATAATTCATTCCTGCGAGTACGTATAATATATTATACGTATATTATACACCTCGTTGTTGTAAATGATTCAGAAAATCTTCATCCCGTCCGGAAGGCAGTTGATTATTATATTAATCCCGATGCCTACCGGCGGCTAGTCTCGTCGAGAGAAAAATCCGCGAAACGTTAAACGCGTCGGAGTTTATCTTTGGAAAATCGCAATCTGGGTAGTCGCTATGGCATTATAAATCGAATATCATGTTCTATGACACAGAAAATTTTCCGAAAAATAATCAAGGTTTATTCACATTGTGTCATACGTCGATGGTACGCGACCGTAAAATATATCTCCGTGCGTATTTTGCAGCTAGGAATTTTCTACGCCTTTCGCAATGTTATACGTGTCTGAAATCTCACGATCATTGGCCGTTCCGATTTTTCCTTTAGTTTTTTAGCACAGTCATCATTAATAATAGCTGAAATAAAAGTGCAAAGAAAAGCGTCGTTATTTAATTTTATAAACTGCAAATAGCCCAATTTTCAACCCCTTTTCAATGAGCTTTTTAGACGTCCTATGGTTTTACTTAAATAAATATATATTCAACACACGTACATACCCATGCTTTATATACCTTAAGATGAGGTGAAGACGTGATGTAGATTTCCTAAGTTTAGCATAGTATACTTGTTAGATCTAATTTTAGCTCCGAACTACGGGCTATCAATTTAAGGCCGAAAACTTTCTGCATACATAGTCTAAGTGAGCCGAATATACAGGTGTACATGGGGCATTCCGTGCCAAATCGACCTGGCCCTAACCCTCGACCTCTTAAGCTTGGTCCGCGATTTTTCGTACCATTCTTCCGACTCTAAATAGCGATCAGAATTTTTTCAGATTTTTCAAAACAAATTTGACGCGTCACGAATTTTCAAAAAAAAAATTTCAACACCTCGATGGTCGTGCTCGAAAAATCTGAAAAAATTCTCAAAAATTCTGTGTCAGAAATGAAAATTTTTGGACCAAAATTCATAATGTCTGGACTTTTGCTCCAATCTATTTTTTTAGCTTTCTAATATAATCCACGTTGATATTCTGGAATTAGGAAAAAAAATCTGAAAAAAATTTCCAAAAATCCTTAGCTATCGTGAGAAATATTCAAGCAGCAGTCCACGGGGTATTCATCTCCGCTTTTAATTTTTCAACTTTCTTCTTCGAAAAAAGATAAAACGACAGGTTGAAGCAAGAGTCCAGACGTTATGAATTTTGGTTGGAAAATTTTCATTTCTGATACAGAATTTTTGAGAGTTCTTTCAGATTTTTCGATCACGGCCATCGAGATGTTGAAAAAAAAACTTTAAAAATTCATGACGCGCTCAAATTTGTTTTGAAAAATCTGAAACAAATTCTGATCGCTATTCAGAGTCGGAAGAATGATACAAAAAATCGCGGACCAGATCTGAGAGGTCGAGGGTCAGGACCAGGTCGATTTGGCATATAAATCCCCATATACTGAAGTGGTCCCTAATTCGAACGTATTCGAATTTCAACGCTCCCTTGGGCCGGAAGGTGCCCAAATGTATGCAAAAAAATGTAGTCAAAACCCCAGGTTTCTATCTCAATTCTAATTACTACCCCAGAGCCTTTTTTTTTCTTTTTTGAGAACGAACGCCTTCCTCCTTTTGCAAGCTCGGATGATTCGCAGCTCATTTTACTCGCGATAAAATCGGCGTCTAGTAATTATCATTAAACTGTGATATCGGTATACCTGATGACTTCGTCGACTCCCACGAAGACTCAATCTCTGGGTCCATTCTCGCTTCGTAAAGTCTGTTCCGTTTTTATCCATCTTAGAATCCGACCAGAAGCCTCTTGTGGCTTCTATGTCTTCTTTCCGCTACTCCATCGTTTTTCTGAATGAAAAAAAAAAAAAAATGGAGAATTAATTATTTGTTTCTCTTTTGGTGCTTGCGGAGACGTTGAGTCAGACGGTTAGTCGCTATTGATTAACCGTATATTTTATCTCCTTTTTTTCCTCTCTCGTTTCTTTGCACTTTATTATCAGATTAACTAAAAGCGCTTCGTTCCACCTCCTGCACGCTTATATACCTACAAGACGCGAGAATCCCCGCTCTTATAAATCATATAATTTATTTACGAAGATAAATTATTGCCAAATTTTATATCCGCGCGATGATCATTAATTTCAAATTTAACAAAGACCCGACGACTAGTTAAGTCGCAGCTTGGATCAGCAAAGGGAACCCTAATTGATTCACTCCGCTCATGTAACAAGGACTAGCGCGAGCGTAACGACGTCAAGCTTTCGAGAAACACCTGTTGTACGCCAGGCTTTGGATTCGGTTTTATTTTACTTTCATATTCGACATTTTTTTGCAAAAAATAAAACAATAAAAAAAAATTCACCCCAATAAACTCCCAATGCGATCTCTAATTTCCCCGTGTCAAATTCGATCGTTTTCGAATTTCATTAATTTCAATAAATTTCATTAATTAATTCGCTCCGGTTGGTTAGGAAATTTTTATATGGATTATATGAACTTAACTGTAGCGATTAATTTTTCTATAATTTTCGTAATAATTATTACTACCATTCGTATCTGTAATCCGTTACAGGTATGATGGAGTTTGACTAATACCCAAACTCGGAGAAGAGATTTATCATCAGTTAGCAATTCTGAATTAATCGGACTCGATATCGCGGACAATGAGCCTGACGTAGGTCGACCGTCGATGACGTAAAACGAGGTCGTTATTTTCAAAGGGAGAATTATACGTTTCATAGAAATAATCTACCTGTATCTTCATAATTGACAATGGATATTATCCCCCGGAAAGTATGGGTGTGGGAGGTTGGCTCACTACGGAAACGTGAGCAATAAAGTATCGAAGTAAAATGTGTATAGAGCTGACGCAACGAAGCACGTGCTTTACTACATACGATAGATATATTTAGGTGCTGTACATAATGTGCATGTGTGGGGATAATAAACCGATGTCAAATAAGCACAATATCCACAATCTAGATACATACATTCACGGATGTATAGTATATGAATTTGTTTGCAAAAGCGTGACGCATTGATCATAAGATTCAACGAGAGATGTGAAAATAAAATTTTAGTCACACCTATGTGTGGTAAAAATTTCACATCGTAATAGTCGTTTTAGAAGAATCGAAATCTCCGGAATTTGCACGTAGGTTAAAATTTAGACCGTTTTTTTCTTTTCATGTTCTTGACGGTATAAGTTGTTAGTCGAATCCTCCTGCGGGATAAAACGGATGAAATTTCATCCCGATTCGGGATAAAGATTCTAGTTTAATCCTCCGAAATCTCGATTCCTTTGTTCTTCAGAAATATAATTCTGTTTAGTAGAATTGTGTCCTGCGTAAGGATTCGGAGGTGTAAATCAGGCTTGAGGCTAGCACTTGAAATTCTAATTAGCGTCCCTACGTCCTACTAAATTTTCAAATTCTACTTACGACCTGAAAAGTCTGCGGGAAATCAACTCAATGATTCATTTTATTTCAGCCTTGGAATTCATTCGTCAATCAGTTCGCAAAACGTTTTATCAAAGATCGAGGGGCTGTAGGTCGAAACCGCGGAATCACGAAGCCTCTATGAATTCTAAGACTTAGAGGTCTAAACTAGAATTTGAAAAAGTCTAGTTTGCGCCTAAACTTGCCCAAAACTTAAGTGAATTTAATTTTTAGGTACGAATCAGGACTTTATTACATGCACTGCGATCATACCCTCAAATTCTAATTCCCATCTTCAAGTCTTTAGTAAAAAATTGTGAGATAAAATGAGAATTTCTTTTCCGACTTGAGATATGTGTGGAGTAAGGAAGGTGATGGTTTAATAGGGTCAAATATTTATACTCGGAATAGTAATTACACTTCAGAAACAGCAATTATCGTAAATTTATGCAAACAACTTTCGAACCGCTCAAGTGTATAGGTTGATATTGTTTACTGTCACTTACAATTAATTGTCTCCTAGCATCAGGGACGCTTTACATCTAACGTAACTTAACAATCTTACGCTCTGAAACGCCAACGCGAATTTTCTTCAATTTCAAGCCTTTCCGTCGAAAGGATAATGATTATTTGAGTTTTTTTTTTTTTTTTATTATTATTATTTGATTTTTAATAAAAATCCCTGATAATAAACGAATCCAGATTTCAATATACATAAATTGTGAACATTATAATTTCTTCTTTTTTTTTTTTTTTTTTCCCCACCTTTTTTATATCCTATATACTCGTTTTTTCTCTAGTCAGATTTATTGCCACTGGTACAAAGCTAAATCGGATTAATCTCATCTCCAACAATATCTGGTTTATATCCGTTTTATTTTATTATTATTATTATTATTCGGTTTTTTTTTCTCATATGCATCAACATTCCTCGCGGGCAAATTAAATTGTAAATCATGAAACGATGAAAATGTAACAAAACGTTGCACAGCTATAGAGTGGACAAATTTTCAGGACGTGGCCGGATTAAAAATGTTCGATATTATTTTTTGATCGTTTTTTTCTTTTTAGTTATAAGACATTATATGATCAATAAATACGTATAGCTGTGATTCTTTATACTAGTAAAAATTATCAAGGTTTGCAGAGGTCTTCGATTTTGGCCAAATTTTTCGATATTAACATATGTCGGGCATTCCATACCGAATCGACCTGGATCTGACCCTCGGCCTTTCGGATTTGGTTCACAATTTTTTATCTCGTTGTCCCAGCTCGAAAAATGATTCAGTTTTTTTTTTCAAACTTTTCAAAAATTGTCCGATTTACTTACGATTTGTAAGAATGAACACATCGTTGGCCATAATTCTAAAATCTGGCAAAATTCTGAAAAATCCTGTGTCAGATATCAACATTTTTGAACCTCGACCCAAAGTAGGCTAGCGTTCGCTTCATTTGTTTCTTGGACTGTTTCGATAAAAAAAAAATAGAAAAAATTCGAAGCACAACTCAGATCACTATCGGATGTTGCCAGAATATTTTTATAAAGTAAGACGGGGTATAATAGACCTCAGGGGCGTAGTGGGACCCATAGAAAAGTTTTTTCGTCGTTTCACTTCTCCCCAATTTTCTTCAATGTTTCTTATCGATACGGTTCAAAAAAACATGAAGGCGACGCTGGTCCACTTTGGGTCAAGGCTCAAAAATGTTGATATTTGCCACAGGATTATCCAGAATTTTCCCAGATTCTAGAATTATGGCCAACGATGTGTTCGTTTTCAAAAATCATAAGTAAATCAGACAATTTTTGAAAAATTTGAAAAGCAATCCAAGTCCTTTTTAGAGCTGGCCTGATAGCATGAAAAATCGACAACCGAATCCGAGAGGTCGAGGGTCAGGCCCAGGGCGATTCAGTATGGAATGCCCAATACACACCTGTCCCAAAAGACTAGTGCCAGATTTTTTTTTTTTTTTTGATTTTTTAAACCTACCCGCTTTACTTAAGACATCGGTGATAATTTTATCAGAAAGCTGACGATTTTTTTCTACGAAAACTGGTATATACCTAGAAAATTTTAGTATTTATTTTTATCTCATAGTGAAAAATTGTTTCAAAACGATTTCGCAAAAGTTTATAAAAAAAGTGTGCGATATAAAAAAGGGTAGGCTTAAAAATCTGTCTAAAATCCAGGATTCCTTTTTCGGCATATATTTTCACATACGGAAATTAGAAATAAATCTGATCCCGCGGCCGAAGACTGTAACAGTTTTATAGAAAATTTACCCATCAATATTTTCAATCGGAAATATTTAAAGTTCCAACAAGATTTGCGGTTACTCGAAAAAATAATCACGAGTTTGAGATATTCGGAAGATTAAACTGGCGGAAAATAGCGGAGTGGCGAATTGAAACTCGCTGGTATATAATATCGACACTTACCCTAATTCACTTCTCAAGTAACGATATTTTCTTCTGTAAGCTACATATCGTCGAAGTAAAGTTAAATCGCAATTAAAAAGAAAACTTTCCGCCGATTGTTTTCCGCGAAAAGTTTGAAACTAAAACGTCTATAAATTGAACCTGAGTACGAGGTATAATAATAATCTGCTTTATTTTTCCCCTTTTATTCCGCGTCTTCTTCTTCTTCAAGATGCGGCATTTCAACTTGAGAAACTCAAGTAGAATCGAGACCATAATTTCCTCCGTAATAAAGTCGAAAAAATAAAATTTCAAGAAGATGAAAAATAAAATAAAATAAAACCTAGACGAACTACCGCAGATAGTTTCAGAATCTAGAAAAATCGTTGTTCAAAAATGTGAATAAATGTCCCATTTGTTTCAAATGCGAAGAGAAGAATCAACCGAAATGGGAAATGAAAATCTATAGAAACTCCTCTATCACTCTAATTGAAATTTTATTTCAATCCTGGACCCAGACGTCACCGTATAAGCGTGTGTCTATGATGTAAGCCACGACGAGTATAATATCTATCCGTCTCATTAGTAGAGGTACTTGAATACTTGGAGTCGAACGTGTCTTCCGTATCCAATAAGTACGTACTCCTATTCAGCGTATTTAATTTGTAGCCGTATGAGAATACGCTGCTTAAATAAACACTTGGATTTTAACACACGTATCTTGCTAATTAAGGAACGAACTAAATGTGTGAAAAGCCTCGGGACGAAGGTCGGCTGTTTATTAATTAATTAATTCGACTGTTGATGATTAGCTCTCCGAAAATTTTCGTTAAAGCCAAATAACCGTCAGAAAATATTTCCCACATATTCTTTGTACTTCAGTACAAGCGATTACCGAATTCGCTCATCCGTTTTTGGAAGAACTTTGGAACGCCTCGGGATCTGCGGTCTTGGGAAGATCAAATTTCAATGATATATCCCCACCGGCTGTTCTTCGCGTGCGAATGAATTAATCAATTGTTCTTCAAAGCGTCGAAAATTATAAAGGCAAAAAAAAAGAAAGGAAATCGCCTATAGCAAAGCGAGCTACAGGAGAATTTGATAAATTGCTTTTCATATACCGTGAGGTTCTGTGCACGCGGAACGCTAGGGATACCAACCCAAAAAGGGTGCTATTTCACGGGTAGTAGGTCATGCAGTAAACTGCAGTAGCAGTTTAGTAACTCACTAGATGTTTCTGGTAAAATCACCAGAAATCTATAGAAGTTACTAAATTGAATGTCAGGTCTTAAAGAAAAAAAGAACTGAACTGATAGAACGTTCCTCCAATTTTCAAAGCTCACCAGCGATTTAAAAAAAATTATTTCCCAGGCTTATGTGAGGTGATTCTGACAGAATTGAATACCCCATACATACCTACCTACTCCATAGGAAAAATTAGTAAAATGGATTGTGCGGACTAACAATGAAGAGAAATTGATGAACCGTACAGGTAAGTGGGGGACCCCCATGTATGTCGTACCTACTAAATTGGGTTAATGATACAGTTCATTTACGACTTACAAAACAGACACAAAAGTTGGATAATTTATTTGAAAATTTAACCAGCAGGTTTATGACCACTGATCGCATGTTGTGAGAAAAAAACGAGAGAAGATGTGGAAAAAAAGAAAACCGTCGAATTGCTTACAAACTGGGTCTGGTTTATCAGAATGTAAATCTATCCACCTTTGCATATGTTCAATACGTATATACCTAGATGTTTTTGGGGGTATGTGTATCAGCCGAAAGCTCTGAGCGTTTATCGTCTCTGATGTACCTATAGAGTTTATATAGGTCTCCACTAGGTATGGTCGATCGTGTGTCGACGTAGATTATAAACAGAATAAACGATCTTAAACATTTTATGCCTCGACTTAACATCCGGTGCTGATACCTTTTTCCTTATTACATTTTCCCATTTTTATTCATTCCAATTGCCGCGCGGGAGTAAATCGCGAGGAAATCAATCACTCGATAACAGAGAGCCTGCAGACTCTATTCAATACTGTCTTAAAATCGACAATTTTTATTCGATTCAATCGAGCCAATATCCATCACCTGAAATCATCGACGTACTCTGCAGTATTTCGATTTCCCAGAGCTTGAGATCAGGTATAGACTCTTTGTAAAATACCTGTATGGTAAAATGAGAAAATCTTCGCTTGCGTATATGAAAGGGAAAGAATATCGTAAAGAAAATTCAACGTGTCTCCTCCCAATATTTCTCAGCCTGGGAAATATGATGACTGGAATTTTTTTCTTAAATGCGAGGGGGTAACCACTTTAAACTTGTGTGTCCCAACTATTTCACAATTCAAAATCATTTCATATGATTTCATAACTATTTTATATCATTTCACAGGCATTTCACAAGCATTTCATACCATTTCATACCATCTCATACCATTTCACAGGCATTTCACACTATTTCGCGATCATTTCATAAGCATTTTATACAATTTCACACCATTTTACAGGCATTTCACAATCATTTCATACCATTTCATACCATTTCATACCATTTCATACCATTCCATACCATTTCACACCATTTCACAAGCATTTCACACTATTTCGCGATCATTTCATACGCATTTCATACCATTTCACACCATTCCACAGGCATTTCACAAGCATTTCTTACCATTTCATACCGTTTCATACCATCTCATATCATTTCACAGGCATTTCACACTATTTCGCGATCATTTCATAAGCATTTCATACCATTTCACACCATTTCACAGGCATTTCACAAGCATTTCATACCATTTCATACCATTTCATACCGTTTCATACCATTTCACACCATTTCACAGGCATTTCACAAGCATTTCATACCATTTAATACCATTTCATACCATTTCATACCATTTCATACCATTTCATACCATTTCATACCATCTCATACCATTTCATATCATTTCACAATCATTCCAAACCATTTCATACCATTTCCAACCATTTCAAATCATTTCAAAATAATTTCAAGATAATTTCATATCATTTTATACCTAATTGTCCCAACTATTTCACAAGTAGTTACCCCTCGGCTATATGGGCAATTTCTAAAAACCGCGAAATTTTTTACGGAATTTTTTTTTTATTTTTAATTCTTGAGCACATGCCTGAAATTCTCAATATACGTTCCCACAGCTGTCAGACTACAGATTCCAACGTGGTGCAACGTTTTGAAGCAACGCACCAAACGTTATTAACGGTTTTTTTTATATTTTTGTGAAATTAAAAAAAAAAAAAAAACACCGAAAAAAATTGGAAGAAATGTTTTTTGGGAAATGAAATTTTTTTTATGAAAGCGCATTCTTTCACAAACAAAATTATTTCCAGATCAGTCTGCTCCGATGGATACTTTCGGAGATATGAATTTTCAAACATAGCGGTGCAACAGCGGTTTACAAAAATTCACATAGCTCTAACTCCGCCATTTTAAAATGAATTTCGAAATCCTTGAAGTTGTATTCTTTTTTCCATGGTACTAAAGATATTCTGAATGGCGCAAAGATCCGTGACTTGACGGTTTTTTTTTTTTTTTTTTGAGTGAGGTGACGTGGATCCGCTCAACTAACGCGTGTAATTATATACTCTTGGATTTCCCGCGTTTACTTTTCGTTCCATAACTTTTTGAATAATTGTTAAGGAGATGGGGCAGGTGAATTTTGATTCAATAGTGTACTGAACAGTAGTGCACATATGTATTTGGCTAGATTTTTCAACAGCAGACGATGTGCCAATAAAAAGTATGCGTTTTTACTTCGGTGCAGCACGTATTGTCTACTTATAAATAAGTTGTATTTTAACTACCGCCTCATGGGAGCACATAATCCTGTCATGTCTAGATTTATTTCTTGTGTGCCCTAGAGCACTATCGATGTTGTCTGATAACGATTTCAGATATGCACCAACCGCGGTGCGCTATAAAAGTCATGAATATTAAAAGTTCAAAAAAGTAGTGCCACCACTTTGACTCTTCACAACTTTTTTCCTATTGTGGGCACATACTTCTAGCATGTTGCATTTCATTCTGCTCTCTCGATGCTTTCAATTCATTACTAATTCAAACATCAATGTACTAATCTAAAAAAACTAATGTACATCACATGCATTTTTGACTTGAAAATTTGTACCCTAGTATTTTTTTTTTTTTTGTATTCACATGATCTACACAACATATATACAACCTGATTTTTCACTGATGAATGAGTAAAAATGATGTATTAGTGTAAAGAGTGTAGAGTGACACGAAAATTAGAAGTAATTGAGAATTGCTCATGTGGGACAGAACGTTGGTGTACGAATTTGGATATTGATAAAATATTTCTATATTGATTAAAATGTGATATGAAGCGGGCTGTACAGCCGAATGTATGCGATACATGCGCTACTTTTTAATCCACAAACTACGAGGCTTGGATGAACTTTTACACCCGTATATTGGACTGACGATGATCGAAATTGTTTTAGATCAGTTTCAGGCCTATGATTGCTGTTATCGGAATAAAAATCTTCATGCGTTATAAAAATGAGAAAATTTTCTCGGGTTATTACTCATTACACCAATATGTGTAATTCACATCCGTATCTCGTCAACCTTGCGTGAGTAAGATAAAAGAATCATTTGTATGAAATTTTTACTGCCTTGGAGATAAGCAGGCCTTTAATTTGGCATTTGTTAGTTTTTAGCAATTTTAATATATTTTTTTTTATATCAAAGCCTGCGAAAACCATGTTATACTATAGTTCTTATCACGATTGAAGTTCGGGCTTTCTATTTCTGGAACAGCCTGGTTGATTCCCGCATTGCATGCTCGGTAATTCTCATTGTAATTCGACGACTTGCCAAACGCTATCGTATTTAATGATAGTTAGTCAAAGTCAGAAGCACACCGAGGCTCGAAATCATTTGTGGTAGGTCAAGTTACCAGCTACCCTAAGTTGGCTTACGCGGTCGTCTCTCTTAACTTGAAACCGCAACCCCTCGTGCAGGTCAAGAGTTAAGTAGAAATTTTTCGAACGAATAGAATTACACTTTCCCTTCATAGTTTTATCACCAATCAATCTTACGAGGGAATTCAAGCCTCCATTTACTTCGGAGGAAGACTAAAATGACTGAAATTGATAAGAGGCGTTCGATGAACGTATCAAGATACTGTCTTTCCCTCAAATCGTATAATACGATCGCGCAGGCTCGGTATAGAATAACTCCGGGATAATTATCTACCTAGAATATAAAAACGTGACTTTTCATATTCATCGCACATAGTCTCTCCTTATATGTATATATGGAACATTTCATACCGAATCGACCTGGACCTGACCCTCGACCTTTCGGATTCGGTTCACGATTTTCTATCTCGTTGTCCCAGCTCGAAAAATGATTCAGTTTTTTTTTTTTCAAACTTTTCAAAAATTGTCCGATTTACTTACGATTTGTGAAAATGAGCACATCGTTGGCCATAATTCTAAAATCTGGCAAAATTCTGAAAAATCCTGTGTCAGATATCAACATTTTTGAACCTCGACCCAAAGTAGGCTAGCGTTCGCTTCATTTGTTTCTTGGACTGTTTCGATAAAAAAAAAATAGAAAAAAATTCGAAGCACAACTCAGATCACTATCGAATGTTGCCAGAATATTTTTATAAGGTAAGACGGGGTATAATAGACCTCAGGGGCGTAGTGGGACCCATAGAAAAGTTTTTTCGTCGTTTCACTTTTCCCCAATTTTCTTCAATGTTTCTTATCGAAACGGTTCAAAAAAACATGAAGGCGACGCTGGTCCGCTTTGGGTCAAGGCTCAAAAATGTTGATATTTGCCACAGGATTGTCCAGAATTTTCCCAGATTCTAGAATCTGGTCAACGATGCGTTCGTTTTCAAAAATCATAAGTAAATCAGACAATTTTTGAAAAATTTGAAAAATAATCCAAGTCCTTTTCAGAGCTGGCCCGATGGCATAAAAAATCGTGAACTGAATCCGAGAGGTCGAGGGTCAGGCCCAGGTCGATTTGGTATGGAATGCCCCATATATATATCGTAACTTCGACGTTACTTACCTCGTTAATCCCGCTTCGATCGCATCTCAATTACGTAACTTTGCTGCACTTGTTGTCACTCTCAACGACCCGTACCTCTGCACCCTATCGCAACGGCCTCGATGCAGTTTGAGGTCACTTAACGATTGAAAAATACGTATATAATATATTTTTACCACAATCCTGCAATTTTACTACCCACATACATTGCGGTCTTATAATCAGTCTGTCTATAAATTAATAACGTTTTAATTTATTTTTAATTTTTAATTATAATCAATTTATTTTATTTATTTTATTTTATTTCCTATACAACGAGACGATTTATATCTTCGTGCTATTAACTATCTGATTATATTCACCATTATTTTCACATAAATCAGATATATTTATTAAACTATTTTAAAATACTTCAAACACAGCGGAGGTCCCACCTGTTTTTTTTCTTCTTTCAATCTACTATCATAAACGATTATGGAATTCATTTACATTAACATTAACATTAACATTAACATTAACATTAACATTTAACGTAACGTTACAGTATTAGCACAGCCTGTTTACGCATCAACATAGGTAAGTTAGTTACTTTTTCGAAACTGGGTTCAAAAATTGTGATTTAAAAATTATTCAACTTAAATGGAATAATATTTGATTTATTCATTTTTATTAAAATAAATATTCGAACGATTTTATCTATAAGTTATATTAGCTGAAAAAATTATTTTATTTATTTATTTTCATTTTTTTTCTATAATTTAGGGAAAATTAATGGAAAGTTCTAAGTTTTATTTTAAACACAGTGGAACGCTGGAAACATCCTGTTCTTATTTATTTATTTATTTATTTATTTATTCATTTATTTATTGATTCTGTTTTTTTACAAACAAATTTATAAGCTTTCATTTATAGTCTTTAGTCGAAATTTCGCGCGTATAATACGGGCGATGTCGGACGCGGAGCGTCGCGTATTGAAGCCGCGCGTTGACTGACGCTGAATCCAACGAAGTGATATGGAAACGACGCCGTTGCGGCGCCGACGCCACCATAAACCTCCCTTTCCGTTCGCCATATCGGCCCTTCAATACACCTTTTCACTATTGCGATAGGATTTATTTAAGGATCACTCGGCGCAAAACCAAATTCGATTTATTAACAAATTAAAGATGTGCATTAGACTGACAGTTATTTTTTGTATGCCGAATTTTTTGGCTCCAAATACATGAATATGGCTTCCAAATAGAAAAATGATAAAAAAAAAAAAAGATTTGCAAATTTTTACCCCTAATTTTAATTTTGAAGCAACCCTTTACTTTTTTCATTCGAATTCGGGAACCAAGGGACGAGAACCAAAAAAAAAGATGAAGTGGTTCAAAACAGCACCCAACGATCTCTGCAGAAGCATATACTATATATATTACCTAGCTAAGGGTAGAAAAAAAGAAGAAAAAAAATATATATATATATTTGGCAAAGAATTCACATTATCGTATAATGCGAGAGACGAAAGGAATTCTTACCTGCGATTTAGACATCATATTTTAGTGCTTTTCACATATCAGGAATTTTCTCGACATTCATTCGAACGAAAAGCTCCGATCTTTTAGACATCGTTTTTATTTTCGTTCAAATAGGTTTTCAGTTTATTAAAAAAAGAAAAAGAGAAAAAATTTTCTGCGAATTTTTACCCGCATGTTTCTTCCAAAAATATGTATATAAAAATGAAAATACCCAGGCTGCGTGGTGAGGTGCTGAAATTATATTTTACAATACTCGAATCCGACTCTAACTGCTCATGCAGTTTCGAAACTGGATTAAGTAGATAAGCTGCGTTTATAAATTTAACGTTAATATTCTCCCGGAATATTGCGAGGGCAGATATTTGTTTTTTTTTTTTTTTTCTGAGCCGATTCCGAGGGCTCGTTTTTTGATTCTGACCAATTTACCTCCCTCGTGGCGTTCACCTCTCTAATTCAAAGTTTAAAATCAAAAAATTCCCTTCTTTTATTATTCCGACCAATTTCGAGATTCGAGTCATTATTAATCCGCTGAATTTATCCTCTCTTATTTACTCTTCCAAAGTTTAAGTTCTACCAGGACCTCATTATAATATTATTCTTAATTGAAAGTTTCGGGGAGCTGTTATATTTAGTCAGCAATCTTTCAACTCAACAATAATTTAATCTAGACTAGAATAAACGATTAAAGAGTACTGATTTTGTAATAGTAACTAAATCCAGGTGATTATATACGTGATATACCTATATATTATATAGAAGAAAATAATGGAAAGAATTAAACCTCCCGCAGTTGTTAACAGGTAACTTCGTCGAGATAGTATCGAATTCAAGTTTCTCTCGTTGTCATCAATTCCAAGGATTCCAATTTGCAATTTCTAATTGGCAATCAGCGTTTTCCAAATTATTGGGCTGCTTTAAACTCTCCAATAATTTGCTCAGTGCTCAAACCGTACGATTATAATCAGGAAATGATTACGGACGTAATCGGAAAAGCCGGAAAATGTACGGAAAAAAAAAGAAAATGAAAAACATTCACGCAAAAATTTTCAATTTCTGTGAAATTAATAAAATAAAGAGAGAAAGAAAATCGCGAGAATCATTTTTCTAATTAATTTAATCAGCTTTTAATATCATTACGGAATACTCGAATACGGATTACGTATGTTTAAGTGGAAATGTGAATCCGATCGTTACACATGTATGTAACGATTAGAATATAAACCACAGGAAACGCAATCGTTCTCAGTATAATACACATCGCTTTGTTCAACAGTCCATGAACTGGTTTATGTACTGCTATGATCAGAGATAGAATGGAACGTGTCAACAGGCATTAGCTAATGCTGATAATTACCACTAGAACTACGCAACGTGTTACGGAGGTCGACTATGACACGCGGTATTTGCCTCATCCCCGTACTTCGTTTGGCAAAATTTAATGCTTTTATTTAATTCAGGAGGTCGAAAAGGAAGAGCAATCGTTGTGAAACGAAAATGAAAAAAACGCACGAGTGGACCAATTTTCCTGTTAGTCGAAAGTCCGAACGTCAATGTCACGAAATGCCGATACTTTTACGAAATAAATTTTATTGGGAAAGGAAAGGGAATAATTGAAGAGTCGGATGCAGCAAGAGCGTGCAGCGAAATATCACGTTTCGAAATAATTGAGAAAAAAACAGTGTTCTTTCAGCTATGGATATTTCGAAGCGATATTCTGTTCAGGTATGCTCAGTCGCGATGCCAATTAGACGTAATGTTGATTGCAAAAAACAAATATCAACGATTGGGGGAAATAAATTGTCGAAATATGATCGCGTTGCAAAAAATTGCATGGAAATGGAAGATTTCGCGCGTACGATACGCTGGAAAATAATAGGACTCCTGATATATCTACGATTCTGGAAAAACATTATTGCTACGTACGTCGAGATGGAAATAATTTCGAAGAGTTCAAAAACCATTCATTGAATTCACTGGGAAATGAAAAAATGCTTAATCTGCCCTCATTGCATCCAACTTCTCAGTTTTTTTTTTCATCGATGATTTATCGATATCCCACAATCTAAGCATTTCGCGCTATTAAGACAGCAGATACCTATCAGATGGGAGAAATCAGTTCGGAGTAAATCGCTCAATCTTTAGAGAAAAAATGCGACGAATATCGAGACTAACGTCGAAATGTAATCTTGAAGAGGATTTCAACCCCTTGCTATACCAGCTGCCTTCTTAGTGAGATGTGCCATTAATCCCTCCTGCTTCTTGCTCTATGAGAAAAAGATAATCCACGTGATTTAAAAGCACATTTGATGACGTGGCGTTGATGACTAAATACTTATCGCAAAATCAATTCCACACTCTGGACTCGATCGGCATTCTTTCGTGATTCAACGTAATTCCGGGACAGTGATCGAACTTTTGAAAATATGCAGGTGATTTCGCTGACCTCGATGAGCCGGGTACTTCGAGTTACAAAAAAAAAAAGCACTCCTGAATTGTGGTGATTGGAAAAAATCTAACCCCATTTTGGTGATCATTGACCTGAAGAAACTGTCCTAGATAGTAGATTTTTGGAAATATGAGTGTGGAGACAAATTGATCCTTCTTTTAGTTCAGAAACCACTGCATCGATCAATTCTCACATTCAACCAGATTTAGATCGGATCGAGTCCTATCGATGTGAATAAAATTTACCAAAATCCTTGGATCCTTTCTCGAAATATTATTGCTCAAAAACACCAATTCGAAATATGTTTTTTTTCTCTTTTCTTTTACCTGAAAACGTGAAGATCTAGTGAAGACTGAACTATTCATTTCCGATGTGACTATAACAATGTCAATTTTTCTGAAATTAATATTGAGCTGGTAGAGTCAGGCCAGGATCTACTGACTCCCTACTGACTTCCGACAGGAGGACAGGTTCGTATTAACCATTAATTATCGGTTTCAGATAATGAAATGAGGGTGGAGAAATTAACATCAAAATTGTGGAATGTTTATAATGAACAAATACACATTCGAAGGACGTATAAAAATTCGTGCAACGAAAATTGAAAAGTAAACAGAGATTAAAAAAAAAAAAAAAAAATTAAAGTACAGAACTTCTCGTAGCACTCTGAGTTGATTTCATGGTTTCTACATTTTTTAATCAAAAAATAAGCGTTTAAAAAAATTCTGTGAAATGATCATATAGTATAATGAATGGAAGATGAACTTGTGTATGAAATGGCGTTAAAATTATGCAAGAGAAAAGTTTTTGCAAAGAATTTGCAGCCGTATAACTTTTCTCTCTATGCAGTTGAAACTTAACCGTGACTGCAGAGTGGGACGATGTGTCGTGTTAATGTAATGAACGTTCGTTGCACTCGAGATGATATAATGTAATTTATTATTTGATAGGTATATGTATACGTTGCCTTGTATTTGTGATCGGTGACATTTCATCCATTGACATTATGTCATCCATACCCCTGAAATAGATCTCATACTAACCTAAGGTTATTGTCGCCTTAGGAAATTTCCGAAGCTTATTCTGAGCTGAAAGTGCAGATCTGAATCTATGCATGTGAAAAATATCCGCGTGACTGAATGACTGTAGGAATTTATTTTTTTATAATAAATTTAATAATATAGTTATCCGCGAAGTTTCAGAACAAACGACGACTAGTGGGGTAAGTATTAAATTACGGAAATATTTATTCCTTATTCCGTGACGAGGAACGTATCCGCGCCTATAAAAATATCAGTTCAAACAGAGACCCGGTTAAGCCGGAGGAAAAATTTTCACCACCGTAAAAAAGAAGTAAATTAATTAGTCCTTGTTATTCCATAGCTTAATTAAACCATACGTCAACGCTGAACTGTAGACAGAAGAACCGTTCTCGAGCTCAGTTAAGGGGGTATGTTCACTTTTTTAGGAGTTTAAATTTCCAAGTAGAAATTGATTTTTTTCTGCGACTTGAGAACTCTGATGAAATCCAAAAAAATCATGATGACTGAGGAGGGTTCGACCCTCGTTACGCATATTTTACATCATGTATTACTTTCAGTCTCATAGTGGCTACGCTGAAGATAAGAAAATACAAAATGACTCGGTTGTCGTGAAGAATCAGGACCACTGTTGGATCAATCTTGAAATGTTTGGTCCTCAATTGGTCATAGGTGATGCCTCTATGGTATGAACGTAGGATTTTTTGATAAACCCATTTTTAATTGAGATACTGGGAAAAAACGTAAGAAGAATTTCAAAGTTTTTAAAAGGGATCGAAAAAATTGAAAAACTCGAGTAATTCTTGCAATATCAAAAATCCCTACGTTCATACCATAAAGGCATCTCCTGTGAACAATTCAGGACCAAACATTTCAAGATTGATCCAACGGTGGTCCTGACTCTTTACGACAACCGAGTCATTTCGTATTTTCTTATCTTCAGCGTAGCCACTATCAGACTGAAAGTAATACATGATGTAAAATGTGCGTAATGAGGGTCGAACCCTCCTCAGTCATCATGATTTTTCTGGATTTTGTCAGAGTCCTCAAGTCGCAGAAGAGAATAAATTTCCTTTCGGAAATTTCAACTCCTCCAAAGGTGTACCCCCTTAACAAAACAATCAAGCGTATAATTCACCGTCGTAAATTTTACCCGTTGACGTAAAAGTGCAGTTAATATGTTTCTGAACAATTCAACAAGATCTACGGATACAAAAAAAGCTTTTTTTTCGTCTCCATGATTATAAAAAACAATTTTCAAATTCAATTAAGGAATAAGATGAACCATATGAGACGTCAAAAAAGTTACATACGTACATTTCCCTCATGTAATTCCGAACTGTAATATCATTCATGAATTTCATTTTCTAGCAGTAAGTTTCACCCGCATCGTAGTACTTATAGATAAAGTGATCCATCAGTAGTCAGCTCTGGCGTGCTTTTTTAAATTGAATCGAAATTTGTATATCGCTAAGTTATCTCTATAGTCAATGAAATATAATTCGAACGAAAGAACCCTGAGAACATATACCTATATAAGCGCCCTTTTCTCACGCATTAAATGAATATTATTTCATTTTCAAGTTATTATGTGTAGGAATTTATCGGAAACCGATTATCGATTACTTTGGGTTGATAAAGCGACTTTTACAAAGATTCTAAGAAAAAAAAAAAATTCCCTACAGACATGATTTATGCATATATCGTATATACGAATATTTTCCGAGCGGTGCAAAACCGCACGAATAATAACCCCATACGTTGAGGGCTCGCCGACCGAACATCATTCACACCCTGTCATTATAATAATTTTATATCATACGATATAGAATGTAAAAAGAAGAAAAAACTATAAAAATCGCCGCGAATATTTGGAGGAAAGATAAATGGGGTGGAAAAAAACGGTTCAATTTATAACCCAATTGATATTATCTTAAATAAATTTGAAAAAAATAAATAACCAGTTCTAATATGTTTAACAATGAACCCGCAAATGGCTGTCGGTCTTGACTATTGAGCAGGCGCATCGCGACCCCTAAGGATCAGCGTCTGCGCCCTGGTTGATATTCCGGGATATCCATAGAGTGGAAACCTTTGTGGAGTAAAACCTCGCTCTCTGTAGGTTGTAACGAGTTGAAAAGGGTAGAAATAAAAGTGAGTGGTTGTTTATTAACCTTGTCATATATATTTTGATAAAAACATAAAATAAAAAAACAGCGTTACACATTGGCAGCGAAAACCGGTGTACTGTAATTCAAGAGGGTGTTAAAGAGAGCGGTATCCAAGGGTCGTCTGAGCACTTACACACCACAGAGAGTTACACCCCGCCCGTAATAACGACACACGATTTTATTAACGCAACTTCGAAGTGGGCGTAGTCGTCAGGTTAAGAGTTTTTTTTTTTTTTTTTTCATCCCTCAAACACAAATATCGGTAAGTCAAAGAAATTTTCATTTATATCCATAAACGAGACCAACCCCCCCGTTATCAATTAGCCACTGAAAAAATTCGTCGCGATGATAGTAACGTGCGAGGCTATTTTATTTAATTTTTATTTTTTTCTGAACAACTTTATCATCTAATTATAGAAACCCGCGCGATTTATACTTATAAGGAATATCGCCTTCGTTAAAAATCCCAGCATCATCCCCTACCATTTTTTTTTTTTTTATTTATTTATTTTTTTTTTTATTTTTCCCAATATTTGCACAAGCCGGTCTAGCCCGCTCCTTGACCCACTAGCCTTTGGCTCTTCAACAGAAGTCGGTTTTCGGTGAGTACTTTGAAGAGGAAAACGCTTTTCTCAATTGAGGTATACCAGAAATTTTTACAACTTTTTTTTACCCTCAACATCTGAAATATCATCGAGGCAATGAATCAACAAGATTTTTTGCTATACGCTATAAAAATACTGTAACAATTTATTTTTACGTTAATTATATGCATATGCGATTGACTCGAAAAATCAGAACTCACTGCAGTGGTTTTATTTTATTTTTTTATAACGATCGAATGATCATCATTCAACATCGAAAAAAAATTTCTGCATAACGGATCGGTTACACAATTATCCGAGGAAAATTATTTCAGTCATTTCCCATGTAATTGAGAAAAACGGTAAAAAAAAAAATTCAGAGGAAAAGCGAGGAGCTGTTCAACTCGTCGAGGAAAAGCCTTAAGGGTATAGAAAGAAGAAAAATAGCGATCGAAGAATAACGTACAGTCTTTCATGTCAGGGGTTACATCATTTTTTGTTTAGATAAAATTTTCAAAGAAAACATGTGGCGGTATATGTATGGGCATTTTCTTTGAAAGAAAATGTGGGTACCTATATATCTCCCAATTTTATGCGATGTACATTTCTCGAGGTTTTATAGTAAGAACAACGAAATTGAAATACCTGTTTGAGCTTTGAAAATTGCAGAAGATTCTTAGTATATTAAAAATTCTTGTGGCTAGTGAAAACCGTTTTTCTTTTTTTTTTTGTAAAATCGACGCACAAGTATTGCCATAAGAAAACCAAATTTGGATACTGACGTCGAGCCATGTATTATATTTTCCTTAAAAGTCGAATAATAAATGACAGGATCAGTTTGGAGTATAAACTTTTCGTTTCGTATGAATATGATACATGAAACACGATCTAAGGACACATCTATGATGATTCAGTCGATAGTTGAGCCTGTTGATGTACTTAAATTGAAATCAAAATCATGAGATTAAAATTTCGTGTCGAGATGAGCAATCAGCTAGTAATAGTTAATCAGAGGATTAGGGGGCATTGATAACGTTTATACGTATATTAGGGTGGTCCTCATTTCGGAGTCGGACGAATTTTTTATCAGGCGCTCCCCAAACCGGCTCCAAATAATTCAAGAATAATTCCATAATTTTTTCAGATTTTTGTCTCAGCTCTAATCCCTTCCATCAAGAGGGTTGATTTCCCCATTAAAAATACACGTGTTTCGGCTATATTCTCAGAATATATTTTATTGTATGTTTTTGAATTATTTGAAGCCGATTTGGGCAGCGATTTGTTAAAAAGTTCCTCCGAGCCCCAAATAAATAACACCCCTAATGTATATGTCGATAATCTTGTATCGAATGGAATTTAAAAAAAGAAAAGAACAGGTTTTTTGCAAACTGGCGAGCCTGACGAGCTGTGTGACAACAATGATGGACGATGAAGACCAGGAGGAACTTCATTGTACCGGAAGTGATGTTGAGATCGAAGAATATACAGACACAGAGGAGACGCCATATGCGGCTTATCAGCCACCAGATAAACTGTTCGACACCGATCAGCCAGGCTGGCAGAAGTTTGGCTTTTTGGGCACTTTGATGGTCGTCGTAACTTCGGTTACCATGCTGGTTATCGCGTTTCCCCTTTATCTGGAAAGTGTCAGCGCTGTTTCAAGCGCTTATACAGGTACTGAACGGTAGCTTGTGTTTACGTGTGGTCTTTTTCCGTTTTTCACTTTTTTTTTACAATTATTATTTTTTTTTTTTTTTTTTCGATTTTCTATTTTTTCTTTGGATACACGTCACAGTTTATCGGGTAAATTTATCGGTGTACTTTTCTATAAAAAAAAACTTATACCTACACCAGTTAACAGCTCAATTTACGTATAAACGATCCGAAAATAATCACACTAACGAACTCTGATCGTAAAAAAAATATCCTCCGATTTCGGTGGGTGAAAAATTTGCAAAAAAAAAAATAAATATATTACAGAACTTACTGTCAAATCGTACAAAAATCTGACCAATTATCAAAAACGTCGACGAGGGTCGAAAAAAAGGAAAAAAAGGAAAAAAAAAAAAAAACAGAAATGTAGGAATCTAATGAGACAAGAATTTCCTACTTTTGTTTTAAATTTATTTATTTCAGTATTTCACTTTTACAGGACTTTTATTTACCGCCTTTAGTTCGACGGTAGTCCTTAGCGTTGTGGCCTTCGTAGTTGGCCGTATCTCGCCACCTCCAGAAATGATCCCAAATAGTATGAGGGTCCGAATTCCGCGTTGTTCGGTAGCGAGAATCGGTGCGGTTTACGCACTGACTGGAATATTCATGACACTGTCTCTGGACCAGAACAGAGTCCTGTGCCACGTCCAGGATCCTGTGAAAGCAATAACGCTGTTCTTCTCTCTGGTCTTCTATTTTTTCTTCTGTCGAAAAAGTGAGCAAGACTATTTTTTTAATTAACTTTAATTGCCATTCGGGTGAAATAAAGTAAAGAAAACCAAAAGCGGGGTGAAAATAAATAGGAATAAAATTTTTCAAAATATGGCTGTGGGGTGAATTAATTAGTTTTATATCAACGCGGTTTCAGTGATGAGCTTGCAGCGCATCTTTTCCATCACTACAATTCTGGTCGGGCTTTTCATAAGCGTTGATTACGGTCTATGCGACGAGTTTAGATGCAGAGGAAGAGAAGTTTCCGCACATACGGCTTCGATGAGGGGATCTTGGGGAACGAGGGCTGTTTGGACCCTGGTTTACTTCGCAAGTCTCGGTTCCTTCGCCATGTTTTTTACCATGTTGGAACGACACTACGCGAGTGGTGTACGTATATCATACTAATTAGAGGAAAAAAATAAGAATAAATAGTAAAAATAATAATAATCTTGTCCATGTTGTATTTAGAAGGTAGTAATTAACTAAGGAGCAATTAGGTGTTCGCGAACGAGACTTTTAATTAAAAAAATAAAATCGTCGAGTCTTTCCTGCAGGAGAAATTTAGTCAGCCACTTTGCGAAGCCAACAATTTTAATTAATTTTATAATCTGCGAATTAAATTTTGAAGATCGCGATACTGCGGATCTCATATACCTGATGCACTAATCGACACGAAGATTATCTGCGAGACTGAGAGGGTCTGCAATTCGGATAAAAAATCTCTCCAGTTTTTAGACTTTTTAGAAAATAAGTAACTGTGACTCTCGTCGTGGACAAACGGCTCACCAGCTTCTGGCTTTGATCGACTTTAAAAAAAATCCTTGTCTCCTTTTTCCGCAGGAAAACATATGCCCACTTCTTACAACCCAGAATAACTCTTTTCTTTACACCGTGTCCCGCTTGGTCTCATCCAGAGATATAAGACGCCGAGGTTCAGAGGAAGAGGGAGGAAGACTTTTGCACGTCACAGATCCGGACCCCAACATTCGACCGAAGAATTTTCCTAAACCACCGATTCTGCAGACTCTGCTCTACATTCATCTGATATCGTTGGTCATAGTTCTGTCGCTTAGCTGGATGGATACCCTGCCTGGGGTTGGAAGGGTAAATATTTAGAGAGCGAAAACTTGGAGTGTGGTTTTTGAATGGAATAAAAAACGCGTGTTTTTGTCGATTATTTTTTGTTTTTTTCTTGTCCGCAGGGTCTGTCGCCACTGGAACTTTATCGTACTGTGGAAAACGGACTGGTATGTCATTTCCGCAGCACTAATACCTGCGCGAACGTATCAGGACACGGGTGGATCTTCCTTTTAGCTTACGTTTCCTTCTCGATTTCAACACTGAAGTTCTTAGCGATGTGCGAAAGCGCGGTATTCACTGTGGCTGCAGCTACTGTCGCTTTACCAATTTCTGGAATATGGTGGAGCATCTATAGGATGGACGTTGGTATCAACGGAGGTAAAATTTTTTAAATTTCTAGTATCCCGGGTCGGAATAGAGGTCCTCTAAATTTCAATAGTCTAGTTTGCGCCTAAACTTGCCCGAAATTGACGTAACTCTTGCTTTCAGGTGCAAATAAGAATTTCATTATATGCACTGCAATGCTACCCTCGAATTCTAGTTTCCACCTCCAAGTCGTGAATGAGAGTTTGTAGAATGAAACTAGATTGTCTATTCCGATTCGGTTGCATTTCTTATTTTTTTCTATTCAAAAGTTCGAGGACCGGCAGAAATTGAGTAATTTCAAAATAAATTTTCCTTCTTCGAAGATTCCGAAGATCTATATAATTATTTTCAGAAGTTATTTTACGGCAATGAGTAAGCGGAGTCTTAAAATTTCGAGAATTTCATTACATGCAGTGCAATCCGACTCCAAGTCTCGAGTGATAACTTGTAAAATAAACCTAGAATTTCTATTCCGACTCGGCTTATCTAACTCCAAGAATTCCTGTAATTCACTGGAAAAGGTATCTTGATTAATTAGACCTTGATATGAAAGAGAAAGAAGATTAATTCGTTTCTACTGACGGAATGATGGAACGTTAATTCGTTCTTTCAGTTCTTGGTAATCGAAAAATTTGATTAGAAATTTTGAGGGTTGAAATTCGGCGTACGATTTTAAATAACCTTTTTTACCAAGCAGAATTTTTTACTTTTCACGTTTTCTTCTTTATGGTATTGTACGATCAAAAAAGAGTAACCAAACGAAGACGCGAATTTCGGAAGATATATTTTGGTGGAAAGGAATTTTCTTTACACCTGCTCGCAAAATGCCCCTTTGCGACCTCTTGAGCGGGCGCAAAACAGGACTTTCCGGCCCTCGAGCGGAAAAGTCTTTTCCACCCGCTGAAAGCGGACGAAAGAGACTCCTTGTCCGCCCTCGGGCGCGAAATCATGTTTTGCGCCCGCTCACTCGGTCTGAAAAGAGGCATTTCTACAGAGCAGGTGTTAGGAAAAATATCGTGTGCATCACGGGCGCAAGGCTATTTTGGCGAGTGTGCATGCAGCACATAGCACGCTCGCAATATAGCTCTTTGCGCCCTTGATACACAATGTACTATTTTATCAACCTGAATCCGTTTCCTATGCGATATAGATGATTAAATATAATTCAATCTGTTCAATACACAATGCACTGCAATCCCACCCTGAAATTCTAGTTTGCGCCTCCAAGTCTTCAATGAGAACTAGTAAAATACAGAATGAATCAAAATTCATGAAATTTCATCATCTCATTTGTGAAAATGATATTTTTCTGTTTTGAACCCATCACCACCTTGAAGGAATTGCATTTCTTTTCCTCTTTCCTAAAGGAACAATATCTTGGTCTCCTGGGGTAACTGGAGAATTGATTTGCGCACTTTTGGGTCTGCCCGTGGTACTGCTTGGCCTTGGTCTCCTGGTTCGAGCTCATTTTAAGGACAACAATCAGCCGTATCATTCGGTACAGCCGGCTTCCTTCGTCCAGCGAGAATCTCAGGATTGTGAGAGATGAATCCGATCGATAATATACGAGAAATGAAGACCTGCTTCCTCGATTCTCACCTCTGAATATAAGGGATGATTGAAAAGTATATATTATATACGATATAGATATTATATTTATATAGGTATGTACGCATGTAGTATATCCATATATTAGCGGAAAAGGATCCTCAGCGATCCGCAAAGAGTAGAAAGAAAAAGAGGGAGAAGAAACTTCGAGGGAAAAGAGTGAATGGGATACGCAATATTTTATTTGTTACAAAAAAAAAAAAAATTACAAAAATATTTCCTATACTAAAAAAGAAAAAAAAAAAAAAAAAAACAAGAAATAAAAACATAGTTATTGATATACTGTATAAGATCCATCCAGTCAAGTTATTGCCAGTTTATATTTTATTTTGATAACAAGATGTTTAGTATTTTCAAAGGTAATTAATATTCCATTTAAATAACGAAAAGTTGAATTTTGCTACATATACAATACATTAATTATATATAAATATATACATGGGGCATCCCACGTCAAATCAGCCACCTTCAGACCTCAATACCGTCGATTTCGTTATTCTTCTAGGATTCTATTATACTATGTGAGAGTAGTGTCCCTGATTTATTTCCAATTTTTTCGAACCGCCGTTCCGGAGTTCTTGCAAACCTAAATTTTACGATATCCGAAATCCACGAATTTTTGATCGATGATATCTCCAAATTGAAAAGTCGTATCAGCAAAAACAAGGAGATGTTTGGATTCGTCTTGAATCCAACTTTTTGAAAAAAAATGTTTCAGAAATTTTCCGCAACGTTTAGGCTGTCGTAACTAAAGTTCAAAGAAAAGAATCAAAATTTCATCAATTATGTCATTTTTGAAAATTTTGAAACATTGTTTTTCAGATTCTACGTATTTTTCTTACATATAATAACGTTCCGTCCGAACCGCAGAAATTCGGTTGCCAGATGCTATGCAATATGTAAGAAAACAATTTCTCCTAATTAGAAGATTTTTTCTTGCGATTTGAAATTTTTCAATTGTTTCTTGTAACAAATTCAATAGTCAAAGTAAGAAACATACATTTTATTAAATCAAAGTACAAATGTTGAACGTTTATTTGAAAAATATTTTAATTAGTGATTAGAAAAAAAAAATTGTTTAAAAATTCTGAAATAAATCAGGGGCACCACTCTCACATAGCATAACAAAATCCTAGAAGAAAAATGAAATCGAAGGTATTGAGGTCTGAAGGTGGCTGACTTGACGTAGGACGCCCCACATATGCTTGCATATATTAGGGTGCTCCTTAATCTGATCATTTTAGAATTTCAATGCACCCATGGGCCGTGACTCGTCCGAAATATATTTAAAAAAATGTAGCCGAAACCCGAGGTTCCTATCTCAATTTTAAGTACCGTCCCAAAGCCTTCGAATTTTCCAATTATTTAATAAAACACGATTTCTCACACGTCGCCATTCTTTTTTTTTCTTCCCATTGCAGTAAAGTTCCGAAAAATCTGAAACTTGGTACACTCCTTACCTGTAGTAGTAGGTATTTCATGAAAATTCGACAGATTTTCAACGATATAATATTCGAAGCTACAACGCACCAAAAAAATTTTTTTTTTTATCCCGAAATTGTGATAAATAAAATTATGTCGTTAAAAATCTATAAATTTTTCACGGATACCTACTACTATTGGTAAGAAGTGTACGGAGTTTCAGATTCAGAGAGGCGATAATGCGATAGGAAGTCAAAAATAACCCCGAAGTACTAAAAATCGTGTGTTATTTAAATGGGAAAGTTCAAAGGGTTTGGGGCAGTACTTAGAATTGAGATGGAAGCCTGGGGTTGTGACTAAATTTTTTTCTACATATATTTGGAGACGTTCTGGCTCATGGGAGCATTGAAATTCGAATATGACCGAATCAAGGACCACCCTAATTTAATATCATATACATGTAGGTACGCGCATTTTCCGTGAGAACGACGATAATTATTATGCCGTTGCATGGGGATGTAAGTTTTTCGGTACCGTCCGTCCGTCCGTCCGTTTTCTTTAATTATTATTTTCTATTATGTATATTATGTCAATCTGACAATATACATATAAATATTATAGTATCGATGACTCTGAGCTATCGAGGGTTGAATATAGTCTTTCTTTCAAATTCGAATACAACCGCGTACTATATGTTATATATTGCATGTCGATAAAAACGAACGGACGCGTATTTTTTTATATAGGTATATACTCGTCATATACATACGTGTGTCACTGATTATTGCGTCTTCGCAAGGGATGAGGAAATCAGAATAAGAAAATAAAAATAAAAAAACAAAAATTGAAATCCAAAAAAAAAGTTACATTTTTCGACCTTTCATAGTCAGGCTCAGAATTATACAGCTGTACTACATACTATGTAATAAATCTGCAGTTCTTATAGAATCCATTGGATAATCATTTTTGGACACTATAATGCAGATCGAAATGTTCGAGATAGTTTTTTCGGATATTCTTCTTCAATTTTTCAAACGTTGCGAAGATATTTGCACAGCTAGAATTATAATATGAGTTTCTTGGTTCTTGGGCTTGTTAGGTCACTGAAATATACACATTTATGTATATGGACATGTATATTTGAAAATACCGAGTTCGAGGATTGATTGAAAGCGATAACCATCCATAAATATATTGAAAGACGTAGTTATTTCGGAAAACGCGTTAGATAGACGTAACGTATTTGCCAAAATTGAAAAAAACAAAGTAAAATAAAATAAAAGAGGAACATTTAATACCAAAATAATATACCGTTCGATTAATACACAACAATTCCGGTATAATAACTTATTGTAAGTGAAATCCTTCGGTATTGATACCAAATAAAAGAATAATAGAAAAAAAAATAAAAATAAACTATTAGATGGGATCTAAGCCCGTAAGTATTATATTATCCCTATACCTTATATAGTTATATACTTACCTGTATTGTATTTCGTAGAAACGTTTGAGACCTAGAAATTACGAATTTATTATTAGTTTAAAGAAAATTAGAAATCGTGAACATATAGGTATGATATTAGGTAAGATGTGTCATTTTTTGCTCAGAGTAAAAAAACAAACAAAGAAAGAAAGAAAGAAAAAAAAACAAATATATAAAACCATTCTTTTTTTTTCTTTTTCGTTTTTTTTTCCACTCATTTAAATGCTCAAAGGATATGAAAAAGAAAATATAGGAACAATTATTTCGTGCCAAAAATTTCGTGTGAAAAAAAAAAAAAAAAAAAGAACCCATTGATTTTTATTATCTAATTCTATAGTAATATATAATGTATATGAGATAATATAGTGTGATGATCTTTTTCTGTATAATACATCTAAGAATATTATAATCCGATGAAATATATTATTACTGTTGCGTGTAAAGTATAATTAAAAATACAAGAAAACAAAAAAAAATATAATAATAATAATAATAATAAAACAAGCTACGAGAAAAAAATAAAACAAGATTATTGAAGAGAGAGAGAGAGAGAGAGAGAGATAAAAGTAAATAAAAGAGAGAGAGAAATATACTATGATATATAACTACATATATAACTAACTAAGTTACGTCAATAACAATACGGCAAGCTGATACGTCCAGGTTTTTATATAACAAGTAATAAATAGAAACTAAGAAAATATGGAGCAGAGAGTAGATTGCCGAGTACCGAATGATTTTTTCAAAGCTTTCATAATGATTGTTAAATAGCATTTTTTATATATACAATATATAATATATATATATATATATATATATATCGATGTTTGAGTATATATATACCTCGAAGCTTTCCTATAGTATATACTAAGATAGTTGAAGTATTATTATATAAGATGTTAAATGTATGAATATAATATATATATTATATATATATATATACAGCGTGAGTTTTCTCTGGTATCGAATGAGGGAGGGGCTTGTCATCGCAAACGCTCCGCATCTTTCTATTCATACTTGTTTTCGTCATATCGAGAAAACCCACTTTTATGTCCTCCTTGTCCGGAGTATAGATCAGGTATGATCTTATTTGGGATGGTAATAACAGAGTGGGGTTTCTGCTGGTTTTAACGTCACGTGAAAATAAAAGTGGGGTTTCTCGAGACGACGATAACAAGTGTGAATACAAAGGGGCGGAGCGTTTGCGCTGATAAGCCCCTCCCTCATTCGATACCAGCGAAAACTCACTCTGTATATTATTAATAACATAAATATTTGCCTTGTCTAGCTCAGAGTTGTAAAGTTATGATACATGTATGTACACATGATAATATATACTATATAATATGATCAGCGATCTTAATAGTAAACGTTTAGAAATTCCCAATCCCTATATATACGTTTTAGAACGCGGTACTCTGCATTCTTACTCGATATAATAGCAACCCTTAATCAGTATTAAATATATAAATATATAGATAAAGATATGTGCTCAATTGCATTTTGGAGTCAATCTTAAATTGTTACAGTTTACGTGAATATAAATGTTACCTACACGGTTTAAACAACTTTTCGAACGTATTCGCCTGTGTATGGATTATCCCTTATGCCCTTGTACCCTGGAAATTCTCAATCAAATAATAACCAAATCTAAACCGTAAGACTAATCTAATTGACTTTCAGATGATACTGCTTCTCAGACAATATGACGACACGAAAAAATCATACTTTTTGATTTTAAAACTAGACGTTTTTTTTTTTTTTTTTTTTTTTTTCAACAATCATTCGAAAGTGTTAACATAGTTACTACTAAGTAGACAAATCTGTATTCGTTTTTCCTGTCGTTATATTAACTTGGCAAAAAAAATCAGCTGAGTTAATTAATGAACAATCAATTCTGTGTTCAATCAAAATATAGAATTCAATTTAGAATAAACATTTCGCATAAAATATGATGTTTGAGATTGCGTTAATCGTTACACACTTGGTAGATATACACATGGTCAAAGTTTCCAGGATATAATAGACCTATATGTATATCTAATATGTATCTACTGCGATCCTTATTTTCTCTTCATTTTTTACGAACAAAAAAACCTTCACCTCCATTATCTCGTTAACTTATTATAGATAGGTATGGGTATATGTTTTACGTGGTCATCCGCTGTGCTATTATAACACAAAATACAAAGAGATTAATGATATGATATTATGTTATATTATATTATATTATAATATATTATATTCGATAGTCGATTAACTTGTGAGTGTGCTCAATATTAATTATTTCTTATGTACCGAATTGTATATGTATAAATATATACTTATATATAAAAAAAAAAAAAAAAAATCGTTTGAATCGCATTATATTATTCTTATAGCATCAAGAGACTCGGTAGAGTCTCGCGCCAAGTCGTGTAGGCCAAGGCTTATTTTTTTAAAATTTATTTTTCTAACATTTATTTGTAATTCAAAAAACCCAGGCCTCGATGCTCCTCGGTGCCTCATGCACCATACACTTCGCACTGTACACTGAACGCTGGGCACTGTGCACCGTTTTCGACTGGATATATTGATGTTTTTTTTTTTTGCATTACCTTTACTTTGATTTTTTTTTCCATTATTCACAGAAAAAAAATAAATGAACAGAGAGAAAAAAAAAAAAATTGGAAAAAAAAGAAAAATGTTTTTTGAAGTGCAAGTAAATGTCAAAAAAGTAAATGATAAACAAAACGAGGCAATACGCCCTTATAACAATTGCAGAGTCTCTATCGCCCATGGAGATCTGCCTAATGAATGAAGAAAAAAAATCGAATTTGGAATTGCGGAAGGAGGTTCCACCATATTTCTTTTGAACTTCCGATTGAAGGGGGGAAATATCCATCGAAAAATGTATCGAAAATTTTTCTGTGAGATTATTAACTTCTTGGGTATTCTCGAAAAAACGTTAAAACCGTGAAATATCACAAATGGCATGAAATTTCACTGATAATTGTTATATTGAGATGGGTTATGCCTCATTTTCATGGATATTAACCATTGATGATCGAAAAAAATGGTCCAAGATTTTTATGGTGATCTCACTCTTTTTTGTAGAATTTTTTTTTCTATTTATTCTCGTTTGTAATGAATCATCGTATAAATTGTCCGACCACTCTCGATGTGGAAGGTACATAGATCCCTCGAAGCAAAAATTAATCGCCCTGTAACTGTAATAAATCAAGATCAATTTGGCGGGAGTATATTTCCAGTATTTTCAACGATCTCGGCCTGGATAAAATGGGAACAACGTCCTTAAGTATATGTCATGGTCTTTGTGAAGGATCTTCGAGTTGAAAAAAAAAAAAATTATATTATTATCTACATCCAATAATCGGAACGTATTTGGATTAAAATTATTTTCTTTGTTTATATTACATGAAACAAATTCAATATTTTTTAAATCTGTATACTGATAACGTCGATATCACTCAGATCCAAAAGCATCTAATTGTTAATAAGGGGGAATTCATTTCATCAATTAAATATAATACATTAATTGAAAGTAAAGCAATAAAGGTAAATGCAAATTAAATTTTCAAATTATCTCCCCTGCCAAATTTAAATAAATGTAGGCAACAATAGATAATATTTAATTTGTCCCCTTCTAATTGTTAATTTTTTGAATTATTTTGTTCATTTTCATATCCGATTTCGTGATAATTTAAAAAAAAAAGAGGGTTTGGAGTCAGAAAATACCAAGGGAGTAACCGACCGAGTAGTGACCTAATCTTTTTATTCACGGTCGCACGTCCAGAAATCGGTTCTTTTCAGAGCTACCAAAGTATCGTGATATACTTGGCGCGAGGTTTCGGCACCGGTACAAAATATTTTTTCGGTATACCGGATGCAGGATATAAAGTATCATTCATAATCTGGTCTCAATTTTCTTAAAACAATTAGGAGTCCAAATATTCAAAAAAATCTCCCGCCAACATTTGCAGGAAAGAAAAATCAATATATCGGAAAATAATACGACAGTCTATGTATTCGCGTATATTTTTACCCGAGAAATACGAAATGGAAGATCTTTATTCCGGAATAATATCGCATATTAGTTATTCCTTAATGTTACGTAATGGAAATGATAAAAAACGTTCTACATAAAATGCGCACGAGGCCATCTGCGGCGTATTTGAATTTCGAATAAACCGTGGCGGACACAGATCGCCCTGCCACCTTCAGTATTCCATGCGAAGCAATTACCAGTCTGTTTGGTTTATTAGAGAAACGGAGAGCCACTGTCCTCCGCGAAGTGCACGTTGTTTCATCTCCTCTTGAAAATGGCTGCTGTATTGGACGAGGTCGGCAAGTCCGCCGAGAAGCTCGTAGACGAAGAAAAAGATGAGTTAGTTGAAGTAGAGGACGAGGCCGGAGGCAGCGAGTCATCAAAGAAGAAAAAGAAAAAGAAAAAGAAGAAGAAAGCTGGTAAGTGTTATCCCATATCGTTATGAAACTTGGGTGTGTTTCCAGCTCGTCACCTCGTGTCTTTTCTCCTCGGCTTGTGTTATAAATACGCAGTTTCTATTACAGTATCAAAAAAAAAAAAGTACAAAACAAACGAAAAACGAATCCGAATTTGATCGCCAAGTACCGATTAAATTACGCGTTCTCTACATCCCGGGACTAGAAATTGCCTCCTAATATCGTTACGCGTTCATTTTGTAACATAAAAAACCCTAATTCTAGTACTCCTACTCAAAGTTTTTAAACGCAATACATGGTATCAATCTCTTCGCAATTAATACGATGTTATATATTTTCTACAATACGAAGAATCAACGTAGTCTTAGATGCTTAATATTATCGGGATTAAAAATCCTGCATTTTTTTTTGCGTGTTGGTCTTTCAAGCCGATACAATTCGCCAGTGGTTCTCAACTATAAAATTTCTTGATAAATTATCATCGCTCGTTTATCTTATGCGCACTTATTCGTTTAAATCATTCGAAAGACGATTCCCTGCGTATAATTTATACCATGCAATATAAAAAAAAAAACAATTTTTTTCGAGCTTTCATCGTCTTACAGCTTATTATATTCTTTTCTTTTCTTTTCTTTTCCAATACCATGAAACATGCATTATTTCCCAAAATTATTGCACGAAAAACTCCTTCCGTTCTTCCAAAATCGCGTATCAATTTTTTACTCATTTTATAACTAAACGAGAAAATGTTGTTCCCAATAAAACACCGAAACATAATCACTGAGCTAACTGTCTCATCTGTACTCTTGATATAACAAATTTAGTCATATGAATAAATTTGTGATAATAAGGAGCTGGAGAAGCGAGTGCCGATGTGCCTGAAGGAGAAGAAGAAAAGCCTAAAGATGATGAAGCAGGAGGGGAAGGTAAGAATCATTTTTTTTGCAAAAATGAAATTGAAACAGTGAATAGAAATGACCGAAAAATCGACTTCAGAAGTTTCAGCAGCTCAAGAAATCACCGAAAATGGTGGTGAATCAGAGGAGGCGAAGAAGAAGAAGAAGAAACGTAAACCTCGTGGTAAATCTGGTGGAGTTAAGCAGCAAACAGATCCGCCCACAATACCGATATCAGACTTATACTCTGATGGGAATTTCCCAATTGGTGAAATAATGGTGCATCCACCGGCTGCTGGGATCGACGATAAAACAGCCAAGGATCGTTTCGGTAGCGAAGAAGCGCGGGCTCTTGATAGAATGCACAGCGATATATACAATGAGGCTAGACAAGCTGCCGAGGCGCATCGCCAAACTAGAAAACACATTAAGAATTGGGTTGGTTCTTTTTTTGTCCATTGAATTCAAAGAGTACAAGAAAATATTTGGAAATTTTTAAAAACCGAGAGAAGTTGGAGAATTTTATCAACAACTTTGCGTTTGGAATGTTTTATCGCTCTATCATGAACAAACGAGCGGAAAAATATCTTTCCTTCATTTCTTAGGTCAAGCCTGGAATGACGATGATCGAGATTTGTAACGAATTGGAAAAGACGGCGAGGCAATTGATCGGAGAAGACGGACTGAAGGCTGGCTTAGCTTTTCCGACTGGATGCTCACGGAATCATTGCGCAGCTCATTATACTCCTAATGCAGGAGACCCGACTGTTCTGGAATACGATGATGTGACAAAGATCGATTTTGGCACTCACATAAACGGGCGTATCATCGACTGCGCATTCACCCTATCTTTCAATCCAAAATACGACAAGCTCATCGAAGCAGTCAGAGACGCGACTAACACTGGAATAAAAGCTGCAGGAATTGATGTACAGCTGTGCGACGTCGGGGCTGCTATTCAGGAAGTGATGGAATCTTACGAGGTCGAATTGGATGGTAAAACTTATCAGGTATATAATTAGAAGAACTAAAAAGCCAAAGGCGAGAGGAGCAGCTTGCGACAAAATTTAACTCTATTTATTCAATTGAACAGGTGAAATCCATCCGGAATCTTAACGGGCACTCAATAGCACCGTATCGTATACATGCCGGTAAGACTGTGCCGATTGTGAAAGGCGGCGAAGCTACTAGAATGGAAGAGAACGAATTTTATGCTATCGAAACCTTTGGATCAACCGGTCGAGGAGTTGTACATGATGATTTAGAGTGCTCTCATTACATGAAGAGCTTTGATGCTGGATTCGTGCCGCTTAGACTACAGAGCAGCAAATCACTGTTGAATACAATCAACAAGCATTTTGGTACGCATTCTACAATGATATCAATTCTTTTTTAGATTCATAGATGGATTCACTCGTTTTGTTGTTCTATTTTACTAAGTTATGTATTCGAGTGTTGAAATTCGACCTTTGCATTATTTTAATGAATTATTGTAAACAGAGTTCAAGGATTTGCGAATATGAACAAGTTTCAGAAAGCTTGATGGTTTATTACCTAAATTAAATCGTCCAGAGTTCTAAGAGTTTTTCTTACTCAAATTTGATATTTTGAAGAAAGGAAGAAACTGGTCAGCTTTTTTAATCCTCATTTTGTCTTAAAGCTGCAAATGGACATTGAGTAATTCTTCAATCTTTTCATGATTTCAATCTTCATAAACGTTGTAGGAATTGCTTAAAACAATTCGAAATAACGTTTCAAAAGTAGAAATGAAAGAAAGATTTCAAAAAGCGTTTTCTTTAGTTGTCTTTATTGTTTTTAAACCAATCATCTTTCCCAATGATATTAAAAGCCGTTAATATTCTGTCTTAATCTATCAGGTACATTGGCTTTCTGCAAACGCTGGCTAGACCGTGTGGGATGTACAAAGTACCAAATGGCTCTGAAAGATCTCTGCGACAAGAATGCAGTAGAGGCTTATCCGCCGCTAGTGGATATCCGAGGCTGTTACACAGCTCAATTTGAGCATACTTTGGTCCTGCGTCCAACTTGCAAGGAGGTAATTTCCCGGGGCGATGATTACTAGTAGGGAAAATTGTACTGATTATTGATTAACGAAGTAAGAAACACTGCGAGTAACTTGATCGGCTACTACTTTAAACTTCACAGAGAGATAGCAGAGGAAAAGGAGAGAGAAAGAGAATAAGAAAGAGAAAGAGATAGAGATAGTCTGGTATTATCAAAATACAAAAAGAAAAACAATTGATAAAGATTAACAAAAAAAAAGATTTGAAACAAATTATTAACATGGTTGATGATTTGTGTTTTTCCTCGCGTCTTAATTTAATCAAAGATATTACAAAGTATTTGTAAAATTGATATTAAATTTGACATTGATAAAGAAAAAAGAAAGTTGTTTATCCTCTGTGAGTGAAAAAAAAAAAAAAAAGAGGTTGACGATCGAAACTAATTGAATTGAATTGAATATTTTGAAAATCGTGTGATTATTTTTAAATTGAAAAAATAATATTATATATTATGGACATATGTATGTAGTATGTATGCATTTGCATTTTTTGTTTAATTCTTCCATACTTTTTCCTCGCCTTTCCATTTTTTGTTTTTGTTTTTTTCTGTTTTTTCATGTTTCTACTATCTATTTACATATTATTCAACAAATGAAATATACGAAAATGGCATTACCTAATTAATCCTCTGTATATTTAATTAAACTGCATTTCAATTTAAATAATTAACATTGTTATTTTACTTCTTTATTCTTTCTTTCTTTTCTTCGATTATTTAAAAACCGTTGTGTTCTTTATGAATAATGCGCGAATGGTTAAAAATAAAAAATGAAAAAATAATAACGAAGAAGATGACGACAGTAATAAAAAAAGAAAATAAATGTTAATGTTAAATAAAATATATTTGGAATTATAACTGTACAATGATGCGTGTCTTTTTTTTTTCTTTTATAATAATCAATTATTAGGTACTTAACGTTATAAGTATTTGTTATTTATAACTATCTACCATTTCATATTCTAATAATCATTTCTTTTCTTTCTTTTTTATTCTTTTTTTAGAAAACTTATTTCAAACGTATTTAGGCATATGTATGTATTATATGGTAGTCAGTTTTCATTTACATCGAAATTCTACCTATCAACGATCGAGAATTCTATTTAAGAATAGGGAAAAGGAGTTGTGTGGTTTTAAGGCATTCTTTGTTTTTTTTTATTTTGTATCTTGTGTAGGTGGACCCTATTGGAATATTTATACTAACTATAACTATAAACTATAACAATACAGATCAATTAATTACACACTATATCAAGGTTCGTTATGATTGGAAACATTACAACTAGTATAACATACAATAATATGGTACAAATATAATAGTATATAGATAATATATTACGGTGAGCCAAACAAACGGACTATTTCCTATTTGTTTTCGAAATTACTCTCAAAAACTTGTTCTTCATGATCAAATAACGAGCCTGAAGAAAAAAAATAACTCAGCTCTTAATATTCGATGATATTTAGATGTCGCTCGTCGTTATAATATTTTTCATTTTTCATTTAAAATATGTGAGAACTATTCTTGTGGCATTTATCGATTTCAACATCTCAAGAGATAATTTACTTAGCAGAAAGATACTGGGTAGTTACTTTAGTTCAAAATTGAAAACACTACAAAATAAAAGAAAAAAAAAAAAACTACCTTGTTCTTGTTTCGAGAAAAACGCAGGATTGAACAAAATTTTAACTATAACCGTGAATAACTTTGAAACAGTTAGATTCATCGAAAAAGACCGGGATACCTTTTTTGTAGAGCATTTAATTTTGAACAAAAAAAGCCATGCCGAGTCATCTTTATGAGTAGATTATTTATGGAGATATAAAAATCGAAAAGTACCACAAGAACATTTATTATGTATTTCAAATGCAAAATAACAGAACAGCGATGAGCTACCTCTAAATATTAATATTAAGAGTTCAAATTTTTTTTCAAGACACGTTATTTCATCGTAAAGAACAAGTTTTTCAAAGTAACTTTCAATTAAAAAAAAAAAAAAAAAATAGTCAGTTTATTTGACCCACCCTAATATAATACATACAATACACCTATGCATATAATATATATATATATGATAAATGAAGATTTAAAATACGCATCAAAAAGTAGGTAGCTCCATTATTTTTTTGATAAATTATAATTTTACGAAACTTCATCTTTCCTTTTTTTTTTTTCTTTCATCTATCTATTATTTTTATCACCATTTTAAATTACCTTCAACGTTGCGTAACTCATTTGCGTGTCTATCAGAGTTTAACGAATCTTTCAAGAATTCTCTTTTTCTTCTTTTGTTGTTTTGTTTTTTTTTTTTTTTTTTTTGTTTTCCTGCAATAAATTCATACGAGATGAGTCCGCGACGATACATTAAAGATATACACTGTAGGAATGTCTGCTGCAATGTCGTCGTCTAACTTCTTCGTATCGAAGAATAGCCGTTAACATAATAGGTTCCTCATCGACAATATGAATAATAATTCTTTCGACATGTCCCGCAATCTCTATATCCGTGATATACTACTATACATATAATAATAATAATAGTAATAATAATAGTAGTAATAATAATAATAATAATATTAATAATAATATCTTTGTACTGTATTTTCATCGCAAAAAGTTGAGCTGCCTCCTTCTTGCGCGAGATGTGTATACCATTACATATATAGTGGTTTATGGATCAAGGCTCTTTTTCTTTTTTTTTTTTTGTTTAGAATTATTACATTTATCGGATATATAGGTATATTATATTATATTAATTCTCACTGTGAATCCGTCCGTGTTCTTAACTTCGCCCTTGCTACTACGAGAGGATTTGGTGGCTCCGTATTCTGCGGTTGTTCCTGAATAACAATAATAGGGAACACGTAAATATGTATGTTGATTATACTATACAGGGTGATCCAGAATACGGTACTTTCCTTATACCAGTAGATTCCTCGTGAAAATCTAAGACGAAAATTATCAATGCTAAAATGTCGAATGGAAAGCCGTTTTCAAATAGGAACAGTTTAAAGCAAGCCAATACGAAAGTAGATACGAGACTGTCTCAGGGCTGCCACTACCGGCCTGGCGGTTTTCGCGACGCGTCACCGGCCACCGCGATCTCGTCAATTGACAAAATGACGGTGGCCGGCCCTGAGCCAGTCTCGTAGTCGTATCTGCTCTCGTATTAGCTAACTTTGAATGGCTCCTACCCGGAAACGGCTTCCCATTCGACATTTTAACATTGATCATTTTCTTAACACCTGCTCGCAAAATATCCCTTTGCGACCTCTTGAGCGGGCGCAAAATCATGTTTTGCGCCCGCTCACTCGGTCTGAAAAGAGGCATTTCTAGAGAGCAAGTGTTAAGAAAAATATCGTGTGCATCACGGGCACAAGGCTATTTTGGCGGCAGCACACTCGTCTTCGGCTCGTGCCGCATATTGCACGCTCGCAATATAGCTCTTTGCCCCCTTGATACACAATGTACTATTTCGTCTTAGATTTTTACGAGGAATCCACAGGTGTGAGGAAAGTACGGCATTCTGGATCACCCTGTATATGGTGAATTTTAAAAAACGTCATAACATCGTTTTCGCAACTCGTGAACTAAATATTCAACTCTAAAATTATCGTACCATATAAAAGGTAAGTAATCTACCTATTATATTCTATACATGTTCTACTTCAACGTTCATACATTATTTAGTACATTCATTCGTTAACGAGACGTGTCACAGGTTCTTAGATCGAAATATATTGTATTCCATATGTCGTTCGTAACACGACACCGTCGATATATTTTAACTGCCAAAGATAAGAAGCGGTAGGTATTGTTTTCGAATACCACGTCCACGTATATATCACAGTGGACTTCAACCGAATCGTACAACAATAATGAGCATAGGTAGAGGTGAGGTAGAGGTTTCTGTTTGTGTCGCCCGTCGCGTCGACACGTTTATTTGTATTATAATTTGAGTATTTCACTCACGTGAATTATTGAATTACGCTTGACGACGCGTGACCTACGTGCACACAAATATACCTATCTACGTATAATATTTATAAATATCTACATGGTGGTCCGTTATTTTTATTTTAATACCAAAATATTCATGGGTATAAAAAAGAAAAGAAGAACAGGAAATGGTTCGAACTTTTATTTCGAGCGACAAAACCGAATTTTGTGATTTCTATTTTGAATCAGGTATACTGGTTTAAGATTCGAAATGTCCAAGGTCGAGGATGTTCAAGAATGTTATGAAACGATCGAAGAATTTGACATTTAATTAACACAGATGAAGAAAATGTCATGAGATAGAAAAAATAAACAAAAAAAACAGTTGCAGATTTCTAAAAAAGAAAATTACAGAGCAGATCACACTTGAGAAGAAGAAAAAAATCCTCAATTATGTACAAAAAAAATTATTCTATACTTTTCTTCGATCTGTTGTAATAATAACTGAAACGTGTGAATATATAGTGTAATTCAAGTTGGCCGGATCATATTTTGAGAAGAGATTACTTGTGAAATTCTCAGACTAAATATCCTTTACCAAAAATTCGAGGACCCAATAGTTTCCGAGCTACGGAAGATCTTAGTTCACCGATCACAGAACTTATAGGTGACGCAGATAGGGGCTGGGCACGAGCGGAAATTGCGCGATGCCCTGGCTATGCGACATATACGCTCTGGGATTGGTCAACTAAGATCTTCTGTAGCTCGGAAACTAATGGTCCCTCGAATTTTAAGTAGATGAAATTTGGTCTCAGATTTTTATGGTGAATCTCCCCTCACGATATGGCTAGCTCATGTCAGTCTGAATCACCCTGTATACTATATGGAAATTTTATTCCAAGTCATTCGAGGACTTGACTATAGGCATATATGCTACCAACTATACTCCGAAATTACGCATCATTGAAAGGCATGAAATGAAATAAAATGAAAGTTGTAATATCTCGAGTGGAAGCCAGTCGAACAACATCGCAAATATAATCAGTCATCCTGCGAATTTATCACACTGATTGATCACCGCATGCGGGAGAAAGTATATTCCTATATCAAGTGAAGCTCCGTAAATAAAAACAAAAAAAGAAGATAAAAATAATGAAGAGACACGTGAATAAAAAATTGAAAAATAGCCACAACTTGGAAAAAAAAAAAAAAAATTAAGAAGAACTGTTTTATAATAATTTTTATGATAAAAATCGTAAAAATCGTAAAAAAAAAAAAAAAACCATGTCTAATATGTCAGAGTGTGAATTTATTTTTAAATACCTAACGTCATCGCGATCCTATATCCTTGACCCTTGACCCTTGACCCTAATTACATGAGCTTATGATCGTATATATAAAAAGAACTTACCGCAAGTTGAATATGTCTGGCTCTCTGTTCAATGGCACGTTGTAGTGCCGTCCTTGGGTCGTCCTTGAATGATTCCTCCCGTATTCTTTCAGCCTCTTTTCTCGACGCAGCTTCCCGTTGTTTTTCGAGAGCTCGTTGAAGCTCGCTTTTCTGATTCAGGACATTCTTACCTCTGCAGCAGAAACGGCAAAGAAAAAAAAAAAGAAAAAAAAAAAAAAAAATGTAAAAATTGAAAAGAAAAAAGTATTGAGAATCTAGAACCTAAGTAGGTACTTTATATTCGGCGAACTCGATTCACGAAACGTCTTCGATCTCACTTGTTTCATTATATTATTTTTATTGTATTAACAATGCCATGACGTTACGAAATGAGCGTGACGTATATGTATATACCATACCATACCATACATACGTTCGTGAGAGCAAACAGAGTAAGTATAGCACAAGGCGGTTGTAGATATTTAGCCAACTGTGCTGATAAGCGAGTATAAATATTATCGCGTAAGACACACGAGTTAAGAAATAATTCGAAATCATTTAATATCGTGATAATTTTCTACTTACACTCTCTGGTTTATCTTTAATTCTCTGTGAAGATCTCTGTGGATGTTTGAATCCAAGTAAGGGTTGTTTGGTTTACGGGGTAAAATTAGACCGTCAGGACCCATGTGAGGGGCTGGTGGTGGCGGTGGTACACCGAGGACCGGGGCCATGTCCTTGCCTAGAAAGTAGGACGAATAGCTATGAGATTAGGTTTCCTATTTCGTTAATTTTTAGTTTTTATTCATTTTTTATTCTCCTTTTATACGAGTGGATAAAATCTCGATCGTTAAGAGCTATGGAGTACGCGTTGAAAGCGCTATATAATACCTATCTCGGCATATTTTGAATCATTTCGAGAGTATATATGTGTATATATACGTATGTAATAAAAGCAAAAAACTTATACAGATTTATTGGCACTTCGTGACACGATTTTAAATGAAGCTGTTATAAAACGTCTATAGAAACTTTTTCAAACAACCACTAAAAGTCCTGCGATCAATTCACACGGAGCATTATATCTATAAGGTATTCATATGATGTGGCATATCGTCAATTCAAATTCTAATCCGAATTCCAGTTTAAAAATTGACAATTATTTCACGCGTATAAGTAGACGTAGATACACTGGAATATCTGCTTTTGATATGAAAATCCTATTGCTCAATATCCGCAGAATGATGCAAATGAGAGTTTCGTTTTTTTGTTTCTAATTATTTTTATCATTGTTACTATTTTTTATTTATTTGTTAGTTTTTTTTTTTCGCGTTTTACCCTCCAAAAATGCTATCCGTGATTTAACCGTTCCTTGTTCGCACATTTTACAGTACTGACGTAAAATATCAGCACCGTCGCGACGTATGGACACGGGAATCAAAGAGCTACCAGGCTATATATTTATCACGCGAATAGGGCTTCTCGCATACCTAATCAGATCAGTGGGGTTTTGTCAAGGTAAAGCTAATACGTAGTTTCAGAAATCAGTTCATTCCTGGTTTATAATTATCAAATAATATTAAAAAATATTTCAATTCTTATTTCTGATGAAGTTCTTCGATTTTAGTTTTACCTTAATATGAGAAAAAAATCGACTGTCATCTTCACTTCGAAATGACTTAGGTGTATAAGTTTTTACAAGGTATACGAATTATTAAGAAAAATTCCTAACTCAGCAAACAGTTAGACGAAAATAATAGCGATTTACACTACGTGTCATCGTGTGAATCTAAAATCTACGCTTATCACAGAAAAGTTAATTATTGAGACCATTAAACTGGGTCAGGAACACGCAGTTTTATTCTGTTCCATCGACTGTGTATTATTCTACGATGAATATTCAAACAATTCTTGAAAAATAACTCCATATTTTGCGAAAGGATTCTTTGCGAAATTCTAACGATAAATTCATCTTACCAAAAATTCGAGGACCCAATAGTTTCCGAGCTACGGAAGATCTTAGTGCACCAATCACAGAACTTGTAGACAGGGCGGTCATGAGCGGAAGTTGCGCGGCGCCCTGACTATGTGACCGATACGCTCTACGATTAGTCAACTAAGATCTTCGGTAACTCGGAAACTATTGGTCCCTCCAACTTTTGGTAATGGAAATTTAGTCTTGGATTTTCTCGGGCAATCTATTCTCAAAATATGGCCCGCTCAACCTGAATCTCTCTGTATATCTACAATACAAGTATGGTTCATTAGCGATTATCTGGAAGCTCGTCCATATGCGGTAAACCGCAAGATATCATGTTATACCGAGGCGTTTACGACTCGCTCGCCTGATATAATGCTAGTTCTCGATAATGAAATAATCTAGTTACTTTATCAATTTAAGATGTATATTCGTACTTATCCTTCCTTATAATAAGGATAGGTACTATGTATGAGACTTTGAAAGGATATACAGCAACCCTCGAGATTCATTCTTCTCGAAACGAGTATAGGGGCGATATATTGCCGTGGGGAAATTTTCATTCAAGCCTTCCATGGGACCACCAATGACAAATATTATCATAGTTATAGGGGCTTATGTGCGTAATTGATACGTTCCTTTCCCTTTCGATCGTGATTGACGTGATTAACGCTGCAATAATTAGAAAAAAAAAAGAGCAGTGTAATAAAGAGAAGAAAAAGGGTTACTATATTCTTTATTTTATTATTGGGAATATATATGTATATATATATATAGTAATATAGCATGCCGAAAGAGATATCGTCGTATCATAAGACAGAAAGTTCCATTAAACTTTCTTGTACATTGATTCCAGTCGTAAACTGTAGTAGTATCGGTAGCAGTAAGATCGCAGCGATCATTGTACCGTAACGTATGAAATATACCCATATAGGTATATATACCTATCTACATAAATTTAATTCATAATATACATATACCTATACCCAGAAACTATAGAATTATATTCTGAAGCATAACTATCACAGCTGTAGCTACTATATCGTCACGTGGTTTAATTTACGCTACAACGAATATCTTGGCTGATTTTGCGATCTTAGTAAAAAAAAAAATTCCATAGCATGAATTCATAATCTATAACATCGAAGACCAGTCCAATTCATGTTTCAAACGATAACCGAAATCAACCCCAATACAGGTTTGTAATCTTATCTAATTGAGACTGAAATTCTCCGATTTCTAATGATATGAAATCATGCAATCCCTCGAGCTTTCTACATCGCTCAATAATCCTTTTAATCCGTACATATATCACATGTCAACAGATTTATTAGCAAACCTTTTTTCGTTTTCCTTAGTTAACCTCTTGAATAAAAAATCCTCCAATAAACAGTGTAATTCATGTTTAGCGGTCCGTATTTTGAGGATAGATTCCTTCCGAAATTCTGAGACTAAATTTCCTCCAGCAAAAATTCGATGGCACAACAGTTTCCCAGCAACGAAAGATCTTAGTTGACGAATCACAGAACTTGTAGGTGACGCAGACAAGGGTGCGCATGGGCGAAAGTTGCGCGGTGTCCTGGCGATGCGACCTATACGCTCTGCGATTGGTCAACTAATATCTTCCGTAGCTCGGAAACTATCGGTCCCTCGAATTTTTGGTAAATGAAATTTAGTCTCAGATTTTCACGGGGAATGTATCCTCGGAATATTTCCTTTCGAACCCGAATCACTATCGAAGTATGAATATTATAGGTAGTGCTGCACAGTAAACTATACCTATAGTACCATCGTTTTTATGCATATACTGCATGAGAAATTGCAGGGCTGCACTTTCCCAACAAGATGCATCGGCGTACGATAGTGAGCTGCGACCGTATTATAGACACGTACGTGTTACTCTATTATTATTGGTAGTACCCAGAGTGAAAATCAAGCCAGCTAAAACAATGCTGAGAAATTTTCGACTACCTATAGTCTATACCTAGGTATACAAATATACATGCAGCGTGTCCCACCGCGACGCACTGCAGTACTGTACTATAGTTATAATACCGCGTGAGTTAAATACTGTAACGCGGAAGTAAATAAAAGAAAAAACAAGAGAAAAAGTGAAAAAAATAAAATGAAAAGCCTCGCGCTATGATAATATATTATAGTGACACCGTTTACGCGCCGATGTGTCGAAATAAACCGTAAGACGTACAATACTAGTATAGTTACTTATACATACCTGTACGTAGTTTGTGAAGGTTAATTTGTATTCTCTACATACTATATAACGACAAACGCAACGAAACCGGCGCTGATTCCTAATCTGGAAAGTTTTAAGGTCCCGTAAGGTCGCGCTAGCTCATAAGTATTAGTTATACGGACCTCCGAAAGTATAGTTGATAACGTACACGTCGTGTATGTATGTATGTATGTATGTACGTACGTATGTTAACATACGCTCGTTTAAACGCTAAAAAGAAATCTAATCGTACTATATACGTGAAGATAGAAACGGACAGTATGTATACGTTAATTGGGACACGGAAATGGAGCAGAATATCAACCAGAAAACGAATTATATATAATAAACGTTAAAATTTATGGAGAAAAATTATATCGCACAAAAAAAGAGTGATAAAAGATAAAAAATAGTGAACGTATGTAATATACATTAAAACCCGTGGACATATATTACTCGAATAAAGTTAATTTGAAACAAATGTAATGAAGGAAAAAAGAAGTAGGGAAAGAAATATAATTTATGAAATTTTTCTAAATGAGTGAAATTAATGTCGAATATAAATTCACCACGTGGTTACAGTTCGTAAAGACTTCGTATCTATAGAGAGAATTTATATATATTAAACCTCGTAGAACTAGCTATCTCATATAATCTGTATGAAAGAAAATTTCGATTATAATCGTGAAATGAAATTAAGTTTAACTGCAAATGCCGATTAAAACGGAAAAAAATGTGGTTATTAAATGAATCTGTATGAAATTGGCTAATTAACCGAATAATTATTCTATTAGCATGAATAATAAATAATAAATTGCGTAATTAGAGCAATTTCCTTTTTTTTCCAATCTATTTTTTTTTTTTTTTTTTACGATTTTGGGGTAAATTGATTCGGTGTGAATGCTAGTTTTAATTCAATTTTTAAAGTATGATATAAAATTCAGAAATAGATAATAAATGATGAATTTTACGTACTAGGAAAGAGTAATTAAAATTATTTGTAATTAAGAAATGATTTGTGCAGCGGAATTGAGTCGACGTAAAGTTTTCATTTATTATAATTACGGAATGACAAGAGCGAAAAGCCACCGTGGAAGCAAATTGACTTTCTTGACGTCATTCGAGCTGCGGAGACGTGCTCAGAACTCAGAACGGAAAGAGAAATACTGCAATTTAGGTTTACGAGATGAAAGTGAAATTCATTCGTACCTCATGGTCTTCTTCTACTACAGGAAAGAGCTGTACGCGGGTTAATGATAAAACCGATCAGAACCGCGAGCTAATATCTTGAGAAATAATTGCGGTATCTGATGGAGGTAAAAAATTATTCTTTTGCAACGAAATTAGAGAGAACCGAACGCGGTTTTCAGCTAAAATATGGTCTATCTATTACATTTTTAAACTCGAATTAATTAATGAATATATTCTGCAATACGTGAATATGTGTACATAAGTGATTCGAAGAACGGATATTCGGTTTTATATTCTTTTACTTTTCACGTTAAATATAAACAACGTCGTTTACACGCGATACTATTATAGCCGAGAGCTAATTCTACTAATTATCTATTGCAGGATTGAATTTCGAGCGATAAACTAGGCGAAGGAGACAACATAAAACCGGATGGAAATCGGCAGCGAAATTTTTTTGCCTCAAGGTCTTAATGAAATATAATATGAGAGTCATAATTACCTAGGAATTAAGATCGTATCACCGACGCTTGAATTCTGATTACTTTATAGTTAATTGATAAAGGCTCTGATTTACAGTTTAAAAAGCGGTGAAATAACCACGAGACAAAATTGTCTGTCATTGTTTTACAATATCTACAATAATAGCTTCTGTTCGGTTTAATCTTTTCACCGCAATTCAGTGCGAAATTAATACGATTTCACTATTTCAACGCAACAGCGTGTTATACCTATATAGGGTATGTAATTCAAGTTGAACGGGCTATATTTTCGGGGTAGATTCCTCGTGAAATTCTAAGACCAATTGCTCTTTACAAAAAATTCGAGGGCCCGATAGTCTCCGAGCTACGGAAGATCTTAGTTGACCGATCACAGAACTTATAGGTGACGCAGATAGGGCTGGGCATAAGCGGAAGTTGCGCGATGCCCTGGCTATGCGACCTATACGCTCCGCGATTGGTCAACTAAGATCTTCCGTAACTCGGAAACTATTGGGCCCTCGAATTTTAGGTAAAGGAAATTTAGTCTTGGATTTTTACAGGGAATCTACTATCAAGATGTGGCTGTGTGTGTACTATAACAGGTATATTCGAGGACTGGAAGAACGTAACGGAATAGTTGGTACATGTAAAAATGTAATTATCAGGTAGGTACTTTTTATTATGTGTTATGTATACCTGGAGTAACTTGTACACCGTGGATCGGAACCCCTATAGCTAGCCATCCACGCACTTGGCGTAATTACTACGAGGTATAACGCGTTTCCGTAAATAACCTGCGCTGCCTAGGCGCGTGCATACTCAGATGTTATTTAATACAACATTTTTCACGGCAATGAATTTCTTCTTTTTTTTCTTTTTATTTCTAGGTCATTGAGGCAACTATCGCATCCCTCGACATATTCTTCTAATTAATATGCATACTTGCAGCCGCGCTACTCCCTGCAGAGAGAATAGCTCAAATATATTGGATTTTAAAAAATTTCAAAATACAAATACACACGAGAAAATTTTTCTCGAAGCAAAAACTAAACTTTTCTTTTATTTATAAGTTCATCGGAACAATTTCAAGACTATTATTATTATCACACCTAAGAGTAATTAATAATTTCCTTGCTAAGGAATAATATTTTTTTGGGTTCAAAAAATTTCTTGCAAATAAATATAAAAAAGATGGTGTGAGGAATAAAAAAACACAAAACGAGCATTCGCCTTAAATCACGAACTAACGAGGTAATTCAACTCGTATACGAATGTTCAATCTTATCCTGTACATTGCCGGATTTTAATTGCCGTGGAAAAGCTGTATAGGTATATAATAAAGCTTGTATACGTCCTTTGACCTCGTGACGAAAGCCTTAGCTTAGTCCTTATTTATTTAATTTTTTTGTCCAATTTTTTAGTTCAATATATTTTTTTAATTTTTAATTTTATTTTTTTCCCCAAGTTCTCATTGACGGTATACATTTAATTGGAGAAATTAAGCTGTTATTAGATGCAATAAAGAATTATGAAAGGCATTTATTAGTGAGGCGTGACTCACCGTTTGTCACTTCGCTGCTACTACTGTTGCTGCTGCTACTACTACTGCAGCTGTCAGACTCGTTTGTCCTACCGTTAAAAACCACCTGTAACAGGAGGGAAAAAAAAAAAAATTATTTTAACGCTAATTTATAATGTTGCACCGTGTTACGTTATAGCGCTTGATAAAAATGTCAATAAACACAGAAGAAGAATGAAAAAAGAAAAAGAGGGCATATAATTTATGAGGTAAACGAATATTATTATTATTTACTATGTTATGCATCCCATATGTATACACACATTTATACCCCTGGTAAAAACAATTCTACAATTTTCTACGAATTATTACGGAATTTTGGAACTCTTCGTAGCTTTTCATATGAGAAATTTTAATTCTTTATAGTTTCATTGACGAGGACAAAAATTTTTTTTTTTTTTCTAAAAAAACTACGAAAGTCTAGAATCTTTTTATGGAAAACTGTAAAACATTCGACATTTCCTTAAAATTCGTAGAAATTCGTGAGAGTATAAGTCAATCTGCCAGGGTATAGGCGTGTATGAAAATATCATCTGTTTTCTTTGTCTCCCTCTCTCTCTCTCTCTCTCTGTCTTTGCTTATATTACACTTTATTTTCAATATATTGCTCGTTTATTACATCATAATAATATATTTACAATTACAATTTTAAATTTACATATTCGAGTATATTATTAGGGTAGGCCTTAATTCGGTCATATTCGAATTCCGATGCCCCCATGGCTCAGAACGTCTCCAAACATACAAAAAAAAAAAATGAATTTTCTCATTTGAATAAAACACGATTTGGGATCATTGAAATTGGAGAATGATCAAATTGAGGACCACTCTAATACTTGTAGGTATAACCACCTAGGTATGCGTGTTTGATAGAAAGTGAACCGTGTAAATTTATACAAATATTATGTAGATATACAGCCATTCAGAAAAGACGGATTGAAAGAGAGCGTTAGAGAGAAAGAGAAAGATACAGGTGTGATAACACCTGTCATCGAGACATAGAAGTGTTTATTAAAGATTAAAAACTCCTCTGAATCAAAGAATCATCGAAATTGAAATAATAAATTGAAATACGTTGATATTTATCGTTTATTATATCAGCGTTAGAAAGAAAAAGGGAAAAATCTACAATTGGCGCGTAAATTTGAAAAAAAAAAGATAACATCTGTTACATATAAATATATTAAATAAAACATTACAATACAGACATTGGCAATGATGTTCATAGGATATTTAATTTTTGAAATAATTTGACGAGTATGTAATTATGTATAATCCCAGCTGAGCGCACCTATAGCTTATGCTTTCCCCGTCGTGAAAGGAAAAGAGAAATATAATAAAACAAAACAAGATAGAAGGGAATTTTGTCGCTTTGACAGCTGCGAGTTGCAACGCGGTTAGTACCTATAGCGTTTTACTCACTACGACATACCTACACGTTTCGGATTCGTATGGTACCTACTACCTATTGCTTACGTTAGACTTATCGCGTCTTTTACACGCGGAACTGTGAAACAAACTCCCCTTGTGCGAGTTACAAGTCTATTTTTTTTTTTTTTTTCTTTTCTCTTTATATCTCTTCCCCTCTCTTTCTCTCGCGTGCGTATGTTGGCACAGAGAATTAACCCACCCACGTTTCTATCCGTATTATATATATTTACATTAATAAGTACTCAGGGGGGACCCATAGGAGTTTTCCGGCCGTTGTAGCAACGGATACAAACATATACGTGTATCTACTTCGCCCGGAAGGAAGTAGGAAACTATACGATATATAAATTAATCTAAATCCGCTATCGCGCTTTTGCCACAGCTGGCTGCAGTTTCATGAAATATTCAACGAAGAGCAAATAGAAGAGAAAAAATAAAGAAATTATTTAATACAACTCATGAATATTATTCAATGATAAATATACGTAATAAAAACATTATATTGCATATCTATGTATACTTATATCTCTTTTTACTATACATGTACAATAGTATAATTTTCATCCAACTATAACACATTTCGAAACCGGCACTTTGTTCATTAATTTATTTCTCTTCTTTATCTTATATACGTAAGATACGTTAAATGTACAGAGCGAATCTGAGGAAAGTGGTTTTCCTGGTGATAAGGCAGTTCGTCTTTTTCTTCAAACTGACGACCTATCTACTGATATATTATACGTCTATGACTGATACTAACAGCTACGCCAATACCTCTTTCTCTCTCTGACTACATGGTCGCGGGGGCGCTTAGTCAGTAAAGGAAAGAGAGAGAGAGACCTCTCTTACTCCAATCTTAACCCGTAATCGGAAGTAGCAAAATTACGCCAATACCGCTATGTCATCTGTAGATATCAGTCATAGACATATAATATATTAGTAGATAGGTCGTCAGTTTAAGGAAACAACCGAACTACCTTACCATCAGGAAAACCACTTTCCTCAGATTCGTTCCGTACATGGTAACAATGATGGTCGAGTGGTATGCCGTATTTGATGTTATCAGAGTGTATCACGTATACTTTGTCATTTCTATCAAAAGAGATTGAGAATATAAGGAAGGATAAGAAAAGGAAAAAACGCAAATATATTTTGTACTCACAGTATAGTTAGAAAATACGACGATATGGTTGTATATGTATAGTGTATAATATACTTGCGGTCTTGGATATATATATATATATATAAAACTTTAGATAATAGAATAATAGAGAAGCAGAAGAATTAGAAAAAAAAAAAAAAAAACAAATGTATATCTCAGATATTGCTCCGCGGTCCTTCTCCGCGAAGCGCACAACTTCGAATGACAACGCCACGCGACATGCGATGCGGTGCGATGCTATGCTATGCGATGCGAGAGTTGGGTTCGGTTTAACTGTGTTGTGTATACGTACAACTTGTGCAGTATGACCTACGTAACGGGTGCCGCCCCTAGCTGCTACGATCTTCCTTCCCCCTCCTCTCCCCCTTCTTCTACCTCCTAAAAGCACGCGGACGCGGGATATGTACCCGCGGACGGCGGACGGACGGGTGGAACGCGCGCTGCTTAAGCCGATACGAATCTAGTCGGACAAGTCTGAATATACGCTACCAGACGCGATCACGCATGCATGATTTTTAAATCCACTGCAATTATTCAATGCGCAGTTTATGGACGAAATAGAAAAAAAAAAAAAAAAAGAAATGAAAATAAACGAATTATAAGAATCAAGACATGAGTCTAATAAACTTCGATAACAATATACTTCATTTCAAGGTAGAGAATCTTTACCTCTTTTTATAGTATATGCGTACATCATTTTTGTTCTGTTTTACCTCCAAGAAAATTCGAGCTATTTCATTTGGCTTATTTTTGTTGTTATTAGGTATACATTTTTTACGAAAATTCTTTTGAAAATGAATAAGAGGAAGAAAAAACAACTGTTCCTTATACTTATATACGAATACGTATATTTAATTACGTAACCGTAAGTATACAGTCTATTAAACGTATAATGTGAGTCAGACGAGAGCACTTCTCATATATATATATATTTGTCGAGTATAATAATCGTTCAAATCCAGTGTATTATAACTGTCGCAGTCGCAGATGAAATATAATTATTATTACATCGCCTCTACGCACAGCTGCATTACATCCTTATACGTTTATATTCACGATCAAAATCTATCTGATAATATTAGATTTTTTATTTTCAATTTTAATTTTTCGCAATCACTCACGTATTTATTCACTATCCATTTTATTTATACATATATGTGTATACATGCGCTTGAATAAAAAACAGAAATATATTATAAATGTATATTTTAATCTACGAATCAAGCGAAGCAAAAGAGATAGAATAAGGAAACTATAAACTCATGAGAAATAAATTGGTGTGAGTCAATTGCATCGAAATTTACAAAAATGTAACAAAAAGCCAAAATAACTTTTTTTTTTTTTTTTTTTTATGATAAAGTTTCGTCATTTTTTACTAAATTGACTCACACCAGTTTATTCGTAAGTGTGGGTATTTATACAGTTATAAACTGGAGTTAGACCGCGGCGAAGTCCGTCTTGCCGTGCAATTTTCAGGACGAGTATAAGAACCGAGTCAGAACCGAATCCGAACCACTACTGGCGCGGACTAGACGGCTTCAAGGAAACATGCTCTCAGAAAATCACGCGGACTTTCACTCCCGCTTATAATCTCACTATCTAACTCAATCAACGACACCAAACGCTGCCTCAAGGCTTCCCCACAATATTAATTCAACACATTCTCACTTGAGATATATATATATAATACATAATAGCTTCGTTATGTATATGAGCAATTTATCTGCTAGTATAATTAGATCGAATTTCTCATATAGTCTTTGAACTTTGCATATAGGTATTTCTTGTATTTAAAGAGACAATATATTAAATATGAAAGAAAAAAAAAAAAAGGTATATTATTAGAAATCAATCGTTTTATAATAATACGCATGCATTAAAAATCGAAAGTTTTATGTAGAAATATTTCTACATATAAGTATTTGAATTATATAATATATTATAATGCGATGCGATACTACGCGATTTTTGTTGATTATTTAGCCTAAGCTCTGAAAGCAGTAATTATCATCCCATTTTTTGTATGAATTTTGTCGAGATTCTGATTTAGGGTGATTATAAGATTTTCGTTTGGTGAGAATCGAGCTTCAAGATGGTAAGCAGCTTTCCCCCAATTATAAAACATGTAGCTTCTTTAAACTTCGGATTAGTTCGTAACGTAACTGTAACTGTAATATTCCTTAGCTTAGCTCCGTTATCGCATCTATTATATCTGCAATAGACATTTATTACCGCCTTATAATTACACAAAGCATAATATAGGTAATAAGAGGTTGTTATAGCACTGGAAATTTTTGGACTATATACGATAAACGAGATTTCACACTACCCTTGCGTAATTATATAGTGAAATGTATACATAATCGTGAATAATTTTATCTGTTAAACCGATAAATCCGTGAAACTAATGATATAAAAAAAGAGTTTCACACTCGCGACTGTTATACACCAGTGAGCTATTAACCCAGTGAACGGAAGTACCCTGTTTGACGATTGCCGAAGGATATAGATATACGCATTCACGCACACGCACTGCGCAAGCTCGTGTTATATCTGCCGCGTAAGCTCACCTTAAAAACTTGCGGTAAATCCATTTTCAATGCCTTTGCGGTCTTCCGTATATCAAAGTGTTTGAAATAGGTGCATTGAAGCCTCGTATTTCTGACTCGATCTTATACAGAGGGGAAAAAAAGGTTCTTTAAAATTATTTGAAGTTTGTTTTTAACGTGAGTACAAAATCTCAGTTACAAACATTCGATTCAACGTCTAATTCAAAGCAGATAATAACTTCGCGAATTACGCGGGTTGTCGACATTTTTTTCATCATTTATAAAACAACATTTTTCTTCTTTTTTTATTTTTTCTACAAATTTTACAAAAATAATTTATCCCTCGCATATCTTCCATCGAGTTTCGTACTGCTGGTTGTCAGAGCTCTTTTTCACTTGAGTAAAACAAACACAGTGTAGGTATATGTAATGTCTCTCTTTGGTTTCCGTTTCACTACTTCCGTTCCTATTTTATGTTTCTCTTTATCTGCGACCTCTTAATTACAATATATAGTGTGTATACTGAGTCCATATTGAATATAGCGTATTTACTGATCAACATATATCCCGGGTTATCCTTAGCTTTGGTCAAATACTTTAAGATAAGAGAAAAGAGGGACGAAAATTCGTCGAGATTTGAAGAGTCCAACATACCTACACCGCGCGTTGAAAGTGAAGAAATAATTTATCGGGTGATAAATAATACCGCAGAAACGTGGAAATGTAAACAAACAGAAAAAGCTGGCCCCATAGGCGAAAGAAAAACAAGATTCTAAGTATAGCGGAGAAATATCTTCCTCGAGCGATTGAATAAAAACAAAATTTCATGTTTGTAGAAGAGGAAAAAAATAAATAACAATAATAACCGAACGAAACCCTTTCATACTTGCATGCAGGGTACAAGTTAACCCTCTCTCGCTTTCTCGAACTCCGGGCTGTACAAACCCTTACAAATATCTTAATACTTATAACTGGCACTCATCGGTTGTGTGGTGAAAACTGCCAAGCATTACATCACTTGATGTTCGTCAGTTAGCTCACTTAGATGATTTTGAAACACGTTTCGATTGGAACCGAGATGAATCATACAAAAAACAAAACAAAATTGACTATATTCAAATCGCAGGAAATTCATTAACATGTTAGTTATATTATTCCAACTAAACTTTGGTAAGAATTACGAGAATGAGGAAGAGCTCGCGTTATACAGCGCGCGGTGTTCACTTCTTCCGTTTTTTTACGTATTCGTTGTGATCCACCGTTACACAGTCGAAGCCTTGTTTCAACTGATGCGTGAGTCGACGCGACGTTGAGCAAGCTCCTCGACCACCTAGAGATAACTTATCTTGCTAATTAATTAATATTGCCTTCGGGAAATATGGCCACTCTAATCTCACTTATCGCATCTGTACGCGTCGATTCGCATAATTTCTTACTACCGTTTTTTTTTTTTTTGGTTCCTGACAAGTTATAGACGTGGACAGAGACTAATTGTATCTCTGAACAATTTTTTATCGATTTTATTTTGTAACATATGATTTCGTCGCGTAATTATGTCAAATCATCGTTGTATCACTGATTAGGAATAGATAATAAAAAATTGGAGAAATGAAATAAAATAAAAAAAAACAATCGGACAATGATTAAGAAATATTTTTTATTGCGTTATGTTTGTCGTCTAGAATCAACGCTCCAAAAATATACAGGATATTTATACTGGACATAGATTACCCAGCTCGAGTAAGAGAAATAAGGCCACGTGCCATTTTTAACGTCTGGAAGTGCAATGACGTGTGTTTTCCACGCTCTAACGCACCGCCAACTTTTCACACGAGCGGAACTATAACAGATATAGTATATCCCAAGTAGGTAGTACATAGCACATACCTTAACGGATCTAAAGTGCCAACGGCAGGTAATTCCGTTGAGGGTTTAGCGTAATGTCGCCAATGCGATATCAGCCAGAAATTATTAACACCCCTATAACTCAGGTAAAATTCTCAGTCAGCTAACGTGCGGAGAACTGAACACTCAGAAAATTTCTTGATTAAAAATGCGCGAGTACCCTGCAGACTTGACGTTCGGTGTGTTAAAGTCCACTGATGCAAAAATATTCTCCTCTATACAGGGTGATTCAAGTTGAGCGGTACATATTATGAGACTAGATTCCCCGCGAAAATCTAACACTGAATTCTCTTTACTGAAAATTCGAGAGACCGATAGTTTCCGGGCTGCGGAAAATCTTAGTTGACCAATCGCGGGACGTATAGGTCACATAGCTACGGCATCGCGCAACTTCCGCTCATGGCCAGCCCTGTTTGCGTCACTTATAAGTTCTGTAATCGGTCAACTGATATCTTCTGCAGCTCAGAAACTATTGGACCCTTGAATTTTTGGTAAAGAAAAATTAGTCTTAGAATTTCACAAGGAATTTACTCCCACAATATGGCTCGTTTAACCTGATTCATCCTGTATAGTAAAATTCAAATATTTAATGACATAAGTTGTATAAATTCCTTGACTGTGCAGGTATACCAATATAGTACCTACCTCTAGATTTATAATAATTGACGTATTTTTACCCAACATATCGATTATGACAGTTCGATAAATGATACGGATACAATATCGTTATAAAAAAAGTCACATAAACCGCGAATATCAAATAGTATAATTTTAGTCGGCGAAATAGTCCGCAGTTATCGAAGTAGGTTGCACAGCGAGTGGAATTATCGCGGCTTAATTAACAGTGATGGGCATTGATCTATGAGGCTATAAAGGAACGGAGTTTCTGCTGCTGCAGGGTATAAAACTAGGAATACGTCGATCAGTTAACGAGCTTTCCTTATGACCTTCGAAACTCCCTGGCACTCCCATTCTTCTTATATATTCTGGTACCACGAGGTTCTATAGACTATGAAAGAACGCGGGTCGAGAGACACGTACGTTTTTCTCCGTTATTTCTATACTGACTAATTTTTTTTTTATTAGGTACACGTCGATATCGAACGCATGTGACGAAGATAGGAATCAGTATACCGATTACGTCATGGGGCGTGGATATTTACCGTTCCACAAGGCTCCAAGGACAAGTTAAAAATAATCAAACACGGAAAGCGATTCACTTTCGCACCCTTTTTTGTTATAAATTGAAATATTCCAACTCTTCGAGACGTGTTGCCTCTTTACCTATTTTGACTTGAATATATCGATTTCTACGAGTAATCCTTCACTTATAGAACTTATCTACTGACCAAGGCCACCAAATATGGTTCTTGAAATGAAACTGGATATTGACGTCGATTATTTACGTTGGTTAACGTTTTTTTGTGCATAATGAATGGCCGACAAGCCTATTTCCCTTACACCCTGTAATAAACCAAGGTTTACCAATAATCTTTTATCTTGAAAAAGGTTCGTAATCTATCCTCTACACCGGAAGCATACCGTTGACACGTAGACCGGTATAAAACAAAGAAATATCGATTGTCCGGGCGGGGGGCCCGCACCTGCAGCGCAGGCACCAGGGAGAACTTCAGTTTAGAGAGGCCTGAAGTACCCTGAAGAACTTTGAGGGTTCAGGAAAGAGTTGTGCGAGGGTCGGGCGTGACTGAGTCTATGTAGACATTGAGTATATGTATATAATATCGCATATACATACTCTGCACGGATACAGCTCTGTACTTAGTGTATATACCTGACTACTCCTGATCTTTTTACCTCAAAAAAGCACGCCGGTCTTTAGAAACTCGTTTCCGACGCCGGGCATGCCGTCGCGACTTCTTTTTCTTTCTTTATTTTTACTCTTCAGCCTCTCAGCTGGGCATGAGGGCACGGAATAAAGCTAGAGAAAATTCAAACTTTGCACGATTATTATACTCAAGAGGAGGTAGACTGTATGTATCGCTTGATATACCTTCGGGGGTATAATGGGATGTAATTGCACTGCACACAACGGGAAACTGTAAAACTGTTATACACTTATATCCGCTTACCTACTGGATAAAGAATCGAACTGGGGAAAGAGATGCTTTACTTAAATTGGAGAATTTGAAACATCTCCGACTCGAAAAAATGTTTAAGCCTCAAGAGTAAACACGAGACTGAAACTTAGGGATCCAGTCGGCCAGCTGGCCATCCGCAACCACACCGTTTACTACGGCGCTAAACCCGCCGACATCGACCTACAGCGATGCTCACACCGAATAAACTCTAGGGTGGCCTGTTTCTTGGAACTTAACAGCACAAGACTTCAACACTGTATTCTATACTAACTGAGTCATAAAATACCGAAAGAACAGCTGAGAATCAAATTCGTTACAACCCGGTAACCACATGTGCTGCAGTTGTTACAAACAACAGATTTTCCCTCCCTTTTTTCAACCGTAAGAAATTCGAAAAAATAAGATCACTTCGGAGACTGATTTTCGTAGTTATACTCTACATGGGATCAAGTTTATACCTGAGAATCGGTGGGAATACGGCCTAATCCTCGTCGCACACAAAGAAATGATCTCGCGCAAGAACCGGCTGCCTACAGGGCTACAGCAGGTCGTTCAGTGTGCGCAGAGGCGGTGCATGCAGCCTAACGCAGATTAGCTACCCCCGTCACCGCCCTTAAGGCTTTTCCTCAAGCATTTAAGGGCATTCCAGGTATTCACCTTCGTAATAAACTACGCTGCATGCATCGACCATCACGCTACTCGTAAACCTTGCACTGTGCTAGATGGTCGTTATATGCACCCAGTAATACTTGCAGACTTCAGTATTTGGTATTCGAACCAAGCCTCTGCAATATTATATCTATATCTACATACAAGTTCACTGCAGTTGGAGTTACTTCATACGTAACACATCACTCGTCAGAGATATTTTCGTCTTTAACATTTCAACGATTTCAAGGACTTAGAATTCAGAAGACTTCGCAGGATTTCACAAGATTTAAAGAGTAATAATTGCGGTTTTACTGCAATAATCCCAAATTCTTGTTATACTCGCTTGTTGCATTATCGATCAAGGTCAATAAATTTAACATTCACAACATAATCGAAGAAGCCTTCCTTATATCCCAACCTCGTAGAGCTTCTCCTGCTACTATACGTATATTATTCTTCGTTGTTTTTTCTATTATTACAGTGCAAATAAGTCTTGAGTAACTCGTTCCGCACAAATCTGGTTGTGATTTTGACACTTTGACTCCCATGGAATGGAGCTTATGTGGATAAGTGTGTACCCATAACAAGTTTGAAGATCGGAGGGTTTATAGCTACCATAAGCAAAAACTCGCTACCCTACTTATACATATACCTAGATACTAACATTTGTTGTGCAAATAAAAAATAAGGAAGAAAAAAAAAGACAATTCTCACATAACGCCTGTACCGGCGACTTTATTCACACTCTTGAATCTTGCGGCTATAAGTGCTGCATGTGAGGGTCATTAAAGTTTCCCACCGGGTCAACCCGCGCGTCCGCACTTGAACTTTGACTCAATTCTCAAAGAACATTGTCGAGCGGATGTAAAAAGTAATATCATACGTGTATAAAGTTGCGAGCATATCTAGCAGAGAAAAAAAGGAGAGAAGAACATGCATACTGTATTATTTCAACTACATATAACCACCTGCTAATCTCGAACTGCATGACTATTAAAATTCCAAAAACTACAAACTACTAGTGAAAAATCGAGTGGCAAATCATCGCCTGTAATTCAACAGCCAAGGGAAGATAAGGATGATAATAAAAACGACCGGGAAATGATAGAAAATGAAAAAAACAGAAAACCAGAGGTCATTGCTGTGAGGTCGTCTTAATCATTCAGTGGAAACGGAAGTGACTAAAGTGGAGAACACCGAGCAAGAAAGACAAACCTCTCTGAGGGTTTTCGATGAAGGCACTTTGGCGGTCAACTCTTTAACGAAATCTTCACTGCAGAAGGATCCTATTCGGTCGGGATAACCAGTGGCGTTATCCTCGCGGCTAGAAGTGGTCGAAGCCGAATTTCCGTTCTGTGGATTAAGCTGGTCATTCTTCTTCGAGGTATATTGTTTTTTAAAAAAGTCTGGATCGCTGTAGAATTTCTCTAAACTGGCAGCGCGCTGGAATGCTGTTGGCGAGTTCGGGGTCGACCTCGACGTTCCAAACTCGTCCTTCAACAGATTCTCGGTACTTTTGTTACGGATTCGAGGCGGATCTTGATCTCGGTACGTTCTTCGCTCGGCTTTGTCCATTTCACACATATTTATGTATGTGTGTATGTATTTCGTCAAGCTTTGTATCCGGGATTCCTTTTTTTTCTTCCCAACGGTTTTATGGGTATATGAACAACTCGCAACACGATTTTTTTAATAAATCTAGACTAGGTAATATAGCAACACGTTTATCCGGATCACGGACAATCCGCCTGACAGCTGTCTCCAAAATGTATGTGCCAGATTCGGATCAGCGAGAGATCAAAATTTTTTTGATAAGTAGATGCATATGGTGATCTCGTGTGGTCGAAATTTTTCAAAAACGTGAATTAGAAGACCTGCAGAGTTCAATTTCCCACGTGTCACGTGTCTACTTTGTTTGTTTACTGATAATAATTGTTCACCTCTATATTTCGAAGTTTTGATTTACTTCCTTCGTATCACATGACCTGCACTGTATAACTTTCCGTTTCAATCGTAATTTGAATCTGCATATCGGTTACACGTTTGCCGCGGTATACGCACGTGATTCAAAGCCAAGATATCAATACGGTCGAAGATAGAATCGTCGAATGAAACACTTTTTCAAACAGAATTTGTAGAGTTTAAATGACTTTCAAGACCCTCAAGAAATGGAAACAAAAATGTACCAATTTCTACGACAGATTTTTGCAAGTGACGAAAGGAACGCGTGTGCATACGCCAGGGCGAAATGGGCCAAATGCCCTGCGAGATGGTCGTGCGTCATCGAGGACATCTGTCGCCCCGTTTTCCCGGGTCGTACCCCACCCTGAAACCTTCGGCCTTAAACGTACATACATACAGTATACTAGGCTGGTGGTCGTAGGACTTTAGTTCCCACCACACCACCCTTTTCCCATAAAACGCAGCACCCCTACCCTCGCCCTAGACTCAGAGAAGCCAGCTCAGTCCCATGGACTTCAACCAACCCCTGCACCACGGTTTATGCATATAGATTACGTTAGATATAGAAAACTTAATGCCCATGCGTCGATCGATATGGAGTGGCAGTCCCTTCTTAGCGCGGGAAAAAAGTTCGTTTACAATCCATTGTATACTTATGATGTATCGTATGAATAAATTTGATTTTTATTACTCCCTCGTTTTCTCATCGTAGATATATTTTATATTTTATTTCTGAATTGCAGTTTCATTATTTTTTTTATCTATCTACACTTCAAGAGATATTCTCACCATTTTCAAACCTTTCATGTCTTCCATTTGTCTCACTTCTATCAATCAAGAATATGTCCAATCTGTGTTCAAGAGTGTAGTCTATGTTATTAGTGATATAGAAATACTGCCTACTAGTAGTTTTAAATTAATTCACTGGATCCTAGGCGAATTATATATTACGAAAGTAAAGACTTTTATTTTAACTTCGCTATTACGACACTGGAGAAATCCAGAAACTAGATAAATATGTACATATATTATATTGCACACAGAAGTATAATTTTTGCGGTAAGATCTCTCGCTTGCCGATTCTTTTTTTTTTTCTTCTTTTTACTGTTCCTCTAGGTCATGGTTCAATAATTATACTCCAAGTGAATAGGGAAAGGTCCTTTTATTCAAAACATTTAATTGCATATCGAATAAACTCTCAATTGTACTGATGTTATACTTATACAGATTGTAGAGCGCATCGAGTCATTTTACTTGCGCGTTATTTCTGTCATATGACATAGTGTTTACATTACTACAACGTTATTCATGTTTTTTCTTACTTTTTTTTTTAACGCATTATGCCTGCAGTAAAGGGAAAGTCAGTTTTTCTCGGTAGAAAGCAGTCAATCAACCGCGTAAAAAATCAGATACAATTATAGTTTATTTCCTACCTAACGGCATTACGCAGTTATATTACACGTGCCGTTATTTTACATCAATGCTTCTATTCCGCCTGGTATTTTACAGCCTCGTAAATCTCCTTGATAATAATCCGCTTAATCAGATTTAAATCCGACCGGATTCACCCGATTCAATCCTTACCACGGCTACCGCGTTCTAAATGCGTATGCGACGCGTGGCGCCACCACTTGATTCATTCGAAATTTGAATAAGCCACGCCCAATAGTCGCAAAAGTCCAGAGTTCTGATTGGTCTAAATCATGAATGAATACCAATCCGCATATCACAGCTGAGTATCTCTGATGTCTGACTTGAAGATAGTTCGATTCCAATAGCTTAGATACTTTAAGAGTTCGAGAATCGATATGGAATAGTGACCAAGTTCACAACGCTCGGGGTTTTCCTTTCCTCTAAGGTCTAACCCCTCTTTTTACCGTCTGATATCTGAACTAAGGAATCAACGAAAGGTGCGATGCAGGCGAACCTTTGGAACTTAATAAACACCTCCGTCAGGGTAAGAAATAAACCCACAACCCTTCGACAATCCTTATTTAATAATCATCGGAATTCTCAAACTTCACACATCTCTTGATCATCTCTATTTTATCGTATGTCCGCGGTGAAGGGCAATCGTCTGCTAAGCCATTACCAAAATTCATGTTATGTCACTTGTAAACTATTAACATTCAGTCCGTATAACGTCGATCTGATGCCTAATTGAGCTCATTGGAATTAAGGTGATGCTAAAGCCTGTCCAAAATTCAATTATATCGAAAAAAAAAATCATTTTTATTTCGTTTTTATTTTACTATCTAAATGGCCTAATTTCAAGATTCTTTCATTTCCATTCTTTATTTATTTATTTATTTCCAATTTATCGACGGATACCAGTAACAAAATTAAGGTAAAATTATCAAAATCAAAAATAGAAAAAGAATTCTTAACCTCAATCTTCTCTTTCCTTTTTTTTTATATTACAAATTTTAGCCGGCGTGTGTCAAGCGCGTTGTCAATCCGATAATCTCAGTCGCACAACAGCGGAGGTATGCCAGTTCCATCGATGCTGATATTGTTATAATAGGATCCGGCCCTGGTGGCTATGTAGCAGCTATAAAGGCTGCCCAATTAGGGATGAAGACTGTGTGTGTAGAGAAGGATCCAACATTGGGAGGAACTTGCCTAAACGTTGGATGCATTCCTTCCAAATCACTCCTTAATAATTCTCATTATTATCATATGGCACACAGCGGGGATTTGCAAGAGCGTGGAATATCGGGCGAGTTGTTTTCTCTATACCAAATCAATTGCTTCGACGATCTTTTTTTCAGATTTTTTTTTCATTTTTAGCTCTAAGATTGTCAAGGTCACGACTATTTTATATATTCTTATCTAGTAGGCTGATAACGTTGTATACAATTGTTGAGTCTGAATTAAAATAGTTGAAATAGACTTAGATAGTAGGAGAAATTTGATTTATAGTAAAGAATTTCGTCTTTCCGGAAACCTTTATAGTTGAGAACGTCAAATTGGACCTGGATAAACTTTTACAGCAGAAAACAAACGTGGTAAAAGCTCTAACTAGCGGTATAGCTGGACTTTTTAAAAAGAACAAAGTCGAATGGGTCAAAGGGCACGGAAAAATTACAGGGAATAATCAAGTATCCGCTTTAAAACCTGATGGATCTGTTGAAACTACTATTAACACTAAGAATATCGTTATTGCTACTGGAAGCGAGGTCACACCATTCCCTGGCATTGAGGTGGACGAAAAACAAGTCGTCTCTTCAACTGGTGCTCTTTCGTTGAACCCTGTACCTAAACGATTGATTGTTATCGGGGCTGGAGTAATTGGCCTAGAGCTTGGCTCGGTCTGGCAAAGGTTCTTATTACTATTCGTGAAGATGCTAATCAGATTCAAAGCATTTGAGTTTAAGTTAGTGAAAAAGATGATCTTTCAAGTATTGATAAATCATATTTTTGCAGATTGGGATCGGACGTCACAGCCGTTGAGTTTATGACTTCTATCGGCGGTGCTGGTATCGATGGGGAAGTCAGTAAAACTTTACAAAAAATATTGGGGAAACAGGGTCTGAAGTTCAAACTAGGAACTAAAGTAACAGGAGCTACAAGATCAGGTGGTGAGATTAAGGTGGCTATTGAGGATGCTAAAGATCCAAACAAAAAGGAAGAGCTGGGTTGCGACGTGCTGCTCGTATGTGTCGGGAGGAGACCATACACGAACAATCTTGGGCTAGAAGATATTGGAATTGAAAGGGATGAGAAAGGAAGAATCCCAGTTAATAACAGGTTTCAAACTGTTATTCCGAAGTAAGTATTCGCTATTTGATGAACAGACGTGTTCGATAATGGGCAGAAAAGTCCCTACAACAGTTCCCTCGTTTTTTAGTATCTTCGCCATCGGTGACTGCATCCATGGGCCTATGCTAGCACACAAAGCTGAAGATGAAGGCATCATCACTGTCGAAGGCATTGCTGGAGGTAATTACCGCCTTGGGCCATAGAGAAGATAGAATATTGCGAAATCTGTTGAATTGCAAATGAAAAAAGGTTGAAAATTGATCAAAGTATCACAAGAGACGTTAGAATTCGATCCGTTTATCAAAGAGTCACGAAAACGAGCCGAATTACTGAAAAAACTATCGAAAATTATCTGAATCACAACAAAAATTCGCTAAATGATTGGAAAAAAAATCTTAACGAGTTTTTTTTTCATTCTTCAAGGCGCTGTTCACATTGACTATAACTGCGTGCCAAGTGTCGTCTACACACATCCCGAAGTTGGATGGGTGGGCAAGACGGAGGAGGACCTTAAAAAAGAAGGAATTGATTACAAAGTTGGGAAGTTCCCATACCTAGCTAATTCCCGGGCTAAGACCAACTTGGAAACCGATGGTTTCGCCAAAGTCTTAGCTGATAAAAATACGGATAAAATCCTAGGGGTTCATTTGATCGGTCCAGCTGCTGGAGAACTTATCAACGAGGCTGTTTTAGCAATGGAATACGGTGCCAGTGCTGAAGATGTTGCGAGAGTATGTCATGCCCATCCGGTACGTGAAATAATGTTTGATTAAATGACATTGAAAGATACTTGGATGTGAATTATGATTAAGATTTACTTGAAAAATTAAAAAATGAAATACTGATTGATTTTAATTTTAATTTTAATTGCTATTTTTTTTTTACTTTTACAGACATGCGCCGAGGCTCTTAGAGAAGCACATTTAGCAGCGTACTTTGGAAAGCCGATAAACTTCTAAGTAATAAGAAAGAAGATCACTGAAAATGAAATGAATAAAAAAAAAAAATGAAAAACTAAAATATATGAAACATCATTTTCGCGCCCATTACGTATGTTGGGTAGTTCGAGTTGTAATAATAATTGTAAGCACGTCGTAATTAGCTAAAAGCCAATACCGTAACGTTAATCGAAATAAAATAAGAGAAAACGTTGTAAATAAATTGAATATTGTTAACCACTGGGTCTAAGAGATCCGGAACCTTAACAATTCTAATAATATAATAATACTGAATACCACATAAACACATTATGTATTTATTATTACAATCTAATGATGAAATTCTTTGTTGATTTATTTTTAGCATGTGAAAACGTTATAGTCTCTGAAAAAAAACCATGCTTTTGCCCAAAATATCATCTTTACGGAACAGAAATTCGGAAAAAATTTATCGAAAAAATATTCTATCTACATTTTACAACTATGAAGTATTAAAAACTCTCTCCGAGCTTCTAAATTATCCTTTTTAATGATAAATCAAAAAGAAAAATCAACAAATATAGAAAAAATTGAGATGGAAAGCGGCGCGAAATTTTTTAAAATCAGTTCATCCACTAGACGATAGATGGCGGCAGTATATCAGCGGATTTTAGTCCTCGATTAGTGCTGCCACGTATGGTTATCTTAATGCAACATTAAAAATACGGCTAAGCCAAGCAGAGAGAGGCACTGTCTGGTGTAGTGTGTGACAGCAGCACACACCCAATGTTTGTATTTTCGAATATTTGGTGATATATCGGTGTAAAAAAGAGTTAAAACTAAAAGTCATGTAGCGGTTTGAAAAGTGTATATTAAAATGTGGACGACGACAAAGACGACTAAGTATGGCGTCGGTAAGTGTAGTAAACAATGTTTCTTTATTATAGTTGATTTTCGTTCGAAGCTGTCAAAGGCAGTGTACTACATACGTGTATGAGTATACGTATGCTGGTAGAACGACGATTTTACTGAGTGGCATATTTCAATCGTTCCCTTATTCATTCAATGTCATTAGCTTTGTTTTTCAAACTCGTTATATAAGTTTAGAAATAATGATTAAACACCGGTTCATCGAGCCAATCGAGACGTCGTCATTCCTTAATGATCTGAACAGACAAAACCCACTTATACACACGGGGATTACTAGCTGCTGTAAGATATGTGTGCGTAAATCGTAAGTGTGTACGTACGAGGCCCATTCATGCATTGATCGTATGGAAGTAGTAAAGGACTGCTTCGATAATACGAGCTCTAGCCTGAATTGCAATTATTTGAATCAATCTACAATCCACCCCTATACGACTATAACTAACATTATACTTTCGCTTATAATGTATACATGAAGCGTAGTGTCTCATAGCATTAATCATTTTGTTTAGTCATATTGTTCAAGATCCGCTGTTCATGCGTTGATAAAATACAATATAGACCGCGACTTACTCAGACGCAGAATATTCTTGTAATATTTATGTACTGATGGTGTGCAATCGTCAATTATCGAATACCAACGTACGCTAACTAATATGACAAATAAATATCTTTAACAAGAAATTATATAATATTTAACGACTATTTTATTTCGTAATACAAATTTGAGAGAAGAAGAATAATCAAACTATTCATCACTACTTGATATCTTCACAAGTCATTATACACAGAATTTTTCAAATTATTATCAATACAGGAGATTAGGGATCGATAGAGATCTGAATGAAATATTTCAGTATCTATACGTATAAAAAACTATTTATTTTTTTATTTCTCTCTTATCGATTCTGTGTATTCAAGCGTGTTAACTTGCACTATTTATTCAATGATCATACAGTTTCTTTGTTCAACTATAGTCTATAACTATACAAGTTGAAAATCAACACCTCATATAGAAAATCATAATCAATCAAAGCTGCGTTTCGTTTATTTTTATATTGAAATAATTCTATGTTTAATCGTTGTTTATCCTCCCCGCATGGAAAATAAATTCTAAGATATAGTGATTGGAGCTAACCGAATAATTTATTGCATATCGTTTGGAAAAAAAAAACGAAAGTATGCAGTTTTGGTTACTCGCAAGAGCTACTATTCAGTGTATGTATGTGTGTATACGCACTGTGCAGCACATCTGCCTGGCAAACACTCGAGATATTTTTAAACTTTGATACAAAATCCACAAACAGTGCGAACGGACGAAACTGTTCGTGTGCGAGATCGCGATGGCGAGGAGAATTCCACCCTTCGAATAGATAGAGTAGTTTCAATGAATAGACCGGACTGTAAATTGTAATACGATCACTTTTATACCTCGGATGTCTTCATTCAAAATTTTACGAAGTAAAATTTAGAATATATTATATTCAAGGGTGAGACGTTATTTTCTTCTCCTTCTCCTTTTTCTTTTCTCTATCTTAACAACCTTTCTCAAAAACCCAACGACTGTAAACCGAATTGTTATTCAACGCACGTGGCTACGTGGCACGCTGTACTACGCCGTGTGCTACGCTCAATACTAATTCGGTTGAGATTACTGCTGCTACCTATCGACGTTAAAGATACGGTATACACATCGTTCTAGGTATCCTAAAGTAAAAAAAAAACATGTAAATTTCTAAAAAAAAAAAAAAAACTAGGAAAATTTCTGCTTCTTTTTTTTACTTTCTATTTTTTATTTCATCCTTCTCCATATTATGCATAATTTTTGACAAATGAATTTCTTCTGCGATCCACGAGAGACGTTTTGTGCAGAAATAAATATGAATATGAACTTTGCACACAGTCTGCGGCTGTGGAATGAGCAGAGACTAGAAAAATGAAACACTCTAATCAAGACTCTCCAGAGTTGAAACACGCCTGGTACGTTTTCGGCTGTTTTGTTTACGTCTGCTGGGCTCATTTAAACCGCTCCCCTTTACAGCCAGGTCCATTCAACCCTCCTACGCGAACAGGCGGTGTGCTCCCCCTCGGCGACGCTGTTTTATTCCAAAAGGGAGTTATTGATTTCATTCGCTAGCGGAGTCCCGGGAAAACTTGGGAAACTCCGCTCCTGCTGCGGGAGCCTCCCCCTTTACGTAGGGGACTATCTCTCTACTATTTTGGGACCCCACGGACAGACGACCTTCAATTCATCCGACACGACCTTTCCTAATTATAATTTATGATACATTCAATTTTTGTCAATTCTTTTCTTTTATTTATATTATAATATTATTGTATACTATCCGTTCGTTTTTTGTCTAGTCGTATAATTTATACAATGAATTGTTTGAATTGATTAAAAACTTTTCGTCCATGTACAAAAAACGATTCAAACTCTAAACCAGTTCCAAATTTTATTTTTAGACAATTGTAGATTTTTCTCTTCTCGATGTAATCTCCGCGAAAAACCGGGACGAAGTTGTATCATCAAAAAACTCGAGAGTTTCGTTGTTTTCAAATGGGAAAGAATTTCAGTTGACCAATCGCGGCTCAGTTTGAGCGCAGCGTGAGGGATGCGCGCGACTCTGAACACCGTTTATTGGCTGCTTGGTATAGTGACCGTTATTCACCGGTGAAACGTCATTGGTCATGTTTAACTCGCTCTTATTTGTAAACTATGAGACCCCTCGTCTCTTTCGCTGATAGAATTCGTCTATTTCACTTTTTTTTATTTTTTCTCCTCGTCAAGTTCGCAGTTTTGATTATCCAAAGACGAGAGGTGATAACTTTCCGATATAGTATAATTAAACAAAATGTATGAGCTATGTAAATATACGGTAATTAGTAAAACATATAATAGAATGATAATGAAAGAATGTTCAATAATTCTCAAACTGCACGCGTAGTACATAGGTATAGGTATACGTCTCACGGTTCACTGTTCTATATAGATTTTGATCGTAATTGGGAGTGAGGTAGATCCATTATCTTTACAGCCGTCCTTCTATTTATCTGAGTAATTGATCAAGACAGTAACCTCTACTTTTTCAGAAATCCATTAGTGCTTTCGGTTTATTAAAATTAGCCCACAGTTTTCGTGCAGGTTTTCACCATTATACCCTCCGGCTGTATTAAACGGTAGATATATAAACGAAATTGAACAAATAATGAAAAAGTAAAAGTAGAGTAAGACAAATAAATAATCAACAATTTAACATAAATTAAGTAAATTACATTTTCTGCACCCTCGTCCACTTTGACCTATTCAAATTTCATTCGACGCTTATGAAAACCGAGGGGAGACAAGGTATATGGTCAAATTTCGAACCAAACTAATAATAATAATAATAATAATGGTATACATATATGGTAAGCGATGATTGTAGGTTGAATCAAACACAAGTATGTACGTATACGTATGCGCAGCTGCAATCAGTATTACTTATGATTTCACAGGTGCAGTGCAGCAGGTATATAGGTAAAGAAAATTGCAGACAGCACAGAATGAAAAACTGCGCATTTGCAAAGAGTGTTAGAATTCAACAGGCAGATAGACATACCTCTAACTTAAAGAGTTGGAGATTTTTTGTAATTTTTTTGAATTTTTTGTTGCCACAATGAACTCTATACATGTAGTACGTAGAGTTACAGCCACGTTGCGAGTATTTGAAAGCTTCGGTAAAAGTCGATAAAAAAGAAAGACTCTGATGAAAAAAACTTGGCGTGACATATGTATCTATATGTACGTATGAGATTCACACTAACGCAAGTTCTTATGCAAGGCCGTAGGCATGTAGTTCATCTTCGAGATCCGTCTCGTCGCCACGCCTTTGGAACGATTATAATATGCATGAAAATAAGATTATTGAGAGGGTCATAGCCGGTTCGGATACAGGTCTTTACCCGAGATGTTAAATTCTTGCTTCACGTCCTTACATGATGAAACGACAAGAATAAAAAAGGATATAATTGAACTACGTCCTCTTAATTCTACGAAGTTATAATTTAAGCAATTTTATGCAAAATATCTATGAAAAAAAAAAAAGAAAAAAAGCTACACGTTCGAGGATCGAGTGATCAGCAGGAAAGTTGAAAGCTTAAAGGTGGTTTGGTTCGATGTTATTGAACCGCCTTTCAGAAGCTCCGCGAAAAGGTCACTCCTAGTTTTACCTAATATTTAAGAAAAACGAAAAAAAAGAAAGAAGAGAATCCTTATCGAAAAATCCAGACAATATTCTCCCAGTCTTTAATTTCGATTCACAAAAAATTCGGAGTCTTGGTGTATGTATGGATTGGTCTGAAGAGAGAGCGCGGTCGTTGTGACTGCTTCAAGTCCAGCGGGAGCCGTGGAGAGTATCTATAGATGTAGTATAGCGTATGCTGTACAGCATACATTCACGGTCGCAGGTCTCGTGCATGCGGTTATATATATACATGAATATGTATACTATACTGTTATACGTATGTATTAGTCCGGTAGGGTATACTTATATGTATCTAGTCTCTCATTGAGATGCATCTCGTGTAGAAGCGACTGAGGCAGGAAGCCTGTGTCATACGCGCATTGTTAAGCGTTTCCGGTGACTTTAGTTCTTATCACGTCAAAAGTTCCGGCAAGAAGAGAATTTTTTTTTTTCCTTCCTTTTTTCCATTGTCTTTATCATCCATAAAACTCGAAAAGTTATTCCTCAATTTATTGTCATCTTCGTCTTTCTTTCGTATTTGTTTTATTTTTTTATTTTTTCCTCTCTTTCTTCTTATCTCCTTATCTGGAATTCATTTTTAATGCATTAAATTTATACACCAGATTATTATTATAATCGTTGAATTATACTTTTCCTGTTAATTTACAAGTTTTATCCTTTTTTCTTCCCCTTCTTTTTTCACACACACACTATTCCATCGAGAGAAACGACCACCAGTTCATGTTATAAATTCTTGGCGGTAAAAAAAGCCAAAACTTGTTTAAATTAATTTTAATTATTTTTCTCTATTGTCTAACTGATTTTCAGCCCTCTATAACTGGAGAGGAGACACCCGGTATGGATTACCATTAGAAATTGGAGAGACCGTTCAGATTTTGGAGGAATGTGCCGGTTAGTATGAAAAAAAAAAGGTTTCTAAATAAGAAGAAAGAAAAAAAAAAAAAAATTACAGAAAATATTATGAAATAAATTGAAATTAAGAAAACTGATATCAGAAATTTCTTTGTACACATGTGTTTAATAAAAATTCTTGTATTTTTATTATTTTTAGGATGGTTCAGGGGTTTCACGACTAAAAACCGTGCAGTGAAAGGAATATTTCCGAGTTCTTACGTGCAATTAAAACCCTGTAAAATCGACAATGAAGGATTATTCGAATCGGTTATTCCTCTCGAAGATCCAGTCGTCCGAGAAGTTACTCTTGTTCTCAGAGAATGGGGAGGAATTTGGAAGAGGCTATATGTGGTAGGGTATATACAGTACTCGTCAATTGAAGTGGGGCAAGGCAATTTTCGCGGATTTTTGCGAAAATTGAACCGATTTCGAAAAATCAAAAATAACATGCTAAGAAATTTATTAATCTTTCGAACGAGACTAGTTTCATCCCGATCGATTGAGAATTGGCCGATTGCCAGAGGACTTCGTAAATTGGTGATAATCGGGGTTTTGCGAACGACCCGGAAAATGATAGATGTTATTGTACCCCTTGGTACCTCATACCAATTGAAAGGGCATCTCTTGACGTGAAAAATACACCCCCTATGTGTCGCAGTCGGATAACTCGTTCAAGAGTTATGCGTCCAGAAAGTTGGAATCATTTATCGGCGATAACTCTGGAACGCTTCGCTCGATTCCACTGAAATTTGTTGTGGAGTCGTATTTTATCACGCCTTAGATCCCACCTTAGTGTTATCGCGATGATTGTCCTCGCAGACGAGATCCAGGTACTTCCTGAGCGCGAGGTTTCGTTTATCGAGATTTTTCGTATTGAAAAACTTTGAATTAAGGGCTAAGCGTTAGTGATTGTTGAAGGGAAAGTTTCAACGATTAAAATGCGTGGTCATTGAATATTGGAAATGACCCCTATCAACAGCGGGACGTTGTTGAAAAATAAGAACGAAATCGCGTATCATTATTCATTATTAATTATTCGTTCTTGTTTGTCAACAACTTCCCGCTGTTGATGGGAGTCATTTCCGATATTGAATGACCACGCATTTTAATCGTTGAAACTTCCCCTCCAACAATCACTAACTCTTAGCCCTTAATTCAAAGTCTTTCAATGCGAACAATCTCGATAAACGAAACCTCGCGCTCAGGAAGTCCCTGGATCTCGTCTGAGAGGACAATCATCGCGATAACACTAAGGTGGGGTCTAAGGCGTAATAAAATACGACTCCACAACAAATTTCAGTGGAATCGAGCGAAGCGTTCCAGAGTTATCGCCGATAAATGATTCCAACTTTCTGGACGCATAACTCCTGAACGAGTTATCCGACTGCGACACATAGGGGATGTTTTTTCACGTCAAGAGATGCCCTTTCAATTGGTATGAGGCACCGAGGGGTACGATAACATCCACTATCATTTTCCGGGTCGTTCGCGAAACCCCGATTAGCACCAATTTACGAAGTCCTCTGGTAATCGGCCAATTCTTAATCGATCGGGATAAAATTAGTCTCAATCGAAAGATTATTAAATTTCCTCGAATGTGATTTTTTGATTTTTTGAAATTGGTTAAATTTTCGCAAAAATCCGCGAAAAATACTGTGCCCCACTTCAATTGACGAGTACTGTATATAATAAATTATTACCACTCTATGATCGCCTTGAATCGATTTTTTCATTCAAATAATAAGTAGATTGATTTAAAAAAAAATTACCAATAAAAGAACAAGAGAAAAAAAATCAAAACACAATAATTTCTATTTCCAGGAAAGAGAAACGTATAAATTTGATACTCTTCGTAAAGTAATGCGCGAACTATTGGAATGGCGAAGACAATTATTGGGTGGAACGCTGACCAGCGATCAAACGCGGGAGTTAAAATTGCGGATAATCAACAAAGTGGACTGGGGAAATCGGTGAGTCGATATTTCGATTATCTTTTTTCCTAATTACATTTGAAAATTAATGCGATACCAAATTAGACAAGGATTTCTACGAAGTTTTATAAGAGCGAGAATGAACAATAATTCTCACCTTTATAAGCATTATAATTATTTATTTATTTTCGTTTAATTTTTTTTTCATATGGTATGTATAGGTATATATATGCATATAGCTAATTAGGGCGTTGCACAAATTGCAGTCTTAATCTCACTTCGTATATGTGTGCGTTACCTAACGTTTTTAACACGAGTGAGCATTACGATATACTATGATAATTATTTAATCATAAAATGTAAAATCTTACGTTAATTCAACTAAATTAGGTAGGTATATTGTTATTAAACGGTTGAAGACGGAAATATACGATAATCTATAAGAATACATTATTACATTTGATCAGTTTTGTTCTTTTATATAAAAACTATATTATATATCCCTTAAAATATCACTTAGAACAAGACTGTCTTCATATCTATATAATATTTCGTGAAACACTATACTGCTTTAGGTTTTAGAAAAAATAACATTTTTTTTTCTTTTTCTTCTTCTTTTTTCAATATAATTATATAAATTCTATCGGCAGAATCTAATAGTATATATACTATATATGTATGGGTATATGCAAAAATTGCCTGATTATATTTATAATAATAAACGTAAATATAACTATAAAGAAAGTAAAGTAAAATAAAGTAAAGTAAATTATTATGCTTAATGATATATAGTATAATATGCGTAGCACTGCTTTTCTCCTTATTATTCTTTTTCAAAATAAAAATTATGAGATTATTATCTATAAAGGCTAAGTTTCAGGCAATACTTGTGATGCGATGTATAATGTAATGGCAAAAGAAGCAGAAAAAGTCATTTGTTCAGGTCAATCACAGTATACAATTATGCCGTTGATCCCCGATTAATAGAAATACGTTTTATACTATAATAGGTAATAATAATATAATACTTTTCTATTTAATATAATTCACACGAGAATTAGCGTCGCGATGATTCAAGTATAGTATGTTAGCTAATTAGTAATTGATATATTCAACGCGATGATGAAAGAAGAGATAAACGTTTTCATATTCATTTTAGGTATCTAATAATTATTTTTATCAATAATTTAAAAACGAACTATTAAAGAGCATAATGCCCAATAAGACATCAGCTGATTTATAATATTAATACTATGAAATTTTTTTAGTCTGCTTAGTTAGGCTCGTTTACCAGAGAAAAGAAAAAACCTCATGTTTATATTCGTGCTTTCTAGTAGTCAGATTGGTTTCTTTTTTTTCTTTTTCTGGTTTTTAAAGATTAAATAATGAAAATGAAGGTATGACGTTAAAGTTAATTTAATCTCAATAGATCCTGGACGGCAAACCCATAAGAGATTTTCAAGTGCGGTCGTTAATAATTTCTTGATAAGATAATATTGATTGACAATAACTTGTCTAGATTTACAATTTTAAGTAACGCTAATCACTTTGTTGGATTCATAGTTTATTCAAATTAAATGATGCCTAATTTAACTCTGCCGACGAACGTCGGATGAAATTATCTCGTGTCTTATAAACGAAAGAGTTTCTTTTATTTTTTAAGTTTATTCATTCCATTTACGCAATCATAGAATAATAATCAAACACTCCAACGCACATAGTTTTGTTAATACGAATTAATTAATTTTTGAGCAAGCGGCAACACCTTCAATACATTATCGTCAATATAATCACTCATTCTCTTTCTTCTCTCATCATGTATACAGATATTTCAAAGAAATATTAAAAATAGTAAATTATCACCTAAAACATCGCCTTTTCGAAATTTGGGTAATTTAACTATTCGGCAAAGCTATACTGAGCATTAGAATTTCTTTGACAAAATAAGATTAGAAAAAAGAAATACGTAAGACTGTTACAGCTTTAATCATCGAAGCGAGTAAGGTGACAGAGTTCCTACATATAAACAGACAAAGTATTGAATGTTTTCAGAAAAAAAAGAAGGAAAGAAAAAATGGAAATAAATCATTAGATTAGAAATAAAATGGTTCTAAATTAAATTTAATGTTGAGTAATCAAAATATTTTACGCGTAATTATTTACTGTTCAACATAGTTAATCACGACTATGAATTTATTTATTTATTTATTTGTTTATTAATAAAGAAAGAAATAAAATAATAAAAGAAAGAATAAAATCCAAAATGAAGTCTCGTGACAAGTCTAGTCTTGCTTTACTTATCGCAAGTAACGCAGCTATCTAAGTTCCGGGTAATCACATCGCTCATATCTCTGTATCCTTACCGAACTTCTCAATTTCTGGATATATAGGAGACATTTCTAAAGTACTAGGAGCTGAGGGTACAGAAGCTGGAGAAGTTCCGCTGCTTGATCCCAAGTGTAAGCGGCGGCACAATTCGTCCAAAACTTCCTTGAATATTGAGATGTTCATGTTTTGACCGAGTAAATGAAGTAGCAGAAAATCTCCGACCTGAAAATCGAATGAGATACATGATTCTGATGTTTATTATCGCAGCAAGTACTAAGAAACAGAGAATAACAGCGCCACAACTCACCTGAGTCTTTCTAACGAGGGTGCTAACTCCCGCTGCTGTACTGAACTTGAAACGTCTCCTCAATATCGTTTCACGGGTGCTTGGAAGTAGGACTAAGGCAATACTATACAGTAGAGCAAGTCCAGACATAATACCAAGAAGTATGAACCAGAACCATAAGAATATGTATATCTTTTCGTTAAGTATATTCAGAGCCAGAACGCAGAGGGTATCATGCTTTTGAATAGTTCCACTAGGACCATATTTGTGGAAATTACACTTAGTAACCCTAGGGAAGACCTCTATCATCGGATCGCTTCTGTGTTCCTGATCCATGTTACTAAACCTCACAACGTCTGTTCCATAAGTCAAAAATGCACCGCCCAAGAATGTATCGACGAAAAATATGTTGCCGATCTTAAAGAGATAAGGAAATTTATAAGTAACATATTTTCGACAGAGATAAATGATTCAATATACCGGATTGACGGGGTATATATGACACTTTTTTGTCTAATCCTTGCTACGTTTTAAAGAAATATTCTATGGTCTCAGTCTGTTCACAGCTAATTACTTCAATTTTTAGATATATTTCGCCATAAATTCATATTTTACGCACTTTGCCTTACAGGTCGCATCCCATTTTCCTAAATTTGAAGAGAATGGAGTAAAATGATGTATGTTCGAAGCAGACCAATAATACGTAAGGATGAGACTAGACTTCTATAGTTTTGAACATGTAAAATGCTTTTATCTTAATGTCCAAAAAAAAAAACTGACTCTAAACCAAGAATTTTCATATTTAAAGATCAATTTAACGAATATCATTGGTTTGCTCCGAAATAACATCAATATAGAACATTCTATGAAAATTTGACGACGTTTAGATGAACGATGCGACCTGTAATGAATCTATGTAAGACAGAGCTCCATAAGATCCAGCAGTGATCATACTCTTGAAAAACGGAGTCAATATAATACTTCTTCACGGCGTAGCAGTGATTTAAAAGAAAAGAAAATTCTTTCCGAGGTTTATATATCATGAAATTGGTCAAGTAGTGTGAAAAATCCCTTCTTACAACATTGACGAAGTTCAGTGCTTCACAGAAGAAGTATCCAGCTGCATAACTGTTATGTAAATGTAGAGTGTCGTATACGTATTTGACGAGTCTGTTGGCTCTGACCTGACGGTCTTCTTTATTATCAATCAGAGCTCCTCGCATACCCTCGGATATCATTCTGACCTTTCCCTCTTCCCACTGTTTCCACATCCAATGAGGAATGTAGAATAATATTCCTTGGAAAAAGAGCATGAATGGTACCCACTGGTAGTAAGCATGGTATCTTTTTTCTCCAACGTCAGAGCCCAGTCCTGGATGAGCCACCTCAGTTCCCACTCGCTTATTCATCATCCCAGGCATACTGAACGTATAAGTCACCCAACAATAGTTGTTTATCACATGAACTGGTATTGAATCATCAGTTATACAATTTATCGGTTCACCTGTAGTAGAGGAGGGATAATAATTGAGTGTTATAAAAATTTGGAAACTCAAATACTTGAACTTCGAATAAATCGATGAAATTTTCTTTCGTTTTGTCTCATCGGTGATAAGAAAAATATTGAAATTTGAAAATGATCGAATCAAAGAGCACCCCGATGTAACATGTGGAAATGAACTTACCAATCAAATTGTTAGCAGTCACGATGATGCAACATACGAAAAGAATGGCTGACGTAATTCTGTAGTGAGCTCGAAATACCATATTGTCAATTATAGCCTTGTCTATTAAGTATCGAACTTTAACAAACCCGGCAACCGCCGAGACTAATCCGAATACAGCCATTTTGTATAGTTATTGTTTCCTGAAACATAAACAATAAAACAAATGAAGTACTTATATTAGAAAAGAATATTCATTCGCGTTTATATCACGTCTACGATATATTTGAATAATAGTATTTAATTGTAATCGACGATAATGACCAATTTTCGTATATTACATTTACACGGAAATGTCATTCAGCGAACAATGATAACATCGCTTGTAAATTATTCAGAATTCGATACTGATGCGTGGTATGAAATAATAATTTTCATCCGTTATGCCTCAACGAGTTGATCAATCAAAATTGGTTTATTGATATCTACAGAGTTCTTTGTATTGTTCAATCATACATAATATATGACTTATGTATGTGACCTCTTATCGGAAACCTTGTTAGTATTGGTATTTTTTATATAGCATGTAACATCTGTGACGTAGATGATTGCTCGAGATAGACATCGGTATATATTATATAGCCACGCGTTTACGGGTCGTATTCTGAAAATGGAAAATGTCGATATTAAGTATTAACCCTTTCCTTCTTTCTTTTTTTGGTCTTTTACCGTCAGTATATTGTAAATACTCGGAGATATTTAAGCCCGATGTATAGGTATAGTCAGACGTGAAGGGCAGTTTAAAGTAGTTATATACCGTTAGGAGTTAATCATTAGTAAATTAGTCGTAACCGCGTCAAAGCGCAAGGGGTCAATAAGCGACTTATTACAATCCAGAAACTTAGGGCATCGTATATATTGTTACTCTACGTTGTTTGTTATACATCGTATTAATATCGAAAGTATTCAAATGCTTGAATATCTACATATATATAGCTTCAATGACTAAATACGGTTCTTTGTACGTTTTCCAATATCAAAAAGGAAACAAAGTCGGAATGAAGACGGTTGATGTATAAAACAATCGAAGTACTAAATGGGTGTTACTGATATCCGTAAAAATATTCGCGGTATAGGTTTTTCCACGAATCATCAATTCCATCAATGAATACGGAGAATGAAAGAAAGGAAAATATCTATTCACCGTAAAGACACTCTCTCTCTCTCTCTCTCTTCCTTTTATGACTTATCGCTCATGGAGCATGTAGTCTAATTCATCGTAAAGACAGACTACGCCCGTCCTTCGGTATAACCTATGTATGCGTTTTAGTAGGAATATGTCCTTGTATCAGAGTCCTCTATTAAATGTTGTTTAAACTAGAGTTTAAAGGCGCGAAAAACGAGTCGACGAGATAATAAGATATGCAAGAAAAGGAAACAACGATAAAAAAAGAGGAAATCTGTTTTAGATATAAGATAGAAGATCTAAACTTCTCATACTCCTCGACTATTGTAAGAAAAAAAAAAAATGATACTATAGAAAACATGCGATATGACCAATCAAAGGAAGAGGGAATAGGGTAGAATAGAAGAGAGAGAGAGGAAGGAAAAACTGATAAAGGCGTATTTACCACAGGCAACGGTAATGTTCAAGTGAAAGGAGAATAATACTGATGATAGACCAACTAACGAAGTCCGAGTTAATCTCGAGACGAATAAACTCACGAAGTCAGCTGCAGCTGCGAAGGATTATCAACCTCGTAATGAGCAGTTAGAAAATATAAGTTTTCGACTGTTCAGAATTTAGATCGTAATAAAAGCGTTCTAAGATAAAAGGATAGAAATCTCATTGTTGCAGATAAAATCTGTCTATTACGTAATCGCTTATACCCGCTACCACAAATTGCAATATGTAATATGATAATAATAATTCTGAAAAAGTCCAATAACTATTTACTCCGAAGTAAAGACACGACTGAAACACACATAAAATGTAATACTCGACTGCGCGATGCTTATACTATAATGATTAGTTTCTCTCGCACATACGGATAACACGTGTAGAATAAAAGCAGGATTGTAGCTGTATAGGAAAGAGGTTTACGGCTTATAGGTATCAACACTGCAAGTTGCTGTTATAACAGAATGAATGTATATATGATATGACGTGACGTATGTGTGTGCAGATGCTATAAGCAGGCGCGTTTTATAGTGGTCTAGAATCCGGATTAACAACGAACAGATGAAATATAATATACGTACATACAACTGGCTAGCTTGCTTATTTCTAACACACAACGCGCACATTCCAGTAAATTAATAACGCTTCTCGTGTCTCAAGTGATTTCATACTGTCTGATATCTCGTTATTACACCACCTCCTAAATTCATTCTCTGAAATCTTATCATCGCTCGCATGTACCTATGTATTTACGGTATATGGTGTACGCTACTTATCATCTTGACTCACACAATTTGACACAAGAAAAAAAAATTTGTCGATGCTATAATCTGACCGTAAGAATGACGCCTATAGTTTTATGGATACAAGGTTTGCCGGGACAAAGCGTATATACCTCTATCTACCTATCTACAAATCCTACCTACAGACTTTAGATATATACTAGAGTCTATAAGGACGCTGAACAGACGCTCCGAGGCACAAACGGGCAAACACCCTATACAAACAAAAACTCTTCTCTGTCTCTCTCTCTCTCTTTCTCTTTCTCTATCTCTGGCTTAGAAAGTACCGAGAGGCGATAAGCATAAGAAAGAAAAGAAAATCGAGGCTAAAGCAGAGGGTAGAAATTTGTAAAATAACAAAAGATTCATCTCACAATATCTCACCTATATTATCTTTATGGAAACAATCGGCTCCGAATTAGAGGGGCGGGAGGGGGTAACGGGGCGATTTATTCCCCGCACACTTTGCGCATATGATTAATTCACACAGAAAATAATTCCTTTAAATTATAATACGAGAGAAATTAGTAAACAATAATAATGGGAAAAAAAAAAAAAAACTAAACACTCAAGAACAATAAACGTGTCGCACCAACGGGGCCTGTCGAGCAACTGCCACGGCGCGTACCTCCGGGCCCAAGTCGGACGCCATCTTGTCAGAGAAAATGGAACGGGAAGGGGATGGGGTATAGTCGGTGATCGAACTTAGGGGAATACCTATAGTGATCTATACCTGGTAATGATTATTGTCAAGATTGCGAGCATTATTTTACTGTGGAATTATGTCTAGGTACTTTTCGCACTTCCCAACTTCCTGCAACACAGCCCAGCTGTTTTCCCCCGTTTCGCAATTATTCATCACGTTCATTTCATCCTGTAGCATAACCGCAGAAGTTAGAACTTGGAACTAAACCTCAGGACTATCCATATAAGTATTTATTTCGTCGAGTATTTATCGACAGATTTTTATTAAGCAATCTGTATATTCATCCAACCATATGGGGACAATAAATACCGATGGAATATAACCCGTGTTTTATAATTATTATATTATATAATAATTCAACCGGCAGTCCGATTCTTCGATCGGGACTCGAGACCTTTACTATACAGTCTGGTTTATTTGCTGCTCTTTTTAGGGCCAGTTTTACAGACGTATCCAGACGGAGAAACCGCAATGCCGTTTGTGCCGGTTTCTAAAAGGTCGACAAATTCGTTCTGCTATTAAGTTCGTTGTACAGTATCTCCGATCTTATAATACACAAGCGAACTGCTAGATCCATTCAGCTGAGCAAATAATTCTTCGCAATGAATCATGTCAACTTTTGGCCCAAAAAAATGAAATAAAATTATTCAAAAATGACATCCCGTTGTATAACGCTTCAAGATTATGAAAAAATCTTGTAATTTAATCTCGTATCATATTTCCGCTCCGCTTCCAGCGTACTTCTCTTCCGTTGATTGTGGCGTGTGTCTATACGTGTGTATACATTATACACGTAAGTATCTTATGATCCTCGGGACAGCAACCGCAGTATCTCGTACACTTTGGTCCAGTAGGTACACGGCCACAATCCTGCTATGGCATATCTCTTTTCCAGAGTCAAGGTTTGCTGCTCGGTGAATACGCGCCCGCGTTGTAGCCATGCAAAGAACCTGATTCTCGGAGGCCAGTTCGAGCTGCTTGCCAGAGTATCTCATCAGCTTTTACCTTTCATACGTTAGCTGGTTACTATACCTTATGCCTTGTTCATGCGATATTTAACCGGCTCTTTTAAAATCGACGGTATTTCTTATCTAATTAAATTATAGAACTATCGAACAATTAATAGATAATCTAATATTATACAGTCTTAATGAATTATCGAATTATTGGTTTACCATTTATACACCATCATTTTTCGCTCGGTTAATTGACTCATGCTATACTACCGCTACGCGTCTCAATACCTACTATAGTATTCGAATTAATTTTTACCAGACGTCTGTCCGTTTACTTAATTACGCATATTAGCAGCGTTTGCATTAGTGGAAGTAGGTATAGGTATATATGAGTATAAGTTTACAGATAAAATCGCTTTGTCGTGAAGTTATGCATGTAGTATGTACTACGTGCTTTATCCCTATTGAAGAGGCGTCTGATGACTAAAGTATATTAATAAAAGGATCAGATGTATATATTTGAACAGCTTATTGCTGCAGAAATAGGAACTAGTAATATAATATCATATAAATTTGAATTAATTGTTTTTGTTATAAAGTCCGAAGAAAAAAATTGTAACGTTTTCACATTTCCTATAACAAATAATATTTTTTACAAAAAATTCACCACTTGTTTAACCGCATCGTAAAAGAGTCTCACATCGCAGATTAGAAAAATAAAACAACATAATTCTACATATTTTCAAAGTAAAAACCAAAAATTGTTCGGATTTCATTTCGTTTCTGCATATAAAATGAAATTCGAAAGTGTTATACTTCGGCCAATGAATAATGGCAATACGAAATGCCTGCTGTAATTCTTGACGGAAATTTCTACTTCTACGAATGTATCTTTACAAACTTTTAGGGAATTTCAAATATTTCATTAGTTTTCCTTAAAAAAAATTAGATAAAAATATATGAGAGAACGGCTTACAATATATTTCGGAAATTTCACTCAGAACCTTTTCACATATTTTTATTATCGCATATTTGAGTCATAATGGATAGCGGACTAAGTCGAACCGCATCAGTCTGCTACAGGAGATTTTTCCTGCAATTACCGTTACTATTCATTGACTGAATAGTCTATGAAATAATGGAGAGGAGGCTTTTATTTTTAGCCCACCTATACCACTACTACTATAACGTCAGTTAATCGCGAGTTATGGGGTTTAATTAAGACTATGCGGTTCAGAGAGCTCTGATGCAGAGTGAGCTTAGTTCGCGGCCCTGACATCCATTGCGAATTTTCAACCTATATCTATGTATAAGCTCCTCTCATTACTCATATATACAGATTATAATAGGTATAGATTTATGCGCTTCATTGATTGTGCAATCGTTTAATACAACGATATACAGCGGAGTACAACGAAAAAAATTGAACACTTTCATATCTTCCTTAAATTTCAAACTAATTAAGCCCGGGGAAATCCCATAGGTTTTTCCATACTTTATTCGCCGAACTAACATAAGAAAGGATAAAATAATGGGTAAACTGGGAATACAAAATGGCGTCTTTGAGCCGGTCAGGAAGTCAATGTCCTCTCGCGCGATCTCCGATATTGACCGTTTCTTCTTCGCGGAAAAAAATGCTGTTTTTGAAGTCGGTTATTACAAAACAGAGTTTCCTCATTTTTTTTTTTTTCTTTATCACGAAATAGTTCGTAAGTCGAATTTTCTGCATGATTAATAATTTTTTGACGACAATGTTATCTGCGTTGAACGGTAACTTCCGTTCCTGCAGTATAGGTATCTGATATGAGTATACAATTCATATCGAGGAACAGAGTGAATCCTCTGCACTGACGCGCATATTTATATGTCTATAGATTAGAGAAAAGAGAGGGTAATTAAAACAAACGATTTAAAGTCCGGACGCATGTTCCCGGAACGAAACACCTGGACGAGTCATGGTTCAGCGAACTATTCGTACTGAAATACACCTTTAATTTTTTCAGGCAGGTACAAGAAAAATTTCAGGTACCACGAGGTTCGGCGGTGTTATATACCTGCGTTATACGTGAGGACAATTGATAAACGAAAGTTAGTACCTATTCTAGATAAGATCGAGTTTATAACTGTAAAGATCAGTAACTAGAGACTTACTTTCCACCTCAAACTAACTTGTACATATAATAATCATCGGTGTAATTCTTTGAGTATACTTGACACACTATTGGATACACTTTACCTACGTGCACGATATACAATATACATATACTGCACGTAGAACATATTATGTACTACATCCATTCTCTGAACGTGTGTAACGCTATATACGTTTAATCTTATTATAATAGAATTTCGATAACTCTCTTATAAAACAATCAGGCACACCTACGATATGATGCGATCGTAAATGATAAAGTACTTGGAGATGAGAAATATATTCCAAGAAATTCGATCTCTCCGCTTCAGTATACAACTGTATCTCTAAAGTGAGGCAAGTTCATGTTGCAAGAGGATTGACTTTCAATGAAATCGTTTTAGGCAAGCTAGGCAGTAGTTCGTTTTACGGATATACTGGAATAAACGCCCTGTGCATTTCTTTCAGCCATCCAGCGGAAGGCATTTCGTAGAATAAGTATGACGGAGGTATACGTATATACATATACCTATAACGGACCCCGCGCGGAGTTTCCGTTTAACAAAATACCACTGGGATTTTATAGCCTGCCTATATACATAATCCTACAAACATTTTGAGCGCTAGGACCTTAGCTCGTCAGTCTATGTATACTCAATGCGCGATATATTTTGAACGGGGCATAGGAACGGCGCAGGTATATGTGGGCGCACGAAACTATACGGACATTGCCTGAACCTGTCTTCACGCATTCAACTCTCCGCGAGACTATCCTGCATTCCTTTTAACCGGGTGGGAGAGACCCGAGGGGCCTTACGTGTCTGTACTCGGCTCTAAGGCCCCCCGACTCCGGGGACTTGCTCATACCGTACTCGGGTGTGGGTTGCGTATGAAATACCCCAGAGTTCAGAGTCCAGACGCGTATGCGGTGGGGTACATATAGTATATGCATACAAAGAGATTATACTCGCTTTGGGCACTATCACCCTACTCGTATAAACTCTCCATTAATCAATTACCATACACTCCGCAGTGGCATTATCGTATTTACTTTATGTATATTGATACTATATATACTATACGGACATGAGTACCTATACCTGGTATCTGTACGTTACATGTATCTCTAATCTTGTACTAGCATTCATGTGCATACATCTACAAACGTATCTGATAGAGATATGACGTAATGATATTCGAACCTGATTCGATACACCTTATCGGTCGATATTTATATATTTGTATTTAATAAAACGAGATTTAGTATTCGAAAAAAAATGATGAAGGTGTAAATTGTGTAGTTCGAAAGAGAATCAATTTTCTCTCTTTTTTACATCTTTTCATTGTTTTGAACATGAAATATCGAGTATAGTTGAGTTCGTTGGATTATATCTTAAGGTCGAAGACCCTCGCATGACAATGATATACATACCGAGAGTATTTGTGAAAACGCTTCATAGGACGCCTGCATACAGGCAACTCAACCATCAAGCGATCAGGTTTTGTTCCCACGTAGCCAATGGGCACGCAATATTCGAAACAAAACCTAATCGCTTGACTGTTGAGTTGCCTGTATGCAGGCGTTTTCACTTCCCTACGAAGCGTTTCCACGAATATTCCCGGTATATGTACTAAATCCATTAGCGTACCGATGTACCATGCAAGCGAAAAATATTAAGTCGATTCAAATCATGCTCTCCGTTAAATCCATTTTTAGAATGAAAAAGACGGCCTTATTTTTCGTTTTATTTCAGAAAACTTGGCTTAGACCTCGTTCCCCGTCAGGGATCACACATGGTCGATCCCGACACTATGTCTGTCATCGAATTGTACCACGTGGTAAGTCTAACGTATGTCATTAACGCTCGTATTCAGACTTTTAGCGTAACTCACGTGTGTGTTGGGCTGCCTACTTGCAGGCTGTGTAAAACAATTTAGCAGGAATTACAAACTATCGATTTAAGAAAAAATTAGAGAAAGATCATTGTATAATATTATAACTGAAAATATTTACTCGTTATTATCGAATAATATCTGAATTGACAAGGAAATACATGTATGCATGTATAATTTTAATTCATAAATAGTAATGGAGTAATAATTTATCTCGCAGCACGTTCAAAGTGCTGAAAATTCACAAGGAGCCTCAGCACGTGGTACGTTGAGGCGTAAAGAACACAAAAAGGTGTTGACGCATCATTTATACTTTAGTATGAGAGATTTTGGTCACAACGTCGGAGAGGATGCTGAGATATATTTTTCGCTTTACGATGCAAGGCACACCCAATATCTGAGCGAAAGATTTCTAGTGAGAATATCTAAGGAAGGTTTTTCAAACTATGTTGAAAAACTTCATAGCAATTGCACGATATTTACTGACTTGGGAAACGCCGATCTCAGCAAAGATCTTTACATGGTTGCACACGTGATGAGATGCGGGAGAATGTTGTACTCAGATTCAGGAAAAAATAAAGCCTGTAGCACCGTTTATCGCAGACCACATGGTGTCGCTGTATTATCTTTGGCTGAAGTAACGCAGGATCATAGCGAAGAGTCGGAAATGACTTTCAAGGTAATTATAGTCTATCGAGGCAGCATTTGCTACCTTCCAATCAAGAGGGTGAAGATCGATCAAATTTTAGTAACAGAAACAGGAACAGAAGATCAGTAACTGATAAGATGTGCTTATTTATTCCAAACTTTCCCCTGAAGTTATCTCTTGTATCCCACTAGGTCTATCAAGGAGAAGAAAAAGAATTCCATCAATTACACGAGCAGATAATTAGGAACAATAAATGTTCGCCTTTGACTGGGCAACCGAACTATGGTATTGTGGCATCTCTGCGTGTTCTACACGGAGAGTTGTCTCAGGTCCGCGAAGAGCATCCCTTATTATTTAAGAATATTTGCTTGACAAAGAAACTTGGCTTTTCTGACGTTATCATGCCAGGAGACGTGCGGAATGATTTGTATTTAAAATTAGAAAAGGGAGAATTTGAACGCGGGGGAAAATCAACTGCTAAAAATATAGAGGTGGGTTTAATCACACCATTTTTTCTTCGTACACACATACCATCCAAGGTCTACTAATAATCGCTCTTCATTAATAGGTAACGATACTAGTATTAGACGGGGAAGGCCATCCTTTAGAAGGATGTTTGTTCGGAGCAGCAGGCATGGACGGAAGCTCAGAGTACCAAAGTCTAGTTATCTATCACTATAATAGTCCTTCATGGGCTGAAACTGTGCGGCTTGCAGTTCCGATTGATAAATTTTATGGCAGCCACGTACGTCTAGAGTTCCGGCATTGTTCGAGTAAGTATAAGCGATCGATTGCCTTCCTTCCGTACTGGAGTTGATTATTCTCCAGTGCGTTTCGTTTACTATAATACAATCCATGAGCAATTCTAGTTATAAATTATAACTCGATGTATTCCAGCCCGAGAAAAGAATGACAAGAAGCTTTTCGGCTTTGCTTTTGTTCGTTTGATGGAACACGGAGGAGCTACCTTACAAGATGGACAGCACGAACTCTACATATACAAATGCGAAGATCGTGCCAAGCTCGATACTCTTAGTTACCTTTCATTGCCAAGTAGCGCACGAGAGCCTGGTGTGCAAGGTGCCATTATTTATTGTATATTTACTTCACTTCTATGACTGTTTTATTGTGCTTTTATGTATAACAGTCAAGACTTACAAATGACACGATTTTTTCAGGTGCACCGCCCTTCACAAGATCTCAGAAAGAGGCGGTATTTGTACACTCTTTACTCTGCAGTACAAAACTGACCCAGAACGTTGATTTACTGAGTCTTCTTCAATGGAAAGAACACCCAGAAAAAATATCCGAGGCTTTAGGGCGTGTGTTGAGATTGGGGGGCGAGGAGTTGGTTAAATTCTTACAAGACATTCTGGATGCTTTGTTTTCCATGTTTCATACAGAAGATGGAAACTCCACAGCCCACTCAGGCTTGGTATTCCAAGTCCTTGTCTCGATATTCAGCTTACTAGAAGACCCAAAGTTTGAGCATTTCAAACCCGTTATGGATGCTTACATATCGGGACATTTTGCTGCGGCTCTAGTGTACAAAGGACTCTTGAGTAGCGTACAGCACTGTGCAGATTGGGTAACTGCTGCTGAAAAGCAGGAGCCTATAATGAAATGTTTCAGATCGTTGGAATACATTTTCAAATTCATCATCCAAAGTCGTTTGTTATTTTCCCGAGCTACTGCAGGGCAATACGAAGATAGTTTCAAGAGAGATCTGTACTGCGTTTTTGCTGCGCTTAACAAAATGCTCAGTATATCTTGCGACGTGGTCCTCTTGTCGCAAGTCGCTTTACTGCTTTCTATTTCTGCGGTTTTTGAACAGCTTGTCGCCGTTCTGCCGGTCTTAGAAGTAGCTAGATTGACGTGCCAAATGCTTGATTCTTTGCCACGAGAACCGCCGCCACAATTGATGCAGGCAAAGCTAACGGCTATTAAGAATTTGGTCACTTCTCAGCTCTTTCAGGATGATGAGAGCAGGAATTTACTCCTTACCACTATTTGCAGACATTTAAGAGTGCACTTGGCCAGAAGAGAGGAGCTCAGGTTTTGCACAGATATTTTAGGAGAGCTGCTTAGCTTCCTCCACAAACGAGCCCACGATACAAACAAAGTTAACAATTGCATCCACCATGACGTCGAGACTCTGAGTCTTTCGACTTTGGATATTTTGATCCAAGCTATATTAATCATCATAGATTCCAACAGCCCTAATTTAGGATGTCTAGTCGGCTGTTTGATCGGACTTCTTCAGCTCCTCGACGAGTATCATTACTCAAGACTTTGGGAAGAGCTAACTCACGGCGGCGAGCGTAAACCGTTGAAAGATTTTCTTCTCAGAGTGTTTCTTGTCTTTAGAGATTTAGTGAGGCAAGAAGTGTTCCCGCCTGATTGGCTGGTGATCAGAATGCAGGCAAACAATATTATCCTCAGATCTTTACAAGAACTTGCCCAACCTTTGGCGTTCAGATTTTTACACGGTAGTTTCGACTCTCAACTCTGGTTGACCTACTTCAATTTGGCTGTGGCTTATCTAACTCAACCCTCCCTACAGCTAGAACAGTTTTCCGAAGTTAAGAGAGAAAAGATAGTGGAGAAATACGGAGATATGAGAGTCCTAATGGGCTTTCAAATATTATCCATGTGGTCTCACCTAGGCGAACGAAAGCTAGATTTTATTCCTGGTATGGTAGGCCCGTTTTTAGAAGTAACTTTGGTACCAGAAAGCGAACTGAGGAAAGCAACTCTACATATATTTTTCGATATGATGGAATGCGAGCAGAGAGCTAGAGGCAGTTTTAAGTCTGTTGAATCAGAACTTATCGATAAACTCGATATTCTAATCAGTGAGAATAAAGGAGATGACGAATACCGGCAGCTATTCAACACCATGTAAGTGTATAGCATATAATTCTCTTTTCATTTACCATCATCAATATCAATCTGTACATCATCTTTACTTGCTTTACTTTCATGCTACTATAAGGGAACATCTTAGTGCCGTGTAAGTCTGCGTTGATATACAACACAATTATTTATACTTCGTAACTGTAGTTGATGGCACTTAATGCACTTTGGAATTTGCTAACCCAGTATTGTTGATTCATTTTCAGATTGCTAGATAGAGTTCAGTCAGAAGATCCAACTTGGAAAGACAGCGGTACTGCATTCATCACATCAGTAACACGTTTGTTAGAAAGACTGTTGGACTATAGAAGCGTGATTCAGGGCGATGAGAATAGAGATAAGCGAATGTCCTGCACCGTTAATTTATTGGCAAGTGTTAACATATTTGAATATTCTTTCATATTGTTGTATTCTTGAGACTATAGTTTGGTTTTGAGACTCATCGATTATATTGTATGATCTCAACACAACAGAGAACATTAAATTCAATCTCTCGCATTATAAGATATACTTTAATCAGCTAATTGGAAGACGCTAATTCCATTATGCAGTTTGCTCATTTGCCACTTGTGGTATGCGCTTGTCAAGGAAGGTACTAATTGTAGAAACTTAAAATCACAGTCAACACTTGGACTCCGATGTCCAACGGAAAGGTTTTTGTCTATATACCTTGCAAAGTAATGATATTAGAGAATAATTGAGATGTGGTGCAAAAATCTAAAAGTTTCATAGAAAATTAGTTGATATTCAATGTTTCTTGAATCTAACATTATTGAATCTGTTCTAAAATAGTAGTAGTGTTATTTTGTACAAGATTAACCTTGTGTTGCTATATTCTTATTTCTTCTGAGAAAAACTCCAACTATTTTGTGGCACAAAAATTGTAATACATTTCATCTTTTTTTTATCTAGAATTTTTACAAAAACGAGTTCAATCGGAAGGAAATGTATCTGCGCTACATCTATAAGCTTCACGACTTGCATCTGGCAGCTGAAAATTATACAGAGGCAGGATTTACGATGAAATTATATGCGGATCAGCTTGAATGGGGAGCAGCAACTCTGCCTCCGGATCATGTGCATCCCCAACAGCCGGAATGGCAAAGAAAAGAATTGCTTTATCACGAGATAATCCATCATTTTGATAGAGGCAAATGTTGGGAGAAAGGAATACCCTTATGTAAAGAGCTGGCTGTGCTGTACGAGTCGAGATTATATGATTACGCTAAACTCAGTCACATATTAAGAACTCAGGCTAGATTTCTTGACAATATTTTGACCCAGCTTCGACCAGAGCCAGAATACTTTAGAGTCGGTTTCTACGGGCTAAGTTTCCCGCTATTTGTCAGGGTGAGTTTATCTACGATTTATATTATCTTCGATGTTAAAGATGATTATCAAAATTTTGCTTACAGAATAAGCTCTTTATTTATCGAGGACTTGAGTATGAGAGAATTGGTGCATTCACTCAAAGATTGCAAACCGAATTTCCAAGCGCACAAATATTGATGAAAAATTCACCACCCGATGAAAGCATTATATCTTCTGAAGGCCAATGTGAGTTTACAATCAAGGAAATGGATAGAATTGTGAATCTTCAATTTTACCGTCTCGTGACAACTGCTTGTGGATTATTCTTCGCCATCAATCACCGACATCCTTTTTACCAATTCCAGACATCCAGATCTGTAACGTGAAGCCAATCCCAGATGAAGGAAGCCTTGGTTACGGCATGTCAGAAGTCCCAGAAAGAATAGTTGCGTTCTACTTAGTCAACGATGTGCGAAAGTTCACTTTCGATAGACCTCTTCACCGCGGCCCAGTCGACAGAGAAAACGAATTCAAATCCTTGTGGATCGAACGCACAATGTTAACAACCGAAGCAAAGCTTCCAGGTATACTGCGATGGTTTGAAGTAACAGAGAAGAGATCTGAACTTCTTGCGCCGGTACAATTTGCCTGCGAAACTATGCAAACCGTGGAACGTGAACTGCGGAGACTTGTGGCTCAGTATACCGCAGAACCTCATAGAAATATAAACCCGTTCAGCATGAGACTGCAAGGCATTATAGACGCGAATGTTATGGGCGGTATAACAAAGTATCAAGAAGCATTCCTAATAAACGAATTTTCAAGACAAAATCCAGACGCTATTCCACACGTTAATCGACTCAGAAGCCTCATCTTAGATCAAATGAGTGTTTTAGAATCAGGACTTCTTCTGCATGGGCAACTGGCACCACCAGGTGTACAGCCCTTGCATAAAAGACTCATAGAGAGATTCACTCAGTTAAAACAAGGCTTGGGCCCTATGGCGAGACAAAGAACGATCCACCAAGACAGCATTATTAAGTAATCATTGTTTTTGGTCGAATAATTAGTAGAATTTCCAGTTTAACGCCGAATACTAAATAACTATATTCCATGTTTGATCAGTTCTCCGTTACCACCATTGCCAACAAACGAAAAGCAGCGTCCTGCTACTCTGGAGACTGCAGGCTCCAGAATATCTCATACCGATAGCGAAGGGCAGATGGAAGACGAGGGATTCTATACTAGAGTCGACGGCGCTCCGCCTCCAATTCCACAACGAGAAGTCAGGCCTAGGTCTGTCGGATATGGAACTACACCGGCCAGACCTACACACCAAAGATCTCTCAGTAAACCAATCAGTCCTAAGTTACCTCTGAGACATTCTTTGCCAACTCCAACCGACGGGAGCGATCAAACTAACATGAGGAGCTCATGGAGCGAACCCGGGCCTGAAGCAGCTCCCCCGTTACCACCCAGAGGATGCAGTAAGTGTATTTTCGATAGTACTTTGCCTTTCATGTATTCAGGTCGTTTTTTGCAACTCGAAATGTCTTTAGCTCCAGATAAAAGGGAAAGTACAAGTTCCGTCGGACCACCGGCTCCGCCAAAGCGTATGACGCACAAACGTACATCGGAATGGTGTACGGATGACGATACTGAACAGCAAATCGACTCTAATGATCTGAGGGACAGCGGTATTTCAACGGCTAGTCTCTCTGACTTGCAATCTCATCTAACAAACCTGAACAACCTAAGCTACGAGGACTTCGAGCCAAGGGCAAGGTGCAATGACGTCATGAACATTTCTCCACCAACTGTGATAAACACTTTGAACGTTTCACTAACCAATTTTTCTAATAGCACATTCCAAAGCTCGCATACCTTCCAAAGTAGCTTCCAAGAGGTAAGTCATTTAGTTCAAAATATATCGAATAAACTACAAATGTATTGGTCTTTTATTAATTGTTATATTTTTCAGGTAAGTCCACCGCCGATACCTCCTAAAGCTCATCACGATACTCCATCGGCACCTTCGACTCTAGAAAGGGCAACAAGATCTCAGATATCTGGCCATACCGAAAACTACACAGTACCGAAATTGCAAACACTTTCTGTAGCATCGGATACAGAAAGTAGTGTGTAGCAATGATATATCCTAGTCCTTAGAAGTTAGTAGTGGTGTGCGGGAGTCCAATTATTTGAAGACAGCTTAATTGAAATAGATTTTAATCGCGATAATACGTACAAATAAATAAATATTATAATTATCGGAATTTAGGTGCTTGTATTATCAAATTTTCAATTATTTTCAATGACTTTACACCTATCTTTGAATATATTACTTATTACACTGCAATGTAACTACGTCATGAAGATATTTTGCAAAACGCTTTAGTCTTATCTACATTTGTGCAGTTCAAGACTGAAAATATTGAAAAAAAAAAAAATACATATACTATATGTATTGCTTATATTTATTACTGCAGTAAAATGTCTTCGAATATTTAGAAGAAAGACTAAATTTATTATTATATATTTCTATCTATTGCTTAACGCAAAGCTTCGTAATATCCCATTCTATTATGCTGTAGGATTTGATGTTATCGTTTAAATGAGAAATTCAAATGAAGAAAAACAAAAACAAAGATAAATAGTATGTATCAATATTATTTTATTATTATTATTATTATTATTATTATTATTATGGATTCGCGCACCACAAGCGTTTAGCCATAAATGAAACGTGTCACAATCTGAAGGAATTAAATTCATTCTAAATTAATGTTCAAGATAGATTTGACCCACCTATACCTACCTATGTATTGTACCTTAGTAGATCTGCTCAGTTTTAATACCAGAAAGATTAGTGGCCTTATATTTACGTACAAATGATGCGATCCTATTCCACCTACGGATCCATCAGAGATTATTTAAAGTTACCAAACAATTTCTTGTAGTCATTATACATACAGGGTGAATTTTGTGTCGTACTAACAGTCGGATTAGAGTGGAGGTGGCCACTTAAACTTTATTCTGAGTCTTCGTACGATCAACATTCTATATGCAGTTGCTGGAATTGTTGTAATAAAGTTTTAATATAGGTCATAGTATCCCGCTGCCTGTACAAGTATAAAAAGAAAAAGAAAAAAAGAAAAAGTAAAAGTAAAAGAAAAGAAAAAACAATTATAAGGTAATAGTCGAATAATAAATTCAAACTATAACTCCATAGTACGATTGATAAATGTAACAGATTATTAGAGATTCGTATGAGTAAACTAAATTAGTTATTTAACATTTATATTTATATCACTGCGTGAACTGATGATTTTAGTTGAATTATAAATATAATATGTTATAGCTGGAATATGTTTGGTTGATGATAAAATATACCTAAATATATTGTAAGTGAAAATTAGGCCATAATATCTTATACTCTAAATATATATAAACAAAACGCATACATCTACTCATAGACAGTAAGATATACCTACGTCTTACTTTAGGTAATTATACATAATGTAAATTGTAAGATGTTTATGTGTTTCCATCAAATTATATAAAAAATTAGATTCTGGTGTTCGAACGTGGGAGAATTTTACTTTAAAGACAACGCTCTTCCGAGTATTAATCTAACTATATTTTGTAATTTATTTATATTTTCCATAAGAATAAAAAGTCATTTTTATCAATAAATTTGTGGGTCTGTGATTTTCATATTCTTTTTTTTTTTGAAATTTTACATTTACAGGATATTTAATACGGGAATTGAATAACGAGTAGAGTTGAGGGTATATAAATTATGTATATTTTTTTTTATTTTTATTCTTCTTTTTTCACGTGTCTCCATATAAATATATACAAAACTTATTGAGTATTATCATATAATATTATGTCTTGTCTTATGTCATTGTCTTAAGTACTATGTTGGCATATAAAAAAGATGTAAAAGAAAAGAAAAGAAAAAGAACAAAAAAATAAACAACGTTCTTAAGGAAAAAAAAAAAAAAAATTGAATACATATATATATATATATATATAAATCTTAAATAAAACTACGTGGAATGTATACATTGCACAATACTGAGTATAGGGAATATCATAAGGTACGCAAGAATGAGTTTTTAAGTACATGAATTATATGATATAAATGAGCTAGAGATCATATATCTTACCGGAATAATCAGTCCGGGGGATTGTCACTTAATTAAATAAAATAATTGCAATAATGTAAAAGTATAAACAATTATTTTGACAATTGCCGACAAAACCCAGTTACCTTAATATTCGAAGCTAAATAATTAATTAATTAATCAATTAATTTTTAAATTATCATTATTATAAACAGGCACTCACACATATATACGCTAAATCAATAATATATGGCTAAATTTTTTTTAAGTACAGTCATGGCCGCTGCTTAAAATATACAAAGTCCATCTCTTTTTGCTAAATTTAAATGGCTAAAATTATATTATTTTTTTTGTACGGTGGTTGTAGTCGGGGATTGTCAGACCGATGTCTCCTCGTTAGTATCCTTCCTGAAATAATATTCAATCATTTATGAGGTATTGATATTAAAAATCTTATGGTATATGCGATAATTACCTCCTCGCTGAATTCCAAATCACCCACGGCAAGCAGAGATAGAAAGTATATCATTATCAAGACGCGGACTTTCGTGCTGGATTCGTCACGGCAAGATTGCGAGTGCTCGGAAAAATGAGCGACGTTCAATTTTTCAATGGACTTTGAAATTTTTCTATGTCCCTATAAATTATAGATGAACATAGATTTCTCAATTTAGAGAATGCTGATCAACAACATGTTACATAATTTCGTTTAATCGTGCTAACAGAGAGCGAAATAAAATTTATTCTCACCAGCAAAATCACATACGATTCCTAATATAATATATCTTATATATGGACATAGAAAAATTTCAAAGTCCATAAAAAAAATTGAACGTCGCTCATTTTTCCAAGCGCTCGCAATCTTGCCGTGACGAATCCGGCACGAAAATCCGCGCCTTGATCATTATTATAGAATGTGCCAACGCCACCTTCTTTTGAAGATCGAGTTTAGTACCAAGATACCAAGATATTAGTTACAAATTACCCAGGGTTTGTATAATAATAGAACATAATAGAAGAAATCAATAAGAAAGAACAGGATTTATTTTTCATAGAACCTAATTAATAACAAGGATCTATAGAAAACGTTATCAGAAATTAATTATTTACAAATACAGGGTCATTTTCAACGAATATCAACATTTGAATTGTTTTAAACTACAGAATTAAATAGAGAAATCGTTCTCTACTTGAATTACGAGAAATATTGAGATTGGAACTGACGTTACATGTAAAAGATTTCTCATACTCACTCAGTCTCCGTGATAGTCTGTTCATATTGTTGCTGTTGTCTTAGCGCAGCTAATTCGTTGCTATGTTGTAAATCGTGTGTCAAAGAGCTAGATAAAATTCTTCCGCTCATTGGTAGAATATATTCTGGTGTTTCGAGAACAGTAGGAGTAATCTTCCCCCTTTTGAGGCTCCCGTATCTTTCTGAACTGCTTAAATTATCGTGCTGTGAACCATGTAAGCTTTGGCCCCTTTTTAAGCTGCCGTATCTCTCAGATCCACTCAAATTATCATGAGCTGAATTTTGAGAATGATGACTGAGACTACTGGCAAGTATCCTCGAAGACATAGGCAGCATGTAAGGTGTCGGCGACACGGTATGATCTTCCTCCGCAGTGTATGGAAAAAGGTATTTTTCACCTATATGATGAAGTTTTTCTCCCTCTCCTTCGGAATAATTCTGATCATCAGGATGATTCTTTTGTGGAGAACTCATATCAGGATAGGGCAACGGATTTGGACTAGATGTTTTATTGGAGGCAATCTCATTGTCTGATATCGTGCCGCCGGACCATTGGCTTCCACGTACATCGACTGAATAGAAAAAGAATGCAAAATGTGAATAATTGTATTCGTTGTTTCCCCCCAGAATCGTACAAATTCGGTTTTAGCATGAAAAAAGTTGATGTAATTCAATCAACCCACCATTAGATGGTAGATAAGCTTCTGGCAATTGTGAACTCCATCTAGGTGCATATATTGGTTTTATATTTGGAAATAGTTCTGAATTTGAACATAGAATGTTCAAATGATCAGTTGGATTGTTATGAATGTTGGGCAAATAGCTGTGCGCAATTGACTGTTGAGTTGAAACTCCCATGTCTTTATGAGATCTGGATGTAACATCTTCGTCGTCACTGCTATGCGAACTTGCTAAGTCCAGGCTACGGCCGCCTCCGTCTGCTTGTGAACCATCTGAATCAGATTCGGAATCTCTACGCTGTCTGCGAGATTCGGTAGCCTCTGTTGAGTGAAATTAATTTGGATTCCTTTATCAGATGATAAAATCCACAGCTTTTTCATTTCCATATAAATCACTTATACCAGACCTTGTCTGACATGTAAAGTTGAATGGTGACTCCTGGATGACAAATACGCGTCTCTATCACTGTTGTAATTGCTCGTCGACGTTGAAGTATGTCTGAGATGTGTGTCGCTGCGATACGGACTGGAACCAGTCTTGTTTGTACTTCGGGACGTAGTGCTGCTAGTTGAAACACCAACATGTACCCTGCGACACGTTGATTCCGCCCCGCTATAGGCTGAAGAATAGGCCAAGGCTGACCGCTGTGGAATATTTCAATGATTATTACCCCAAATACAGTCAAGTATCAACAAAAAACTGAATTTATGATTCTATCACAATTAAAATATCATGAATTTATGTTTTATGAGCTTAATTAAACCCTTGTTGACCTACTGAATGAGCATTAACGTTTTGGCTGCTACTTCCATTGCCCATACTGCCTTCTAGAAGCGGTGCCTTTTTCCCAAAGCAATGCAATAAACTGAGATACAAATTTCTCCGCACTCTTCCATTGATGAAGCAATATCCGATCAGACTGAACGAGGCGTGAGTGACGACAGCGATACTCAGTAAATATGATAACATTGGCGACTGCTCTGAAGCACTGAGTACAGCAAGAGACCAAACCGTTCCAAGCAATGGCAACGATGCAATTGATAGCCATAGAAGAGTTCTGAGGTTTCCAAAACCCATGATATGCTCTTTCAGCGTAAATGCTGCACGAACCGACATCGCAAGAATGCATAGGTTGATTATAACGGCAGCGCAGACCGGGCCTATCAAAGCCCAGATTACAGGCTCATAGATGGAAAGCCAGCAGCTAAAAAACAAAGGTGTAATAATTGTAATAGAAGCTCCAAGTGATGTAAAATATAAATAGCTTACAAGTAAAAGTTGCCGTATTGATCAGCTCGTACTCCGACAGTAAGTCCGACGATGACAGCTGGCAATCCGTATCCCATGGTATAATAGAATCTCATTTGTCCATGATTAACATCTCGCATTTCAGTCAACATTCTATAGAGATGTACAGAGTCAACGAGAGTCCAAGCAAAGGTGCTAAGCCAGGCATAATGGAGACTGATAGCAGTTAATTTGCAGGGGAATGCGTTTGAGACTAATGGATTTCTGGCCTTTAACGCTATTAGATATAGCAATTCGGCAAGAAACACGCAGAGAACGAGGTTCTTGTGTATACTGTTTGAATTTGTACCACCGCCACGTATCAGAGCAAGAATCAAGAGCGCGGAGAGGAGTAAGGGCAGCGCAAGCACAAAGGCGCTGTAACTAGTCACGTCTTCCAACAAAGACGGTTCTGGCACATATTCAAGATCTAAAACATCAGTTAAAAGCGCGAACGTTGCCAGGTGCAAACAAGAACAGTTTACTACAGAACCGGGGGTCAAAGTGGTGTCGTCAATCTCTGTTGTGCAACCCATGCGGCTCCATTCTCCAATTCTGTAGGTAAAGAACGAGAATATTACTCTGAGTTTACCAACTCAGTGCTCTAATGAGATTATAAGGCACATTAATTTCTCTTGAAGTAAAATTCTCTGAAATGTATGAAAATGCATGATGTGAACTGGAATGATGATATTCAATGAACTGAAATACCCTCTAGCAGTACTCCAATGGACACATTGTGGATTGGTTCTCGTCTTGAAGCCATCATCCTCACTAAGCCAAAGCCGAATTTGAACAGGAGATTGTAATGGAATGCCAGTTAAAGATTCGTATCCGTTTTCTGATGGGACTAAGAGAGATACTGTTACGACTGGAGAGCCAACTGCTATCTCTACACCCCATCTCATGGATACCGAATCATCAAACCTGGAATTGGTGAAGAATGAATATAACAAGTTGTAGAAGAGCCAGAAACCTACTATATGCGATTCAATATCGAAAACAAGCAAGTAAAGCGAATCATTAATATATGAAATGACGGAAACATTTGGAAAATCGTTTTATCTTACCTCCGAGGCAGAAGAGCACCGAGTTCTCGATATTGAACATAACTTATTACAGCCTTTCCCGTACTTAAGCTGTTTTTAACATTCAACTCTCCATCTGTGGGTGGTTTGATACCCAGTAGATTTAATGGCACTTGAATCTTTGAGTACGGATCAAATTTGTTAGGATCTAACATGTAGTTGTTGTATTTTGGGAAGCTAACTGATGGTCCTAAGTGTGCTAACGAGCTCAAGAAACCTGTTGTGTCTGGTAAAACTACTTTTTGATCTGCTCCGCCTGGTCGAGCTGTTGATAGAGTGGGATCTTCTTTGTAGTCTGCTGCTTCATAGCCAAATAAGCTCTCTGATGTTACCACATCTAAGCCCAGGACTGGAATTAAGTGAAAGATGAAAGTATGTTATTATTTGCAACAAGATATCAACCGATAATCCGTGGTCTATTATTTCATTGTGAGATATATGTATGTATTATTATTATTACCCATGTTGGGATCAACCACTTCGAAGGGGCTGGTAAAAGTGTCGTGCTGCGATGCGGTCAATATCTTTAAATATTTTGCGATGGCTTCCAAGACCTTGTCCGGACTGTCTCCAGTGAGGGACTCAATCCTGCCCCAATTTTCTAGATGTCTACCTTCGAGAATAGTCCCAGAAATGCCGACGAGATGTGATATGTAGTCTTTGTCTTGACTGTGTGTTAGGTTTAATCCAGATAGACTTTCCTCATAATTTAGCAGAGCTATAAGCAAGGATTCGGCCACTAGAATATCTGCTCCAAACATGGCTTTTGTGACATTAGTCGCTTCGTGTAAATCAGTAGCCATTTTAATTGCAATGTAGGTATTTAGGGATAAGTCGTCAGTTTCAATTGCTGCCAGTTGATGTCTCAGCTCGATAAAAGCTTCTGAGGTGCAGTTAAACAAGTCTGGAGGCTGCCAGCCACCCAATTTATCGTCGCAGGATCTGGACGACCTCCCTTCCGCAGTCCCAGGGCAATCTTCAATGGCAGTTACTCCGAATTTAGTTCTAGGCCACCACAAACCTTCGGAATAAGATCTGGCACATCCGTCATAAACAACTTCGCATCCACGAAGCGTTACTTCAGCATATGGATTGGGACAAGCTGTGCATGACCTTCCAATTACACCAGCACGACATCTGCACTGTCCTGTCTCAGTATCGCACCTTGGACCAAAGCTGCCTGTAGCATAGCATTCGCATGGAGTACATTCTTCTTCCCCCGGTGGTTGGTAGTGATTTTCCTTGCAGTAGCAGTCTCCTGTTGTCTTATTACAAACTGGATTATATCCTTTCGATTCATCGCAATGACATGGTCCGCATACCGGACTGCCCCACCACGTGGCTGGGCAAGGCTGATCCGTTTTTATTTCGCAGTACTCTCCAGAGTATTCTTCCGAATCGCAGTTACACTTGTAGCCTTTTGATTCCTCCGAATCTTCCACACAAGTACCTCCTTCACTGCATGGATTTAATTCACAGACCGGTTCGCAATTTTGACCAGCACGACCCACAGTGCAAACACATTCGCTAGACTCCCATTTCGCTACGCAAGTAGATGTTTCAGGGCAGTCCATGTTGCATTCGCCTGCAGCGTTGCATCCGGATCCGACGTTTTCTTGCACTGTAGGCCTCTGAAGAGTGCTCTGATTCGTGCCTATCCTAATGTCTTGGATACACCCATTGAAGAATGGTAAATCGGTATTTGTGGTCTGATCAGGTCCTCCAACGAGTATTCTCCCGATGTATAAGCCCTGTAACTTTGCAGGCAATGTTGAGCTCATCGGTCTATTTCTGTAATCCATGTCTAATGAAACATGTCCACTTTGCCAGACCAGTTCAATCCTGTGCCATTCACCATCCGCAATATTTGTAGTTGCTTGAAGGATGTCTATGCTATCTAAGGATGCCTCGAGTCTACCGTCCCTGAGATTAAACATCGCGGAACTGTTCTGACCGATCTGTATGCTCATCATAAATGCGTTCCTTTCTCGCGTTCGTATACTTAACGCAGTAACCCAAGGGAGTTGGATGGGTCTGAGTAATGGATTGAAGCTAAGGAGACCATCGGATTGAAATCTCCAAGGTTTTCCCAATTCCTCTGTGCATTGAGGTCCGGAGAAACCCTCTTCGCACTCGCAAATGTAGCCGGACCAAATCTCACGACATTTTCCGTTGTGTTTACATGGCACTGAAGCACAGAATGGTCTTTTTTCTGGACACCCAGCAGTCGTCCCATTGTCCGCGACAAAGGAGTTGAGGTCAATGAATCGGTGATCGATGTGTAGGTCGCTTATGCATCCGACGAAGTCTTTATTTCGAATTTGAAAACTTGACGGAATTGATGGCAATCCTCCAACTTGCAGAGGTCCCGTTAAATCTAAAAATCGATGGCACGTTTCAGTCACTAAATTACATCGTTGTTCAAGTATTTGCTCGCCTCTCCCGGCACAGGCCCATTTTTTTCCAAGTTTTTCACCGTGTTTTAATGCGAGAGCTACGTCGCAGTTGTCCAGTGATATAATCACGGTTTTATTCCAGTATGAAACTTCTACCGTGTGCCATTGTCCATCAGACACGCCGTTCGGTATGCTGGCCGAAGCTCTACTGACTTCGTCGCCCAAAGAAAAACTGAATTGAACTTGGGAGTCAATTATTTCTAGGGCAATGAAATCATGTTTTTCATTGTACCGTCCGTTGTACAGCAATAAACCTTGAGTTGCCTCTGTGGCGAATCGTAGTTTTAAATGCATTCTATGTCTTTGTTTGAGTGAAGCAAACGTCAAGAATGTTGCAGGGCCGAAACTTCTTGCTCTCAATTCGCACAGGGGTGTAGTATTTTCCAAGACGGATACAGGACATCCTTCGCAATTAAAACCACCGTTTGTTTTTGCCAAACATTGGGAGTCTCCTTTACAAAAGCTTGGTAGACAAGTATCTTCATTCAAATTGATTTCGCAATTCTCTCCGATGAAATCGTCTGCACAAGTGCACGTGTGTCCCCCTTCTCGTCGCTGGCAAGTTCCGCCATTTTCGCAAGGATTCGAATAGCATAAGTTAACTTCAGTGTCGCACAAGTAAGCTTCTCGACTGCCAGTAAAGCCTGTAGGACATTTGCAGGAGAATGTTGTAACGGGATATATTGGTCTAAACAAAACCGTATCGCTGCTGGCAAATCCAGAGGCGTTACCGAACTTCAAAACCGTAACGCAGTCTTCAAAATTGAGGCAAGGCTCTCTGACGCATAGATTATCATCGAATGGTAGAACCGTGACTGTGGCAAGTCTTGCTAAAATTCCTCGATTCAAATACACCCTTTCCTGAAGGAATTGCGGGCTGTGAAACTCCTCGTTTGATCCAGGCTCCGCTTTACGAGCTGAGAAACTAACATTAAGTATTTTACCATGGACATCTGTATCCTCTTGCACGTTAAAGAGATAGATATTTTCACGAGGACACGGTATGATCGCCGCAAGTCCGTCCAAAAAGTAGCCAAGCAAAGGACTTAGGAATGCTTCAACAGTCATGTCGTCTAATCTGACCGTAATCGAATTGAATAACATTGTGTCTGTTATTAATCGTACGGAAAGGGTCATTGTGGCTTTGGCTTCGTTAACTCCATCAGTAACGGACATGTCCATAGTGGCGATTCTAGGTACGTTTGTATTCAATTGCGGAGAGAGAGATATCTCTCCGGATGTCTTGTTCAATGTTATGAGATTCGCATTATTGCCAGCCAATATGCTATATGTTAGTTTATCTGTAACGTCAGCATCAACGGCCGGGACCTTGCCAATTGGACCCGTGGGGAAAAAGTCTTTAAAGTTATTGAATATTATTTTAAAATCCTTAAGAACTGGGGCATTGTCGTTAACGTCTGTTACCATAACTTGTACCACCGCGTCTGATCTCAATGGTGGTGAAGCCGCACGTACTAATAACTCAAATTTCTTTTTATGAGATTCATAGTCCAACTCCTCGAGTGTAATTAATTCAGCACGGTCAGCTCCTGGTCTAACATTCAGTGCGAAACTGTTCGCATCTTCTCCCCCTATGATAGAATATTGCACCGCAGCATTCGGCCCTTCGTCAGGATCATGAGCGTAAATTTCCCCAACAGTAGTTCCAATGGGAGAATTTTCTGGTATATAAAGTATAATCTTATCGCTCTCGAACACAGGTGGCGAGTCATTGACATCCTCGATTTTAACAACAATTTGTACAACGGAAGAAAGGCTCGGAGATCCTCTGTCAATGGCTACAGCTTCTAAGGTGTACCGGGCAACAGATTCGCGATCTAATGGCTTTGCGGTACGCACAACACCCGAAGTTTGATCAACTGCGAAAGAGCCGTCGCCATCATCTTGGAAAGCGTATCTCACTTTTCCATTACGGCCAACATCTGCGTCAGTAGCTGCGATTCGTAGAACGCTTGTACCCACCAAAACATCTTCTGGTATTGAGCCTTGATACTGTGGAGAATCAAAGGTCGGTGCATTATCGTTGACATCTGTAACGGATATTTCGACTCCAGTCGTATCGGACAAAGGAGGGATTCCCCCGTCTCTAGCTGCAACGGTTAAAAGATATCCGGACAGTTGTTCGCGGTCTAAAGCTCTAGTGGTTGTAATTGCACCAGTTTGAGGGTTGATGGTAAATTCCGAAGCTTCTTGGTCACCTGTTTCGCTGCCCAAACTATAAGTTATTTGTGCATTTTGTCCAACGTCAGAATCGGTTGCGCTAACGACTAGAACGGTTGTACCGATCGGTGCATCTTCAAACACCGATACCGCGTAAGGAGCGTTCTCGAAAACTGGTGCGAAATTGTTTGCATCGGATATGTTAACGTAAACTAAAGCTGTGTCGCTTCTGCCGCCCGAATCAGAGGCTGTTACCGTTAAAACGAATCTCTTCTCTTGTTTGTAATCGAGAGGTTGAGCCACGGTGATAAGTCCTCGACCATTTTGCGACGTTATAGAATACCGACCTCTCGTATTACCGGCAGTAATTTCGTAATGGATTCTCGAGTCTTCGTCCGGATCAGTGGCTGTTACTGACGCCACTGGTGTTCCCGGTGGATCATCTTCGGAAATAATTGACTCATAATTTTTCGGCTCAAAAACAGGGTCGTTATCGTTTACATCCATTATCGTTAGGATCACTGAAGCACTTGCGGATTTGGGCGGATCACCAGAGTCACTTGCTATGACGGTGAATTGGTACTTAGAACATTGTTCACGGTCCAACTGCATCGTCGTATGTATCCATCCGCTTTCCGCGTTTACTGTTACTGGAAAGTTCTCAGTTGAAGTACCAGAGAAGTCTCTAGGGCCTATCGAGTATTTTATTTGAGCATTTAATCCCTCGTCGGCGTCGTAGGCTTGAACTCTCACTACGGAATAGCCGACGGGTACGCCTTCGGAAACAGATTCTTGTAGCAAGCTAGCATAGAATCTCGGCGCATTATCGTTAACATCTTTTACAGATACTATGAATTGCGTTGTGTTTGCCCTAGCCGGTAGCCCTCCGTCTTGTGCTCTGATAACGACACGGTAATTTTTTACTGTCTCGTAATCCAGCGGCTTTACTAAGGATACGTCTCCGCTTAGTGAATCAATCAAAAATGTATTCTGAGTATTTCCACCAATAATGGAATATCGAACTGCTGCATTTGCTCCAGAGTCCGCGTCCGTAGCTCGAATATTAGCCACTATAGGATTCGTGGTGTAGTCTAAGTCTTCAGGAATTAAAGCTGTGTAAGTACGCTCGGAAAACTGCGGGTAATTGTCGTTATCGTCTAAGATCTGGACCACCAAACTTGTCGAGGCAGTTCTACGTTCCATTGCAGGCATTGCGAGATCTGAGGCTTGAATGATGACAGTATAAACCTCAGTTTTTTCGCGATCCAAACTACTCCGTGTAGTTACGACTCCGGATCTTGGATCAACTCTGAAAGTCGACGAATCCTCCGAAGTTGTTGTGGTCCCGCCCCCGCTTGTCGAAACTATGGAATATTCGACATCGGCATTTCTGCCAGTATCTTGATCAGTCGCTTTGACTGCAATCACTGTTGTACCAATGGGAACACCCTCTCTCACCGAAGCCTCGTATTCAGTTAATTCAAAAACCGGCTCATGATCATTTGTGTCTAAGACGTTGACCTGCAGGGTTGTAGTACCAGTTCTAGGCGGAAACGAATCATCTACTGCTAGAACTTTCAGGTAATGTACATTGACACTTTCTCTGTCCAATCTAGCCCTCGTAGTAACTCTGCCGGTTATTGGATCGAGCAAAAACAGGGCTTGGGATCTCGCGTCTATCAATGAGCTCATGGAGTATCGAACTGGTCCTCCTTCGGGATCTCTGGCTCTAACCACAGCTACGTTTGCTCCCGGTTCTTTCTCCTCGTCTACGGCCGCTAAGTACAAAGGATGTTCAAAAAATGGAGACTGGTTTCGCAATTCTCTTCTTACTCTCCTGCCTAAATCAGTGTCGTCGAGTTGTTGGTGATGGAAAACAATCTTCAATCGGTGTTCCGCGTCTGCGAGGTGGACCGAGTCACACGTCAATCTCATCGATACTGATATTTTCCACAATGGATCTACCAGGCACTGTTCCGCAGCCGATACTAAGTCCCCGGCTGCACCTTCAACTAAAAATCTTGGGTCTCCAACGCCACCCCACTTAGTTGCACACTCTTTTATTGCTGTTGATGGTAAAAAGTCACTCAAAGCAGCGACTAACTGAGAAGTTCTCAGGCAAACTTCAGTGAATCTTTCTGTACTCGGCATTGCATACGATGCCAGAGTCTCTGGCATCCATCCTTTGGTTGCTGCTAAGTCTTGGTTCTCACCGCCACATCCTGTGACTAATACCCTTAAGGGTAAACTATAATAATCTATTGTGGGTCTGCCGAGTCTTGAGCTAGTTGAGTCGATGTAAAATGTGAATAATTTCGGGTATTGTAAGCCGTCGCAGTTTAGACTTTTTGTGAGAGTAACTCGGCCAGTATGTGGATGTACTTTTAGCAGTTTTCTAGCAAATCGTGCGGTACGATCAGCCGATGCTTCGTATCTACGTTTACCTCCTAACTGAGGGACACCTGCTTCGAACACTACCGTCCCAGGTGGTAAATTTGAAGATAAGACTGCCAAATATCCCTCTGCGAGTGGCCAGAGGCCAAGAAGGCACAGAAGTATCCATAATATTGATCTTGCCATGTCACGTCGTGTTCAAAACGATCATGATAAACTTGAGCATCTTAACTGGGAGTCGAGTTGCTTAATTTTTCCTCGTGAGATCAGTACGCATCGTGCGCTGTCTGGAAACAGAAAAAAAAGAGGAATTTAACGGTTTGAATCAGTATTTCTTCATTTTATGCGATCATTGTTTATCATAAAGATCTTTTAATCCTTCAAATTTGAACCGGTATTAGTTTATGAACTAGAATCAATATCTAAACAAAATCGTTACGGAAGAATGATTATTTTTTCCACAAGCGTGAATATTGGTAGGTGCAGTAAGGTATGTATGTATATGTATGTATGTATGTACGTATTTTCTGATTCATTGCACACCGTACGGGGATAATTCACATGGATTCACATCGACGCAGGACATTGGTTTTACTTTCGTATGCAGTGTTCGGAAATAATTGGTAAGTAAAAAGCGTTGAATCGTTAAATCCGACAAAGTTAGATAGCGTGAATGCCGTGTGGTGCGAATTATGATTATTCTATCTCAGTTGTGAATCTAATGTGTTAAACAAAACTTCACGAATGAATTTTCTCGCGCTAATATACCTAAACTAAACGAGAAACGAAACGCCTGTGAATTTTTTGGTATAACATCGAACCGGTGGATACTATAAAGACCAAGAGAAAGAGAGATAGAGAGAGAGAAGGGGCCCGCAACACGACACGAAGAGGCCTTTGGAACTATTAATTACGAAGGAGGCGGCAGACTTGTATGGAATCCGGTCCATCCAATTATCTTAGGGCCGCTTAGCTATAACTTTTTCGGGATTTAGGGTTTCGGTCGGTTTTCTCGCCTCGCCGCAGAATATCAACGAGTGAATTAAAACTGATCGTCTGTAGTTGTTTTCTTTTCGTTTTCTGTCTAACAATAAGCTATATACCTCGCGATTATGTTTCGTTTGAAACTAGTTTACACCCATATAGTCTCGTATATGTATAATGGGTACTACGAAGAGCAGGTGGATGTATACCTTAGGCTATAGTATCTACCGCATATAATCTGCTATGTTAACGATCGTTCGTTCGAAAGCTGCACGTATAAGAGATTTGTTAGCACGAATCTACCCGTGCAAACTTGATCCTAATTTCTTCGTTTTTTTTTTCTTTCTCTCTTCGAATAACTTTAATCGTTTAATTATAGTTACATATGAGTGATTCGATCATTTCGCGTGTGTAACAACCCGGTTACAGTTATCACGTCGTTATAGCTCTGTATAAAAACGTTTAAAACGCATGAAAAATAACAATTCAACGACTATAAGCGTACGATGTTTTCGGCAATAAATCTTAACTAATAATCCGTGAGGTACTGCTTTAATGTTGCGGTTTAAAAAAAGCGTATTTATGCTGTACAAGCTTCAGGATATTTAAATTCGACAAATCGTAGGATTCATCAATGTGTGTTCTTTTCTTTCAGCTCCGTCTCAAGTCAGGAGAGGAGTTTCAACCTTTATCGACGTATAAGAACTGCGTAACGGATAAAAATCGTTTCTGGATTAGGTTTCAACGAACAACTTTATAGAAGAACGCTAATCGTCGGAAGAACGTTGGAAACAGGTTTTAGGTATATAAATTCCGTCTTGAAACTCTATTCGAGTTATAAACTGTTATTATTATTAGCATAATGTTCATTTTTTTTCAAAGTCCGTTTCCCTGGAGGGAATTTCTTATTGTACTCGAAATATAATATATATATATAATAAATAAAAATCTTGAAACAACTTATTCATGGCTTTATTCTTTTCTGTTTCTGATTTCTCGTTGTTTTTCGTTTCAATTTTTTTTTTTTTTTTGTCTTTTTTTTCTCATTTCATCTACATCGTATGGAGAGTTGAAACGTACGTGATACGCAACTGAAATGTGAATACATACTATTCTATACGTTCACACAAATGCATATCTGTTCTTCATATGTACCATACGTCGATAGACATATACGTATGTATGTATTCCGTACGTATACACGTCTATACGAAACTGACGCGCGCTAGGATACTACAAAAGTACCTCTCTTTTACGAGGGTGAGTGACTCATGTATTGCTTCGACGTCGCGACGCCGAGCGTCGAAATATCGATCTTCCTCCCTTGGCCGAGGGATGCGTCAACAGTACCTACTCGCCTCTGAACCGACTATTTTTTTATCATCAAAAACCCGCGCGAGATTTTGGACCAGACTGGAAATGAATAATGTTTTATACCGGTTTTTTGTTTTTTTTTTTTCATTTCTTCGAATTTCAGAGAACTTTTTTATGATCGTTGAATCTTTCTCCCACGTGATGTTTTCAGTTTCTTTTTCGACAGTTCACCTCATCTACATAATACAGAATACCGGTTTTTGTTAGTGCAGTTGCATAGACGGTAGGCGCTAGCGATACCTGATATAAAGTGTATCGGACGATATCTCGGATACTTATTGCGAAAATTTACTCTCTGTTTCTATACTACGTATATTAAAACACATACAATCATGTTTATGTATTTTATATAAAATTACTATACTCGCTGAGTCTCTATATGCTTGAACATTTTTATCAATTGCATGATAAAGTTAACGGTTTTTCTTTCTCTCTTTCTTTCTTTATCTCAATTATACGTATTATATCTAATCTTGAATAGAATGTAAAACGACTATCTCTTCTCCGGGTTCTCTTTTGTTTTATCGCAACAGTCCAGTGCAGTTGCATTGTTGATAAAATGCATCAGAATTGTAAAGTAAAATATGATAATGCAAAGCGTTTGTTTGAAACTACGTATTTCATGTCAAATAGAGCAAATCAGAAAACAAAATATGATTGCATATTATATTTATATTCAATCTTTTAGGACCAGGCAAAACGTAAATATTCTCTGGTACGAGTGAACTACGAACTTTAGGTAGTGGAACGAGTTATAATGATGCACATGCATTATATTATACGCAGTGAACCTAAGCCTGGCTAGTGTATAATTAAATTCCTTGTTATAATTAATGCCGCATTTTTGTCGTGGGAAAATGCTCGCGTACAGGTTCGAAGCCCGGGACTCCATCCTTCGCGTATACGCATACTATATAATATGGGAAGATGCCATTCAAAAAGGTCACTCACCGCCCCCTCAAGGCCGTCTGAAGTCTTTCGTATATAAAAGCTCACATTATCCAAAATACCACTTGATCAGTAAACACTATGTCACAATGACACCCGGTTGAACCTTTAAATTTAGGCCGAAAACAGTCAGATAACCGGGAACACGATACGCATGCAGCGATGTACTCGTCTAGCGTCAACCACTACAAACACGTTAGACACCTACGGGTTACGGTTCCACACAGGCTCAGAGATACACAAGCACACCTTCCCGGTCATTCTTGTACTTGTACGCGAGGAAAGGTGTGCGTGCCCCGTGGAGTAGTACAACGCGTGCATAAAATACCCCAAGTTGAGGCAGGGAATCCTAATGCAACCCTGGACAACTGCTCTAGTGGTTGTACCTCGTACCATATAGCTTCGACCTGCAGAAACCGTTTTTATTTGTCGCAGGTGTGTCTCTACCTATAGCATCGCGGCTACGATGCTTTGGTCGGTACTACTGAACTCTATATTCTATACTAAAATGAATAACGCGAAGAATACGCATACATAGTACTGCATACACACTCCCCACTCCCGATTCGAGAGAGCGCATGAGTCTGTGGGATCTCTGTCCTTGTCGCTCGTATGGAATGATTGCGTTTGAAAAAGAGAGACAGACTGATGTTAGACAAGGATGGAGATCCTGTGAACAGACTTTCTCTGCCGGCTGAGGTCACGTGGTACGAATATTATGGGAGTGCTCCTTTCGAGAGATTATGGAGTTCAGTAGGCGCAGCGTTCTTCTGTGCCTTATCATAGGCAACTTGCGTTACTTATTATTACTGATCGCCGTACTCTCTGCTTTATGAAATTTATTAAGACGTTTCAGCAAACCCATGTACAAATCGTTCCGTTCGAATTCATTGAAAGTAACGGAAGATTCGTGAATTTGTTATGATTTTTCTGTAATAGGAATCATCTAGATAACCAGATTAGGGAATTGAATAAAACGTTAAACCATTTGCCACAGGCGTGTGCCTTGTTATAGGCAACTTATCCTTCGTGTGTGCATTACTGTTTGCCGTTTTGTGATTCACGCACCGAGGGAATTCAAAATTGTATTTTATCCTCCAAAGGATTTATGAATTTGTTGTGTTAGTCTGTTGAGGAGGTAAATGTTTAATCGAATAGACTAAGAAATCGAATGATTGTTCATCACATGTAAGAGTGTGTGGGAGAAATTCCATATATACCATATCTTTTTACTCATATTAATAATGCATACAAAAATCGTATACACCGATGTTCATATGGATCTTAATTACCTGTCCGCATTTTGTTGATTCTAATGTATAACTCGAATATTTTAATTCGATAAGTTGAAACTGTTTCTAATTTTCTAATTGATTCTGATATAACAATGAACTTATGCTATACTTAGGATTCGGATTGAGGTAATGTCTGATTGATACACTCAGGTCATGCAATGGTATTGATTAAATAAATATTTTCGTTTATTAAAAATGTGAACAATATCTATTATAGTTATGTATTTTACTAATAACTGAATTATTTATTGACCGGTTGGTCAACGCGTGTCGTATCTACTAGATGATTTTCCTGATTTTGATCTTCACAGCAGTCTCCTGGAATCTCCATATATTCTTGACGATTCCTGTGCAAAATTACATTTTTTTAAAATCATCTGTAATCAAATCGCTCACACCTTAAACAGATTGATTATTCAACAAATTCATACACTATGTTTTCTCAGGGTTTGTGATAAATGTTACATATAAGATTCGAATAAGCGTGAAATATTAGTCATCAAAATATCCGGTATAGATTTCATGTAGACATTTTTCGTTACACATTCTAAATATATTCGCGCGCGTAAATTAATTTCAAACTAGATAATCACAGCGGTATTTTAATCCTACATTATTTGACATTGTAACAGTTAGAAACTCTTATCAATACACATTCTGCAATAATGAGGCCACGGAAAAAGAAGAATGACAATAATTGTCATTTATAGATATGTGTAATTTATTATGCCAATTGATTATTCTTTTGGAATGACTCTTGTACTGCTTTATGGAGCAAAGATAAAATATAATATTGATCAAACAGACGGAAAACAATTATTAATTGTTTATTTTCAGTTCAATCTTCCAACATTGAGCCTAATTAAAATAAAAATTTGATTTTGTCTTGTATAAATATTTATCTGAAAAACTTCGACACAATAGACACTCGCTCGGTTCCTGTAATCTGATTTTCCGATAATTAAGTCAGAGAAATTCGTTTACATAGTATTGCAGAAAGATTTCAGAAGAAAATCAATGAACTTTCATCATAGAATATCTCTGACAATGTTTGAATATCTTTTGGACAGACTTTTGTAAAGGATTTTACAGTCTTTCAGAGAAATATTGTCACCACACATGAAAATAATTTCAATACTATTAGTAGTTACTAGTTAGTGTATTATTGAATAATGTTCATGCAGCAGATTGGAAATACAAGTATAGGTTTAAACACAAGCTTGGAGTCATACTCTCTGATGTATACCGTATCATATTATCGCAGTTTCAATATTCTTATTTATTATTGTTATCAACACCTGATAAACTAGAACGAATTTTATCAAGAATTCTGACAGGAGGTGAAATGGTTTTAAGCAGATTGCTTTGTCCAATTCGTTTTAGTTCGCTATAGAAAGCGATAGCATTGATTTTTGAATTGTTTATTTTTTCATTATCGATGAAAATATCCTTATTCATAAATTCCGGCGATATTCCCAAACTTCTGAATCTAATAGTTAATTAATTGTTTGCCGGAGTACTAGGCGTAAGTCATGCAGAATATTGGCTAAACCTCTTATACGAGCAGCATGCAAAATTTCATACATTATACAGGTGCTGTCCATAATGAAACTACAATATGTTGAAACAGGATGAAGCCAACGCTGAAATTGAAGATGCATAGTCTATAACTTTGCTCCTCTCTGTGTCTTAAAACAGTCTGACAATAAATGAGTATAATCTGTTTTGCCTTACCAATAATGTACTACTTTCAAGACGAACTAGAGTAACTGGATGCTATAGTATGCTCGGATCCAATCTGAGGCAAATTGAGGTATTCGTCCACCCGTTCCCTAAGAAATAACGAGTTGACTATCGGACCGATCAACATCCGCTGTCACCAATTCTAACATCGATTTCTACCTACTGTACTTCACATTGTTTCATGGTCAGAGTTCGCTATTCGACGGACAAATACGGCCTAATACAAGATACTATAATACAGCAGTAATGCCCTGCACATGTGTATGATATTCCCACAGCGATTCTAAATCTATACGAGTGAATACTGCACAGTATTGCATTCGTATTGTGTTCTCTGTTTTCTTACAAAGGTAATATCGCAGAATTGAGAGGTATTTTTGTCTGGTGCAAGAACTGTGTGCACTAAACATAAATTGGAATACTAGGAGACAGACATGTCAGGGATGTATGAAACCATGCAAATGGTACTTTATTATAAAAAAAAAAAATATTGAGAATAGATTGTTTACAACTAATCGTATCCTTCCTGATAATTGACAATCACAAATACTGTACAACGTGGTGCGTGATAATCTCACGGACGATAACAACAATGACTGACAATGATCGTGTTTCAATTTTTAATTGTAAATTTTTATTTTGGAAACATAAGTAGGGATTCTGGTACAATAATTGAATGAATTTTGTCAGACCTGTAATTTTATACTCGATTATTGTCAGTTTTCTATCTACGCCATATCAACAACGGTTTCGTAACACATAACAATCTAAAATGCGATATCTAGGGAAGTAAATTGTACAGAATATGCTTAACGATTAACAATAAGATTTCTCAACAACGCATGCTCAATTTTACATCGTACGTATACATGCGACTTTGAGAACAACGACATTTCACCAGGTTTTCTAATTTTCTGAAAACATCGTTTTTGTTTTGGTTTTTGGGGAAATGGGTATAAATAGGTATATAAAATATGTATACAAATCCGGCGTCAAACGCCCGCTAATAATGTAAAAATAACCATCTTCTATAAAAGCACACAGTGCCTTGTCTTACTAGCTTAAACATACCGAATAGGTATCTACATTTCCATCGACTAAAGAGTATAATAAGATAAATATAGTTTTAAACTATTTACTTTCGACTGGAAATTCTGGACGCTATGTTTGATAACAAATACATACAAATATAGACATTAAATGCTCCCTCTCTACACACTGTAAGCTTAACTTTAAATAAAATATAAAATCTAAAATTCAATTTAAACTAGACTTTAAACTTTGGGATCTTATTATACTCTCATTAGGCATAGTCCAAAATCTAACTAATCTACAGTACGGAGTTAATTAAGTAATAAATATATATAAACGTGTGAATCGATTGAATTTTTCAGAAGCTAACGATGGCTGGCTGGTTATACTCGGCCGTTCAGGTCGATCTGCTTTTCGCTGGCGTGTCTGTAAAGGTAAAAACTATTGCTCTACCCGATCTACATATCTAATAACTACAATGACTTCTTCTGATGATAGGATTGGTTGCGTAACAGGTCTTACTTTTGAATTAATATCGAGATCAAATGCTACATCCTTAAATATCTATTTCTTTATCACTCAAAGAAGCAGCGCTATATCATAGTTGCAGCTGGTTATATTTTAGAAGAAAGAAATCAGAGAATTGACACGTGAAACTTGTAAGGTCAAGTTTTATCGTTTCTTGCTGTGAAATACTCATCAAGTCAAAAAATAATTGAAAAGATAAAAATCATGCTGAACAAGCTTGTGGTGTAAAATGCATATGAAAGCGTGTGTGGGATGATAGTGTTCACTGTTTAGTCAATAAGCGGATTAATATTGCAAATGTTAGTTTTCACTATTGTGTTAGTCATATTTTAGAGCATATCCCTAGAGAAATGTTCATCGAGCTAAAATATTCTAAACAATGTTAAAAGTCTGGTAATTGAGGCCTGAATTTTGTCTATTTCACGTACCTGTATAAGACGTAGTGCTGTATAAGGAAGAAGATATCAAAAGCAACAGAGAAAAATCCAAGTCCAAACTTTGTTGGATCTCCAAATATGCTTTCCCAATCATCTGTTTATATAAAAAAAGAAAATAAACGATAAATTGGTATTATTAAACTCGCCAATTAGCCCCGTTTGATTATAAATTATTGGTCAGAGGATTCAGTACACTAAATGAAGTAATTATCGCTGAGATAATTCTGCTATCTGTTTTACCGTAATTGTATGCGTTGAGTATCATTTGTAGCATGGATAACATGCCACCGGTAAAGTCCAAGAATATATTCCCTATACTCCAACCGATAGTTGATTTCCGTTTGTAATTATAAAACGCTTGAGGTACATATTTTATCAGAGTAATAGCGAGTTTCACGTAGCTGCAATAGTATAGAAAATCTAGCCAAGCTATGACGCTCGTCCAAGCAAGGATAACTGATATTAATATAAAAATTGCAAATACGCCGTGTATAATTCTTGCTGTTATAGATACTCTCTGAGTTCCTCTCTGAAATACGGATCGATATACGAAATTAATAGATTGCCAAACAGGAGTTTCTTTATTCCCATTGAAAAGTAGTCAAATTTTACTACTGACCTCGTAAATAAAGCATTGGAATATCGTTAAGGTTGTTGCAAATACGGCGTGTAATGCAAAGAATATATCATTCACTTGTACAGGATTTAAACCTTTTGGATAACGATTGAAGTATTCTTCCTATAATAAAGGATAACGATAGAATGATAATTATTGTATGAATTTTTGAAAAGATATTGATTTATAATTTGATCATTTTACCTCAACTTCGGGGATCCAGTATAGTCCACAGTTGAATAAACTGTACATAACAAACCCAACGATATTTAAAGATAAGAAGTCAAAGTTGAGACCAACTACACTCTTACGTTTGTAGTTTATGTATATTTGTGGGTAAAAACTGATACTCCATGCTAGGAAATACACCCATCCCACTATCGCACTCACAAGATATAGAGCCTCAGATTTTTCTATAGTCACTCGCACAAAGGCTTCGGAAAAACTGTAATGAATTTATAAATATTTTCATAAATAATACAAAGAAGATGAAAACAAAAGCATTTAATAACTTCTGTGACAAATGTTTGAACAAAATTTAAGCTTGCTGATTATACTGTCTATCCATCCCTGTTTGCAATTTATTTTTCTCTTTCTCGCAAAGTACCGTGCGATTGTAATAAAAGGGGGACACGGTTCCACATATATCATTGAAATAGCACAACGATCGAATAACTTCTTAGAAATTTTGTCGAGAATGATAAAAAGAACTATATTTAATAGAATTTTTTTTAAAACCGTAATATGTAGTTGTTGATCTTACTTGAAATTAAAATCTTTCAATTTATATTCCGGTATTATAATAACTTTGTAAATAGTCATTCTTTATGTGTTAAAAATTTGCAGAACACGAGATAACTTCGGAAGATAAAAACCAAATTATATCCAACTACTGTGTTTCCGTTAAATTAGAAGTTTGCTAATCACATAGATCGATACTCATGTATGTTTCATCGTTCGCAGAAACATATCTTTCCTCGTCAAATTCCGAGAGAATACTGATCAAACATCTGACTTGGAGCAAGACAAAGTTCAGAAGGCTATCAAGTAAAAACATGTACCACAAAATGACTGAATAATAAATCTATTATCTCTTTGAACTGTTAAATGTTTGTGGTTTATTTTTTCCTTTTTTATTTATTTATTTTTTTTTTATACTTAAAGAACAGCATAGATCTTTAGGCAATAATCTGCATGATAAGAACTGTAAAGTAAACATAAATTAGGACAAATTATTACAAAACAAATCGCCGTAACAGCCGACATGATAAATTATCAAATTCAATTCAATTTAATCAAAGAAAATAAATTAAACTGGCTAGTTGATTCTCTGGAACAAAATGTCTACTGCCTGTGAGTTATAGTGATTGGTAAAATCCATTATCCTAATCTCTTCGCGAATATACTCACTCTGTTGCCCAACTTGGCGTAATATTTGTAGAAACTATGGAGTGGCCTGCGTTGAGACCAATTATTGAGATTGTCCATTGTTTGGATCCATTTCCAGCTGGTAATGAAAAATTGACTGGATCTGTCTTGACCAAGTCTGCATGTTGCACATCAAATCTCACATCTATATCCTCGGATAAATTCTCACTGCGGATCAATATCTTAAAGATTATGCATGGACTATGTACAATGAATGATATCATTGTTAATCATCATTATTCGATAAAATGTATAGAAGGAATTATTCACGAGCTTCAAATGATCGCCAGAGGCTCTGATAACAGTAAAATAGTGGATAATCATGGTTGAAACCGGTTACTTTTTCTCCCAAAATTTATAAAATCATTAAAATTGCCGCTAACTTTTATTCCTAAAACTAACATTGGAGTGTAATTTTATTTGACGTAGCTACATAACTGGGGATTGAGATTTAGCTGGTGGGAATTAGATTAAATAGATGATATATATATACCGAGTGTAAATCTAGGAGAAAGAAAATACATTTAATATAAAATTGGCAAGTATTTAGCGCTTGTAAACTGCACTAAATATTTTTTCCTATTTACAAAGATTAAATTGTTAAATGAGGTCGCGATATGAATACATGTATACAAGTGGCTAATAGTGATAAGAAGTAGCCTCCTCCGCGAATATAATTATAGAATAAGAAAAAATTTTCTGTTTTACTTGCCTGAGATATAATTCGATTGTTTTTTGACTGCCGTAAAGTACCTTCAAATCTTTATTTGACACTGTGAATTCTCCCAGAGATTTATTTATCGCTGTAATTTAGAGACGAATAAAATTATAAAAAAAAATTATATTTAAAAATTCATTTACTTAATTAATAATTAAACAATAGTTTTTAGAGCAGAAATATTCAATTTGAATAACGGAAGAAAATACACACCCAGTAATAAGAAGAACCATAAATATTGGTGAATAATCATCTTTTAAAACGCCTGTAACAATGTGAACAATATTATTTCATTGGATTATCTTTTATCTGTATTTATATTCAAGGTCATTCTGAAAATAAAATCACATAATATATTGTAGTCTGTTATCAATTATGTTAATTATCGCACAATTATCTGTTTAAGATTCACCGCACAGATCTTTAACTGGTATATATATATGCATATATATTTGATGCTATAATTAATGACAGAGGCGATTTTAACAATGATTTTCACACGGTTCTTTATTATTTTCTTATTTTTTTCTCTAAACTCACGAATCAAACTGTTGCACATACGTCTACATACACTATACGCAATTTGTTAACTAGAGTTTACTTTGCGTTCTTTTTGTTTTCTTAATTAGTCACGAAAAACAAAGCCGAGCTAACAGACGATTAGTTTAACGATTTATTATTGTTAGATCATAAAGATTCTACATACTGTTAAATGTTACATTCCTAACCTATAACGTTCTAATTTGTAAATGAATACAATTAAGCGCCAATTTAAAGAGTGAAATGAACCGTATTAATGTTTTTAAGTGAGTGTAAATAACGAATTATTTGTTATTTTAATACCAATATAGATCGTGGACTAAGAACGAAATTTATTGACAGGTTTATACTGTGCGAAATTTCGTCTGCTGTAATTTATAGGCATGTTTATAGTGATAAGCGATGTTCATTATTTGAGATATTCTATTTACCGATTATCTATTTATTTCGAAAATATTGTTAAACATTTCTCTCACGTTTTTCATTCAATCCACAATTATCGTTGCTCACATTTTCACTAAACTCTTATTATGTGTTATTATTTCAACTACGTGTTATCTTAGACCGGGTGTCGATGACGATGGCTATTGTCTAAACTGACAGTTCTGCACTCGCACCACACTGATCGATCATCGCTGTTTGTTTCTATGGCGGCAAATGGAGCTGAATTTGAATTCGATTGATCGAATGCGCGCGGTTTTTCAAATATCAAACTCTGGTTCCTCAACGCTTATTGCATTAAGTAATAATAAATAGAGTCACGGTTAGTTCGTTGTATCCTAGTATTTGCATATTCGGGGTCTTATTTAATCGACATTCAATCCTTACGACACATTCTGTAATAATATGAAATGAATAAACACGTTATAAAAACATTCCGCTTCGTCTATATGCTGCGTTTACTGTCTGTTTCCTTTTTATCTCTCCAAGTATTCAGTAAATGACAACTATTGATGGAATATGACTGGTTTTGTTTCGTCTGAAGCCTCTGATGTATCAAAAATTGATAAACAGTCATTCATATTTCGAGTTCAATCGTTTCGTTGGAATTTTTGATATAATACAGCTATTGCATAACGCGGGCGAACCTTTAATATAATATAAGCGTACTATGGTTCGATTCGTCATCGTAACTTGTCAGACTATGTTTGAACATTGTCATAAGCAGTATAAGGTACCTGGTGCCTATAATATATGTACAGCAATTGCCATAATAGTTTTAGTGGGTCGCTTGGAAACTTTCTGACCTAAAGATCAAACGAATGTTCTTACCGTTCTTGCTACACCACGAGTTGAACTACAATTGATTTATATGTTCAACGAAAGAGCCGCGAGGGGTCTTATCGACAAATACCAACTAAAGAAAAGGACTTTTCTCATATTTTGACGACCTGGATACTATTTGCACACTTGTATTTACGCATGCATACCTGAAGGTGTACACACAGCAAAAGTGGAGCGGCATATGCAGACGCTAGTCTCTCCATTGGACAGTTATTTTTGAAACTCAACGGTCCTTGAGAAATTAACGATAAAATACTTTTCTTTCTTTATAAATTTGAACCTTTTTCCACCGATGATATACACATTTACTTTTTCTATATATAACTCCATACATTTATAGCTTTACGGATATTATTTTCCTCATATATTATACCTATGTAATTGTATATCATACATATATACGCGTGTGTATCTATTCGCTATCGTAAATTTATTACCAGGTGAACAATATACCTGTTGGATCTTATTAATCCACCTATATCCCATTTCTGATTATCCCGTATTTTATAATCGATTTTTCAGATCCTTGACATTCCGTATTGGAACGTGTCCGATATTCTGTTCGTCATTCGTGTTATTTAATCTCAGTGTACGGCTTCTTAAACGTTTCATCGTTCGCGCACGCTACAAGGTTTAGACTCCAATCATATACATATATCCTCCAACAGCTTCGTACAATATAAAGCAACGTCTGTAATACAACATGCCGTTAGATGATCGGTAGTTATACTTTACGACATTTAGTCTGCCTATAGATAACTGTATATAATATGTATACGTCCTTTCTTCCTTTTCCACGACAATGAGTAAATTAATTCGTGTCTGATTCAAACATTGGAGTTTCTAAGTTGGCCAAATTTAATGATATACATATTCATAATGTTTGACTACCAGGAAATCCGGCTTATAAACTCATAGTTATATGGTTCTTATTTCATTAGTGATGCTGACGTTCGAATTTTCAAGCGTATAGATTACAGACTCAGACTTACCTTCAGCTTCGGTTAGTGGGACTCGGGACAGAAACTGGTTCGTGATTGCAATTCACCTACATACAAGATACAACCGTGTATAAACGTAATTTACACAGCATACTTACAGCGTAAAGGTGATCGACTACATAAGTACCAACTATACCGATCTACACGGCTAACATGACGTCAATTTATTCGTCCTTTATATATAGCATCGCATGGACATCAGCTTGTAATTATAATATATTCAAAATTTCAGAACTCGATCATTAATTTTATTCCATTGTTCGTCAATAATTGAAAAATATCTACAGACCTGACGTCAGGTTTTTTTTTCTCTTTCTTATAGCGAACAGAAAATAGATCATCGATCTGTTAGAATTGAAATTTTATTGGATAATAATAGCACATTTTGGCCTATAAATCGTACTATTTGATGCCTTGAAAGAAAATCGAACCTTATCTCATCTATCCTACCACAATTATCAAGTTTCTAATTTCGTTCATATCTAATATCTAAAACTAAATAATAAAAGTTTTAATGTTTTACTTTTCATAATATGGAAGTAATAAATTGCTGTTCTAATCACTGTACTACAGAGTAATTAGTTATTACAGTTTCTCTCCCTGATCGTTGATCTGACGAAATTTCAACAACTCCTGATATAAGATTAATTCTATTGCCTTAGAGGCGAAAGTACACATTGTATTATACATATTAAAAGCGATTAGTATACTTTATCTCAATTGTCGTCTAGATAAGGTTGCACATATACAAGCTTATGGTTAGTCTCAAGTTTAAATTGACGATTGCTTATACGGTGTAAAAATATATCATAACTCTTCAATTTTTTTGAGGAATAAAATTTTCTTAGTTTTCATTATCTGAATCGATTGATTGGGTTGCCTATACCTGATGTGGCAGCAAATATATTCAAAAGTTATAAGTACTTAACAGTTTTCATTAAACTTTAAAATTTGAATAGAAATGAAATGTGAAAATGAATTTAGGGAGAACACGTGTCCTCGATTTTGGAAAATAAATGAGAAAGTTATTCGGGACAAGGTTTGTTTGTTGTTTTCAGCTGCGCGAACCGCAGGTTAAATCTGGTTAAAAAAAAGGTACAATTCAAACAGCCTGGCGCTTCACGTTCCAGACAAGAGAGTTCGCGAGAGAAATAAGATTTTTTCAAGATGAGAAATAATTCGCTGCTTTTTCAAGGCTCCTATACATTTCTCTTTCAAAAATAGAACCTGCAGGCTGTACAATATCCAGCTTTTCGCAAATGATTTAATCTTTTTTACAGACACGATATATGTCGCTGCTTGTGGTGAAACTAGTTTTAGTTTCTCTTTTACGAACAAAGGAATAAAAAATATTGCTAACCCGTTAAAAAACAAAAAAAAAAAAAGGAAACCGATAAGTCTATAATAACGATAACGTCGAGGTAAAAATAATGTGATAACATCGGTGATTAAATTTAAGACATGAAACGGGTTTCCATATGATGAACGTCGGTTTTTATTCAAATTACGGCAGGTATGTAGGTGTTTATAAACCGGAGGACACTACGCGATAACAGAAATAGCTTCGAAGTGTATAGAGGCGTGTTAAAGCATATAGAATTGTCTCTTTCGCAACGGATTATCATCGTGTAAACGACAGTAACTCACGTAATCAGGAAATGTATGAATGATCACGATAGATGCTTTTCGAATACACATTGTCCCCGTTTGACCACCACTCACCAAGGCTTATGAACATTCATATGATGCTGAGAATCGGAGGCCTTCGAAGACCGATTTCTAGTCGAATTTTGTAATCAAGACTAACTGCGGCGTGTACATTGAGATAAATGAATCGACGTTGTATGCAGTACTGTAAATAACCGACAGCCACATTATTATTAATAAATATATTTATACACACACATAGCTTAAACTTGTTACCCACCGTTTTGGTATTCCTTATCTTCTTCAGTCGTGATATGAGTATGAATAGAGACGTGAACGTGTGGTTCTGTTATCACATGTATAAAATCGAATGCAACCGGTGAATTTAATCTATACTTTATACGATTACGATTCAGTTGATTGGAAAAATATAAAAATATCCGCGTTGGTACATGAAATCGTTTGTTGATGCAACCGCGACAATGACATTCGAAATTCGTCTATATGTATAGGAATTTAATTTTACAGCGATTGTCAGCTACTGCACAGTCGAAGGCATCTCACTGTTGTGGCGGAAACTCATATGAGGCCCAGTCTATATAAATTCAACCGCCGATTCTTCGCCAATGACAGTCTACGCGGTTTTGCCCCACTACCTTTTTCCCTACTCGACAACTCAGGTCGCGGTTCTCTCGCTCTCTTGCATATCCGACATTTGTCATTTGTGAATATGGTAAAAAAGTCATTTGGACTGGGAAATACCGCTTCAGTACGTCCATTTACCTCATTAGATGAAATGGACTCACATCAGTACATACATCTGCACGCTCCAATTTGGACGGCGTTTTTGCTTCATTCAGATCTGAAGAAGTGGGTGACGAAATAGGAGGGCAATAGCATTTTGATTTCCCGTAACGCGGTTTATTCTGCATTTTTGGCTCACTCACCCTTCATGAATTCTAAGTTTATTAAGGAATAAAGTACGTGTATCTTCAGAATCTGAAAATAAGACACATTTTCTGGAATTGTGCCAACTAAGGTGAACAACGAACGGATTTGGTGTTTTGGGACTTTGTTCTACGCAATTTCACCTACAAGCATTGGTGTGGAAAAATCTTCATATCTTCCATAAAGTGGCTACCAGCATGAATCAGAGTGAGGAAGTGAATAATGACATAGGTTCATTGTAGCCTTGATAACTAACTAAAAACTAGTCCAATTAATTTATAATTTCTTTCAAATTTAGTGCTTGCTAGTAGTTCTAGTGCCAACTAGAAATTTTTTTAAAGCACCGGTATGTTCTGCCTTAATAAATTCAACAAAAATTTGAACTTGATTTTACTTTAAAAATCTAAAAATGTATGAAAGATTAAATATTTTTTTATAATTTTAGTCCGCGCCAAAATCACGTCAATACTGAGTAGACTCACGAAGTTGAATTTTGCTTGAACTAAAATTGACTTTGGAATTGAGTCATCAATCAAACTATGACATTTTTACAAAGTTTATTTCGATCGATGCTGGGGACCACATGAAGTGAGATCCGAAGGCTTTTCAGATGAAGATTTGTAGATGACATTAGACAGAATTAAAGTCCGAAACAAGATATCTGAGTACAATTAATCCTAGTCGCCACAACCCCTGAAGATGTGTATTATTTTGATATCTTGAACATATGCCGACCCCTTAACTAACCGATTGAAATTTTCCTGCATTCCGCTCAGTCTGGACACGTAAACCGGAATTTAAGTTTAGTCTTTTTATCGGTGCATTTACGATGCAGCAATCTTTTCCTCTCTCGGATCTATATATGGTCCGATTACACGCTTCATTGCGTTTTCAGACGAAATCCAGTTTACTGGAAGTCACGGTCTTATTAAAAGTCATCGCGTCGCTTCAGGCCCTGACCACACATATAGGTATAATTATTGTTGCCGTAAAGCCGACGATCAACGACTCCATGGACATGATATGGCACATTTTTTATCATCTCGAACTAAAAAGCGCTTTTTTTTCTCAATGTTTTCAATTATTTACATGTGAAGTGCCACTTGAAAATTCCATTTTTTTATCCTTATTATTTTTCCAAAACATTTCAATTTGGATTTTTCAGACTGGCGTATCTTCCCGAAAACTCCACGTAAACGACAACTCTTAGTTTTTTGAATAAGCTGAATTTTTCCGGATGTTTGAACGTCAAATAAAAAATAAAAAAAAATTCCTCGAATTGACTGGTATTTTTAAACAGCGTTTCTTTTTCAATGTCAAAGATTGTCTCAAAATGTGATCATTAGGGATTCTGAAGTGATTTGAAAGTTGTGCGTTAATTAGCCTCGACTTTCATGTGGATCCATTAGCCTCTTCATTTTATACTTGTTATATTTGTAGAATAAGCGGAATGTTCTTCGATGAATACGGAAAAGTTTTCTTTACAAGGAATCGCAAAGATTTCGAGTTATCGAATTCGGTGAAATATTTGAAACTCTCCGAAACTCTAATTAAGAAAAATCAATTCCGATAAATCTCGGTAAAATTCGATCCGATAATTTGCGACCGTTAGAAAAAAAAAAAGAAGGAAAATATGTAAAAATTTTGTGAGATTTTTAATACTCCTAATGATTGAATGTTTGAAAATTGAAAATTCGAGGAAAACTTCAGATCGACACTTCTGAGTATAAGCACATTTCGCGTGTAAATAAATATCGATAAAATTTGAAGTGGTTAACGAAGTAGATCGTTCGCTATTGACATATATATTGAGCAATCGACTAATCTAGAGATTATGTCTTATAAGTTCAAGAGAATTAGTACTCTAATACTTACCGTCAAGTCGTGTCATCGTCTCGGCTCTCCCTGTACTACGGCGGTCTGCAGACTGTTAAGTCGTGTCTGAAGATAATATTTCTGCTGATAATCAATAATCAACGAATGATCAGTGTTTATTATGTTACGATAAACGTCACAGGTACCCTACCTGCCCATTATCTCTACGTCAAAAAACGCTATCTTAAGTTTCGAGTGTGGAATGCAAAAAAGTCGAAATTCGCAATGTATGGTTTTTGAGTAAACCCAAAACTCAAGGTATAGTAATGTTACTCGAATGAATTTCAAATCTGCCGAATACGCATTAAAACCGTTGACATAATTGAAGTGTACTTGATGATTTGACAATTAGTCAAATTCTCCCCCCCCCGCTCCCACTATTCGTGCTAGTGACTGATGCAACATTTCGCAAATTTGCTTCGCATATTGCTATTCGTGAGACTTAATTGATATCAATTCAGTGTCTCTCTACGAAGTAGTTAGAACGATTTTATTCATTAATCGTATAGTCTGAAAAAATGATGAAATTTTTTTCGCACGAACACCACGCTTCTTGGTTTCAAGAGTTCAAATCTTACACCAAAGGCTTGGGACGTTGATCGTATGGTTTAAATGACTGATTATGAGTGACCGTTTCAATTAGACTTTTTCTCCTCGTTAATTCAGAAGCAAATGAGCTCTGGAAGTAAAATTAGGTTTAGTTTAGTCAGATTTAGGTCTTTTCTTTTTACTTTATAAATGGTCTTCTCACATTAATAGTCATATGTTTGACCGACGTCGGAATAACATATATTATCGGTTAAAATAATTGATCACAGTCGATTTATCGTTCTTTCTTTTTTCCTAATCAACTGCATAACTGCAAATTGCCAACACGCATATTTACTTAAATTCTGACTGTATAAAACCCCGTTATCTTTATACAGCGGGAAGTCAAGTTGAGATAATTGTGTCCCATGACTTCGTGTGAAGCAGAGTAATGACAGAGGAAAAAAAGAAGTTATAATTGCCACTGATTTCGTCGACAATTTTTTACCATTTGCTGTTTTGGTGACGAGATTCTATTCTCGTATTATCACGAGTGAAAAACAGTCATCGGAAGCGGCAGTGAAAAGTCCAGAACCGCATGTCTTTGTATGAATCGTGAAATTACAGTTTTAATCGGGAATTCATAAATAATTGTGATCAAATTATGATGATTGTATTCTGTATGAATAAATGTGTAGAGGAAAATAAAAAACTGCGTAAATGTCGAAGAGAAAAAAAAAAAAAAAAAATGAGATGGAAACGCGAAGCGCCGAACCAGTTGGATAAATATTTTGTGCATAAATATTATAAACGCGAGTATAATACAAATTAATGATGTTCATCATGAACGATGCCTGTAAAGACTTCAAGGCTGTATATGTGCAGTGAAAACTGTTTAAAACGTATACAATACGCGGTTTACTTCAAGGATTGGCCCTTGACCCTTGAATTGCTGAGTAACGATGTCAATCTGTACGCTGATGACTTTTTATGCATTTAGCAATTGAAGAAGTTGGTTTCAAAAATTATTTCCATTATTTTTATGCACTGCGTGTTATAGATGTTGCTGCTGTTCAGGTCTTTAACATAGAATCTAGTTTTCTATCGATGTATATATTATATGAAATCTCTACAATTAATTACGCCTTACGTAAACCGAGTGACAGTTACTTCCGTAATTCGCAAGTCATTTATCCCGTTTCGCAACTCTCTCTACGTCACATTTCCTCTGAGTCTATTTTCCTCCAAGTAGTTAAGTACGATTTTTCCACAGATTTTTCCTCCAGCCAGGTCTACATGATAAAAAATTTCTTGCGGTATTCTATGTTGATGTAATTTTAGAGTGAACCGATGACATGCGACGAATTTGATCTCTAGATACGATTTTTGATTGATTCAAAGCCTTTTTTTTTTGTATTTTTTGGGTAAAAAAGCGTGTCACGTGCTCACGAGAATAGAAGAATGACCTCATATCTATATGTTATTGGTTCGCTCCGAAATGACATTATTTTAGAATAGTCCCTCCGATTTAAAAAAAAATTTCGACGAACGATGCGACCTGTGTTACGTCCTACTCCACGTTCCTCTCGCCAACCCTTAGTAGCATTATAACCCCGACATAAAATTGGTGGCAGCGGTGGGATCTATGACATAACACCTGTACCCCACGACGATAACAATTTTTCCGTTATACTCAATCCGTGTAAAAAAATTTCAAAATAATTCTGAATCACGTTTCAATATACATAAGTAATCAAGTGTTAGAAAAAAACTTATTTAACCAGAAACTGGTGAAGATAATTCCATGTTATTTCTGAACGAGTTTCGGGTTTCTGAAATGTCAGAAAAAAAAAAAAAAAATCTGTAATAAAATATGAAAACACAAGATGAAATATGATGTGAATAATAAATTCGATTTACGTGACGGAATTTCGCCACTTGGTCTATCGCAGTCTTTAGATTAACTGTCGAGCATGAATATAAAGGCGTAATTGGGCCCCTGGTTAATGACATAATATATAATTTTTTAACATTGCGGGTTTGGATCCTGGGTAGACCTACTCGATGTTTTATTAAGGTATAAAAGGAAGGAAAGGCCTTTCATTGAGCTCGTATAAATGATCATCTACGAGCAACTATTCTCTGCGGTTCGGTTTAGCGGGCAAAAAGTATTGCAAGGTACAAGTCGAGTTGTGGTTGATATTACTTTTATATAAATAACGGTACATACTATTTACCATTAATTTTGTTCAATTAAAATATAAATATTTCAATCTAATTAAATTCGAAGTTATAACAATCATCTCAGTTTCTGATATCAAATAATCACGGTAATTATCAGCATTCGAATATTTGTTGAACTTCCAACAGTAAATATTTTAGTAATAATCGTTCAAAGTCATAATTATCGTTTAAAATCGTCGAGTAGTTAGCCTTCGCAATAGTGCTATTATTCTTACACCTAGATATAATATATTCCGATATAAAAATTTTCACGATAGGAATTTCGAGAAATATTTATCGAATATAGAGATTCTCATATAATTAAATTCTACGTATATATTTTTTCACGTTTAATCACGAGTAGACATCGGGTTATAAAAATTTGTGGAAAAACTATCAGTACATCGTAGCGGTTAATTAGTTATTCGTACGAAAGTAAAAAAAAAGAAAAAAATTGAAAAACGAATCCCAAAAATTATTAAACTACACGAATTTGGTCATTTATATACTAATCGCTATCTGCAGTCGTCTACAGGGTGTGTGAACTCATTACTTTGATCTAATCGCATTGGTCCTATGCAGATTATCGAAAATCGTTCACTTATCGTATAGAATTAGTTAGGTAAACCCAATCGAAGATATAATTCATTTACACGTATGTTTGAATGTATAGTACGTATATATGTAGTAAAAAAAATTCTGTCTATGATATTAGCGTATCGGTGCGAATACCAAGCTCGATGAAATTGAATTACAATAAAATTTATGACGATAACGTTGTATGTCATTATTTCACGAATCATTGACACTCGATGGACGGATATTTTCTATTTGATAAAGCCAATGCCAGTCGGATTGGCATATTGATTATGATCATATTGAACGACGCTGTCTGCAAGTTAACTTTCGATACGTATGATAATACTTCATTAATGATATCCGTACGAATACCTGAGTATAAGATATAATAATGGTTAATCATTATCGTACCTATACAGACAATTTTTGATGATACGCGAATCGTAATATCTTGAAGTGCAGGCTGGGTCTTTTTTTTTTGTATTTATTTTTATGTTTTGTAAATTATATTGCGCAAGTGCGCATCGATCCGCTGTATCAATTATTTACACAGAATTTCAATCAGACAGAAAACAATAATCATCGTATCGTATAGATAAAAAAAATTCCTATCGTATCGTCTGTGCTACTAATCTTGGCTTATAATTCTCTGTAATCATAAGCATTGGCGTATTATGACGAATCGTAGTCGAAGCGCAAATATAATTGACCAATCTGTTTAATTACCATTCAAGTATAGTTGCAGGAATAGTTTTCTCTGTTTTTCGTATTCTATTGATTGTATCTAATTATTGTATACTCGATTTTTTCATTCACGTTTTTCTCTTCTGGTAATACAAAAAAAAAAAATTCATATCTTTTGGATTTTAAGAAGGATTAATTAATTTTCATTAGATGTGGATACAGGGCCGTGTTGATGTTCCGTGACATTTTTGTCTTCACATCTTGAGAAATGGACCGAAATTTTCGAATTTTTCTGGCTTTCGGGGTTCTGGACTTTCCGAGTTTTGAGCTGTCTGCATTCCGACATTCCGGAATTTTTATGCTCTAAACTTCAACATTCTTTTTTTTTTTCAAGAATTCTGAATCGTCTGAAATGAATTCGGAATTTTTTAAATTCGGAGCTTCAGCCTGGTCCCATAAATACAATGCTAATTTCCTATATAATAATTACTGAAATATTTTCGGAATAATTTCACAACAGTTACATTGTTCGTTGATAAATTGATGCATCGTATTATAGACATGAATCAAATTGTCCCATTTCTTCTGTCAATTGATAAAGACAGTGGCGTCAATTGCTCGGATGCCTTTGAGTCTGAATGAATTTAACAGGGCAAAAGTTTAAAGGGCGGTAAAAGCAGGGTCAACTTGTTTCAGCAGTGGGGATTTAAATTATTGTAAATAAAAACCGAAAACAATGAAAACAAAAAATAAAAAAAATAAAATAAAACAAGTATGGAGTATCATATCAGTATTTTTTAATTCCATTCACCGCAGGGGTATATTTATGGGGGTATGTACACCTTTCTAGGGGTTTAAATTTCCAAAAAGAAATTGATTTTTTTCTGTCACTTGAGAACTCTGACGAAATTCAGTAAAATCATGCTGTCTAAGGGGGGTTCGACCCTCATTACGCATATTTTACATCATGTATTGCTTTCAGTCTGATAGTGGCTACGCTGAATATAAGAAAATACAAAATGATTCGGTTGTCGTAAAGAATCAGGACGACCGTTGGATAAATCTTGAAATGTTTGGTCCTCAATTGTTCATAGGAGATGCCTCTATGGTATGAACGTAGGATTTTTTGATAAACCCATTTTTGATTGAGATACTGGGAAAAAAAGTAAGAAGAATTAAAAAATTTGAAATAGAAATCAAAAAAATGGAATAACTCAAGTAATTCTTGCCGTATCGAAAATCCCTACGTTCATACCATAGAGGCATCTCCTATGAACAATTGAGGACCAAACATTTCAAGATTGATCCAACGGTGGTCCTGATTCTTTACGACAACCGAGTCATTTTGTATTTTCTTATCTTCAGCGTAGCCACTATCACACTGAAAGTAATACATGATGTAAAATATGCGTAACGAGGGTCGAACCCGCCTCAGTCATTATGTTTTTCTGGATTTCATCAGAGCCCTCAAGTCGCAGAAAAAAATCAATTTCTTTTTGGAAATTTCAACTCCTCCAAAGGTGTACATACCGCTCTCAAGGCAGGATGATTGTTGGTGAATAATAATGACTCATTAATTAATAGGTTACCGTGAGAGTTTATGTATATATAGTTTGTTACAAGGCACAGGTAGCTTACACACTTAATTTTGTTATTCAAAATTCAATATTCACTCGTTCGTACACTATATTATTCCACCGCGCTCATTCAAAGAGATTACATATGAGTATTTTTTTTTCTTTCTATTTCATTTTTCATTTTTCACTTTTTCACTTTTTTTTTCTTTTTTTTTTCAGTCAACAATTATTATATATAATATTATTACGGATTCACTCGATTTACATGATTCTTTTTTTCCTTATTTTTTCTATCTTTTTTTTTCTTTCTTTCTCTCTCTCTTTCTCTCTCTCTTTCTTCTTCATATATACCAAAAGTTGTTTACAATTATATTTATTTATATATATAATATATATATACCTATATTCTTTAGAATAATACAAGGGCTTAATTGATACACCTGCAGGCAATAGACTGAATATATAAAAGGGTTTTTTCAACGTCGTGTGGTATCGATCGAACTAATTAAAAAAATCAGTGTGCTTCTGTTTTTTTTTTTCTTTCTTTTTCTCGAATCATTATATAGGTATGTATAGGTATGTAGGTATAGGTATGTATAGTTTATCAATAATTAATGAATTTTTTACGCTAGAAACTATTTTTTTTTTTTTACTTTTTGTCTATTTTTTTTTGTCTTTTTCTATCTTGCGGTATTCATATAGAACGAATTAATTAGCCGATCAACTCGAACCTATGCTATAAACAGCTAATTAAATATATTGAGAAATAATTAGCCGCAAAGTCATTAGTTCGTTTCATTAATGTCTAATTAACGTTTTATAAACCCTTAAAAATCGACGCTTTATATTAGCTTATCGACTCTCTGAATTATTTCAATTTCATGAGAATGGAAAAAAAAAAATAAAAAAAATAAAACGGAAACATATTTCGATATAATTTATAATATACATATATATATATATATATATATATATATATATATATACGGTGTAGCTCTTCTTCTCCGCTATATAATATCATATCGTTATTTAAAGGAGCATGGAAGTGTCACAGTTAATAATAATCAAACGACGTTTTACCAGCACAGCATGCATTTCTTTTCTTTTTTTTTTTTTTTTTTTTTATACACAATTTCCCCGTGATCAATTCATTTCTGTATCGCTTGATATATATACATATATATATATATATATATATATGATGTATAATTATTAAAATCTTAATTGTATATATATTGAATGTTGAATGAAAATTCTCCATGTATCTACATTAGATTGGTCCTCAATTCGGTCATTTTTGAATTCCAATGCTCCCATGGACCAGAACGGCTCCAAATATATAAAAGAAAAATGTAGTGAAAACCCCAGGTTCGTATTTCGATTCTGAGTACTGCCCCAAAGCCTTTGAACTTTCCCATTTAAATAAAACACGATTTTTAGTACTTCGGGGTTATTTTTTACTTCCTATCGCATTATCGCTTCTCTGAATTATCTGAAACTCCGTACACTTCTTACCTATAGTAGTAGGTATCCGTGAAAAATTTATAGATTTTAAACGACAAAATTTTATCCATCACAATTTTGGGATGAGAAATTTTTTTTGGTGCGCAGTAGCTCCGAAAAATTATATCGCTAAAAATCTGTCCAATTTTCATGAAATACCTACTGCTACAGGTAAGGTGTGTACCGAGTTTCAGATTTTTCGGAACTGTGACTGCAATAGGAAGAAAAAAAAATTAACAGTGAAATGTCACAAATCGTGTTTCATTCAAATGGGAAAATTCGAAGGCTGTATGGCGGTACTTAGAATTGAGATATGAACCTGGGGTCTTGTTAACATTTTTTTGTATATATTTCGAGACGTTCCGGCCCATGGGAGCATTGAAATTCAAAAATGATCAAATTAAAGACTGCTCTAATCCGCATACATATGCATTATGTATATATAGTTCATACTCAGTTTTTCTTTAATTTATTTAAGCGTTTAATTCGAGTTTACAATATAAATAGTATAGCTGTTGATATTTGTTTTAAAACTCTTGTTAAAACTTTGATTGATTAGATTGAATTGATTAGATCATTGATTGATCGGATTTTCATGATTGTATATATCGAAATATGATTGTTGATTGCTCTCATGCCTCTTTTTTTTTTTTTTTTTTGGTCCAGCAAAACTTATAAACGTTAAATTTTCCTGCTGTTAATTATTATCAGTTTTGAAACGATAGCGTAAAATAATAATATATAAAAAAAAAAACACAACACATTTTTCCGTGGTTAGCAAATCCGATAAAAAAGAAAAAAAAAAATTGTGACTCAATCGTCCGATTTGTTGATGAAAGTCACAAGGAAAAAGCGAAGCTGGTATAAATTATTTAAATCTTAGGAAATGCCGAGGTCGGATTATTCAATCTTCTGTACTTGTGGTATGATTTTGAGATATTGCATTATACGTTATGGCGATTAATAAAAAATTGATCACGGGGCTCCGTCTGATTGCTGTCACAATGAGCTTATTACCTTAATACTAAGCCTTAGAGGTAATCTTAATCTACCCATAACTTATTTAATTACTTATTTACTTACTTACGTATGCTAATATATGCTTATAGTATGTATATAGGTACAGTCTAAACTCCTACGCGTCTAAATTTAAAGTTCTATTGCTAAACCTACTGTCGTGTTAAATAAAACAATATATCTCACATTAGCTAACGATTTGTGCGTAAGAAATATACAGAAGACTATTTAAAAATCAACCATTAATTATTCAAAAATTAATCCCCTCTTCATTTCTCTCGCTCTCTCTCTCTTTCGTCCATAGGAGGTATTATCATTTTTATATATTTTATAAACCTGCGCTCATTAATCTAGGGAAGGGTGAAAATACGAAAATAAAAAAGACCGATTGAAGTAGATCGACGCAATTCGTTGTAGCAATTTGCAAATGAAACTTTTGACGACTCGAGCGATTAAAACTTTCGACGAAATAAAATTTTTTCAAAAATATCATTTTATATTCATGTATTATGCGATGCTTTGAAGTACAGAGAAAAAAAAAAAAAAAAAAACCAAACACTAAAAGTTTAAATAATAACGATAACCGTTAAAGATATGAGGGAAATAGGGATAAGTTTATTCTCTCTCGATTCAAACCCTCGTCGTATAAACGGAAATTAGATATATTGAGTTGACCGCGGGATTAGAGGGATGAAAGTTTATTTCCAATTCGGAAATCCCACGACAACGAAGGGCAATCAACCCGGAGGAGAATCGGAGTTGGGAGAGAGCGATAAAATTGTGAAAACTCGTAATAGTCTGCGGATCGGAGATTTGATCTCAGCTTTGGTACTGTTGAAACTTTTTTTATTTTATTTTTTATTACCTTTTGTTTTTTTTTTTTTTTCTTTCTTTCAAAAAACAAGAAAAAAAGATTATTGCTGATTGGCACCTGTTCGCGCGGTTTAAAACGAACTGAGATACGTAAGGCTGGTTGTACTACATAGAAGTACACCTCGATTTGTGTGCAGATAGATAGGAACCCTCGATATAACATTGATTTTCAACATTGTTACGCGGATGTAGGTGGCACATTTTCCGAATGCCCCTCTCTTGTTCGGAATGAATGGAATGCTAATCGAAAGTTAACAGCCCAAGCTTAGATTAGATCCGTTCGATAGATATACCCATACTTATACAGGGTATTTCTTTCAAGTGCCCCATCATCGTAAGGGGGGTTGACTTTCGAAACCATGAAAGATTCAGAGCGGAGTTAGAGACGATCAGAAGATCAGAACCCTGTAAATTTATGGGATATATTTGACTACCCCGCGAAATCCTGTGTATAATTCAGTGTCTTAAATGAGTGAAGCTGATAATTATTACGAGGATATTGCCGCGAGTCGATCGATTTTTAGAAAAAAAACATTTTTACAGAAGTATTTCGAATCAGTTTCAGATCTGTCATATCAAATTTGATGAAAATTGATCGATACGTTTTTGCGATTCGGATTAAATTTGGTTGGTTGATAATTCGCAAAATTCAACGCTGTTTTAAAATTCGCAAATTCGGGAGGAGTAGCAGTTTAAAGTTTCATCGCCACAATGAAATATGCAATTGCGAAATTTACTGCGAAATAATTGCGTTCAGCGATTCTTCGAGCGATAAACTATCACGTATGCAATGTGTACACATTAAAGTTTCACGAATCAAAGTCCAAAATCAATGTTTGAAAAAGCAGGAAAAAAAAAAAAAAAAACAAACTCCGAAAATGAAGAAAACAATGCGAATAATAGTTCTCTCTGAACTATAACGTGTTTCAAATCATAAGTCTGCTTGAACTCGTTATTAGTCTTACTAATTGTTCGCCGATTAAAATGAAATCGATTTTTTTGAAAAAATCTCGTTGTTTACTGCAATAATGAAAATTATAAGGGTGGTCCTTTGAAAAACTGGTCAAAGACCGAGACAGAGAGAGAGAAAGAAAGAGAGAGATTAATTGGCGGGAAAAAAACTTAAAAAGTGTTCAAAAAATTGTAGGGTATAATAATTATATCACTCGGTTCGGGTTTAACGGTTACGAAGATGGGGTTTACAATAATATAATATAGACTCTGTATAAGTTACAATAATATTCCTCATTTTCATGAATAATTAATTATTCAATTAATTAATTAATTAATTAATTAATTAATTAGTTAAATAATTAATACATAATATAGAGTATCTCTGGATTAGTATCTTGTTTCTGTAAACACAACGTATTCATTCACCGTATTATTTAATGTTTTGCCGTGTTTATTATTATAATATTTATATTGCTTATTGCTTGCGAGAAAAATTGCGTGTCAAAGGGTAACATAATACCTTCATATATTCATATTAGGTTTAAAACTTTTTTACCTAAAATTTCCAATCTTCAATATCACCCGAAAATTCCGTAATTTTTAGTATTTGATTAATCCTTAAGAAAGATTAAAAAATAAATAAATAGTTAGGATGAAAAATATAGAAATAGAAAAAAAAAAAAAAAAAAAAAACGAAAAAAAATCGATTTTTCATAAATCGAATTGAATCTTCGAAATTATTTGAACGAACTCTCAAAATTGTTCGATTGCGCTCAAAATTTTTTTAGTCTTACTCGAATACTAAGAACTACGGAATTTTTGGGTGGAACCGAAACTCGGGAATTTTAGGTGAAAAAATTGTCACCCTAATATACCTATATATAATATATATATATATATATATATACATATATAGTACATAATTTCATCTACATTTATATTATATATGATTATTATTAATAATAATAATAATAATAATATATAAGATAGATTTAGGTAGGATGAATTGTACGATATACCTATAATATACAAATACCTACATATTTCTATCTATATATACTTCAATTATTATTGTAAGTAGGTATGAGTATATTATAAATATCGATGGACCATTACCATAATATAAAGGTGTAAGCGCAAGAAAAAAAAAAAATTAAAAAATTTTGATTTTTTTTTAGTGTCAAAAATCTTTTTCATGCAATATACAATCTTGTGGGCACATCCGCAAAAACAATTTTTTTGTTTTTTTTTGGCGCTTACGACCGTGTATTGTATTAGTCCATCGATATACGTATACATACACTGTGAGTTTTCTTAACGATGGCACGATCCGTGCGCCTATGAGCAGGCAATTAGAATTACGTAAGTTTCAAGTGACCACCGTATCGTATCTCTCCACGGCTACCCCCAACCTCAACGATTGTCGGTAAAAATAACCAAATATTTAGGGTATTTTTAAAAATAATCGTTGAGCTTGGGGGTGGCCGTGGAGAGATACGGTGGTCACTTGAAAATCACGTGATTCTAATTGCCTGCCCACAGGCGCACGGATCGTGCTATCGTTGCGAAAACTCACGGTATGTACATATATATATATATATATATATATATATATATATATATATATATATATATATTATAATACGAAGTCTATTATTTATGGCGATTAAAAGCAACTTGGAGCAACTTTTATTTTGTAATTTATTTCATTGGTATATAATATATAAAATAATTAAAGAATAATATATTAGGTTATTCATTTTCGTACATGATTATAATTATTATTTTTTTCCACTTAATTTTTATTTTTTTTTTCTGTTTTTCTTTCTTTTTTTTTTCTTTTACCAATAATAATAATAATAATAATAATAATAATAATAATAATAATAATAATGATAAGGATAATTAAACAAAAAAAAAAAAAAAAAGAACGATCTTGCAACGTTTCTGCGCAACAGATAATCACAGTTATAGCAATTTACATTTTACAAATTGATCGTTTAAACGTTTTTTCTATATGATTTCCAACCTTATTTCGATCTTATATCTCATCAATATTATCCAATCTTTTGTCTATTAAGCTTATAGTATTTCGTGGATATTATTTTTTGTCAATGTTTTTTTTTTTTTTTGTTTTTGTTTTTGGTTTTTTTTTTTTTTTTTTTGTATTATTTTCATTCGTATTTATTTTCTTTTTAAATAATTTATTACACAGTAGGTTGTATGTATAGTATAATATATTGCGTTGAAATCACTTCTCACTTAATACCTGGTTTAAAGTAATAATATTTTATTATTATTATTTTATTTTTATTTATTTTATTATTTTATTTTTATTTTTTATTATTTTTTATTATTTTCTTATATTTTATGTAATTTATTCATTTACTTAATTATTTTATTTCTTCCCCCCCCCCCCGCCCCCCCATTACCTCATTCTTTTATTCTCTTCTCTTCTTTTCTTTCCTTTTTTTTTTTTTTTTCAATTGATTTTTTACTTTTATCATCTGAACTGTTCACAATTGTTCCTTAAATTATTAAAACACCGCAATATTTAGTAATTATATACTCCATTTTTATTCCCGTTCATGTATACTTATAATTATGGTATATATATATATATATATATATATACCAATATATTTGTTTAATTTTTTTTTTTTTTCATTACTTTATTTATTTACTCATTTAGACGTCATTCATTTATTTTATCAAACATTACTTTCTATCTAAACTGAACCCTATATAATATATCTCCTACGAACTTCTTCTTCTTCCTCTTCTTCGTATTTTTCTTTTTTTTTATCTTCTGTTTCTGTTTTTTTTTTTTTCCTACCCGGAACCCCTATATCTATAGCGGTTCGCTCATTATTTTTATCCATTACTGAAATTCATACACACACACGCACACACACAAGCGCGCACATACCATTCGTTTCTTTTGGGCTTTATATATCGTTATATTTTATTACATAGGTATTAAAACATTTTTTTCTTTTTTTTTTTTTTTGCTTTTTGTTTTTGTTTTTTTTTTGTTTTTCTCTTCATTTTTCATTTTGTTTTTTTTTTTTTATCGATATTCTCTCTCCTCCTTCCATCGCACCGTGTGATATCGTCTAACCATAGCTCGCCTTATCATTTATTTATTTTTAACCAATATCTATCTAATCCCTAAGACCTATCGGTAAAAAACCTAAGCGATTCGTTGAAGGAGTTTATCGGAGTGTCACGTGCGACTAATATCGTATTAATGTATTACTATAGATCTCCGTAAAAACTCCATTATGCGTTTAGATTGAATTTTATCTTACGTTCTTTTTTCTTTCGCAATTTTTTTTTTTTTCTTATGTGTTATTTCATTTTTTTTTAAAATTTTTCTTCTTCTATTTGTTCCTTTTTTACTTTTTTTTTTTCTCTTTTTCTTTTTTTTTTTCTTTCTTTCGTTTTCGTTTTCTCTTTCTCGTCCTGCGCTGACACGCCGAAGACGAGCCCCAACAAACCGCAGGCTAATTATATATATATATATATATATATAGTATAGCTACTTTTCGATTGGTCAAATTTCTACTAATATATTCATTCATTTATTTAACCAGTCGAAATTTCCAAATGCAGCTTATTGTTTGGTTGTGTTTTGTTTTTGTTTTTTTTTCCTTTTTTTTTTTTCTCTTCTCATTTTCTTTTTTACATTTATAATATATATATATATGCCTATATACCTATAGGTATAAGAGTATATTCCGTCGTACGATAATATAGTCATCTTGTTACCATTTGTTTTTCCCTTTTTCTTCTTCTTCTTCTCTTTCTTTTTCCGTTTTTTCTTCTTCTTCTTTTTCCTCTTCTTCTTATTATTCTTTCTTGCTTTCCTTTACCTTATTCCTTTTTTTCGAATGCTCAAAATCACCTGAATATTGCGATTATTATTATCACTAAACTAATAGCTAAACCTGAAGCTCTGACATCCATAGCAGCGTTGTCCTCCATGCACTGACCTGGAATTTTTTTAAATAACTTATCAGTCAAAATTTGAATTATATTTATTGATAAGAAGAAAAGGAATGAATCGAAAGAAAACGATTGAATTATCTATTTCGATGATTCAGAAAAATTCATCCTCTCAAAGCTTGCTTGTAACTTCTAAAACATGAAAATAATATAAAAAGTAGGATAAAAACAAAAAACAATCATTTTTCTAAAAATCAAAAAGGCATTTGTATAATTATAGGCTTTTTTGATTTCAACAATTTTTGTCATCAAAATATTCATTCCAAGTTATTCTAATGTGATTACTCAGAAAAAAAAAAAAAAAAAAATTCTCATGCTTTTTTGGCTTTTAAGACAGAAATATATATATGGACCTATGCCTTTTTGGCATCAGAGACGCGATATGCTTCGATCAATACCTACGCTTGAGAAAGCAGTAGCTTTCATAGACAAATACGTTTTTTCAATGAAATAGAGAAAAATAAGAAATTGTTAGATTAGCAGAGGAAATAATTTAAGAGTCGAGAATCAGAACCAGACAAGTTGATAAGAGTAAAAAAATAGTTTCGAAAAATGATGAGCGTTTGTAATCAGAGCATGATATAGATCGATCACTTCAATGAAAGATAGTTTTTTTTTTTTTTCTTTTTTTTCGAAACATTGTTGATTTTATTGTATAAAAATCGAGAGTTATCGAGATTTCGAAAATATTTTTTAGCATACCTATACCTATATCCAGATGTTTTAACAGAAAAAATTATTATTAATTAACTGAAGCCAAGTTTCGTGTACGAATCTGTAAGAGTATGATGGCACAAGTTTCTAGAAGGAAAAAGAAAGAACGTTTTTTGTAATCATTGAAAAAAACCAATATTAAACCATAATTGAGTTAAAGCTGAAGTTTTTCATAATAGACTCCTCAATTTTCGCAATGCAAAAAAATAAAATGAGGAACACAAATCTGACCGAAAATTGGCCTACGGTATAAAATGACGTGAATATAAGTTACGAAATTCTTCTCATCATGCCCAGAATTATCGAAATATTACGTTCACCCGGGTAAACTCAGTCTTCACAATGCAAAATAAATAAATGCAAAAAAATATTCAAATTTGACCGAAAACTGAAATACAGTATAAAATGGCATGAATAAGTTGCAAGGTTCTTCTGTTCATGGTCAAATTGATTGAAATATTGCTGACTCCAAGCATTATGCTCACCTATGCTCGTCGCGTTGAACGCTAACATTGGAGGTGGCGGAGGTACTCCTCGTTGACAGGCTACTGGACTAGCGGTTAAACTAACCACACCACCGCTTTCACGGTACATGAAACAGAGTCTTCTGCTGTTCCGGAACGGCTGTGGTCTGTTGTTGTCGTTGGACCAGGCCGTTCGGCGTGTTGCCAGGGGCGTAGCAATTACAAACTGTGTACCCTCGGTGTCGAACCAACGTCCGTGACAGGAGTAGGCTGTCAAATAAACAATCATTACTATCACGTCTGTGTGTCACTCTCCCTTTTATCATCATCGCCAACTTTCATCAGCCGTAAGGTCCAAATTGATGCGATAAACTCTCAGACCCATCTTTTCACCCCAAATCCTTTAGACTCACCAGTAACGGCGTCGTCGTCGGCGCAATCTCCTTGAAACTCCATTCTATCAGCTGTGGAACATCCGACAGTGAGGGTAGTGACATCAGAGGTGCACCTAGGGTCTTCTTCTTCTCGTTTTTCCCTCCTCTCAGCGATGTGCTCTTCGTTTGAGTTGGTCCTCGGGGTTCTCCTCGCCTTAAGAAGGTCCGCAAGGTCGAAGGAAGCGTCGACTTTGACGCTACGTTTCGTGGGACCAGGCTCGGAGTCGTAATCTCCAAAATAGTCAACGTGGGCCTGCGTCAGGTCCGACGTTTCGTCGTTTTCGTCGTTTTTAGGACCCCAAAACCGCCTTGGATGCCTGCTGAAGTCTTCCGCATTAACCCGGAAGTCTTCTCCAGCTGCGTTCACCTCTTCGCCATTCTTTGGCGATCTGGTGCGTCTGCTTTCGCCTTTTGGTACTCCTCGGTGAAGATGCGTTCCGGACTTTGTACCCGACGCTTTACCGACTCTGCTGGCTCTGCTTGACCGCGTTTTTCTACCTCGATGTTCGTGGATCAGATATTCGTTGTTAGCACGTCGAGCTTCTACATCGAAATCCACTTTCCGTGGACCGTGACGTTCTTCGCCAGTTTTATCCTGCGCATGTCGGACCTTTTCCTTCTCATGATGAACCTCGTGGCCACGACGATTTTCCCGCGTATTTCTCTGATTACGATTCAGACCCGTCACCGTGAACTTACCCAGGTAAGGGCATTGCCTTGGTTCTGGAGAACTCGCTGGAAAATAAAATTACACTTTCATCTTTTGACCAAAATTCAATTTTTGATGGACAAGACGTTTCATAGGGATCGGAAGAAAAAAATTTCAGTTTCAATCCACAAGTTCTCATTGAAGACTCGGAGGTCCAAACCAGAATTTGAGGGTAGGAAGGATGTGATAATTCTGATTTGCACCTTGGAGTGAGACTTGTGTCCGTTTTGGGTAAGTTTAGGCCCAAACTAGACTTTTGAAATTCTAATTTGGATCTCTAGATCCAATAATTCAGATAGACTTCGTGATTTCACGGTTTAGATGTCCAGCTCTTAAATGTTTAATAAAAAGTTTTGTGAACTGATTGGCGAATGAATTCCGAGTCGAAAACTAAACATTGAATATTGAGTTGATTTTTTGCAGACTTTTAAGATCGTAAGTAAAATTCTGATTTACACGTCTGAATCCTCACGTAGGACATGTTTCTCTGCCAGTAAAGTGATTGGGGTGTTAGATCAAATTACGAGCGATTTATTAGCAGTTGGATGAAGATAATCGATATAAAGTTTTCTGCGAGTCTTGGAGAGTCTTTATATCGTAACGTAGACTAACGTCACCTCAGATTAACTACAGTATACAATAATTAGATGAATTATTGGTCTAATTGGCGGACTCGCTGTCGAGAATCAATAGACGTCGAATAAACCAAGAGAGAGAGAGAGAGAGAGAAAGAGAGAGGGAAAAAAATAAAAGAAAGAACAAAGCTTCGATAACGAGAGCTTAAACCAGCCCTAAGAACACCATGCCGACTCTAATGAGACAAATCTGACGAGGCAGTCGACTGGCAGCCAGTGACTTCGCCCCTCAGTAGTCGACTCTTCTTTTCTACCATTTCTTCCTATTCTCCTTCGCTCACGACGTCCAGGCTTTGAGAGTATCGATCATTGTACAGTTCGAACAGTCGATTCAGATCCAAGAGCGAATAAAATCTCGTTATTTTTATGGTTAATTAGACACACGTTGGGTACATACACATATATGTACGCGTGTGCATAAATGTATATATATTTTGTACATATATACATGTACATATCGTGTAAGCCTTTGTATATGTACAGAAAACCGCAAGAGGTGAGCCCTGGTTTTTCTTCTTCCTCTGTCAACCCTGGGCGGGTTTTCCTCGTTTCCCAACCTCCGACTGAAGGGCAACTTGATTTTTTCGCTTCATTACGCGATTCCTGATTAAAGGTTCGACCCTCCTACACCCGGGCGCGAGCGGTATACCTTTTACTCCGTTCCCTAACGCGCTATTCGTATCTTCGTAGTAAAAACGATAGAGAAAGAAAAAAATAGGAAAAAAATAAGATAAAATAAAATAAAGAAAGAAAGAAACGAGAAAAGAATACCAAGCTGGGAACAAGGATCAGAGTGAAGAAGAAAAAACTAACGTCTTGTAACGCCACAAGCTATAACCCCGGGTAACTCTAACTGGTATTAGCTAAAGAAATAGATAATGCTAAAAGTGTTTCATGTCTTGGGAAAATAAAGAAAACGGGAAACGAAGGAGAGACAAGAAACTCCTCTTCGTCTTCTTCTTCTTCTTCTTCTTCTTCTTCTTCTTGGTTCTTCTTCACCGCGAAAAATGGGCGTATCGTGATAGGAAAGAGGCATTCTTGCAGTGAGGATTCGAGCATGGAAAATGACTGGTAGTACGTCAAAGGAAAGCCACGTTTCTACGGTAGATTGGGCAGAGCGGAGGGACGTTTCCTTCGATCCTTTGCCAGGGTCGAATGCACGTCACTTAGGATTCGTAGTTGCGCGTCTTTGAACCCGACACGGGTCACCTGTTCCTGCGGGGGCCTCTTACCCTTCTCTTTTACCACCGTTCACTCGAACCCGAACTTTCCGGCTTACCCTACGCCTCCTTTTACCACTGACAAGACTCCGCGACATCTTCCCCGTCAGAAGTCTATATACTAATTGTGAATAAATTCCACTAACAATTTTCAATCATCTACCCTAATAGAAACCGTAATTTCTGATCAAAATGATTTCCCCCTTTTGTTTCGAGATCCTACTGTTGTTCGTTCGCTTCTTTATTTTTCGACAATTTCATATCTCTCTTTGATAAATTTTCCAATTTCAAGGCAATTCGTTGGAAATAATTGGAATTGGACGTACATATATATGGTATATGTGCGATAATTTATTACGTATTTGATATCAAAAGAAATATACATCCATGCCGAATACCGATGATCATTCCCATAGCCACGAGTATCGAATTTGATTTTCATCGCAGAGTATAGGACATGAAATTCACGGGCTTAATTGAAACAAATCATTAGCTCCGAGTCTAAATAATAATAATTATAATTGACAGCAATCAGTGACGATTAATAGACGAATGAAGAACGCTCAGCTGGATAAGCTGCAGCTGTCTAGCTGTTTGTTACCTAGTTATTAATTAGAAATTCTTATATTAATAATTACAGTGAGATCACTCGTGGCACTAACATGACGCGACGCCATACATTGCCAGCCGTCTCTCCCTCGAGTTTTGAGTAAATAAGGTAACTTTGCATGTAGTACGTGTGTCAGTACATACATCGTTCTATACAGAAATACGTTCAAGTATGAAGTATATACCGTGCAGCGTAATGTAATCTAATGTAATGTGCACGTATGTGTATGGTATAGGTATGTACGTGTAAATGTATGGGCTGAAATTTTGAGCGACGTACACCTGAACTTTAGAGCATATCTTCCATCGCCATTTCTCTCCTGGTATGGTACGAAGCGTGGAGAAAATCCTGAGTGACGTACCCCTCAGGGCAATATCTTCTTTACCACCCCTAAAACCACCCTCTGCGTCCATCTGTCCTCCATGGCCAAACCATTCATCCGTCAGTTTTCCTATTCCAAAGTGTACACACGTGCTTAGAAAAGTTCCTTATCCCTCCTCGGCCTCGCTATATGCCCACTGAACCTACTCCTCTTTCGGAAAGTGTTTGTTCTTGAAAATTGAATAGTGGTAATCGATATATATGCCCCGAACCAACGCGTGATGTATGGTCTCTTGCGGTGCCGTGGTCGTCAAAGGAATGGGTGAACTCGCCCTTACCATCATTTCTTTGATAAAAATAACAAAGGATGATGGGAACGTAAGAAACAATTTGCCAAAGTGGTAAGAGTTTGCTATTTTATTGTCGAAATACTGAAGAGATCCTAACTGCAGTTTTGGATTAACGGATTGGCGACGCTTCGCGATATAGGCACCTTACTGCACCCTCGCGGCTAGATGAAGACCCAGAGGCCAGAATCACCTTCTGGTATTAATCTTGTCCTTGTCAACGTAACAGGGCCAGACAATGGGCGAGGTATAGATGCGAAGGGAAAGAGGCGTCGCGTAGCCTCGGACAAAGTCACCCTATTTCTACCCTCGATACATTTCCTCTTAGTCGAAAACCCCTAAGGCTTTTCGTTATCACACGACCTCATCCTCGCACTGACCTACGAAGAGAAATCATCCCCTTCGACGTACACCGAATCATTGTCGAAGAAAGATAAAAGGGAACAAAAATAAATAAATTTCTTTTTTTTACCCCTGTTCAACGGAACACTGAAAATTCGCGAAGTTCTGGATCTGCGACTAGACTCATTGTCATTCTTTCGTGGTCGTCCTCCATCAACAATAGATGTGCACTTACAGACAGCATAGGGTATATATACAGCTATAAAGCGGTTGAAGTCGTACTTCTGTAAGATTGGTTCTCGAGGGGTTGGGGGTTGGTGTTGGATGTTTTTAGCCGTGTTAGTATATTCGGCCGCTTATATAATCAATATACGAGACCGAGGGAGGGCAAGTGAGAGAGAGAGAGAGAAGAACGCTCTTTGCAGTATGGAAGTGTAACAGCAAGTGAACCAAATTTGTAACGTGCCCTGCATCCAGGACCTTGTATGTATGTACTACAAGCTCTGGTCTGACAATCAATCAATGAATAGCCGCATGAATTTAGAGTTTTTTTTTTTTTTTTCTAAATGATTACGCGATCCGAAACCTTTCGGAATATTTTTAGCCCCGAGATAAACGAGGTGGTAAATTTAGACAATAATTTTTACCAAATGTCAGGAATAAAGCAGACAATAGCTAAATATGGTATTTTAGGGACCCATTGTTCTACACCATATAATGAACAAATGAAGACGATTAGGACCCTCGTATCCTCTATAGCTCAAATACAATTGTAGGGTAAAGTGCCGTCTGTGAAAATATCCTGTGGACTCAAATATTTGACTTTATATTAACGCAGTTCCCGCGTTTAGACCAAAATTATTCAGGAATATATGAAAATGCTATAGCAACTCTGTACATCCTAAGTTCCAGTTCTAAGTGAATCCCGTAAAATCTCGTAAGGAAATCGAAGTAAGTGAAATTTAAATACGTTACGTATAACCGCTGAAAATTTTGCTTTATTTTTTTCCTCGACACTTTAAGCGACACGTAAAACTGCGTCAGTTTAACGGTTAACGGTTAATGGTTAATGGCTTGACGGCAGGGTGACGTTGAAATAACATCTCCTTCAACAGCTACGCCAGCCCCTGAGTGAGTCGTCTATTTACGTTGCCCGGAGCTTTCACTCGTTAGATTTTTTTACTCCATATCGTCGTCCGCGTCGCCAGGAGGAAATGCTTTCGAAGTTTGGTATTCAACGGTGAAGTGCACAAACTTGTACGACGTGAAATAATTTTTAGGTGATGATTCCTGGTGCATACCTATAAGTCATTGTGTAATTTTAGAAACTTTGAGTGGCGCAATGGACGATTGAAGATTTCGAATTTCACGACGAGCCTAGCTCCTGGATAAAGAGAAATAGTGCCCTTAGGGGGGATTGCGACAAAAGAGCACAATGCAGTCGTGGCAATCCCTCAACTTGTCACTTATCTCCCCAGCTTCCACCCTCCCATCGAGCTAACCCTTTCATTTCATGTTTCACCGTTCCTACGATATGTACCCTCTACTCTTTTCATCGGAGCTAGACGCCATTTTGCGAGACTCGGTTTTCCACCTGGAAAATCGCTAAGTTAGAACTTTCGCGTCTTACTGTTACATACGTTACGTCGACAGCCCTGGGTACCCAGAAACGCAGAAATACGGCAATTCCGGGAGGCAAAAGGTCGCCGTGTACATTGCTCGACCTGTATGCAGTTGCAGGTGTGTATAAACGCACGGAACTCCGCGTCTGTATGGATCATGGAGACTGTGTGGACAGCCAAGGTTATTTCCCAACTTCCGAAAGGAGCCCTCGCGTATGGAATTCCAATTTTCCACCACTTCCGGGTCGTAATCAAGTCCCAGCGACTGGCGCCGAAGGGGTTGAGGGTTGAAAATATCTCTGAGAAACTCGGAGCCGCTTGTCCGCGCTTTACACGATTCGGCACTTGACGGTGTTCCGTGTGCCCGTAGGGTGTTAAATTACGAAATTACTCGATCGAATTGATCGATATTGGAAAGCGCTATTTGTCACCTACATGCCATTTCTGAGATAGAAGAAGTAATACAAAGGAATAGTTCGTCTCGGTCGAATCTAGTCGAACTCACTTTCAATCGAGTGATCGTTGAGCCTTCGATATTGGCTTCTCCGATACAAAAAGTGAATATTCAATACTGTTAAATTTGGTGCGAAGGATTCAGCATAGATATAGCTCGAAGGTATCTCTACTCGCAAAACTCGCATCAGACTAGCCAATAAAATGACGCTAAATTTCGTGCCATATGCTCCCCGATTTTTTCTCTCCCCCTGTCCCTCTCCCTCTCTTCTGAATTCCCTCTGGGAGGGGACGAAGCTCGTTCGTTCCCTCAATGGGAGAGCCTCGAACCACTCAAACCTTTACAGAAATTCAAATTTACGCCCGGCACCGGTGGTGTTTTTCAAACTTATGAAAAATGAGTCTAGCCTCGACGCCCTCCATCCTCAAACTACTCACCGCCTCTTATACTCCCTTAATGCTGCACCACTGCCACAAAAGCAAACAAAATTGTTGACCGCTTCAAAGTTTCGCCTTCAATATACACATACGTGTGGTATACAGGGTGATTCAAATTCAGCGGATCATATTTTGAGGGTAGATTCCCCGCGAAAATCTAAGACTAAATTTCCTTTACCGAAAATTCGAAGGACCGATAGTTTCCGAGCTACGGAAGGTCTCAGTTGACCAATCGCAGAGCGTATGGGTCGCATAGCCAGGGCATCGCGCAACTTCCGTCCATGCGCAGCCCTGTCTGCGTCATCTATGAGTACCGTGATTGTTCAACTGAGATCTTCCGTAGCTCGGAAACTATCGGACCCTCGAATTTTTGGTAAAAGAAATTCAGTCTTAGAATTGCACAAGGCATCCACCCTCAAAATATGGACTCGGTCTCGAAACGATCAAAACTCGGTCTTTTTAGCACGATTGAACAGTTTTGTAACGGAGCGAGTCACGCTTGAAGTGGATAACATTTTTGAATAATAACTGCAGCAAAACATGTTTCTCGAAGTGGAAAGAAGTTTTCAAGAGTTTAAAAAAAAAAAAGTATCAGAATGTTTGCGTGTGTGGGAGGGATTTATGTATCCAAAGTGCCAGACAAACCGGTACTAAGCCGATTTGGCTCAAGTATTGATAGGAAATCAGAAGCTCAGTGACGATTTGCCAATAAGCTTTTCGAACCCCCGCGAGTTCCTCTTTTAAAATGGCGAACCTCCGGTCTTTAACTGAATTCATTACTGACGAAAATATGAAACGTAAAATTTTCCGTGATTTCTTATCTAATCTTGAAATTTTTGTAAAAATTTTCCAATAAATTTATTAAAAACTTTGGTCGCAGTTCCAGAGTTCCGGTTCATCGGGACTAAAAAAATGATCTTTCAAACGACTGTCTTGGATCTAGACGACATTTCCATCGTTAATTTGTTTCTTTTAATTCAATTTTCAAAATGGGGAAATTAAATTTACCTAATTTCCTCAGAAGGAGACTGCGCCTTATCCTTTAAGCAAAACGCTTCCGAAATCAGTAACACAATAACACTGTTCGATGCAATAGGGTACAACAAGTGTAGAAACATTTCTGCCAAAGTATTCGCGCGCAATGGCGTTGCTTGGCTCTTGGCTTAATAATAACGGATAGGTACTGTAGATTGAAACGCAATCGTACAATAGAACGTCTGCCATCCTCTTGTTCCGTTCCTCTTGCAACCCTCTATACCCAGTGAGTCTACAAGGGTGAATTATATATCTATATAGGTAGGTACGAAAATGTAGGTACCTATATACGTACCATATATATAGTTATATCGGTATATTTGGTATTGCGAGAAGTTGGTCGTTTCGCATCGCTTTGTTTCGAATTCTTTTGTTGCCACGACAGGATTATATTCGTTTCTAATTTCTTCGGGAGGGTCGAGGCGAATTTACGAGTTCGTTTATTGCGTGAACTCGTTGTTCGTATACATACGTATTATATACATGTATATACGTATATATGAACAATTTATATACTGCATATACCCATAATAATGAGCTTGAAGAGACCAATGCCTACTTTTAATCAGAGTTGAGTTTCTTGAAAATTCTCTTACAATATTACCAATTGATTATTAAAACAATGAACTTTGAGAAAAGTTCAAACAGCTCAACTCTCCGCCTTACATAATACTTCCTTCAGATTTACGTGTATATAGGTATACAAGCTATACTCCGGTACTTATAATTATCTTTTCAAGTAAATTAATTAACTCGAAAATGTGACCGGTCCGAATAACACATCGATATATCGCAAAACCTTTCGTATTACCTCACCGAATAAATTCGAGATCAAAAATCTCTAAAATTAGGTCAAATAATGAAATTTTCAAACGGTAATCTAAAGTAACAGACTAGGACGTGCGGAAATAAATCGTCACTTTTATCCTTAAAATCCTTTGGAATTACGTCAAATAATAAATCTCCTAGAATGGCAGCGTTGTAATTAAAGTCTAAGTGGTTCCTCAATCGACAATTAGGTATTCCATCTGATTAACCCGCAAAAGCTTACGTCGTGTTACCAATCTTCGTACAACTTGACCGGAAGAAATAGTACGAAGGTCTCTCTTGGTCCTCGGGGATTTTTCGGCTCTCTGATTCCGAATCCGAGGTTTAAATTTCAGAATTCAAAACTCCGGATCCAATATAAATAATCGTATCCTTCAAATGTTCAAGATATTAGTTGCAGAAATTTGCGGAATTCGGAATTTTGAATCTCAGATCCGGAATCAGCGATCCAAAAAAACAACAAAAATGCCCGAGAACGTAGACAGACTTTCGCATGACTTGTTCGGGTCAAGTTATACGAACGTTAGTAACACGATGTGAGGTTTGCGAGACCTTATCGTCGATCGAGGCACGACTCAGACCTTAATGACAGCGCTGCTCGCTTGGAAATTTGATCATTTCGAATCGTTATAGAGGTTTTTTTAGTTTGAGTTCGAGAGCCGAATCCGAATTGTTTCCGCAGTCAGACATCGATTTCGAAAATGAGTGTGAAGAGATTCAAGAACTTATCCAAACAAATCGTTATACGATCGTTTCCAATATTTGACTTTGATTGCCTTCAAACTATTCAAGACTGATGTAGCTTCTCATTGTTATTCGGTTGCATAGTCGAACGAATAACTAGACCGTATTAAAGCCTCGTTTGATCTACCTTATGACGTAACTTAAAATAAATATGTACATACGATGTTTGCCACAAGGTGTAGGTACGTCCTACATGGTCATAAAAGTTACGGTATAGTTTTATCAATCATCTGGTTCAGCGCACCTTAGAGTAACCCAGCGAAGCATACCTATGCAGTTCGCCGTTCTCTATTAATTTTTAGAAATTTTCCTCAATTTTGAAAGAAAAAAAAAAAAAAATAAAAATAAAAAATGAATACAAGAATAATTTCTATGAAACTGGTCATTTTTTTGTCAATGGTTCGAATTTCGGTTTAAAATAATATCGGAATTATAAATTATCGAGATTATCGACTACGGAGGAAATATTTTCGGTTAAAGTTTGCGAATCGATGGAAGGGGAGAACCGTTAAGATATTAAAAGTTTTGGAATAGGGATCCGCCAGAGAAAGTCCCTAAGTCTTTTTCTTGTTTCTTTTTTTTTTTTTTTTACCAAGGCGTAGGTCGATTGCCGGAAACTGAAACTAACTTCCGGTAAAGTAAAGCGTCGAACCGGACGGACCGGCGGACTGTCGGGCGGCGCGCGGTGGATCAAACCGAATCCAATAACTCCCTTGGGATTACAACTCAGTTCGTTCGTCCCGCGGGCTACAGACTCTCTCTTTCTCCGTTTCTCCCTTCTTATTTTTTTTTTTTTTGTTTTTATTTCTTCCTTTCTTTTCTACTTTCTTACTTTCTTTCCTTCTTTCTTACTTCCTTTATATTTCTCTGTCTCACTTCCTCTCGCTTCGAGACTTTAATATATCGATGCTCCGTCAGATGCCCCGTCAGGGAACACGCGACCCACGGAAAAGAAAGAGTTCATTCTATATATACGGCTCGGCGTGGCTGTATAACTTAACTTATATCGAGAGAAAGAAGCTGGGTGGGATTTTGACAAATTGTTATCGCGTGCCAGGAGACAGAGCGTGTCTGTTAAACGTAGACTTCTTGCAATCCGTGGATCGCTTCACAAAACCCATAAGGTTCTTGCTTTTACCATCAAAATTCAATATAAATACGCACCATCCCAGAGAGAAAATTTCGGTAAAATTCAGTCGCAAAAAACTAGACGCATAGACTTTTTTTGGATTTTGGAAAATTTCAAGCTTCAGAGTTAGCATTTTCTAAAACAACAGACAATTTTCATAGAAATCTAAAACTCTCTCTTCTCAAAGACGAGGAAAGCTTTTTCGCACTCTTTGTTGGATGATAAAATTTTAGCATCGCGGGATCGAAAACTTGAAAGGAACTCGAAAAATCTGAAATTTTTTGATCCTTATTATTATTCTTATTCGAGAAAATGACGGCATAAATTCACTGGCTGATAATGTTTGCTTGATTAAACGCGTGTTTTATTTTCTCGAAAAAACGAAATTCGGCGAATTATTCTTGGCTGTAAAATTATGTGAAGAAGGAAATAATACTCACTGACTAGAGTGAGGTAGGGGATGTTTTGAGACGTGTAGTGTGGCGGGCTGCAGGCCTCTTCCGGTCTCGAAACTGCATTTCCGGTTTGTACCTCTATCACGTGCCCGTCTCTTCTATAGAATGTCATACACATGTATCCGCTGCGGCTGTAATTCAATATCACGGAGAAATTCAGTACGCGTATTTTATTACACTCAATTTGAAAGGAAACAGCGAATTTCCAAAGTTCAGTCGGTAGAACCATGCATTAGATTCCAAATTTTACAAAACAAATTCTACACACATTTATACGTAGTATACGAGAAATATACTGCATGCTTTACGAAAATGAAAACTTTCGTTCTTCACTCGAATTTTCCAAAGTTTTATTTTTACTCAAAATATTTCAACGGATTTAGAAAATGTTTTAAAAAATTTCAAATATCATTATTATAAATCACACGATTTCATTAAATTTTATAAATTGTTTTCAATGGTTTCCAAAAGATTTTATAAGATTTGAAAAAATTCATGCTACATATTTCAAGGATTACAAAAATCTCAGAAAAATTTAACAAAATTTCGTTAGATTTCACTGGATTTCAAAGGATTTCGCAAGATTTCGCAAGGACATGTATACCACGTTTCGAAAGTACTTGACCTCATGTCTTTTTCTAAATTTTTGGATATAACAGATTTTGAAAGATTTATACCAGATATCGAAAGGTTGCGAAAAGTTCCGAGTGATTTCACGGCATTTCAAACGATTGCATTAATTACTCCGAATGATTTTATGGAATTTTAAAGAATTTCACGAGATTTCATGCGATTTTAGAATTTCAAATGATTTCACGAGATTCGAAAAGATTAAAAAAAAAAAAAAAAAAAACTCTACACCATATATTTCAAGAGTTATAAAAGTCTTCGAAAGATTCCAATGATTTCGTAGGATTTCGAATGATGCCAAAGGTTGTAAAGATTTCGAAAGATTTTACAGAGAAATCTTGTCTTTTTAAAATTTTTGCACAACATTCTAAAAGATTTGAGTGAGATCTCGAAAGGGTTTAAAAAAATTCGAATGATTTAACAAGATTCGAAAAAATTCTCTGAATGATTTTAGAAGATTTCAATCGTTCACACATTTCAAACGATTTCCAATGAAATTGACATTATTTTATGGAATCTTGAAAGGTATAAAAAATGTCATACGATTTTGAGATTTCGAATGATTTCACGAGATTCAAAAAGATTTCAAAACTCTCCAAAAGGTTTCACCAAAATTCGCAACATTTCAAAGGTCGCGGGGATTTCGCAAGACTCGATACAGACATGTATACCAAATTTCGAAATCACATATTACCACGGTTTATTAAAATTTCAAATTTGAGGTCAAAATGATAATATTTTGGTACTCACCATCCGACAGTAAAGTGTGCGACGAGCATGGTCATAGTTTGAGCAGGATTCGACTGTTTGATACTATTACAAAGGATTTTAACGTCCTGTTCATCCTGGCCAGGGATTTCCTGACCGTCGCTTGGTCCGTTGTCATTTCGTATGGTCGTTGAGTTTGACCTGATGACATGGAGCGAAGCATTTCTCGGATGAAATGTGTACGAACGAGCTAAGTCCAAGGTATGCCACGTCAGGCCTCCAGCAGTATGTCCAGTCAACCAGCTTGGAAATCTACATTTTCCAGGGGACGGAGCTGCGACATGACGAATACGAATTTCGTTGATTGATATTTCGCTGATTAATAAATCCACGCTGTGAATATCATAACGAGAAAAAAAATCGGAAAAAAAAAAAACAAAAAAAAAATGGGCCAGCTTCAATGAATTATTCATACGAAAATGTTGATCGTGGACTTGGCGATGGTTGAAAAATAGATTAAACGGATGTTCACGAGTGTTTAAAGCGCGGTTTTATCGCGCTGTTTTCTTTCTTTTTCGTCGAATAATGTTTGGTTACGCGTGATTCAGATTAGCCATTATTGTTTCAGTTAATGGACTCGAATTTTCACACATGTGTAATGGCGCAGGGCTTTTTCACGCGTCAATATTTAAACTAAACGTTGCAACCTCCTTTCATCTATTTTCAAAGGAGGGTGGGTTCAATTTAAAAATTTTAATATTACTGATTAACAGTTTTTAGAAATAGGGTTCTATTAATTTTTCGTCAGAAAAACTTCTTGTTAATACATTGCAGAATACTGTTTGATACTATAATGCTTAATGATCAAAGTACTACGAGCTGATTGCATGCAGTGATCAGAAACACGATGAGAAATAATCGTAAAAGTACTACCTTTCACACCTAGACTTATCTTTCATTTTTTTCTCCATCTAGAAAAATAATTCTACAAATTTAAAAATATTTCTTTATTTTATGCATTTTTAAAACCAGTTCAATTAGTTTTATGGACTGGAATATGGGGAGAACAATTTTAATTCCTAAATTTCTTGATCGATTACTGTATGCATAGTTCCCCCGTCATATTTTATAGACGAGGTAAGATAAGCGAGGAAAAAAAAAAAAAAAATCGCGCATAGTAATAATGAACTAATTTGTTTAGGGTGTGATTTTTTATTTCTTGTCAACCAGGTGATTTCATATCGAGATCTTCCATCGTGGTACCTGGCAGTTTTAATAAACGACATTTGATAGCTTTTTTTTTTTTTTTTTTTTTCTTTTGTATATATAGTTATCGTTATTAATGTCGAAAGAGTTCTGCAAATAAAATGAAAATAAAATGAATAACTATACAACTGGAGGGCATATATCATTTTTCGTTGTCGCTGAATAGTGCAATGCGAGGGAGGCCCATTAGCGTCACGTTTTTCAGAAAATATTATATCGGCTTTCTCAATAACACCCGCATTCTGTGTACACGTACGTATACCTGCACCTATACAATCTCCATGCATTATATCATAGTCAAAAAAATACACTGTGAGATACATGTGTATATATATATTATATATACGTATTCATGAAAAACTATAAAAATGTCTCCGGGCTTTTTCTTGCCCGAAGAATTGAAAAAAAAAAAAATAAATAAATAAAGAAAAACCTCACAAAATTACGCCAAATCGGGCTATATGCTACGAACGAATTCACGATTTGAAATTTTTTGAAATTTTCCTGCACGGAATACTTGGGTTTTTTCATTTTTCATTTAAACAGTGATATTTACGAGCTTTGGGTATTTTTTTTTTTTTCTCTTTTTACGTGATTCCAATTTTTTAACGGGATTTTTAATTTTTTCAAGATTTTTTAAGACGAGTATCTCTGCACATAAATTTCTGACAATTGCGATTTCGATGAACAGGGCTTTCCCCAACATTTTTATTTTTATCCAGAATATGACAGGAAAATAGGCATTGCTGATAGCATGTACCCTGCTCATAAAAATCCAATATTGTTTATAAAAAAACTGGAAATCCCGTAAAAAAATTCAATTCCCATGAAAATAAAAATACTCAAAACTCGGTCTTCCATACAGGATTCGAGGATATCAAGTCGGTGATGATATCGAGCGTCGTTTCTTTGAAAAATGGAATGAAAAAATAAATTTCATCCTTGCAGATCTGGAAAAACCGCAGATTTTCGTTTTTCAACATTGCGGTTACGATCAATTGTTCCAGAGATATTGCTGTTTAAATGAAAAATAAAAACACCGAAGTATTCCGTCCAAAAAAATGTCAAAAAATGTGAAATCTCGTGAATTTTTCCGTATCATATAACCCGATTAGTTGTAATTTGGTGGGATTTTTTTTTTTCCTAGTGGCCGAAGTGACGCGGAATTTCCGATTTGTAGAATATGTAAAATGTAGGTCCTGTGTGAACGAAATATATGTGGTCAGAAAAATAGTTAATCGAATTTTCGAGAGTGTAATTGATTTTTGAATGAACACGAATAGCAATTTTTCAATACAGTGACGAAGAAAAAAAGTAAAAAAAAAAAAAAAAAAACGGTTGATAATTCTGTTCACCACAGATTTCGTTCCCATATAGGGACCTAGATTACATATTTCATTTATCCAATAGATATCTATTTCTATTTCATCAGGGTTAGTCTCCACAGCTGATTTGGCGATAATCGCGAAATAATTTGTACCGAATTAAAAAAAGTAGCGTGAATCTCTTTGAATGAGATTAACGAATAGCGCGGAAAAGTTTGAATTGAAAAAAATCAATATCTGTGATGAAAGGAGGGTTTTGATTATATTTCAAACATCGAGCTTTAAAAAAGCTCTTCGGATCACAAATTTCAAGTTTTTTAGTTAAAACTTTTCTACCTAATTTTTGGACATAATTTGAGGAGATTGACGTAGTTTTTGACAAATCATTTCACGCCTTCTCATAGTTGAAATTATTCCACAGTATTAGTACAGCCCACCCTCAATAAAATGGAAAAACTGAAAATTGATCTCTGCGAGGAAGAAGGGCTCGTTTTTTTATTGTAAAATTTCGGAGGTTGATGAAAAAAAAGATCTTTTTTGAAACCACCCCATTACATATTTTTTCCCAGTAATAATTACCGATAAAAATATATCCTTTGAGCTTTGTTCCGGATTTCCTTTTTTATTTCTGATAATGAAAGATTTGAATACATCAGCCCCCGTTCCTCCCACATCCCTAAACCCCCTTTTTCCGTTCGTTAGAAAATCGTCAAAGGTCTTCTTTCGCCCGTCAGCATATCGTACACACCCGAGAAATCATGGATGGAATTTGTCGCTGGCCACCCTCTACACAATAAAGCGGGTCCGGGGCTTTTTCCCTGCTTTCATCAATAAACGAAGTATGCAAAAATATCTGGGTCAAAGCTTTTATTTTCGATAGATATGATCGCTTTGAGCTTAACTTCCTCGCGGTATTATACACAGGTGTATTATTTCGAAGGGTGTTTCCATGATGTTGCGAAAATATCATTCATTTAGAAGCACAACGAAAACGCTTAGAACAGAAGTTTTTCCATTTTTTGCTTTCAAAAAAAAAATACATAGTTCGACTCTTTATTCAAAGAGAAAATATTATATTATGATACAAGTGCGGAAAGTGGGCAATATCCGACGAGTGTAGTTTGCACCACGAGCTGATGGCAAGTGCGGTGATGACACGAGGCAGATATTGCTTGACCGCACTGTCTTGTATCACACAATATTTTTCGTAACTTTCTGCGAAGAAGGTTTGCGATTCGACAGGCAGATTAATTAATCAACATAACTTCACATCGCGACCGCCCGCCGCCATGACACAGTGCGTAAAATCGAGTTATTTTGAAGTGCGCATGCGCGAAAAAATCACTAGTGCGTAAAGTGGGGTATTAGCGACGTGCGCATGCGCTAACTCTGCTTTTTCCCACTCTTCGGAAATAAGATACCTCACGCACGGTACACAGTCCTCGAAAATAAAACTTTCGAAGCAGTTGTTGTAAAAATAAACTTACTCACCTTTTCTCAACGTCATTGACCTCGAGCCTTCCATGGTACTGAAAAGACCGTTGCAAGTAGCATCCCCGCTCTGTGCAACGCGATAAATTTCAGGTGCTCCTTCAGGAATTGGTCCACCAGGCAAAGGTACGTCTTGATCTAAGGCTCCTAGACCAAGACCGCCCCGATTCATGCTACCGATTGATTGACCGACTCTTTCGTATACGAAACAACGGTAACGATCCTCGTTGTTAGAAGCATGCCGATGGTGAAGACGACCCACCAGGTATCGGCTACTACCTTCCTTCCAGGTAGCTAGACACTCCAGTTCTTCGACTGTAAATCGAAATTAAGAAAGGAGAAAATCGTTATCGAGATAATAAAGTAAAACTATGAAATCTTGAGGCTTCGTCGAACTCCTTTTTAACAGAACAAAACGATTTCCTTTTTTCACGATTTATTAACTAAACGCATTATTCAGTCATTCTGCTGATGCTAATTAATTCGTAGGAAAAATACTACCCATTTATATATAGTTATATATATATATATAAATATATATATGCGCAGTGCAGGGGCTTTGGATTAAGTAAGTATCGAAGTTGTTAACCACCGGCTGAGCTAGCTCGTTAATTTTTTAATTACATACGAGAACGTAACGTTTCAGTTGGTTTTATAAACTGGGAAAATCGGTTATACGACGTGATGCAAAGCCGGTGGCTATATATATAACTCGTGTAATATGAGGTTGAATGAAATTAGGACATTCGTGTTGAATAAATTGGTGGAGTAGAAGTGTTTTGAAAAAAAGAATGAAAGAAAAAAAAAAAAATTAGTTCAGTTTTAAACACGCTTTTTTTTCACCCGTTTAGTGATTTTCAAATTCGCACACATCACACTTTCAACATATTTCAGTGTCCACTTGAACCTCGCAGACACGACCATAGGCAAACCGCTGGCCAAGAAGTCCTGGAGGAAGTCGAGGAATGCGCCAGATCGTCCGCGTCGCGTCGGTTCTCGGTGAATAATGTAGTTTAGTTCTCCGTGAATAACGCGAATTACGTAGTTACACGCGTAGTTGGTAGCATAGTTACATCTAGTTACCTTTACCAGCATTTCGCCTCCCTAATATCTCGCTGTTCTGCATTTGACCGTTGCAGTGTTTCCGTGGCACGTTGTGCCGAACCATTAACCATGTAAAATTAGCCAAACTTCTCATCCGCTGCAGAGTCTCAAATTTCGAATCCCTTTTCAAAGAAACTTCTGAGTATCTTATATAGCATTGCCAAATCTCACTTTATACAATAATTCCATTAATTTTTTCGATCTTATTTTTCAACGACTAAACGTCCTCCGATCAAATAAATTTTTTCTATCGGGTCAGCGAAAGAAATTTGAAAAAAAATGAGTAAATTTATTGTGACCGTTTCGTGAGGTAAAATAAAATTCTCGGGTCATTCTAGCCGTGAATTTATCTGTTAGATCATTTATCGTTTAATCATTGGGCAATTATCGCGTCGATGTAGGTATAGGTGGATAGATCGTGGACGGGGTGATATTATCGTATATACGATACCTTGTAAAGCCAAAAGTCTTTTCAGAGTAGATAGGTATAGTGTGTCCTAGCTAGATGTGAACGTCTTGGATTTCGGTGGTTGGATTTCGGGGCTATCTAAATTGCATCAGTAAAAAAAGTCGGGTTTCACCAGGTTTAAGGGTTCTTAGATTTTCCGGATGCGGTCAATTTGGTAAGACCTCGGTCGAGAAATCGGTGAAATAGAAATGCGCAGGAAGAGAGAATAAAAAGAAGAAGAAAAAGAAGGAGGAGAAAAGAGAAAAGGAAAAGGAGAAACAGAAATTCTATAGGAACCCGTTTCCGCCACGTCTTTTTTTTTTTTTTCTTTTTTTTTTATTCCATTTTCTTTCCCCTCCAGAAATTTTACCTCTTCAGACTTTACGGAGTTATTGAAGAGATAGAAAGTTGTAACGTAAAGTCCTCTTTGTCAACCCATACATATTATACATATACTCGATGTAATGGGATCTTTGCTCGTTACCTGCGCTCTCCGAGGCTGGTACATCCGGGCAGGCTTGATACCGGAAGAGTAGTCTACTGTCCTCTGTGCATGTGTCTACGTTACTTTGTGGACTTGAACAAGTACCGTGACCTCGGTTGTAAGAGAATGTCATCGGTCCTCTAAAAGGGCAAGCAACTGCCTGAGCTTCTTCACGAAACATCGAGTAGAGCAATGCGTCTCCGGTTATATAGGAGCACAATGAAGCCAGGGAATTTCTACCGTGGCAAAATGCTGAAATTGGAAAAAAACAGATGAGAAAAACAAAAAAAACAAAAAAAAAAAAAAAAAACGCTTTAGATTTTATTTTCGACATTTTTTACTATCGCGTTAGATTAGAGTTTGAGAATTCAGAGGTGCATAACTCAGACTTAGCACGCTTGCACTTGAAATTCTCATCAGCTTCTCCACATCCTAATAAATTCCAAAATTTTACTAACGAACTGAAGAATTTGCGATCAAATAAACTCAATGATCACATTTATTTTGGATTAGGAATTCGTTCGTCAATTAAAGACTTTTGAGCGAAAAATCAGAATTTCATTTTCTCAAATTTTAGTTCGCACCTCCAAGTCTTGAACAAGAACTTGTAGAATGGAACTAGAATTTGTACCCCGATCCGGGTGGTCGGAACACGATTTTTCTGTTTATTTAAAAGCATTTATATGCTGTGTGGTTTCGTTCGGGTTTACGTTTAATGGATTCAGAAGATCGCGTAAGCCGTGTCGATGAAATTTTCGATAAGGGTAGCTGTTTCGGTTTTATTACTACAGGGTGTAATTCCGCCTACATTGAAGTGAAAAACTGATGTAATTTAAAAACTATTAGACCGTGAGAGTATAGAGAAAAAAAAGTACAATATTATGTTTTTCACTACCCCTTCCCGCAGTCCGCGTATCCCCTATTTCCCACCCCTTAGCTGCGGTGTCTGCGGTGTGACACTATGCAGATTAAAATTCGATAAAAACAGCCGACTTTGACAAATCGTCGAAAAATGCAGGCCAGAGGTGGAGTATTCTCGTTCGTTCGCTTTTCTCCCTATAGAACCACCCCGTTTACCAACTGGCGTAGGCATTATACACATGCACATATTCATGCCTAGTTTATTCCGTCGAAATAAATTTTCTGAAATACTGTCTCCTTCCCTAAGGGAGAAGGAGAGAGAGAATAAAAAAAAATAAAAAATTGCAACAACTGTTTGCAATCAACCGCATGATTGGTTATTACCTGAGTTCCGTTTTGTTGACTTTAAAAATGTAAAGAAAAAGAAATAAAATAGGTTTTTTTTTTTTTTCTTTATTTTTTTTTTTACATATTTTCCTATAATCAGTTAACGAGTTTATAAAATCTGTGATTTTCAAGCGTGTAGACCACACGTGTGTATAATTATTTATGCATGCTGTATAAACTGTTTTTCAACAGTTTCCAAAATTCAAACAGCGTCGCATATGGGCATTCCGCGTCACCTCAGCCACTAGAGAAAAAAAAAAAAAAAAAAAAATTTCACAAAATTACAACAAATGGGGCTATACGATACGAACCAATTCACGAGATTTCACCATTTTTTACATATTTTTGGACGGAATATTTTGGCTCTTTCATTTTTCGTTTAGACACTGATATTTCGGGAACCGTTAATCGTAACGAGAATGTTAAAAAACGGAAATCGAACGACGCTACGGGGTTTTTAATTTATTCAAAATTTTTTGGAGATGTGTATCTCTGCACGAAAATTTCCGATAATTGCGATTCCCATGAACAGGGCTTTCCCTAACATTTTGGTTTGTATCCAGAATATGACAAAAAAAGTAGGCATTGCTGATAGCATGTGCCCTGCTTATAAAAATTTAATATTATTTATAAAAAAATGGTAAATCTTGTAAAAAAATTCAAATCCCATGAAAAAAAGAATAGAACTAAAAACTCGGTATTTTTATACAGAATTCGAGGATATTATGTCAGCCTTGATATCAATCGTCGTTGCACATTGAAAAAAAACAAAAAATCAATGATTTCGCTCCGAACATGGGTTGCCCCGATTTGTTGTAATTCTGTTAGGATATTTTTTATTTTTTTTTCCAATGGCTGTAGTGACGCGGAATGCCCCATATGCAAAGCGAACGATTTTTTTTCAATAAACGCTATTCAATTTCGTTCAGGTTTACAACTTTATATGAAAGCCCCCTACTTTGTCAACACAGATTTTTTAAAAATAATATCGAATCAGAAAACAGAAAAAAAACGAGGAAGAAAAAAAAACAGTAAATCGTAAAATTGCTTACAGCAATTTTTTCCCGCTCAAAAAATTCTCCGAGCTAATTGGAAAAATTGTTGCTGTCTTTTTGTTTCTTTTTTGTTTTTGTTTTTTTATTTCTCGAAGAGCGGGTATAACCCAGGACTGACAATGAGTTTTCGGTACGATACGGTTTCGGATACAGGGTATCATCGGATTTCACTCGATCTTCTCTGTGAAATTTTTTCGACAAAAGATAATGCGTTGAATAATTCATGTAATTATATAAGAAAAAGTACAAACAAATGGAAAATACAATAAATTTATTCTATCCCCTTCAAAGTTATATACAGAACCGTAAATATTGCGTTAAATTACGCCAGCCGATATTCTTTTCTTCTTTATCGTTTTTTTTTTTTTTTTGATAGCTTTTTAGAAAATAGAAAAAGTTATTCTGATTCAAAAACGTTTCACAACCCTTACCCGTAGATCTCCCATTCGTACGAGTTATGGAAATGGTGAGTAAATCTGATCGCCAATTAAATCTAAGAGGGTGCCAAAATAAATCGAATCCTCTTCTTCTAGCTCTTTCGCTTTCATCGACAACGAGGTTTTCCATTTAATTAACACGCAAAACCTCACATAGTGTTACTAAAGTTCGTATAACTTGACCGGAACAAGTCGTGCGAAAATCTGTCTTCGTTCTCGGGCATTTTTGTTGGTTTTTTGGATCGCTGATTCCGAATCTGAGATTCAAAATTCCGAATTCCGCAAATTTCTGCAACTAATATCTTGAACATTTGAAGGATACGATTATTTATATTGGATCCGGAGTTTTGAATTCTGAAATTTAAACCTCGGATTCGGAATCAGCGAGCCGGAAAATCCCTGAGGACCAAGAGAGACCTTCGTACTATTTCTTCCGGTCAAGTTGTACGAAGATTGGTAACACGACGTAAGGTTTTGCGGGTTAATCAGATGGAAGACCTAATTGTCGATTGAGGAACCACTTAGACTTTAATTACAACGCTGCCATTCTAGGAGATTCATTATTTGACGTAATTCCAAAGGATTTTAAGGATAAAAGTGACGATTTATTTCCGCACGTCCAAGTCTATTACTTTAATCTGTTCGACCGAAAGTCTTTGCCTCTAGGATTGTAGAGTACAGCAATAGTAGCTGGAGTTGATATAGTAAATAGTTGTAGAACCAGAGCTTCCGTTTGTCTCTTTTGTACAGTGAGAAGGTCCGGGGGTAGGTTGTGGTCGGTATTAAGCGGGTCGTGTGAGTCCATCAAATTTAAAACTCAGAGCTTATCTGCGGGTCAGTTTTCGCCCGGCAATTTGTTTCCGAATAAAAGCAAAAACCGATTGCTCCCTTCGGAATGAAATTAAACGCCCGTTATCCTTGCCGGATCCCTTTGGATTCGGCGGGTCTCTCTCAACCCTCTGAATTTCACTCCCTTATTCCCACCCTCTAGTCGCCCTTCACTCGCTCTTCACCCTGTTCATAAAGCTGTTTCAAAATTTGTTAGATTCGCTTGAGGGATGGAAATGGAATCGAGTAGGTAAGTGTGCATCCGCCATCCGTTGTTAAATTCAACGGGAAAAGACAATTTATGAGGTTTAATTGAGCAGAGTTGTCATTTTTGTGAGCGCTGTTATTTCCTCAATGCTATCCCTGCACCTTCTCCTGTTATTTCGCCTTTGATATGCATCGTGGCTACACTGCACTCTGTACTACCTATAACACGGAAAATACCGAAACTTACTTTCTTTGTACTGTAACACGTTCGAATGTTTCTCGTGAATGACCACGCAGCGATAACAGGATTTTCTGAAAACAGAATGAAAAAAGCACCAAAGTTAATTACCAGCGTAGAATTTCACCGCAGATTGCGCGTTTTTTTTTTTTCTTTTTCTTTTCTAACCCAGACATCAAAAAACTCCGAAATATGTCTTACAGACGTTCTATGGACTGGATGTAGTATTTCGAACTTTTTTCTTCTCTGGTTATTTATCCGGCTATCAAATCGCGTACAGAACAATCTCGATAAGCATTGAATTCTGGTTTTAATCAATCTCTTCCATCACAGAAAAAAAGAAAAGAAAAAAATGGAATGGGATTGGATTCTCAGTGTGGGAATAGGGCCGAAATGTCTTGGAAAAATAGACACCTACGTTATAAACTTTCACCGGATTGATTTCACCTTATTGTTTTGAAAATGTCATAAAAATGATTGATCATTTTTTTCCCGGGATTGAATGCGGTCAAATTAATTATTGTCGAAATTTCAACAACGCGGGATTCGAATGTCTTCTCATTTTTTTTTTTTTCTTTCTTTTAATTTCAATATCGAAAATCACTCACTCGTTGACGAGGAGAAATTTGTCGCCTTCGTTGTGAAGACATCGTCCTTTGCTGGACAGGATACTCCTGGACACAGTGATAGGTTGACGTACACCGCTCTGGAACCAACTGCCCTCCCATCGCGATGGGAAAGTGCATTCTGTAAAATCAATAGAAGGGATTTAGTTGGTAACGTATTTGATGGAAACCTTTCGCAATTGTGCAATGTTCAATGTTCAATGTTCAATGTTTAATGTTCGACGTTCGATGTTCGATTTGCGTATAGGAAGCCTGGGTGCAGGCCAAAAATATTCAAATTACGAGTTCAATTTCTATCCTAATGGTTTTCTATCTCGCCAAGAACTTTACGATACACTCAAAATACTTTAGCACCGAGTAAACCCGCGTTCTTCTTTTTTTTTTTTAATCGGATATAAAAGCTCGAAATACTCGATTTGAACAGTTTTGAGAAAATTTGTCAACGTTTAAAGAAAAGATAAAAATAAAAAAATGGCAAGTTTAATTCGGGGTGGTCGATCCCAGAGTTCACGACTAAAACAGAAGACAAGGTCTTGCCTATAGCCATCTAAATTTGAACGATTGAACGTCACGCACTTGTCCGAAGCGAACGACTCTTCAGATCGAAAGAAAAGGTAAAACGGTTAAAAAAAAAAAAGTACCACGTAAACGTTGCAGCCACTGTTCATCTCCCATATAGAGTTCAGAGAGTTTAACCGTATAATTTATCACTGAAGATGATTGAACGCGCTGGATTATGGCCTGCGATGCAGTTGCGTATGTATAATGTGCATGTGTCTAGATCCTGGATTGAAAATTGAAATCTGACAACAGGATTATTTTTATTTTCCAATATAAAAACGGAACGATCCTGATTGCACGTACCACGTATCTACATACATACGCGTTGATACAATGATCGATTATTGTCGTTAAAAAACACTTTGCGTACCTATTGCTTTATGAAATGCAGAGGTAGCAATATCACTCACTTTTTGTCTGTGCGGATAATCTATCGATCGTATTGCAAATTGTTATAAGTATCGCGAGAATTCAGCTTTTATTTTTCTTACTTATTTTCCTTATTTTCTCATCGATCGTTGCATAATTTATGTTCGTTTGAAGCTGTATTTTTACTACCGATATAATCGCATCCATATGTATAGAGGGAAGTGATTGAATGTGGAACACGATCAAGTTTCAGATACATTTTTCCCGATGCTTCGCTGCTCTTGAATAAAAAGTGAGTATTAACCGATAGGGAAATCATTTGTGTTGGATAAATTATTCACGTAATTATCTATGAGAATTGATAAATCGGATCATTGAAGAAAATTGAACAATTTCTTAATCCCGGTGGGATTTCGTTTCCTATGAAAAAATTAAAGAATTTTCTGTACGGAACGAAGAATTAACCCGGTTTGCACATTTTTTTAGACTCATGCTCGGATTTTCAATGTTATTAGAATTCGCTAGGTTCAAAGTACCGAAATCGATTGGATTCCCGCTATTTTCCAAACGTCCGTTACACCAAACACCAATAACTCACGAAGTTTGAAATTTTTTCATCAACTACGACAGAAGATATTCCGCAGTCCATCAATCCGCGCTGGTCAATATTCGCGCAGTTTGCTTTATGTAATGAAATGGTGGAATTAAAAACAACCCAAACTGTAATTAATATAGAATTTGCGGTTATTGTGGCGCGGAATAAACGCAGCTACACATTCATTCATTCAACTATTTGTATACCGGGTTTTGTACACATTCATCTATTCGGAGGTAAATCTCTATTCATAGATAGAATATATATATAAAATCCATATGTACGCATATAACGATATTTTTCGTAATCAAAATTCCCCCTGTACCACCGCTCGTAAACTCCTACCCAGACTTCAACCCCTCGCATGGTTCCGCGGCCCAGTATACGTACCCTGTAACACCCTCTTACAGAACCACGGGAATCGAGTGTACGATTTGATCTTTCCAACCCGCGTTGGTGCAGTCGACGAGACGAGCCGACGAGACGCCCCAGGGGTCGTAGATATCCCGGGCCTCGTTACAACGAAATTTGTAACCGCGACACGCGGGTGTCACGCACTCCGGAGGGGACTAAAGGGACCGAAAGGGACATCCGAACGGCGACGCGTTACTGCGGAACCGATTTCTTCGACTTACCAACCCTTATATACGACTTTCCTACATTCTAGAATAACTTTCGTGTCCAGTTTACTATTCACTATCGCTTATATACTGACTTGGAATTACGATTTACTTATCAGTATAGGGAGCCCCCTATCTTATTAAATTGGTACAAAAATACCGTCGAAGTTTTCCTCGGATTTCATTCCCAGATATATTGAGACCATGAAACTATCATTTCCCCAACGCCATGTGAAAAGTTCGATTTTCCGTACTAATTTGCGTGCGCAAAACGTCGGATTTCCTAACGCATTTCGTAAGCGTGCGCAAAATGAAGTTCTCTTGCGCAAAATAAGATTCAAGTGCGAAAAAATTCTGTGCAAGTGTGAATTGGCACATTACGCAACGAGTGCGCGAAGAAGCCGATTCCCGCACTCGTCTTGTTTCGCGTTTCCAAGTAATGCGGGAATCGCCTGTTTCTCGCACTCGCGAGACATAAAATTTTGTTCGGGGAATACTTAACCGTGCGGATTTTCCAGAATATCATATTTTTCTGCTCGTCTGATTACACATCGTTCTGGGTAAACATGAATCACCGTTAAGGAGGAATTTCTGAAGGACCAAAATCTCACAGAAGAACTTTTCAATATGCCAGTTTTATCGTAATAGTTCACCAATAATAATTTCATGAAGTAAACCCAGACCGAGTCGGAGTGGAGATTTTAGTTTGGTCCTTCAAAAAATAAAGCGAAATCTTAATATCTGGAGGACACAGATGACTTTCATTTTCGACTACATTTTCGATTTCCATTTTCAGAAAAGGGAGCCTTTTTTGACAAGCCAAAAATGACTCGAGTGATCGGCTATTTTTTTCATAGGAATTTCGGAACTGTTCTCATACACAATTATGTGAACCGTTAAAAAAAAAAGTCGTCTGCTAATCTGACAGAGGTTTATTTCCTGAACAATTAGAGTTCATCGAAACTCTATAATTGAAGCAATGTTTGGTCCAACTTTTTACGCGAAATGCTTCAAGTCTGACTGCAGTTAATTAATTGGGAAAAAAAGGAAAAAATTCTTATGATTTGAATGAGGGAAGGAAACTTTTCATTGTCAGAGTCTTCGGACTTGTCGTATATCTGTACGGGTGTATTGTGGCTGTTATTCATTAGCCGTGGATATAAATTTACGTAAAAATCTTGTATACGTAACGTCGAATATTTAAGTCGTTGTTATTAGCCGTTGCGATCGTACCATTGCTGTACCCTGAAGAAAAGTTTAAATAATAAGCAGTCCCAGTTGAGTTGAAGCTATGGCCGTTAAAGTCGGGTGAATTTTTGATGAGAGAAATGGATCGTCGGGGTAGCAGCGTCGGCGGACGTCCGCGTCGGCGTCGGTCCGTCAGTCCGTAAGTCCGTTGGCCTAGTCTGTTCCATGGCCTCGAACGAGACGAGGCAAGCCGAGGCGAGGTATTGCTGCTGGGTTTTCAGAGCGAAGGAGTTTGAGGTTGAGGTTTAGGCTGGAGGTTGGGGTTTGGGGGTTGAGGGTTGAGTAAGGGGAGTGAAGAGAAGTGAAGAGAAGGGAAAACGGCTGACATTTTGACATTTGATACGGGGAAAAGTGGAAGACGTCGCGTCGCTGCGCTGTGCCACGGACTGCCTGTCACTTGTCAGAGTCAAAAGTTTTACAACATGAAGAAAAAAGAAAAAAAAAAAAAAAAGGAAAGAAAAGAAAAGAAAGAAAATTTCATATTTCGCGCTCACTTTTCTCTCTCGGACGATCGTACCGACGTTGATTGAATATTTTATCAGACCCCATACTACCGCTGCAGCTTGAGCGAAGAAGACTGTCTTCCACAGATTTGAATGTCCGATACATATGATGTAGCTTGGGGTTGATCGATTGATATCAAAAGACATAATGAATGATTTCAAGCCGATAAATTGGAAGGGGAAATCATTTCTCGATCTGACAGAAAGAGGCCGGGTTTAACTTTCCAATTCCGAAACTCATGTAAGAGGATCTCGATGAAAATGAACTATTCTTCGTCTTCCACATAATCCTGAGATCTAGATTTTCGGAACTTTTACCCGTCTGCGTTCCGGCCTTTCGGAATTATTTTAATGTTCTAAGCTCGAACGTTTCTGAAAATTCGGAATGGTCTTAAAAAAATTCGAAATTTTTACCGTTCAGAACTTTAACCCCGCCGGGCCCCGAAAATAATGATTGTGCAAGGTGCATTTTTGCTAGCTGAACATAGCTAACCATAATAGATGATTGATGCATTGGTACGAGAAACGGTAAACAGCAAAACCCTAAAAAGAAGATAAATGGCACTTTAATTATTCTGCTGACCTTTCCAGATTCCATAAAAAAAATTTCAACTTATCTCTGAATTGACTGGAGCCTGAATTTTAAGGCTGAAAAACAATAGACAACAGAAGAGTATGGCTCGATGAGCACTGGGGTACGAGGGCTGTTGAAAATTGTTAAGAAAATGGAGATTTTGCACTTAGCGAAATAGCCGAGCCAAGTGCTGTATCAATCAGAGTAACATTTATAGATTATTTTCACGCGCTTCGTCGCCCCAATCAATTTCTTAGGTAGAGAGAAAGAGGGAGTGAGGGTGAAAGTGGAGGAGCAGGAAAACCCCAAAAATTGTCGGGTGAAGGGGATGAAACGAGTCGCGGGGGTATAGCCGGGTATATACTTCTCCCGCGGGAAACGAGAGCCATTTTACGCGCCATTTCATTTCGTGACGTCGTCATCGAAAACAAACGAATCTTTGTGGCAAAAAAATGCCTCCGCCAAAAATCCCCCGTCCCTGACGACGACTGGTCGTCGTGCGTCGTGGTTTCCTCGTTTTATCTCCTTCGCGGTTCTCGATGCCTCGTAAATTTTTAAGAAGAGAGAGAAAAAAAAAAAAAGGAGAACGAAATTCGCTCAGCATTATTCGGGAGAAACGGAAAAAAAAAAAAAAAAATGAGAGAGAGAAAGAGAGAGTAAAGGAGAAATGGGTTACTTCCGCTGGTTAACACTCTTACTTTTACTCAATGTGAGAACACGCGTCACCGCGGGACCAAATCTCCACCAATTTTACACCCCGTTAATTCACGGGTGAAACTGCAATCAAGGGATGAATTGTTCTATAGTTCGGTATATCGATTGGGGCCGGGGCGAGGTTCGGAATTTTTAAAGTTCCAAACGGTTGAAGTTCACGATTCGTTCGATCGATTTAGAATTTTCGGAAACGATCAAGTCTAAACATTAAAATTGCGAAAATCCAACCCCCCAGAAGACTGAAAATTCGAAAAATTTGGGCTACTTCTAAGTAAGTGAAGACAAAAATGGTTCATTACAATCGATACCCTCTTCGCGGAAACCCATTTTATCTTACGATTTTGAAATTTTTTTTTCCAAATATTTCAAATTTCGGAGTTTTGGCCTTTCGCATTTTCAGCTTTTGGAATTTCTTTTCAAATCGGCTGTGCAGACTTTCGAGGAAATATCCTTCCTGAAAACCGCCAGTCAGTAATATAAAAATTGGAAATTTTCACCCCTAATAATTCACCATAAAAGACTTGATTAACGGTTCTATTGTCAACACCTTTGCGGTGGAGGTTGTTACCAATTATTATTTTTCCTTTTCTCTATAGACTGAAATTATAATTTTCCAATTTTTCTTCCACCGCATCATTTACGCCATCAGGAACTTTGTCCAATATTTAGTCAATTATATTCATCGCAAAGAATTCGCCGGTCTGATACCTGTCACTCGAGTTTATCAGCGATGATAATTATTCCCCCAGGTGTAATTATGTGGGAATATATATATATATATATATATATATTTTTCTATCAATTTTTTTATTTCATTTTCCATGAAGAGTTAAGCTGTAGCTTAATTTTAGTTAATTAGAATAATTTCATCGAAGGAATTAAACCTGAAGGCATATTTAACGGTATAAATTCCAGACTGAACGTTGTCCAATATTTTTCGCAACTCGTTCACTCCATCCCTAATTTATTTTTTTTCATGTCTTCACTCTTCATGAAAAATAAATCGTTCGATTCATTGCGTCTAGTACGGCGCTTCTGAAAACCCAAATTTCATCCTCAAGACAGATTTGTCAGGATTCACAATTTATCTTCACGCATAAATCTGTACATCTTTCAGCCATTTAATGAATCTAGATTAAAAATGAATGGCGAGTTAATAATAAGTACTTCATTCGTAATTAAATAAACGATTAAAATTTGGAAAATAATAAAATGCCTGATCGGTATAACAAAAATTATTTACCCACAGTGGGAGGTCTGAGAATGAATCAATTTTGTCGTAGTACCTGGGAGATATATACAGAGTGAGTTTTCTCTGGTATCGAATGAGGGAGGGGCTTATCAGCGCAAACGCTCCGCCTCTTTGTCTTCGCACTTGTTATCGTAGTATCGAGAAACCCTACTTTTATTTTCACGTGCCGTGAAAACCATCAGGAACCCCACTCCGTTATCACTATCCCAAATAAGATAATACCTGTTATAGACTCTGGACAAGGAGGGCTTAAAAGTGGGGTTTCTCGATGTTACGAAAACAAGTATGAATCGAAAGAGGCGGAGCATTTGCGACGATAAGCCCCTCCCTCATTCGATACCAGAGAAAACTCACCCTGTATATACAGGTACCGGCTTACGTTTAAGTTGTCGTATTATATTCCTTCGTTAAAAAGTATGATAAAAAAAAAAAAAATGGCATCTCTCTTCTCGTTATTAAAAGTAGAAAAATAAGGAAAGTAATAAAGAGAAAGAAAAGTTGAGGAAATAAGAGTCGGCAAAAATTATTTTGCATACACACCTTATACCTACAGTTATAGACGTGTACGTTATTCGTATTTCGGAATACTGAGAAGCGTTGATTTCAAATTCAATACTTTTGATTGGTTGAGCGGTATATTATGTTATTTAAGACTCAAGTTTTTCCATTATCTCGTATCCTTGGGGGTGTCTGTCTCGATGAAATCTTTAAAATACATCCGCGGATACGTAATATACAATATTGTATTCGCGAAGAAGCGAAGGGGTATGAATTTTTATTTTATTTTTTTCTCATCTTCTTCCTATTCTCTTTTTTCTTTATATTATCTCACTCTCTCTCTCTCTTTCTCTCTCTCTCTCTCTCTCTCTCTTTCTCCGAAGTGTTGTGAATAAATAAATAAGCACAAGCATGGAAATGCCCGGGCAGGGGCAAAAGCCCAACGTTGGGTGGTCCACGGGACGAGGAGTTGACAACTTCGAGAGCTCTTTCAATTTATCTCATCCCTAAGAGCCGTCTTTCTTCCTTTATTCCTTTATTCCTTTTTCGTCTTTCTCTCGTTTCTACGCTATCCTTTCCCATCTCTCTCTCTTTCTCTATCTCTCATTTTCTATCCCTATCTTATTCCCTCTTATTTTTCTCCCTTTATTCTCGTTTTCTCTTCGCGGAGAATATCCCTCGGAGTTCCAAGCGTACATATATACACCTACCTCTACTTTCTCGTAGCATTGCGGTCCAGATATTTATTACAATTCTGTCACGTCAGAGAAAACGAACGTCACCTCTTCCTGTACCCCTGCCTCCCTTTCTATCCCCCATATAAAAGAAGAGGCGAGAAATATTCAAATAATTTTCCATCCATTCCGCATATATATACTATATATATATATATATATATATATATATATATATATATTCATTTCTTTTATTATTTCATAACCGCACCCAGCAGCAACATCAGTCTCTTGACGTCTGGGAGCTCAAATTTTCATTTTTTATCGACTTATTGTCAAGCGGTTGCTTATACAATACACAGAGATCTAGATTTGGAGTAAATATGTACAAGTTTTCACGTCACAACCGAACTGAGAGCTATATACACATATATGGGTACATATACATGTGTAGTCGACAGATGATTGCTTCCTGAATCGATAAGGCATACCTGTAACCCAGCTGCGAGAGTAACGCGAATAATGGAAAAGCTGTACAAAATTTAGTGTTCCGTTTTTTTTTTTCTTTTTTGTTTTTTGTAACGCGGTATGCCAGAGCCACAATTAACATATACATCTATAAATATATATATATTTATATACATACACCTGTATACGTTACACGTCCGTCAGCTGATAACCGGAAAACCAATGTGCAAACCATTTGGAATTTCTGATGCAGGAATTAAGCAGACAGGATCACTAGCTCAAGATATAGAAGAGAGAGAAAATCGCGTTTTCGTTTCGGCTTTGAATAACTGATCTAATGAAATAGTGAAAGTCGTGTGTTACCTTTTTCAATAAACATTGAAGAGATGGATGCATGATAAGGGCATATGGCGAAATACTAAGTTTTTAGATTAATGAGAAAAACGAACTATCCATTCGGTTATGCATATTTCGAGACGATCTTTTTGAGAGGTATACTCCATCGCGATACTAACTAGACCTTTCAGGATTTGAGTGATTTTTAGAAATATAAATCCAAGAATTTAAGTGTAACAAAGAAGTTAAAAATTTATATAAGGTTCTTCGAAACGATTTTGGAGAAATTTTTGTACAGAAATACTCCGAATATGAGGTAATATCGCGGTTTTAAAGCTGGGCGGTTCGGATGAAATTTTGTTGGTTCGTACTCCTTGAGGCACCGAGCTTTTTCGACAAATAACACACGATTCAGGAGTTCGATGCAATAAGGGTAGAGGCACAGTGAAATATCACTTTTTGAGGTAATTGAAAAAAACGCACCATTTATTCGGCTATGGATATTTCGAAGCGATCTTTTCCACAGGCACGTTCCGTCGCGATACCAACTAGACCTTATGTCGACTGCGGAAGCAAATGTCACTGATTGATCAAAATGAATTGTAGAAATATGAGCCGCATGCCCTTATTGCAAAAAAATGTATAGAACTGAAACATTTCGCATCCAATACGTTGGAAAATCATAGAACTGCTACTATTCACGAAGGATAGTGCATCGCAAATCCAAACACTGGCATAATTTTGATCTCCACGAGTCAGATTTTGGGAAATCGTATAGTAACAGAGGTCAGAAATCAGTTTCGGAATAAATATCGTGGTATCGTTCAATCGGGCTTTACACATATGTTTTCAACCAATTCATCGAAATTGATCACTACACCCAGAAAAAAAAGTGTCTTGAATCAAGTCAGTTGAGGATTGGTTCAAGTATGAAACTACTTGTTTCAAGTAGTATAGTCATTTCTCCCATCGTCCCGAAATCCAGACTTGTCATGAGTGGAAAATGGTCTGAATTCAAGAAATAAGGCCTCAAGTCACAAACTACGAACTTTCGAGTTCTAACCGAAAAAAAGACTTGATTCACCCAGAAAACCGACGTGTTTCAAGTAGCATGACTAATTGTCCTTCGGATCAAGTAGAGAGAAAATGTTTGAATCAAGTCGAACCCAACTTGGATTTAGTCGGGATTTTGATTTGACATTTTTGAAACAGGCACGATTCAAGCTGTCTATAGTGGCTTGAATTGTGTCGACTCCCGACTTCATTCATCCCGTTTCATATCAAGTCACTCTTTCTCCGGGTGTAACTATATATATATATATATAGTCGTTGGATATCGGTCTGACGTATACAGATTTAATCATATGCCCTTATTGCGAAGATCTCAGTAAAGGCTGATTTCAAAGTGTTCTTGAGCCTCGAGTAGGTGTGCCGCATTCTCGTTAATTATCCTTCAGATTATCGCAATAAGGGCTCTCCTGTAAGGCATATAGATATTTGTGTCGTTTGCGAACCCGGTGTAGAACCTCGGAGTAGGTACATTAAGATAAATCCTATACCCGCCGTATATCTAGAGTATTCTATAATGATCGAGGGCCTATCTTGATTCAGGATCCTCCCTTGTTATTGGAGATAAGAAGAATTGATTTGTATGTACCAAAGTTTTGGAGTTCGTGAGGCAGCATAAATATAGAGATCAACTATTCGGATTATGGGAATCGCTGTGTCTAGACTCTGATTTCGAGTTATTAGTCGCATTATTGGTTAATTTTTTCGATTTTTTTTCTTAGGTAGAACAAAGTTTGAAAATAAATTGGCTGACTTATTAACTCGGCGATTAAATATCGCGAGTAGAACAAAGGCCCCCCCCCCCTCCCCCCCTCCTGCCAAAAAAAAAAGAGAAGAAATTTCATTTAATTTTGTGTATCTTAAAATTCTATGAAATTGAAAGAAAAAGTTGAGTTGATTAGGGCTTACGTAGCGCGAAACTGGGGAGGCATGTAAAAAAAAAAAAAAAAATATATGGAACGATAAAAAAGAGATGTATCCGTATCCCTTATAGCGTCGTGAAAATTCTGCGAAAAGGTTCTCTCCACATCTTCACCAAGTGGAAGGAAAAATATTAAACGAGATTCCCTATTATAACAGAAAACCATGTTTGGTTATACTAACTACTACACTCACGAGTAAAGCTTTCGTATATTTTATTGACACTTCTGAAAAGCTATACCAAAATGTTCTGTCCCCATGCCCGTGGGCCCCTATAGCTGGTCTACGCTTGTACCGAAAGTCGTAATCTCAAGTAGTTCGCGGGGGGGAACAGATCACGAGGCGCCATCTTGCATTATCATATCTCTCTGTCTGGCCGCTCGTTGTTTTTATTGTTTCTTTTATCTGAAACCCCTGTCCCCTGACTTTACCCTCTTATACCCTCCAGCCGCGTATTCTTTTGGCTCTCGAAATGGTCCCGCTTATACATTCTCTCTTCCCCATAGCGTCTAGTACCAATCAACGAAACTTTTCTCCTTATACCTGCGCTCAGAATACAGCTGGGGGTCTTAGGACCACGAATTTTTTACATTTATAAAATACATTCATGTAATAAAAATGACGCCTTTAACAGGAATTCCATATCGTAAATACTTCACAAATTTAAATGTCTTATTCAAGGGTTGAAATATTTTTTATTTCTCTAGTTCAAGCGGCCATATTTTGAGGGTAGATACCTTGCGGAATTCTAAGAATAAATTTCCTTTATCAAAATTTCGAGGGCACAGTAGTTTACGAGCTACGGAAGATCTTAGTTTATCGATCACGGAACCTACAGGTAACGCAGACGGCGCTGCGCATGAACGGAAGTTGCGCGGTGTCTTGGCTATCTGACCCATACGCTCTGCGGTTGGTCAACTAAGATCTTCCGTAACTCGGAAACTATTGGTCCCTCGAATTTTCGGTAAAGGAAATTTAGTCTTAGATTTTCACGGGGAATCTACCCTCAAAATATGGGCCATTCATCCTGAATCAACCGGTATATTAGTTTATGAAAATTCCGAAATGATTTCTGTAATAATTAAATTAATCTGATGTCATAGAAGGACGAGATCTAATGAGAGTATTTTTGCCGTTGCGTTTCACCACGAATTAGAAACTGACGTATAATTACTGGAAATACTGTCAAATACGTGAATAATTTCCGGTAGAAGCGAACGGTAAAATTAAACTAGGTATGAAAATAGTTCATGCCCATCACCCGAATCGAAAATCCTGTAAATTTCGGGTTCTTTAATCTCTCCGTTTTAGAAATAATTCGGCAAGTTTGTCGGACAGACCCTCTATCTTTCAAAAAGCGATTTTCCGAAAACTAGAAGCTCGCGAACGTAGAAACGAAAAAAATCGTTTCTGACCGATACCAATAATTTTCTTATCACCTTGTTAAAAAATTGAAAATAAAATTCGGTTCGATACACCTTTATTAGCATTATACATAGATAACCTTTTTCGCCCAAAATTCGTTTGAAAAAAACTGTATGAGTTGGGTTGGGACTTAGGCGGTTATGCATGGGATTCCCGAAGGACCTAGCATCGTATCATATAGAGCCTGAGAGCCGCAGCCTGCAGGGATAGAACGGTATATATACATGCGTATATATGTTACACACATACATACATGCATATATACATACATATATATATAGTGGGAAAAAGCGCGAGCGAAATATCGCAGTAAATAATAAATGGTATCACGAGAGACACGCGAAAGCGGCGTAACCCCGAAAGCGAAAAGAGCTTCGAACGATTGTTTTCTATTATTTATTTACATACCCATGTACTCATATACACCAACAGAATATATACCTACAATCAATACCTCGTGTATATATATATTGTATTTTTTATTTTTATTTTTTTCGTTTTTTCTCTTTGTAAATTTTTTTCTTCTCCTATGTTTAAATTCGACATCGTCAATTGTAATCGTCGAATTAACTGGGTCGCTGAGCACCTACCTACCTCTCTCTACGTTCCTTCTCGTCTTTTCGTTTCATAGCAGCTAGTAGCTTTGTCCCTACTGTTGTGGAAGGGCGGTAGTATAAAACGAGTGGGGTAAAGGCAAGGCAAAGCAAGTCGAGGCAATGCAGGGCAGGCAGCGGTCTCGTTTAGCCTAAATGCTGATTTGAATAACGAAATACAAAGCTGGGAATAGCTTCTCTCTCCCATAGATCAATACCCATACCAAAATCCTACATATAGATAGACCAAGGACTTAACGTCGTATATACATGTCTATATAGGTATAAATACGTGAATACAGCAAGAAATTCATCCAGCCATATATAAATATTAAATATATATATATATACATGTATATATTTAGATGTATAAATACATATGACGCACGGTTAGATGTGTGTGCATCAGAATCTACATATATACATGTATATAAATTTGGGGTATACTACATATAGCCGTGGGAGTCTCATCTCAGAGATGGAATATTTAAGGGAGTAGCACGCTTCTAACCAAGTTGCGTCGAATCTGAAATTCCGTATTGTGAGTGTGTACAACCATCGTGCGTGTTTCTCGCTTGCTTTCTGGCTTTATACGGGTTTTGAATTATTGTCGCTGTTCTGATATACAATTCGTATATATGAAATTCGGTATCAAACGAGACGTCTTAGTCGAAATTTCGAGACATTTTCTTGACGAAGAGCTGCAGATCATTTCGATAAACGGGTTGAAATATCGATCGATAAGTTACCGATCGGTAGCATCGATGTAATCGCGATTTAAAACAGAGAAATAAAAACACAAATTTGACATTGCATCGAGTACCGGACTCGATGAAGAGGACAGTGAAAATAAGAAGGAGACTGAGGCGTCTCGTTTGCAAATATTCTGTTGAAAAGAAGTCACAGATAATTTCAATAAATGGGTTAAAATGTCGGTCGGTAAGTTACCGATCGCTGGGATCAAGAATCGTGATTTAAAACCGAGAGATAAATAGAAAAATTCTCTATCAGATTGGGTCGGATTCGACGCATAGGATAGTGAAGATATGGAGGCGACGAAGATGTCTCGTTTGCAAATATTTCGTCGAATAAAAGCCGTAGATCATTTAAATGAACAGGTTAAAATATCGATCGATAACTGAGATCGAGAAACGATCGGTAAAATCGTGGAATACGATCTAAAACAGAGAATTAAAGCTTAAAATAAAGTAGGACCCGACAAATAGCACGATAAATATAGGGAGAAGAAGGCGAAGGGAAGAGGAAAAGTGGTATAGGAAAGGGTGAGGAAGGGCTAAAAAGTTCTTCGCTCCCCTACGTCCGATCGAGCAGAACGCAACCGGCTTAGTACTTGAAATAATCTCATTTCGAGCGCATCTAATCCGCTTCCCAAAAGCTCCTACCGTTCCGTGACCGTCTGAATCTGCGATTCAGGAGAGAGAAAAATACAAAATAACAGTAAAAAAAAGAGAAAAAACCCCGGGAAGGAAGGAAGGAAGGAGAATCAAAAAACGGATGAAAAGAAGAAAAAAACAAAAAAACAAAATCGCTGCGGAAGCTGTAAGTCTATATCTATCGCGCGGTACACTTCGGTACATAAATGGCGGTGGTTCATGTAAAAGATATACCTACCCTATACCTATGTATCCGAGGCATATATCTCTCTATATTATATGTATACATATATATGAGACTTTATAAGAAATAAGAATTTGGCTTTTGTACGGATGAGCAAACCGGCAGTGGTGGTGCATCGACGTCGAGCTCGGGGCACTGAGACGAAGATAAAATGTTTAGGAAACTGCTTACTCGATGGAAAAAAAAGGAAAAAATGGGGAAAAAAAAGAAATGAGAATAAAGTAGTTTAGGGTAGAGTAGAGCGCAGGCAACTGTCCAGGAGAGTTTTACCAGGGTACTGCAGGGAACCACCTCACTTGATGTAATTTAAAGTGTTCACTGGATAAGGAAAAGTGGGCTTGCGAAGCCAGCGTTGCAGGTCCATTTACAAAATGAAACAGACTATTTCATCTTATTGTCAAGAAGCGAGATCCTGGCTACTTTACGAATTGTACCCCCCTCCGCCGTGTGGGTCATTCGAGAGAGAAAGAGAGAGCGAGAGAAGAAAAACCTTCTTTCTCTTTCATGTATACCAATGCTGATTCAATATTTCCTCCTTTCTGAAACTTGTGCGCTTCGCAGCTCTGCGCCTGCATCCTTTAGGACCCGGTTCTCTGATTGTTTGCGACGCTATGCACTGCGCCTTTCGTCATTGATTGAAAAATGTTTCAGTACTGCAATCCTTTCTATTCTTGGTATAACATCGATTACTCCTCAATGCTCGTCTCAATTCAAAAAATTTTACCATTCTATGTATGTAATACATACCGTGACCTTCTCTGGGTCCGGAACGCCAGGGATACCAACTCAAAACTTGTTAGCAGCAGTTTAGTAACTCACTAGATTTTCCTAGTAAAATCACTAAAAATCTAGTGATTTCTAGTGATTTAACTAGAAGAGTTTTTGGTTGGTATCCCTGGCGTTCCGCATCTAGAGAACCTCACGGTATACGTTACATACGGAGATATATTTACGAGTTGATAAATCAGGAATCGATTCTCCGTTATCATAAATGTCTTGAAATGAAAATATGAAGAAATAAAAAATATAGCGTCAATCTGTAGTCGAGAATTGAAACGAAAAATCGAATCAGCTGAAAGCTTCGACAGATTTAATCGGGATATAATTTTCTAAATTTGCATTTTATACCCTGAAGAGAGGAAAGCTGGTTACCATTCATGGTTAACACGAGATTTTCGATTGGGGTTTGCCTAGGGCGTGAAAAAAATGAGTAAAAAAATTGATGAACACGTGGATGGAGATACGCGAGGAGCACGATCACCTGTAACCTGAAACGTTTCACTTAGAAAATCAGGGGACGTAAGTGAGAGGTGTGACGAAATACTATTTTTTTTTTTTTTTTTTTTTTTATGAGGAAAAAGTTTTGAAACTGATCCAGAAAAAACGAGGAGAAAAATATATAGAGAAAAAAAAAAACTTGTCTCGTTGGCAGTGCGGGCGTACTGAGATTTTCCTTATACAGTGATAAACGTCGGGTAAAACGCGAGTCGAAAAATAAATATGTAAATTAAAGTAAAAAGCAAGGAATATGAGAACAAAAAGGAGAAAAGCAAGAAAAATAAGAGAGGAAAAAAAAAAAATAATATTAAATAAAAAAAAATGAACGAAATGGAATAAAATAAAATAAAATGCGGAAAAAGCTGGGGACAAAAAATGTCATTCAAGCTAAACGAGCTGTAAGAAATCCTGAAAGGCTTTTACTGTATTTCAGAAACTTTGTTAACAACTCTCGGGTCACTGAATATTTCATATTTATATTTAATTAAAACAAATACTTGAGAAATTAGCCTAATCCTTGCCACTTAAGCGAAACGAACCCCTCGCTGCAGTAACTTGACGCCAAGACGGGTCCGCGAGCTTAAACCAGCTACTCCGAATTCTGTCTTGAAAATTTGGCAAAAATATCTAATCCGCAAAGCGGACGAATATTTTACGTCCTTCTCGTCTTTTGCGGCTATAATCCTCGAACCTTTTTAATATATTTTACGCGGAATTAGACGGCGATTTATATATATATATTTTTTTTTTTTCTGTATCTTTTTCTTTTGCTTCTTGGTTACTGAATTATTTAACCAAGTTCGATACGGAGCTTGAGTCTATACCATATTATATCTATAGGTATACCTCACGTCGATCCATCACTGCTAAGTTCATCAATTGACTACGGGTTTACCTATGAATTTGTTATTCGGTATATTTTCATGACGAAAGGGTGGGATTTTATACAATTGCTCAGAATCCCCCAGACTAGACGAGATTAATCTGAAAAAAAATTAGATATGGAAGAAAGGCAATTTGGTCCGATGATTGGGGGTCGGATTAAAATTGCGAATTCGTTTGAGACGATCCAAGTCAATTTTCAGAAACTCCGAAAGTCCAGAGCCCCGAAAGCTCAAGAATCAAAAAATCTCGGTCTATCTTTCAGGATGTGAAGACAGGAGATATGGCTCATTCTTATCGAGGCCCTCGTTACGGAAATGAAATTTTTTTGAAGCGCCTATGTAGACTTCTTTGGGGGAAAAACCCTTTCCAAAAAATCTGAGTTGGTAACATTGAAATTCGGAATTCTTACCGTTCGAGACTTTTCGAATTCGGAACTTAAACCTTGCCTCAATATCTGATTGCGAAAGGTTGCATATGCGATATTATTTCCGTTGAATTTAGAGTTCTAAATGTACGTACTGCAGTGAAGCGTGGAGGGTAATGGATTCGATTCGTCTATCTATCACTTAGCGCTCGCATTAGTGTCTGAAAGTTTCCCTCCCAGCCCTGGGGACTCTTCGGTCAATAGCTACGCTCCTGCCAGTACAAACTGACGTATGGCTCGTGATCGAAGTAGCTGTACACAAAAAGGGAATTTTCTAAACCCCTTGGGGAACAGGTGCGGCAGATGTCTCTCGTCGGTCGGGAAAAATTGTAAAAAATATAAGAGAAACAAAAAAAAAAAAAAAAAAGTAAGAAATAAAAAAAATCTACAAGGAAGAAGAAGAAGGAAGCGAAAGCGGAAGATCCTGATTCTCATTTCTCCTCTAGCTACTCCTCATCCCATCACAATAACCGGTGCAACCGACGGTATACACGGTTTTCCCGCACGGAACGGAAACCATCTTCGGAGATATTTGACAAACAGACGGATCACATCCCTGATATTGCCATCGATATATATGTAAAGGATGATTAAAGTTCATACTGTGAAAAACAAGGGTATTTTTCCAGTTTTCAATGGTAAATAACAATCGAGGAATCCATATGATACCAAATTTACATACACATGCTAGACTGGTTAAAAAAAATCGACTGTACTTTTTTTTTCCAAAGTCACGTGTTTTACAGTTGAAGGAAGAGGAAATGAGACGCCAGTTAAAATTTGAGCCCCCAATATTAATATTTCGGGGTTCCTGAACGCAGTTTTTCATTTTCCATTTGATTAACATGGGGATTTTTTTTTAAATTATTCCTAAATTTTGTAGCTCAGTAACGCGGCAATGTACATAAAAGTCCGATACATATTTTATAGGAAATTGATTTCTCTACAAAAAAGGTCTCTTGTCATTTTTCGATTACTCCGCTCTTTCAAAAGTTATTCAAGGTTAAAGTTCAACTTTAACCTTGTATAATAAAAAGGTGTATTTCGGTTGGGTGAATTTTTCACCCAAAATTTATATTTATACAATGACGGTTTCGGAAAAAGATAAAAACCGATCGAAGAAATGTGAAAGATTTAGCTGAATTTCTTCGTAATTTTCGGAGCCATCGAGTTTTTTTGAAATTTAACGCGCGCGGGGTAGAACAGTGTGAAATTTGATTCCGGTTGAATCGCGTTTTACTATAAACAGCATATACATTTAATGAGGTAAAAATTTTCCAAGCCGCATTAGAAATATCAAAATTGTAAATAATTCTTCTGCGTTTTATCGTCATTATAAAACGATCGATAAGTTACCGACGTGGTATCGTTGTTCGGAAATGAGTTTTATGGAAAAGTCGCCAAAAAGGAAATGAAGTTGGGTTCGTTTTGAGGGTAGAGCTATAATACGGATCGTGAATCACCCCCGTTTAATATATCTATAGACAGATGTGGGGCCTGATAACGTCCGGCAAAGGTGTCCTAAGCTTATCTTATAATATACCTACCGGGTGTACCCAGATAATTACGCGTTTTAATTATTTAATTAATCCTGACGACGTTTTGGTGTTTTATCTAGATGCTCGTTAGCGAGAAGCCCAGAAATTCTGCCGCCGTAGGCCACACCTGCGCTTGCCTTCCTTTATTACGGACACTAAAGTCGAATAATTAGTATAATAAAAATAGTCGAAATTATAGCCGTATGAAAACGACACGTTCATTTCGAATCTACGTGAGAGCATGAATCAATAAATTAAACATCTTTAGTCAATTGAAAAAAAAGACCGAAGGATCGATCAAAATAATGCAAATTTTTGTATTTCTCGACTGTCTTGGCAAAAATAAGAATACTAGAGCGAATAAAGTTCGATTGTATACCGTGCGTTTTCGCGGAAGCGCACCATGCTTGATTGCCGAAGATACTCGAACGCTAGAGATATGCAAACCAACATACATTCTACAGCTTTTGTTATTCTAAGGCTTGACGACGAGCTGTCTGCTGCTATCTTTGCGTACGTTCATGGTGCGCTTCCGCGAAAACGCACGGTATATGCGAAGGAAGTTTATCTCATTAATCTCATTATTTATCGCCTCCTGATATATATCGGGCATTCCATGTCAAAACGAAGACGGTTTAACCGATGGGACGCCGATATTTTCCAAATTTTTTATTTCCCGTTACATTTAAAGACCGAAACCTACATACCAAAGCATTTTGAATTCGAGCCTTCGTTTTCCATTTACGGACATCTGGAAATTTGCTTGATTTACAAATGTGAAAATTAAAAAAAAAAAAAAAAATTCTCAGTGATAGCTTATTCTAGGAAAAAAATATATGCGACACGAAATGTCCGATTTGAACTGTACTTTCCATGGGAATTGTTATTGAATTTCTTGTGTCAACGGATTTGAAGTGTCTCAGAAAATAAACATAAAATTTCGATTTATATATATATTATATATATCATATAGATTGTTTTACGTATTAAAATTGCAACGGCGTATAGTGAGCCAGTAAGGAAAGCCGACGTGTCCCCTATCCAAAGTCCCCCAATAAATTTCCCAGCGGTAGGAGTTGTGAAATACTGCGATAGGACAGCGTAAATCACCGGCCAATAACGAACCACCAAAAATTTTTATCCACCTGGAAAAGCTTTCGCGTTCAACGCCGTTCTAACACCGAGTGATTAATCGACAAAAAAAAAACTGTCAAAAAACAGCGAAGACAAAAAAAAAAACAGGAAAAAAGAAAATGCTCGGAATTTTCATTCCTTACTTATTCTATTGAATTATTGAATTGCTTATCTTCCGATTTTTATTCAACCGAAGAGCTACAATACGCGGGATTGTAATTAATGAAAAAATGTAATTTTTTATGCCTCGTGAGCCGCGAGGTGACGATTTTTAAATCCTAATCTTATTTTTTCACGCCAAAGTGTTTTTTCCACGATTTTATACGCGAGGATGTAAAGGGGCTGACCCTGCAACAGGGTTTATATTTTTGTTGAAAAGAAAATTTGGAGAGTGTCAACGAGCAACAATACGGGAATAAGTACCGTGCGCAATACGAAGGGTGGATAATGGCGTCGAAATGGAAAGCCGTAAAGCGGCGAACAAACCCACTCCCGGGCTCTGGTCTCGTTAACAGCGGTTTTCCCGCTACGTTCGCCCTTTGTTTCTCGTACGCCGTGCCGACATCGAAAGAGATTTCCAAGGCTGATGTTACCGTGATCCCAGCTGCTAGCTGTTCTCTCAAATAGACCAACTTTCAAACTCGAGAGAGCAAAAATTCGTACCCGCATATGTAACGGCCAAATGATTACACACGGTATATTAAAAATCGAGCGGATCGCTCGTTTCAACCGCAAAATTTTCGCCCGTTCATATATACGTATAAATATACTAGGGTGGCCCTTAAAACGGGTCTTTTCGAATTTGATTCCTCCGTGTGGCTCAATTGGTTCCAAATAAATGAGATAAAAGTTCTGCCAAAGGATTTGCCTTAATTTTGATACTACGCGGTGCTGGTAAGCTCGTTCTCTTTCCCATTCGAATAACATGGGATTTTAGTCTAAGTTTGTTTATTTTTTTTTTTTCTGAGCCTGCTGAGTGTTTGAAGAATCTTATGAGCACGGTGAGGTGACTTTTGGGGTCACTGAATCCAAATTTAATGACAGAATTTCAAAACTCCCAATGGCAGATCCGATATGGCTGATAAAAGCTTGAAAATGAGTATCCTTGGTTTTGGGGGTCGCTGAATCCAAATTTAACAACAGAATTTCCAAATTCAAAATGGCGGTATCATTTGGCGACTTAGCGATAGAAGAGATATTGAAATCGGTGGAGAAATGAATTTTGATCATTTTAGCGAATCTTTACGTCTCTGGACTCGTTTTGTAGTATCCGAAAAGCTCGTCGAATTATCTCAGACACGACGATATGGAAAAGTCTGGAGGATTTTTCACTCAGATGATGGGCACGAAAAATTGCCATATCTCGTTTAATCTGGCCGTTCGTTTTTACCGGAAAAAATGGACTTTGATTTTTTATTGAATCCTTAACATTTTTGATAGCGTTTTCAGGGGAAAAAAATTACCGTAAAAAATACGGTTTTCATATCTTGGTTTCCTCTTTCGTTGCAAGAGGTAGACTTTTCACTTTTCACTATCTTCAAACCACGTTTAATAAATTGGCGGATGTGGTTGAGATCGAAACCCCAGGATGTCTTCAACGCTGGTTAAAATTTCACATATCTAAAACAGTGGATATACATGACAATATGGCGAGAAGGGTGACTTAGTTTCTGGACCCTATTCATTAGGTACCCAATGTCCGATGATTAAGCGCTGTCGCATAGCTGGGTAGATTGTCCGAGATTTAATTACCTTGTGGTGTACGAGCTGGGGTGCTATAATATATATATATATATATACATATAATATATATATATATATGCTATATGCGATGACCTGTAATATATAACAATAATGAACGTGTCTACGTCGACGTCTCGGATAGTACATAAGAAACAGAAGTAGTTTAAAGCTGTCCTGAGTCAGTTCTGTCTTTTGTTTCATTTTGTTCTCTTCTTCAGCTTCTATTTGTTTCCATTACCTCCTTTACTTTACTTTTACTTTTTATTTTTTCTTTTCTCTTTTTTTTTCTTCTTCTTTCACTTCGAACGAATGAACCAGCAGGACGGTTCCTACCTATTATTAGTCCTAATAGACCATATGTTACGGCGCCCTGTCTCTACGACCGACTCGCCTGGGTGGTACGACGACGAAAACGAGGCGACATCCAGGAAAGAACAACTTGATGGCGTCAGCGTCAGCCTCGACGTCGGCGTCGGCATAGGCCATTGACCATTTCACTCTCTCACCCCATAATTGCATATTGTAATTAAACGCTTTTACTCAGGTCTCAAGTTAAACTCACAATCATTTCGGTTAGTTCATCGGTTTCAACCGAAAGAGATTTAATCTCGAAATTTAACACATTTTCGAGAATTTTTTTGCGAGAATTCTAGGCTCTTATTCTACGTAATATCAGCTACAAATATTGATATCGAAGATCATAGTATCTTACATCGTGTGACTACCGGAATAGATTGAAGTTAACTCTGTAAAAATGACATAGGATAGCTGTTGACTCAATAACTAACCAACCATTAGTCCGATCGATCTATAATTTTTTCTTCACACAGTTCTCGCTCGTAGTTCCAACGCGAACTAGAATTTTTTGAAAATGTTCGTTCGTTTTGCCCGAAAAAAATGTGAGAAAATTCAAATTTTTCTAGTTTTCAGTAAACGGATTTTGAAAATCTTGAAATGTGTGAAAAATTAAATATTTTTTGATAATCTTAGTCCGCGTCAGAATCACATCAATATTGAGTAGGCCCACGGAGTTGGACCCAGTTTGGACTAAAACTGACACCGAAATTAAGTCACCAGTTAACCTGTGTCATTTTTTCAGAGTTCATTTCAATCTATGCTGGTGGCGACATGATGTAAGCTGAGAGGGTATCTATCATGGCGATTTGTCGGTGATATTGCGAAGAATAAACAGCCAAAAGATGATACCTGTGTATTAATTACCTTAGTTGTGGCAATCCCCGAAAGTGTGTCGTAAGTTTTTTACAACTTGTACCCCAGCTCAAGGGATTCACAGTAAGAAATTTTAGTGTAAAATAAAAGAATGAAAAACTCCATACAGCTAGATGTATACGTAATTATTTTTACCACTCCAAAAATATTCCCGACAGTCCCTGTCATAGCCCGAGACATCCGGCGTATATCATTCCTAAATACGCCTTCTTCCTTGAAACTATAGTAGGAGTTGTAGCAGCATCAACTAGTAGATGAGAGCACTGGTTTCCTATTAACGACGCAGAATCTTTCTGGCTATAGTAGGTGGGTATAGCTAAAGTATATCTGCTCTGGGTAGGTATCCACTGGCATGAAGAACCGAGCTAAAGAAAACTTATTATCCGAAACTTTTTCGAATGATTTATACGACCCTCCGCCTAGCAGAATATATAGAGCGATAAATCTCTGAGGTTTCTCGCTCGTTCGCTGCTGCTACTGCTGCTGCTGCTGCTGCTGCTGCTGCTGCTGCTGCTGCTGCTACAGAGTCGTATACCACATATACAAACGAACCAAGTGAGTCGCCAGATATTAATTACTCGATATATAAGTCGTCGAGTAGCCAAGTAGTGCCCACTACCACGGAGAAGAATTTTATTATTATTATTACGAAGAGGAGGAAAGAGACTGGTGCCATAAAAATTCCCAATTCCAGTATGTATACGGGAAATTTTTATATCAAACCGCAAAAAAATTTGCGTTGAAATAGTGTGCTTATCACGAAACACAATTCTATAGTGATTTTGAAAACATATGTAATGGGCAATTAAACGATGAAATAGTATTTATTCCGTACCTAATTTCTGACCTCTGTTACTATACGATTTCCAAAAATCTGATTCGTGGAAGTAAAAATTATGTGCTTGGATTTGCGACGCACTATTCTTCGTGAATAGTAGCAGTTCTATGATTTTCCAAAGTATTGGACGCGAAATGTTTTAGTTATATGAATTTTTTTGCAATAAGGGCATACGGCTCATATTTCTACAATTCATTTTGATCAATCAGTGACATTTGCTTCCGCAGTCGACATAAGGTCTAGTTGGTATCGCGACAGAACGTGCCGGTGGAAAAGATCGCTTCGAAATATCCATAGCCGAATGGATGGTGCGTTTTTTTTCAATTACCTCAAAAAGTGATACTTCGCTATGCCTCTACCCTTATTTCATCGAACTCCTCGAACGTGTGTTATTTGTCGAAAAAGCTTGGTGCCTCAATAAGGAGTACGAACCAAGAAAATTTCATCCGAACCGCCCAGCTTTAAAATCGCGATATCACCTCCTATTCGGCGAATTTTTGTAAAAAAAATGTCTCCAAAATCATTGCGGAGAAGTAATAAGTGTCGAACTTTCTCGTTACACTTAAATTCTCGGATTCATATTTCTACAAGTTACTGAAAGTCCGTCTCGCTTTGGGTTTAAATGAGAAATAATCTGAATAGTAAAACATATCCATTTCTCCTGCGATATTTATACGACCGTCTCATCATTATTCGCGCTAACTTTTTCCAATTTATTTAAGGAGTCGGTATCGTGCCGAATAGAATATCGAGAGAGGGAAAAATTCCATGGAACTATATTTCAAACTTGCAATGGTCGAGTCCTCTCTGTATGCGAGTAGACGGTAAAATTCCTGTCGTTTTTTCTCCCGGGCACTTGTCCAAGAATATATAGTATACGGAAATATATACGTATATGATACGACGGGTGACAATGAGCAGCAGAAAAGCTCGAGTGTCTGGGAATTCAAAAGCCGGCAAGAATAGAGATACAGTTATTTTCTGAATTTTTTTAAAATTTGATCCCACAGCTGCCACATAGAAGTTACAAACTCTCCATGAGGTTTCTACGTTCGTTATGTCTTATGTTATTTGGTGTTAAAATCGTTTTACGAAATTCAGATACTTGCTAGGATCTCGCGTTCCATTTCAAGTTTTGACGCTCTCTTATAAACACTTCCTCGCTCGAGTATCTTTGCCGACATTTATTTAACGGCAATCTATAAAAGTATCGTAAAACTTCCTTAAAACATACCGCGGCAGTAAACTACTTTGCTCCTAGTTGATACACCGTCTACTCAAGTTCTTCTCACTTTTTATTTTCCCTTATACATATACGTGGATACTCATGGTTCTGTTTCATCGCTGTACTAACTTCCGTACTTTCTTATATTTATACTTCTACACATAGGAAATAAATAAACTTCAACCTGTACACCGACAGTCAAAATTAATTCTCAGACTTTTCATACCGCCTAATTGAAAACCATATACCTAGTGATATCTGACTAAGTGGAAGAATTCAAATAAAACTAGTAGATTGATGTGGATGCCGTTTATGTACCAATTATATACCTACATGTTTACATAACTTCCAATTAATATTTTAGATTTTATGAATTTCGTCCTATACATAGAGATTCACTGCACTGAAGGAAAAATAGTTATTGTAGGGTAGTTGCAAAGAACGTAATGGCACTTTTCCTTTTTCTTCTATTTTTTTTTTTTTTTTTTACTTATATTACGATTATTTCTACGGCATCGTAATATTATAAATGGTTGTATATAATGGGGAGATGAGTTTGACAACAAACTGGTCCCTAACAAGGAGGGAAACTGACAAATAAACGCAAGTTTGACATAGTTTACCTTTCTCCACCAATGTTCCGTTCAACACACATGTATATGCATACATACGAGCAGGAGCAAAATGCCTAGTCTGCCTTTTGGGAGGCAGTTACAAACGCGGTCGCATTTCTGTAGGCTATAGAACTTGAAGTAATGCTGTGCAAGAATAGAAGAGACGAGACGAGACAGACGGCCTCGCATACCTACAAGGCTTTGAATTTGACAATGACTAACTAACAAGTATACACACAGAAAGCACGAAAGCGTGTTTACCTAAATCTCAAAAAATACATTTTTCTCATTCTCTTACCCAACTTTTTTACATCTTAATATAATAAAGTCTCGACGAAGATGGGGACCTGCAGTTTCAAAAATTGCACCCCACTGTTTCTCAAAACGTACTGCAGCAAACGAAGAAATTCCGAATTTTTGTACATCATATAAATTTGGTAGATAGCTCCCAAAATTTGAAAACAAAGAAAACAATCAGCCAAGATTCGAGATTCGAAACCAAAGTCAAAGAGTTTTTTTGAATCTGAGAGGTTTTCAAAATTTCAATTCAGGGTACGAATTTTTTTTTTTATATTAGTCCTGCACCCATCGACCTCGGAGAAGTGGTCCAACTCGAGCGAATATATTTTTGAAAAAAAAAAAAAAGAAGAAAAATGAAAAGTACGGATTATTCCTTCTGTCGGTGTAAAAGATTTTAAAAAAGCTCTATATTTGTCTGTATACTATGGAGGGTCAGAGGTGAGCGAGGACGCAGGTGAAATTCTCGTATACGTCTACGCTTTTCAATGGAAGTGTATATTTGTATTATCCATATAGGTATACCTATATACAGTGGAATGGGCAATAAAGCGCAATAAGGTAATAAAAAGTAACGCGATAACTAGGACACCGTGTTTATACGTTGTAAATTCGGTTTAGAAAAGATATTGTCGAAACTATACGCGAGGTATAAGTCGAGGGTCTAACGCGACGTGGGGCAACCCTGGGTTCTGGGGTCCCTGGACAAGGTAGGGTAGATGGTAATACCTGTATACGTATACGCGTGGCACGCAAGGTACCCATTAAAATTCGATCAGATAGTCTTATTTGCTTTGCGATTAGGCGAATGCTTCTTCAAAGAAGTCCTTTTCGGTGGACATAAATTTTACTCCAATTAAGTATGCTATAACCTACTTATATACGTATATAACCTTTCGGTACTTTCATATGTTATACATATTTTTATCGCCATTATATTACTATGTACAAGGTATCCGCGGACTAAGTGTTTCAATTATCGAGGATGATTGGGGGGTTCTAGCTTGTTACCCTGCCGTTTGAAGTAGTGATCTACGTTAAGGCGTCCATGAGATACAAGCCATTTAAAAAGTCGCGGTAGCGCCTGCATTGGCACAGCCAACTACACAGAGGCGAACATTGAGTTGTCTAGTTTTAGGCGCTCGCAACCGCTGAAGCGAGTCACAACGCTTTTCTAGTTCAAGAATCACTGGGCTACGACGCTGACGGACGTTGACAGAATACTAAAAAGTTAGTTAACTCAGTCTGTGAATGATTTTTGTGATTCTTGAACTGGAAAGACGTTATAACTCCTTCAGCGGTCGTGCACACTTGAAACCAGACAGCCCACTACTCGCCTCTGTGTAGTTGGTTGACTAAATGCAGGCGCTCGCGCGAGTTTTTAAATGGCTTGTATGTCGTAGACGACACAACAAAGAGAACTGTTTCTAACGGCAGGTTCTCGAGCTAGACCCCAGATCATCCCGTGAAATTAAAGCACTTAGTTCGCGGCCACCCTGTACAATATGTAGTACATTGTATAGAAGCGCGAATTGGAGGTCGAATAAAATAGCGTTGTGTAAAGGGCGGAACAGGACGGGGCGGATTACGAGGATCTGGAGAAAGCGAAGAAGTGAGTAAGTTAAAACGAAGAGAGAAAATAATAAGAATAAGAATAAGAACCAGAGAAAAGAAAAAAAAAAAAAAAAGAAAAGGGAAACATTAGCCGGGAATTAGGGAACAAAGAATTCACCGTAACAATGGATCGGCCAACCCGATTACCCCTGCCACAGATTATTATTATATTATTCATAATTAGTTTCTTACACGTCAGCATGGATCGATTCATATAAAAATGATATTTATACAAGGAACGATCTTGATCTTCGCTCCATTCAAGGTTTTCCAAATAATTATTCAAACATTTATTATACCTCATATTCAAGTATAGCTTACCTCCTTGGCGAGAGTTGAAGGCCCTCGTACTCGCTGCGACAACTAATAGCAGCAACGGGCTGAAAAGCGGTGTCAAAGATGGCGGCATCTTTTAACCTGCTCCTTTCGCACTTAGGCGATTTTTCACTTAACCCACACCCCTCATCACACCCGGCCTGAAACATGCAGTAAATGTAAGGATTAATTAAATATGAAAGTATAAATAATTACAACCTTTTGTCTGCATTAAGTGGCCTGATTATTAGTTATCCTTAATTATCGGTAGCTTTAATGCTTTGCGATAAAGGACCTTAAGTCTGCACAGCTGTTAGATGCATTGAATTCTATGGATCATTAGCCTGCAAGTTTTTCAACCAAGGGGGGCATACGTACACATTGGACATTATTTTTTCAACCCACTGTGCGTAAAGTTTGATTTTGCGCACGCTTCGCGTTCATAAAATTCATCTTAACGCGCGTTGTGATAAAGAACAAAGTCCGATACACGTGCGAAAAAAAAAAAAAACTTTGCACTCGTACGAGAATCAATACTTTCGCACTAGTATGGAAAAGTACTATTCCGATAGGCATAAAATCGGTGTAGTGTGTTTTATTTAAGACTGTGAATCTCCATCGTAATTTTCGCAGCTGGGTATACGTGTGTACGTTGATAAATGTATATAGGGCGCAGGATGAGCTGGAAAAACGACATTAAAATCCTGACGAAGGCCTAGTTTCAGCTTAATTATTTTTAAATGTCAAACTCTCGGAAAATGTCGGGGTTGAAAATAACTAGACTGCGAAAACGGGCGTCTGAAATGACTGGCATGTTGTGGCACGATGTGTTGCTTTATAAAATTATCGTCGATATGCGTGATGAAAGAATTTTAAACTTTACTCGATTCCATACATTTTTCGACAAACCTATTTTGGTGGGAAAAATTTACCATGGGATGTGTCTTGTGGATATTTGGGGTTACCTGCAAACATAAGCTCTAAATTAGGATTCAAAAACGTCAAATTTCAAGCATAATATAGAAGCCCTTGAATAGCAAAGCCTGGTAAAAGTGATGAGATTTTTTTACGATTTACGTAGAACAGAGGAAAAAAAAATCTCAGTCGTTAAATTATGAGTGATCAAAAATTGTCAAAATCCGGTGGTTTGGATGAAAAGAGTTATCGTTATCCCTTATCGAAGACGGCTTTCTTTACTGCGGCATTTTTATATCTGAAATATCGAATTATCTCCAACATTTTTACGGATAGTCGTCATTTTTTATTACATCGATTCCTATTTTCTCAATTATAGTAATCAATTTTTAGCACCACAAAGCGGCCTCCACGTATAAAATACCTGTACATCGCTAAACCAAATTACAGCTATAAACGTGAATACCTACTGTGTCTCAGATTATGCCAGCTGTAGTCAATGATTATTGTAGGATGCTTAATGTCCCCAGCAATTTGCCTACGTCAAAGTTGAGTTCCAACCCTATAAGTAACGACGTGAGATTACCGAAATTCATTTCTTCGTAAATGAAATATACAAATTTGCACTTTGCTAAGTCCAGATGATGTAAAAGTGTTATTTAGCTATTGCGGGATGTGATTTGTCGAGAAATGAATGATCGCACTGTCTGGTCGACATTATGCTCAGCCGTTTAGGGGATGAAGAAGTTTGTCCGAAAAGCTGCATACAGCAAATAATTGATTGAATAAAAGTATGAAAGTAGATTCAGCAATTTGTTCTTTACCCTTGGTTAATCTTCTTCACATTTGCAAACTCGCATTAGGCCAATTTCAAGGATATTTAAACCCGACAAGATTCATGGCTCCCTAATTTTGGCTAATATTCGTCGCTACCTGGATTATAATAATGTTTCGCTAAGCTACATAGTCATCACTTTTATACACGTGTTGATATATTCATACAGCCTATATAAGGTAGGTATATGTATACTTTAAATATTACCATCATAATCGTACGGATAATCGAGACATACACAAGTTAATTAATGATAATATATCAACTCTTTTAATCCCCCCGAAATATCTTATGTCAATTCATCATACATCAGTTTGCTACTACCCTACTACCGCAGCAAAGACCGATAGCCAGTATTTACGGATCGTAAATCACACTCATCATTTGCGAGTCCCTCGTAATTGGATTAGCCGTTTAACCAACCAGTTCTCTATGCTGTAGAGTGTAGAGGGAAGCGTTTACGAAGTACCTTCAGAGTTGTCTCCGATGATTATACACCTACGACAAAGTACTTGTTGAGACTACAGCAGCTCCTCATATACGCTATGCAGGGTAGCCACGAACAAGTTCTTCAATTTTGGTGGATGATTGAGGAGGCTTGGGTCGTTACCTTGTGGTATGAAATAGTGATCTCCGTTACGGCGTCTGTGAGATAAAAATCATTTGAAAAGTTGCAATGACGCCTGCATTTAGGCAGCCAACTACGCGGAGGCGAACAGTGGGCTGTCTGGTTTCAGGCGTGCATGACCGCTAAAGTTAGTCAGAACACTTCTCTAGTTCAAAAACCACTGGACTGTGACACTGACGGACGAAAATAGCACACCGAAGAGTTAGTTGACACAGCTCGTGGCTGATTTTTGTGATTCTTGAACTGGAAAAGCGTTATGACACCGTCAGCGGTCGTGTACGCCTAAAACCAGACAGCCCAGTACTCGCTTCTGTCAAGTTGGTTGTCTAAATGCAGGCGCTAGTGCGAGTTTTTAAATGGCTTGTATCTCGCAGGCGCCACAACGAAAAGCACTATTCCTAACGGCAGGGTACCAAGCCAGACCCTCTCAATCATCTCCTGTAATTAAAGCACTTAGTTTGCGGCCACACTGTAGAATAATTTATGGTATCTCATAGCTTGACGTGATGATGTGGTCTATTCGATAAATTTAAAACCTGAAGCTCGTGTCGTTGAATGAGTTTGAGGGAATTATAGTTTCCCTGGTCAACTGTATTTAAGGACATACGTGAGTCTATCGTCGGTATTCCGTGGAAATTTGACTCCCTCCATTCTTTCTTTGTGACTTATTTATTTTTATCCCCTGAATTGTGCGTGTGCCGGGGTCCTGAGCTGGGGTGGCGCTTCGTCGATGGCGGTAGGGTCTGCGGGTTGGAATATCCCTCTCGCCTTGGGTTTCCATTATGCTAAACCGCAAATGGAGTCCTGCGATCAAGTGTCTGCGCGTAGTAGCACAATGGATAAGCTCCTGCGGGGGTGTAAGGTTACACAGAAATTAAATTCCCTGTGTCCAGTAGCCGGGCTCGTCTCTCGCCTCGAGCTGACGCAATAGCAAAGTACATTTGGACAAAAAACCGATCATTCGTTATTCGAAATTCCCATTATCATCCCTTCAATTGAAAAGAACATTTCAGCTGGATTAGGAAAATGAATAAACTCCATCATTAAGTGTTCGATGATCCTTTTCACCGGTGAAAGAAAATAGCAATACCTTCACCATGTAAAGACAAAGAGATTCACCTACAGGCATAATCGATGTACACGTAAATCTACCCTCGAGGTTAAACCGAGTGGTTTGAGTTATACAAGGGAGCTAAGACCTTGGTGTGTCGGTTAGGGAGGTGGGAAGAGGTGGAGGCTGAGGGTTCCGAAGTCGTGCTAAGCAACTTAGATTAGTTGAATCGACTGGTCGCTGGCTGGCAGACCGCCAGGTCAAATTGTCAAGAGAATTGGCGGCATCCCACCATTTCTCTTTCACCTTCTTCTTTTCACGGATTTCAAGATTATTTTCTTTCTCTTGTGGCTGCCTTTTTCCACCTTATTCTTCATCCGCTTATTATTCTACTCTGCAGTTATCTCCTTATTACGATCTTGAGAAGCTACTGCAGACCGAGATCTGGAGCGATAATCATTGGTGCGGTTCTCATAATTGGTGATTTCGCGTATACGAAATGCCATTATAATAATTATGATAATAATGACGATGATGACACTTCAGGTAAAACTGGTTGAGCCTGATGTTCGAAAATTTATAAGTTCTGATACCTACTCTAACGATCATCTCGTGGATTATAGAGATTTAAGAAGATGGACACGGGGACGATGCGGATGAATAGACGGATGTACCGAGGACTTGAGTTTATCGAGGAAAGGATCCATATCATGCAGGGGATGGTTTGGGCTGGGTTAATCTTGGAGGATACCTCACAACGCGTTATCTAGACTTTTCGTCCAGGCCAGCATCTCGGTTCGGCATCTTGAAGCGGTTCTGTAGCCCAGCCCAGTCTGGTCGGTCTTTCGCCTCCACAGAGTCTCCGCCGCCACTTCTGCCTCCGGCAACTTTTCAACTCTCCTCAATAAATCTCGGTGTGCTTCCGCGCGTCTCTTTCTCTTTCTCTTTCTCCGCCTCTTGCTTTTTCTCGTATTCTCGAATGGGCTGCTCTTCTTTCCTCCCTTTTTCCAGGAGCTTCTCACGTTCCCATTCTCTCGCGTTTCTTATACTTCTTCGACGTAGCTATACCACTTTCGTGGCCTACCAGTATAATTTCTTTTGTCTTATTCTTCCCGGTGTTACTTCAGGGACTTGTACTCCTCCATTTTTATATCTACTCTAACGCCTCGCGTTCGTATTGCGGATGTTCAGTTTAATCCGAAGCTAGTTTAAAGATAAATCGCATCAGCAATTCGTGCACGTCTATAAATACACCGATGCATATCAAATTACGAAAATCCACTTTAAGATGCAAATAACGATCTCAGTTTTCTTTTGCAAATATGCATTCAGCTCGGTATTTCAGCTCATAAGTTCACCTGATAAGAAATATAAAAGCCGTAATCCTTTGCTACCTCGAAGATGTGCGGTCAATCTCAGAACAGTTGCCTTTCCGTTGCATAAAAACTACTCCAAGGTTAAAAAATTCACTTATGAAGTATATTTTCTTTTTTTTTTCTCTGAAAGGGGACATCGAAACGGAGGAATTTATATTTTTGAATTGGGAAAGGCTTTTCGAACTTGATGTGTTACACCTCCGGGCATTTTACCTCCGTCATTAATTATACAGAAGATTTTTGTTCAGAACGAATAATATTTTGCCTCTCTGAAGGAGGATCTTTATATTTACCTTCGTACCTCAGTTTGGGGTAAAATCAATTTCTTTATTCCTTGTCTTTTTTTTTTTTTTTTTTTTTTGTATACATGCGGTTGACGTTTGATGTAACGTATAAAAAGTCGGTAAAGGACTTTAGATTGTCACGCACAGTGTAATGGTGTATGTTTATATGAGATGCCATGTATCCATGTCTATGGGCACATGTATATATTTATAATCCAGGTATATAAACGACATGAAAATTCAAACCAGACAGCGTATGGATATGTAACGTACATGCTAAACTTATAACGATTCACGTTTGATGTCATCGTCTCGCCCGCCTCCATATCTTCCTCCACATTTTCCGTCCTCCTTCTACTTGTCAACAACTTGACTAATGGCCTTTGTCGAATAAACTACCATCCGTATATATAATTACCGTTTTCATGAAATATTCAGGTGATTCCGAGCTATGCGTACATCCATATTTCCTGGTTGAGTTCACATTCAGTCGACGCTCGTGAATTAATATTCAACCATGTCTGCCTATACCCCGGATCTATACCTATAATATAGATCGATTAATTGATCGCTGTCTAATTCTATAACGATTCATATGAATCACTGAGTAGCTAACATGCCAACGTACTACCTACCGCGAAGGATTCAAAATAGCCGCATTCATTTAAAAGGACTTTGTTCATTTTTCACCACAAAGAGTCAAGAACTGATTTGAGAAAAGTCTACGTGAAGAGATTCGCGAAGGTATATTTCAAATTCAAGAGCAGAAATTATTTTGTCGAATCGTCCTTCTGGGTAAAGTTTAAAGAAAAGCGAGACCCAGTGGATTTCACCGTTCATTTTTAAAGATCATCGAGTTAAGGAAGTAAGTCTTAAGTTTTCTAATAATCGTTAGTCATAAAACGTCGGTATAAGTTGACCCACGGAATCCGCACCCTCTGGCCCCCTTTATTCAACCCCATCGTCTAGGATCGTCTTATATACTGTTTGAACCCTCTTCTCCGTTGATACGAGTTGAACTAACCGGCTAACCCGAGTGATAGAGACGGGGAATCGCTTGTAGGTTCAGGAAGTAAAGTTGGCCACAGAACTAAGTTCTGTAAGAAGAAACCAAGGAAAGTAGATTTCTGGACTAACTTTAAGGCAAAGTCGTCTAAAACTCTTCCAGTATTAGCTATACTTCAGTCTGTCGAAGCTTCCGTTCATACTGTGAAAGTTTCAACCCCTCCGTGTCTGTGCATGAGGGAGTAGCATCCGTTTTATGTGCGCATGTGCTTGAAAAAATAAAAAATTAAATAAAAAAAATACAAGTTCAAAATTTGGAACTTCAACCTGATCTCCTATAGATCACGTTATTCTATAAGCATTCTATGGTCATGAATCTGAATCCGATCTCTTACACTTGACAGTTATTTCATGAAAGTATGATATATCTATTATCTAGTAAGGTAAAATGTTGAAAATTGGAAACTGTTGATTAAACGATATTCACGATCTTAGCAATTTAGTGCGGCGCAGGCTTTGATCTCGCCAAAGTACTCTTCTATTTAATCTCAATGCAGAGTAGCTGGTATAAATGGTTCTGCAATCGAGAAAGAGAGAGAGAGAGAGAGAGAGAGAGAGAGAGAGAGAGGGAGTGAGAAAGAAAATTGCGATAAAAAGCTAGGCAATTAGTTATAATTGAATTGTTTGACGCACTACAATATAAATGAATTATACTTTTTTTTTTCGTTTTTTTTTTTTTTCAGATTCAATTTTATCCACGTTGTGATATTAAATCCTGTTTTGGTTTTACTAAACGTAGTACCTACCTATCTACCTACGTATACCCAGGATACGTATACAAATAACTAAATTTCCATTGTATTCACTTTACTGGTTTTTTAGGACCTATCAACGATCACATCCCGTTTACTCGCCTATGAATTTATTGTTTCGAAAATATTGATAAACGGTTGTGGTTATTTCAATTCCACCTTCCTATACCTGCGGATATCTACCTACATATACCCATCACACTTTTCCACTCACAGACATCACCGTATCAAATTTTCGTTGTAGATATAAATATATTAGCTGAAATTATTCCAGTTTTATACGCGCAAGGATCACACATTTATATAACCCGAGCTGTTCGAAAGTTTAAGTAGACACATAGCTGTAAAGTTATAAATAAATTTTCGTCCGAATATTGACAATATATTTACGATTAAAACAGAAAGTGTAAAAAAAAAAGATTGTATAAAATTAATGTGTTTTTTTTTTTTTTCACAATTTTGTTTTCCAAATCTGCATTACTAATGAAGAACATACACATGTACGAGTATAAAAATAACTCGTATCCTAATTTTTTTTTTCTCTTTATCACTCTTTTTTTCTCCGTGTAATCAAGTCCGCAAAAAGACCGTCGGTTCTTTTATTTTTTTACGTTTCGTTTTTTTGAGGGCGCAGCATCATGTGTACCTTTTCAAAGCGTGCAAAAAACACCTAGCTATAATCATCCCGTATATATATGTGTATATTATACATTAAAAACGCGAAGAAGTTTCCTATGCTTGAAAAAAAAAAAGCTGTGGTATAGCATCAACCCTGGTTCTATCGCAGGCAAAGAAATGGGTTAGTTTCTTTTTTTTTTGCGTTGGTGTAGAGGGAGGCGAATTTAATTCGTTGCAATTATACTGGCCATGTAAGAAAGGGAGAGAAAAAGTGAGAAGGAGGAAGAGAGAGAGAGAGACTGTGTAAAAGAAAGGGAGGAAATGACAGAAAAGTGGAAAGACTGAGAAAGATGCGAAGAGAGGGAAAGAGCTCGCGGAGTAAGCCGGCTGGTTTTTCCTTTTTTCTTTTCCTTTTTCCTTTTTCCTTTTTGTCGGAAAATGTTCAATCTGTGGGGAGGACTTAGGGGTAGAAATAAGAGGAATGGCGCCCAGGGGTGCGAACCTAATTGTACCTGCTTCTCGCTCGCGCTACTCCCGTTGTTGGCCCTCTCACAGCCGTTACACCCGGGGAACCGTAGAACCCAGGAACCACGGAACCGTGGAAACCCTCTCCGTAGTCTAATCAGTATTATTCCGGATTAAGCAATCCAAGGTTGCTCCAAGAAGAAGAGGAGCCCGGGAGGCAGAATCCTTGAAAAACTTCAATTGCCATCCCAAGTTCTGAATATATATATATATACATATATGTAATACTATGCGGCACATGTATACCTAGTACATGGATAGGCGGGCATCCTATACGTCTAGTGTAGTAGTATAGTATATCTAATACGACACCGCACACGTATAAAGAGGAAAACTGATAAGCGTCTAGATTTCAAGTTTCATGGCCGAAGCTAGTTTTCCGTAGTTTGAAACGTTCGATACCAGGTACATCTCTGATTTGACGAAGACTTCCAATGGGATCCTTATCACGTCGCTCTAATGAAAGATCGGCCAAGTATGAGTATGCTTTTTTTTCAAAAATGTATTCCGTTGCATGGATATAGGTAGTAGGTACATACCATGTTCCAAATCTTTTCGCGCATATTCTGGCTAATCTGGCGCATCGCTGGACTGATCGCGGAATAAAAATTTCGAAGGTTTTGATAGAGGAGGTTAAAATAACTGATGAGTAACTTTTGATTTCACGATTTACTCCGTATGAAATTATCAAAGAGTTTATTTGGTTATTTTCAAAGCACTTCTGCTTTGAAAAAAGAAAAAAACAAAAAAAAAAATCTTCAAACTTAGATATTCAAGGGTCTGTCTGGGCGTGTATAATTTAATATAACATTTACCTAAGTATTAGAAGTCGGTATCTGCGCAGCTCGAGAAGACGTCTATGAAGCCGCAACTTTTAATTAATCCATTAATTAATTCATCAATGTAGCTTAATACTTTATTCTGATCGGCGACATCGCGTCTGTATAACGTCAAGATTTTAGGAAAGATTTTACTGCTACTGAATGGCGGTTAAAAAAGAGAAAGAGAGAGAGAGAGAGAAAAAAAACGAAAAAATCTGAAAAGCAGCTCAAACCCACGCCTGTAAAAGGCGACTTAACCTTTGTGGATGCTGCTATGATTTTATACGTTTAGGTATTTTACACCCATATCTGTATATCCAGACTTGACCAGCAAGAGGTCAACTCGCGACTGACCTACGTTCGAAATTCCCATCGGGGCAAAAGCTTTGCAACTGAAGTAATAACTCTTAATTAAGGGAATTTGTCCCATTGGCCTTTCTATCTTTCCTGTTACCCCAACCTCTACCCTCGACCCTCTACCCTCTACCCTCTACCCTCTACCCTGTAGCCTCTACCCTCTACCCTTCTACAGCCTTAACCCTTGAATCCCTGTGCGATTCGAATGTCTAACGTTATACTCAATTAATTAAGCGACTTATCGACTTAATCAATGCCTTCTACTAACGATTCAAACCTCGGTTTTATTTAGAGATAAAAAAAAACAAAGATAACAAATTTCGCCCAATTAAATCCAAATCAAGGATCCACCCCCTTTTTTTTTATTCTATTTTATTTTTTACGTTTTTTTACTTCCCTGCAGCGTAATGCAACGATCGTATCATCGAACCCCATTCATCGATTGGTCGTTGCATACGCTATCTAGATATGTATATAGGTACAAATATATACGGAGGTACACGGTGTCACTTCATTAATAATCAAAGAATAACCGGACTCATGCTTCCATTACCAATTGATTTGATTCAAGGATAACGAATTAATTGAATACGTATACCTATGTATACATGCCCGCTTGCAGCGTAACGAGAGAGAAATACTGTCTGTACTCAAATTTGATTGCGATTCGTCAGGAAAAAAGAATAGATAAAAAAAAAAAAAAGGGATGGGTAGTTAGAAAGAATGTTGTTCCAGGAGAGGGTTTTTTTTTTTTTTTTTTAATCCAGGACTTTCACCCTCGTTATAATTCTTCGATAATTTCTCATCAGCCCTGTTGACTCAGTTATATACCTTGGGGTCGTCCTTAATTCGGTCATATTCGAATTAGACTGCTCCCATGGGTCAGAACGTCTCCAAATATATATAAAAAAATGTAGTCAGAAGCCCAGGTTCCTATCTCAGTTCTGAGTACTGCCCCAAAGCCTTTGAACTTTCCCATTAAAAAAAAAAAAACACACGATTTTTAGTATTTCCGAGTTATTTTTCACCTCCTATCGCATTATCGCTTCTGTGGAAAAGAAAAAAAAAAAAAAAAAAAAAATTGAGCCGCGAAATGCCATAAATCGTGTTCTATTCAAATGGGAAGATTCGAAGGCTTTGGATCGGTATTTGGAATTGAGATAGGAACCTGGGGTTTTGGCTACATTTTTTATACGTAGGTTTTGAGACGTTCTGGCCCATGGGAGCATGGCAATTCAAAAATGATAAAATTAAGGACCACCCTAATGTACCTAAGTAGATATTTTCCACTGGACCGAAGCGACGCGGTTAAGAGAACCAACGTGAACTGGAATACGATAGTCCCTTGGTCTCCATACAGAAGGGTTCGATGCCTAACAAGGGATAACCTTGTTAGGACCACGGACCAGGTTGTGTGTTTTACAAGTTAGGAATTAGGTTGATTAGTACGAGGCTGGCGCCACCCTCAGCTTCACCCCCGTTTGGCTACGAGTTAGTTCGTTGCCAACCAACGAGAAAAACGTTACCCCATTCTCTCTCCTCTTTTACTCTTTTGGTCTCTTTGCCTTTTTCTTCGTGTCGTTGGCACGTGCCTCAGGGTAAGGTAACGTATAGGTAGCTGGTCTCATGTGTCTTTATATACATACATACATACATGTACATGTAGGTGAATTTTAGCGTGCGATGTGTACGTCTACATGTATACTATATGTTTATATACTATATATATATATATATATATATACACATATGTGTAAACCCAGGGGGTGAATGTGGGACGGGGGTTTAGCCACCGCTGCCAAGTGAACTGAGAAAAAGTAACTAACTCCTTGTTACATCGCCTCGGCTCGTGAGGGATCTACCCAGCGTTCGTTTTCGTTATAAGATTAATTATATCGCCGAGACAAAGACGTGTGGAAAGTCGTGCACAGAGGTGAACCCACCACCGCCAGTTTCTCACCAGTTTTAACCATGCCTATATACCTGTAATACCTATATACCAAACAACTTACTACATCCACGATAACCACCCCTGAACTCTAATGGCGGTTTCACGCGTCGCCCTCCTGGCGAACGTTATTAATTCTTCGACATACGGAAAAACAAACTTTGACCCCACCCTCGTAAGCTGCTTGCTTTATATACAAATATAATTACTTATTGTTCGATAGTTGTATACAATTTCGCATCGATTTTTCAATTTTTCAATCATTTATTAGTCCTACTAGAAAATTGACTGCTTTAAATTCTGGCGATTCCTCTAATCACACATTTCGTACATCGAGTGATTCAATTTTGCGAAAATAAATGCCTTTTTAGATCGAAACGAACTCCCATACGTATGAGATAAATTAAATACCGGAAAAATGAAGACAAATAAATATGAATAGAAAAAAAAAAAAGAAAAAAAAGACGTGGTATGAAGCGTATTTAATAGACCTTGTGCCATACATGATGCTATACCCACCACCAACGTGATACGTTAATAGCTTGAGGCAGGAAGAAAAAGCTCTAGTTTACCTCATGCATATACATGATATATGTGTGTGTGTGTAGGCAAATACGACGATTAAGTTCGAAAGGAAATTCTATTAGCTCCATTTCCGTGTGCATACTTAAATTGGTAAAAGTTTAGTCCACGATTTGACAAGAAAAAAAGGAGGGGGGACTTCAACGAAACAAATCTCGGTATAGTGAAAAACCGTTGACAACAGTTAATCGGCTCTCATTTGTGTGGTATATAATTGGAAGAAATATATATATATATATATATAATTGGATAATATTATCCTCATCATATTCGCTTTGTAGAAATCCCCGTGTTTGCTGATTCGAGTAATTATAAAACGTTTCAAAGACACGTTTGATGGAATCGATTTTTTTCCAAATACCGATTTACGGTGGGTGCGACAGCTGTACCCAGCGACAACCGATTTTACTTCGATAGACTAAATCCACCTGAGATGAAATAATTCTGATTTATGTCTGAAACTGCAAACAATATTTTAGCCCTTAAGGGGGTTTCCCAGTCTGGAGCTCCAAAAAGCGTGCATGTTTTTCGAAGCGTTGTGCCGTTGAGGGTTGTAGAAGGAAAAAAAATGAAATAATATGTTTTGAAAGTGCGCAACCTAAGCTTTAATTTGAAAGAAACAGGTTGACAATATCATCAAAATTACGACCTCTATGGCCATTGAAGTCAATGTCTGCAAAAAGCAGCGTCGAAGACGGTAAGCAAGATTGTAACCGAACGGAGTATCCGAAACCCAAAAACAAGGAGTCATATTATTGGTCAAGGTACCATCTAAGTTTCTGTGGAATCGATTTTTGATAAACCGAAATTTGGCTGAGTTGCGAATTTTTTAATCAAAAACTCAGATTTTCTCGATTCTGACAACTGTTTTTACGAGTTAATAATAAACCAAAAGACGGACGGCAAATCCGTTCCATAGAAGCTTAGATGGTACCTTGACCATCAAAATGACTCCTTGTTTATGGGTTTCAGATACTCCGTTCGGTTACAATCTTGCTTGCCGTCTTCGACGCTGCTTTTTGCAGACCATGACTTCAGCGGCCATAGAGGTCGTAATTTTGATGATATTGTCAACATTTTTTTTTCAAATTAAAGCTTAAGTTGCGCACTTTCAAAACACATTCTTCCATTTTTTTTCCTTTTACAACCCTCAACGGCACAACGCTTCGGAAAACATGCACGCTTTTTGGAGCTTCAGACTGGGGAACCCCCTTAAAGAAACGCGCTTTCCTTCTCGTTCAGGTCCATCAATGCACACATTGATTTGTAGTTAGTAACCTTTTGGGTATAGATTTAGAAAAATTATTTCCCTTCGCGAAGCCCGGGATATTTCGGTAAATTTAAGGCCTCAGACACCGATTTTTCTCTGGTAAATTCCACCTCTTTCTCTCTTTTATATATTTTCTTCTCCTCTCTTTCTGTGGGCAGCGAGCAGTTGCTCGAAGTTAAATAAAGTTTCATTACCCAGGCGACGTTGTTCTCTGAGCGAGCTTATCCCCGCACGTATACCTCTCGACGAATATTAACGAGAATTCCTTGGTGCCGTTGTTGTTCAATGGACAATGAAAAAGGACAGGGTGGTCGGGTATTATTAACAGTCATTTATATTCTGTATTGCATGTAGAAAACGTGCTATGCCGGATCGAGCTGCCTGCAACCTCCTATACACATACACATACGCATATGTGCCCATACTTCATATAATAGAATGATCTATGCGGTGCTTTACTCGATGGAACTTTTATTACAACAAAGAAGAACCATGCAGTAGTGATCTGATTCAATTAGGTGTTCGTCAGTTTCCATGTTCAGAAACGAGAAAAGTAAGTTTCCAATTTTCATATGATACTGTTACAGTTGGATGGACTGATCAGGGGTGGGTGTTGAGATTGTTAACGAAACCGAGGTATTTGAATTACGACATGTACCATGGGTACAGCACGGCACAGGGTCGTCTCCCTTATTCTTAGTTTCCATAATTTTCTTTCTTAAAGAATTTCCTGGCGAACTTTTGGCACTTTATAAACCGGAGAGTTAGGTTCGTCGAAAGTTCCACCTCTGACGAGTGACAAAGTAGTTTGAACCTTGAACTCCATCCCTCGTCCTCTTTTCTCGCCACACGATCGAAACCGAGACCTCCTAGAGTCTACAGTATAAACTCTAAACTCTACAGTCTACGCCGCACGTTCTCTCAGCCTACAAATTGGTATCGGCGTCTTAAGGTACTCGCCGTAATTTGGCGAAGGGTGACAGGGTCGTAAGTCACTGGCTCAAACAGAGTGGCGAGGTATTAATTAGAGTCCCGGTAGAAACCGCGCGATCACTTATCACCAAAACTAAACTCGCCTTCGGCTCTAACCGTGGGATGAGAAGAAAGGAGGGAGGGTTCTCTCCCTGGTAGGTATACCAGCTAGGAAACTCTAAACTTTGTTCACTGGACGGAGAACGTTGGATTCATCAGTTCGGTATAGCTTATAGGTGCAGGTTAGAGGAATAGAAGTCGGATGTGGTAAGGCTAGAGCTTACGAGGGGTTTAGAGTAGTTTCTTGTTTTTGACACTAATGTAGCCGCGGGACGCAAAGAGATTTTCGAAAATTCCCACTTTCAACTCAAAGTCTAAAAGCTTCACGATTTTTCATTATCAATTATGAAATCAATTAGGTCATATTCGAAACGTTTCGATGCTCCCATGGGCCAGAACGTCTCCAAATATATACAGAGTGAGTTTTTTCTGGTATCGAATGAGGGAGGGGCTTATCAGTGCAAACGCTCCGCCCCTTTGTATTCGCACTTGTTATCGTCGTATCGAGAAACCCCACTTTTATTTTCACGTGCTGTCAAAACCATCAGAAACCCCACTCTGTTATCACTGTCCCAAATAAGACCATACCTGTTCTAGACTCTGGACAAGGAAGGCCTGAAAGTGAGGTTTCTCGATATGACGAAAACAAGTATGAATAGAAAGAGGCGGAGTGTTTGCGATGATAAGCCCCTCCCTCATTCGATACCAGAGAAAACTCACCCTGTATATATATATATATATATATATGAGTGAATATTCGTTTCGAATAATTTAACATGGGTAAAGGGTCGATATGTTGGATGAAAAAAAGGCACGTACGTATATCTTGTTTTATTATTTCACGTAAGTGACTAAGTTTGTTGATAATAATTGGTTTGATAGAGTAATTGTGATTGACTCACGACCCGGTAGAACGTACTTTGAGTGTTGGTTCGTATATATGATATTGTGACAAGATCGACCTCGGCAATAAAACGTGGCACAGTGAACCTCTCTGTGTCATTTCTTTTACCTTTTCCAACCCGTAGAACCGAGTAAGTGCAGCAGTTATTCGTTGCGAAATGACCACGGCTAACATCTACAGAGTCGATGCTATATAGCAAAGAGAGAGAACCCGACTAAGTGGAGTGAAGAAATGAAAGAAAAAATAAGAAGAAAATGAAGGAACGAAAAGAAATGCTCTAGCAATTCTTGAGGTAAAAAAAAAAAAACAAAAACTAAGAGAAAAGGTTGATCGTTTCGCTATTTTCAGCACTTATAGGTATACTTATCTATCTATCGTAACGCTCATTCAACTCTCCACATAAATGGTATAGAGAAAATCCGCGAATTATGATGCATTGTGATACAAGTGCGGAAAGTAGGCAATATCCGACGCGTGTAGTTTGCAGTGCCATAATGACACGAGGCAGATATTCCCGGTCCGCACTTGTATCACACGATATATTTTGTAACTCCCTGCGAAGAAAGTTTGATTTGAGAAAGAGATTGATCAACCAACACAACGTCACATCGCTACTGCCCGCTATCATAACACAGTGCACGAAAAAGGCACTAGTGCGTAAAGCAGAGTATTTGCGATGTGCGCATGTGCGAACTCTTCTTTTCTCCACTCTTCGTAAATAAGGTACTTTACGCACGCTGCACAAGTCTCGAAAATCTAACTTTCGAAGCAGGTGTTGTAAAGAATTATTTTTTCAAAATACATTCGTCGTTTAAAGAATTTTTGAAAACCGATGTATGATAGCTACGGAAGTCATTGCTGTGCGTATGTGTACATATTCCTCTGTGGAACGATCTTTATGAGAGTATAGAGAAGGAAATGAAGAAAGAAAAAAAAAGGCGAAAGGTGAGAGAAAACGCTATCGACTGTGCCTTGGCACCGATTGATTTCCGAGACCGCAGACAGTTCTTCGTATAGCGAGAAGAAGGCTGTTTGGCTCGAACCCCTTCGGGAACAAATTCATATGGGGGATAGAAATTCGAATGCGAGAAATGATCTCGTCGACATATCCCACCAGCCGTTGAAAATTAACAGGTAAACTATAACGCCCCAAGCTCAACAGGGTAATTGGTATCGCGATTCCCGCCAACCAACTACAACCGCGCGGCTGCAATCGAACGAGAAAGCAGAATTGTAAATTGCAAATTTCACCGATGGCAGCTCGTTTCCTATAGGCCTTATGCTATACGCGGCGTATTCGTACGCTGAAGATTCGAGTTCGTATAATATCGACAATGGTATTTGCTTTTCTCTATCAAAGCGTTGATATATACTTGAAAATTGAATTGATTGTTCAAACGAATTACTATATAATAAATAATTTTATTATATTAAGTTTGATACATGCGATGCAATAATTGACGTAAATCGTATAAAATGAATCATAGAATTATAATTATTGTATAATTTTTGATGAAATAGAAAAAAAAATCTGCCTTGTAGAGGATAGCCGGAGTTTTATCTTGGGGGTGAAAAAAAAAAAAAAAAATGGCGTCATCTATTGATAAAAATAAGAATAAAAAGATAAAAAAAGCAATAGTCTGTACCCCGATACTTGTGTACAAATATTAAGTGAGAAACCGAAGATTTGATCTCTGTCCCCGTAAATGTCGAGGGGGTGATCTCGAAAGACAAAGGATTGGTATATAGGTATACGAACGTTAGCTAGGGGATGAAGTTGCTATTTCTCCGTATTGTTCCGTCACGATTCGCTTGTCACCGATAACAGCGTGAAAGTTCGCGAAAGGTTGGGGTGTGACGTAACAAAACGGTCAGCAAAATTGTAGCCTGTTCATTGCGTCGTGTACCAACGTTGCGTTGCGTTGCCGCGGGGCAATCAGGGACACAAAATCGAGCAAATTATCTAAACCGAACGAGGCAGCTGAATGGTCATCGCCTATCGGATCAGCCACAATACGCTACCTGTATACCTATATGATATGGTTATTGTTGCGTACGTCGAGGGAAATGATTCCGAAAAATGCAAGAAAAGAAAAAAAAAAAAACTACGGAAACGAAAATTAGAGAAGAAAAAAAAAAAAAAATTTAATTCCAACAAATTTTGAAGGAATTTGGAATTGATAAATTTCGTGGTAAAAAATGAAAAAAAAAAAAAGATCAGTAATTTTCTGAACACCCCGTGTATAATGTATATAGTATAGGTTGTTGGGGTTGCCCGGGCACCCGGGACGCCCTGGAGGTGAGTTGGGGGTGGCTGGCCCATCGTACATGGAACAGCACTTACACACCCCGCAGTCTGACTGTACAACTCCCGACAGAACTCTCAGCTTTCGTCCGTTCTCCGCCTTCCTGCACCCCCGCAAACCAACCCCTAACCCCCAACTTCCAACCCCCAACCTCGAAGCTCCGAATCCTTTGCAGCCCCAACCCTAGCCCGTAGCCGAGATCTGTAGAGTTCTGCAATACTTAACGCCCTCGCTATATCGTGCGGGGGTTGTGGAATTTTACGTAGACAAATTCTCATGCAACTTATATTCTTGCATTACTGCGTTGGATATATTTTTAGATCATTGATTCGATCGAAGTAGGTATCAATTTTCCGATATTTATTATTCAGGTATCGGGTGTATCAGCGAGAGGATTTTGTTGTTCCAATTTAAGGGTCTTTACGAATAAATATATACAGCTATTATTTCTTCCACCCTGTTCCTCTTTTTCAATCTTTTCTATTCCAATAGATTGAGACTTTCAAGAAATACGCCTAACTTAATTTTGAAAAAAAAATATTTATATTTAAGGGGTGGTTATACTCATTGACTTATTGACGTATCGACTTATCGTTTTCCACATTTGAATAACGGGGGGAAAATGATACAACGAATCTTTATAAAAAATCACAAAATAATTTCTATTATAAAGATTGAAGTTTCTGAATAAAAAAAAAAAAGAAAAAAAAAAGCTGCGTGAATTTCTCCAAATAACGTCTACAAATTATCCAGAAAAGTTTGAATTTAATAACTCAATATCTCTGACGCAGGGGAGAATTCTTATCACATTTCCAATATTGAACTTACTCCAAAAAACTTCCCGCGACTAAAATTTTCAATTCTTTACTTTGAACTCATTCACCTCATTTCTGGATATAATTCGAATACATTGACACAGCTTTTTGCTAAATCATTCCATACTTTCCAATGGCAGAACTTATTTCAGTGACTTGTAAATCTTTCTTCTTTTCACGTTCTGTTCAAAGAATCATTTTTTTTTTTTTTTCTTCTCCAAAAACCGAAATAAGGTTTAGAAATAATAAATACCAACGTCTTGAGAGATGGTTCGCGGAAGAAAGTGACGAGAAACGTGAAATCTAATCACCAGCCAAATGAACCGGGAGAATAAATGTTTTTTTTTTTTTTTTCGCTTTTTCGGCACTAGTTGCTTTTGAAAGTCTTGCCGGGTATGTATGGGTAATCTTTGGTCAGAGTGTCGTCATTTATTGAATTTCGTACCATTTATTAGGTACATAAAGCGGGTTACGTATACGCGCGGGTTCGGTCTGGTGTGGTGGTAAAATCAATTAAGGGCGTCCGGAGGTTGACTGAAATTTATGCAGGAAGAATTAACAAGTCAGATCTCTTGCGCGTCGCAATGCCCGGCGTCAAGGCATCGGCTTTTGTGGCGTTGGAGCGATATTAAATTAACGGAAATAATGAAATGATAACCAACCCCCACCCCATAGAAATTAATTCTACCCCAATGCTATACATATATATACATAAATCATGTATATGTATATATATATATATATATATATATATATATATATATATATCTGTAATATGTATAAATTTACTCGTTCACCCATGGTTGTTCAATCAAGTAAGCCCAGTGTAATCTCTGAAAAAGTCAAACTCAAGTATCTTCTCAACCCTTGTTTATAATTAACAGCCAGTTAATTATATTGACTTTGAATCAAAGTTTTATCTCCACTCCCCCGGCAACGGGGGTTATTCACGTTACCCAAGCAAGATTTTAACTAACGACAAAGTGATTTAAAATTAGGGTAATTTCAGATGTTCTACGAGAAGATTTCCCATCTTTTTCTTCATCCCTTTCATATACATTGTTATTTAATTACTCCGCGGTCACTGCCCACATATCGTTCACCTCTGTATAAATTTTTTTTTTTTTCAATTTACTCCCCGCATTCATTCGGTTAACTATAACTTACGGTTTATCGCATGCATATTGGTATTATTTGATTTTTCCTTTTATTTTTTATCGTTCATTTATGTTTTTTCTTTTACCTCTTTCACCTTTTGTTTTTTTTAAAAATTTTTTTTTTTGTTTTTTATACCACTCGATTTTAATTGGAAAGAACCGCATCGGTCACATAATCACAAGTATACACGTATGTATGTACATATGAATATATACACGTATACCTTATACACTTGCAATTATACGTATCCTGTAATTGGAAAGGACAAACGTACATGCTCACACACATATATATATATAGGTAAAGTATATTATACCTATGCACTGCACCCCCGAATGGTATAATGTGTTTTGTATACATATAGGTGTGTGTAATTTGTTCGCAATCATTAGCTGAGAAGAGTTAATTATCTAATTCAAGTGGTTTACTTTTGTCGACAATCATTATTCGCGATTGAAACAGATTGGAAAAGTCTTGACACGGTATAATGATAAAACGAGTCGAGGCTTTGTGGTATTTTATGAGATAAATTTGTGGATATATTTTGCCATGGATTTCACCCTCAATTTTCAGTATATGTATACATACTATATTAGGGTACCCGTTTCGGACGATCATTTTTTTTTTTTGTACGTACTCAAAAAGATATTCCTTCAAAGTTTGAGCCCTAAATTTCAAATCTAACGCCAATCTCGAGTTGATAAAATGAATATATTTTACAACGACGAACATGAAATTCACAAAAACACGAATTATAATTTTTGTAAAAATGAAATTTGACTTCCAGAAATAAACCTTTTACTTTAAAATTCCGGAATACTTACTATTTTTACATATTCTTACCACAAAAAATGATTCTGAAGTGCTGGACGCACTACGTCATGAGTATAGGGCCGATGCGCGCGTCACTACAACGCGACGTTAAAAATTAGAAAAAAAATAGACTCCATGAAACCTCTATCGAAAACAAAATTTTTTTATGAAGCAGAATTGAGTGAAGAATCCCATCACATTTTTTCCGAAATTTAAAAAATGGCCGATTTCTGCCGAAAAATCTTTAAGCAATTGAATTGCTCATAATAAACAGAAATTTCCATTATTTTTACAACTTGCAAAATACCCCCTTATAGGTTATTCATTCAGCTTCCGAAAGAGCGCTGATTCATCTTTCCATGATGAATAAAACCGGAGATATTAATTCTTGAAGTTGCCGAAACGCTAATTTCGCACGAAATTCAATAACTTACAACTTTGGAAAAAAAAATATTTCGGACGAACAACAAAATACGTATCGGCTTATTCCACGTCTATTTCACGTAAAAACAGTTTCAACAGTTTAAAAAAATACGAAGTCAAAAAACGTCAAAATTCGGTCGGTTTCTCCTGGAATCGCCCATATATATATGTGATGCATACTTAATCATTAATTTTGCAATGCGAAATGGTCTTTCAAAGGGATACTGATAAAATGGGCGATCATTGACCTTAACTATAAAATATTGGATCCCAGGATTGCAGGATGAAGAATTTTTCTTCTTTGATTCGGGTAAAAAAGCGTTCGATAGATATACGTGGGAAAGAGATTCGCGATAGATAAATCCGTAAATATATGCACAGCTTGGAAGTAGTATTATCAAAAAATAAGATGAAAAAAAGAAGTAGAGGAAAGAGAGAGAAGAAATAAACAGAAATCCAGAAGGAAATCTATTTGATCTCTGGTTGAGACGGTGCAGCGATATATATAATATATATATAGGGGCGGCATTTGGCGGTAGATGTTGGGCTTAGAAGGGTGGCGATGTAACGTGGTAAGGGGTAGTTCGCGTCCCCCGTACTCCCGCAAATTTCCTCTTTCCACGTGTCCCGGTGCTCCATCTCGAGGGCGAAAGCATTGAAATTGCAAATGCACATTATGGATATTTCCCTATAGAGGGTTGAATATCTAGGTATGGCTTGCGAAGGGTGAGACGGCAGTAAGTGAATCTGCCAAGTGGGCGGGATGGAGCTTGGGGGTTGCAATTGCTTTGGGCTATCTCCGTCGCCCCTAGCTCTGTGCGTCGACGTTTGCGTTTCCGTCTGCGTTTTCCCTGCACGTATAATACGGTGTGCGTGTTTTCTGCTCTCAAACTTATACACACACACACACATATTCTTATATATTACACGAATTTACTTCGGTATATGTGATACATATAGTATATATGTAAAAGTATAAACAAGTCGCGATAAAACATCACTTTCATCGGGCACTTTTATTACTTTCATCTCACTTCGTCTTCTTCTTCTTTTTCTTCTTCTTTTTCAATTTTTTTCTTCTTCCTTTATTCCGTTTTTTCATCCCTTGCGGCTCGATTAGCTTCGTTCGATGTTGGCACGCGCCGAGGAGACACAGCCATGTTCGCTTTCTGCGAATCTTGCGACAAGTTGAGACAGTAAGGGATGGGGGTCTGCATATTCTCTTTTATTCCCGTGCCTGTAGTACCATCGGAAACGTAAGTATCTCCTAGTTACATGCCCAGAGGGCTTCTGTCTGCAACCTGCGATGCAGATAAATGTGCATTGCAAGAAAAGCACCCTCGCAATGTACGAAATTTATTTTAACGATTCTGCAGCATCCCTCTTACTAGAATAATATAAATTAGATAAATTCTCAGGGATTGTAGCGAATAAGGTGATTAATACACAGATATCCTGTTTCAGGCCTTCATTCTACGTAATATCAACTAAAAATCTTGATGTTGAAAATCATCGTACCTTACATCGTGTGGCTACCAGCATAGATTGAAGTTACCTCTCAAAAAATGACATAGAGTAGTTGTTGACTCAATAACTAACTAACCGATAGTCCGATCGATCTATAATTTTTTCTTCACGCAGTTCTCACACGTAGTTCTGACGCGGACTAGAATTTTTTGAAAATCTTTGTTCGTTTGGCCCGAAAAAAATTTGAGAAAATTAAAATTTTTCTATTTTTCAGTAGACGAATTTTGAAAGTCTGAAAATGTGTTAAAAATTAAATATTTTTTCACAATCCTAGTCCGCGTCAGAATCACATCAGTATTGAATGAGTTCACGGAGTCGGATCTAGTTTGGACTAAAACTAACGTCGAAATTAGGTCAAAAGTTAACCCGCGTCATTTCTACAGATCTCATTTCAATCTATGCTGGTAGCCGCATGATGTAAGCTGTGAGGGTATTTGCCATCGCGATTTGTCGGTGATATTGCGAAGAATTAAGCGCCGAAAGAGGATATCCGTGTATTAATTACGTCAGTCGCGATAATCCCCGAAAATCTGTATAATTTTTAGCGTCCTGAACATGTGGCGAGGTTTTAGCCCTTTTTTCTACATTCAGCTTTAAACTTCCTGCGTTATTCGTAATCTTTAAATTCGACGTTACATTTTCCCTCATATTCCGATAAAAATCAAAAAAAGAAGAAAGAAAAAAAAAATGAAGAAAAAGCCGGTGTTTACCCTTGCGCCAGTTTAGGGAAACAAGAACCCGTCTTTACGTAGATTGTGCGCATGCTTGTGTACTTATGTGTGTATAGAGTCTACTCTATATAGGCATCAGACAAACCAGCAATTACCCATCTAAGCGCGCGTTTTAATATAAACGAAGAGGAAATTATTTGATGTCTGATACGCGTAACTAATTCGACGAATTTGCAGTCGTTTAATTTATACCAAAGAGTAAAACGGCGTGCCGCGCTTTATACCAATGTGCATTTTCCGCTGGGGCCCAGTAATTCTCTTTGATATTAATAATAGACGCGTCGGGACGCCGCTTCCCTGACAAATAACAGTCTTCCCACTGTCTTTCCACGTAGTATTGTCGGACTAGTCGCGTTTCGAGGATAGAATTATTTAAGAGTTAATTAATTTCAGGCTAAAACTGTCTTCCGCTGAGTCTGCTGCAGATGTGGCTCCTCTAAGGGTAGAATTTTACTTTTTATCAGTATCGACATTTCCGAGGCTTCGGAATATTGACGAGGAATTTTGCTTACGGTAATTGAAGCCCATTATCTCGCTGAAATTGATACATCTTATAGGGTTTGATGAGTGACAGACATACTGATCGGTCTATGACCCCAACCTCGTTGCTATTATCAATTTTTCCCAATTATTTACCGGCGGAGATTCAAAATGTGAACAAATAATGTGAAAATTTTAATCCTCCTTGGGTCGCCGTGATACGTAACGCGGTTTAGCCGCTGAAAGTCCTGATTAATAATCCCGCTAAATAAGTAATTAAGAAAATATCTTGATGCATAAATATCAGTGGGAAATATGCGGCGAAGTGGTAACGAGGCCTGCGTACCGTTAAGCGTTTATACCGCCTAACCATGTATACAGACCACGACACAAGGTCCAAACGACGCCAAGCTAGAAATTTAGGGGCGGTTTGAATCGAGTGGACGGAATGATTTAACGGGTCGATTATGGAAAATTGTGAAATTCTACTCCTTATTCACCCCCGTTAATACCTACCCCTGGTTTCAACTTGCCGACCGGCCGACTAAACGAATTATATTTTAAGCCGGAATCGCAGCCTAGTAATTGCGTTAATTGATAATAATTTCAAGCATCTATCTCCCTCTCTTGTACCACTCGGTAGTTAATTCGGTGTGACCGAGTTACCGTTTGAATACACCAAATCTTTCGAGTTGTCAATTAGCCGGGACTAGACCTACCCCTCGGTTCGGTACACCTACTTGGAAAAATTTCATTTAATTTGTTTTTTTTTTTTTTCTTTTTCTTCGCTTTCCACCCTAAAATTTGAGCCTTTTTCGAAAAGATTTATAGAAAGCCCGAAGAGAAAAGGGAAGATTTTTTTTTGGCGATAAGCATTTGAGCAAATATGGTATTCTGTTTAAATTGAAGCCGATTCAGAATGATTTAACCCTTTGGTTACCGGGTTCAATTAGTTAGATTAACACCTGGGTGGCAGCGATTAATAACGAATGATAAACGGCCATTGCAAATATATATAATCGTGAGTGTAATACGAGCGTGGATTAAGCCTGGGATTAAAGGATGTGGTTCTGGATTTGATTAAAAATAAATTACATATACATACTGCATACACACGTTTCGAATAATAATTCAATTGTTCAAACACCGCTGTGAAGTTTCGATCGAAAGTTTACACGATCATATATAACCTGTATTCTCGGTGAACAAGAAAAAAAAAAAAAAAAAACAGTCTAACAAAATTCCGGCTTTGATGTGCATTGGGAAAAGCTGTGCAGGCCGACTATCAATATACATCAAAAAAACTCGATTCAATTTTCAGGCTGAGGATATATATATGTATATCTCCAATTGAAAATTGTTTCAATTAAATACTACATCGAGTATAGATTTTTAGATATTCGATGAGAAAGTACGGCTTTCGGTAGATTCCGAAAGTCGATCTTTAAAAATATTTTATGCCACTTGTTCATAGCCTCGACGTTTTTGAACAGAGAATATCAGAGCGGAAGTTGAATGAAGAATTTATTCGAGTCTCTCGAGAACTCGCGGGAGTCAAAAGCTCGGGTAAAGTTTTCTCGGGGATTTTGAGAGACTCGAGGTGTATACATATACTATACAAGAAAAGAGAACAAAAAAAGAAACTGTGAAGTTTATGTTTCTCATAGTTCGATATCGTTTGACCCAGAAATTACCTGTACCTACATGCGTCGATTCGTAATTGAAATTATTTTTTACCAAATAAATAAAACGAAAAAAACTCACGCATCTATACACCTTCATCGACATTTTTTGGTAATTTTTAAAAAATATTGAAAAAACGCGGGATTCAGAAGAATGAATAAAGTCTTGCGGGAGAATCAAGGGTGGCAATAGAAATCGGAGACCCCGAGGCGTAACGATAGTATGTACATGCGTCAGGACGTCACGCAGCTCTATTCCCGCAGTAGAAATCTATGTAATATAGTATATATCGATGTGTGTATGTTCTGTGTTCAGCTAAACCCCCCGCGATTTAAGTTGTGCGAATGCGATGGGCGTCTCTGGGTCTAGTTCTGACATGGTGCAGCATAAGGGTCGGGGGTCTGGGGTGGATCAGTTTCACGAAATTGTTCATAAAATATATTATACGCTTCGGCATCAATATTTATTTAATTCACTTTGCTGGATGACGTCAGTAGCCCCTCAAACTCTACGTTCAACGTATACATGCGTCCGCAGATCATGTAGGGGGGTTCAAGTACCAAGGAAAGTAGGGTGATGGGGATGCACTTAAGGGACGCCTTTCCTAAACTCCTGCAAGTGCGTATCGTTCTGTAAACAAATAATACTAGTTTCGAAGGGCTCTCTTGGGTTATTGTCATAGTCGTGCGATTGAATGGGAGTAGCGCCAATCCAGACGATCTATATGCTACTTGGGTATTTTCACCGATTCAAAAAATCCGATTTTTAGATGTTTTAGAACGGTTTTGGGTCCGGCATGGTTGAATCTCTCTGCAAAAACTGGTCGAATACCTTTTTGCACTTTGAAAGGATTGAGCTCTACGTTAGAATTGGTTGATCAAAAAAACGTGAAAGAGTCTCCGATGTACAACCGTAATCTCAGTTTTCAAATGGGTTTCAAGCGAAAGTCGAAAAACTACGAACTATGAGCAAAAAAATGATATCCGAATTTGTTTTTCTCGTCCCAAAATTTTTTGTCTATCCCTAATGCATCTGCGTCGGAAGGAGAAAAAAGATGGACGGATGGAACGGAAATTTTTGTTGCAAATAAAAAATAGAGAGAAAAAAAAAGGAGTACAAAATTGATACGAAAATAATTTGCGAATCCGATAGACAGACTGAAAAGGAAATTCCGCCTCGGATCGTTTACGGGGAATATAAATTTATAGAAATACCTATACACACACGCGGACACGGATGCACCGAGTTATATCGATAAATCATTCAAACCGCAAGCCTGGCCGATTATTTTCTATACGTTGTTCGAGATAAAAAAAAAAAAAAAAGAAATCGCTTTGCTAACTGTGTAAAAAAAAAAGGAAAAAAAAAAAAATTCCTCTTCGCCAGACCCTACGCGCAGATTACTACTGTCAGGTTATAAATTCATATCGACTTTACTGATGAGGCACTTGTTAGACCTGCACGATCCTTTATTGTATACATACTAGACCGCGGCGCATTGAAGTTGCGTGAATCGATCTGATCACGCTCGTCTGGTTCCTGGTGAAAATAATTATACGAATTTCTACGAATTATTACAGAAATTTGAACTCTTTTTGTAGTTCATGTCATGAGGCATTGTGGTTCTTGTTCGGTTCCGCTGATAACGACAACGAATCATTTTTCTACAATTTTGTTTTATTAAAATCTACGAAAGTCTACAATTTTTTTATGACTAGCCATGAAAATCTACAATTTTTGCATGACGAACCATGAAAATCTACAATTTTTTTATGACAAGCCATGAAAATCTACAATATTTTATTACAAGTCACCGGAATCTACAATTTTTCATGACAAATCATGGGAACTTACAATTTATTTTTTTCCATAAAAAACTACACAAGTTTAGAATTTTTATGTGATAGACCACAGAAATCTACAACTTCTTCATGAAAACCAACGAGAATCTACAACTTTTTTTTACGATAAGCAACGAAAAACTAGGAAAATCTACCATTTTTTACGATAAACCATGAAAATATACCATTTTTCATGACGAACCATGAAAATCTACAATTTTTTCATGACAAGCCATAAAACTCTACAATATTTTATGACAAATCACCGAAATCTACAATTTTTCATGACAAATCACGGAAATCTACAATTTATTTTTTTCATAAAAAACTACACAAGTTTAGAATTTTTATGTGATAGACCTAAAAAATCTACAACTTCTTCATGAAAACCAATGAAAATCTCCACCTTTTTCTCACCACAAGCCATGAAAAACTATGAAAGTCTACAATTTTTCACGATAAACTACAAATATATACCATTTTATAATGAAAAACTACGAAAATCTACCATTTTTTACGATAAACCACGAAAATCTACCATTGTTCAATAGAAAACTACGAAAGTCTACAATTTCGACATTATGAACCACAAAAATCTACAATCTTTTTACGATGAGCCACAAGAATCTACCATTTTTAAATGAAAAACTACGAGAACCTCAAATTTTCATATGATAAACCAGAAAAATGTAGAATTTTTTTCTTATGATGAGCCAAGAGAGTCTAGAATTTTTTTTCGACCAATCATGGAAACATATAATTATTTATAATGAAGAACTACGAAAGCCTACAATTTTTGAAATGGAAAGATATGAAATATTACAAATTTCCTAGAAATTCTTCGAAAATTGTTAGGAGTAGAAATTTCTACCAGAGCTACTTGCGTGGGTATTAATAGTAAAAATGATTGTTCTTCTGGATGATGCGATACCAGCTATGTAACTGGAGCTAAAAATCTATAGTCGGTGGTAATGTTCAGCTGTATCCGCCCTGAATTGGATACAGGGCAAATTCTCTTTGGCTGACATGAGGCCAAGGCTACAGTGCACCTATAGTATAAGAGCGAGAGCTAGGGGTATAAGCTTCCGGGGATCGATAGATTCTGAAATCTGGCTTCCAACCGGTAAAGCACAAAGCCTGGATGGTCTCTGCCACTATTATCGTTAATATTATCGGCGTTATTGTTGTCAATGCTGGAGATTAGCGAGAGCAAACACTTCGGCTTAGGTAGGTATGTATAGGGCTGGTTTGTTCATCGATTGGTTAGCCCCGATTCATTTGCCATATGATTACCCATTAACCATGCGTGTATATTCCCTCGTATTGAGTCGACGGTATAAATATGATTACTTATTGAATTTATATTGAAATTTTTGCACAATTTTTATCATTTATAAAGTATTGAGAATTTCCAGAAACGTTGAAGTTCAGAAAATTAAAATTGCGGAAAGTGGGAATACAGGTAGCTCGAAACTCGGAAAGTCCAGACCCCCGAAAGCCCAAAAATCCGAAAATTTTGATCTATCTCTCAGTTCACTATAATCAAGACCCTCTTTACAGGAACCGATTTAATCTACTTAAATCGATAACTTGACGATGTCATAAATAATTGATAGGATTTTCAAACTTTTCTGTTCGAAAAAGTAAATCTCAAGAAGATTAGTCTGACCATACTTATATCGGTTTCGATACGATCAATAAAGCCCGAGTTATTAAACTCCGAATGAATACGTATGCGTGAATTTCGAATTCCGGGGTTTTGGCCTTTCGGATCTTTAGCTTTGGCAATTTCGAACCCTCGTAGTCCTTCGTGTTAGAGTTTTTGGGATTGGCTATGTAGAATTTCGGGAAAATACTCTTTCTAAAAAGGGTGAGTCGGTGATATTGAAATTCTACTACAGGCATTTAACTCTGGAGAAATGAATGAACATAAAGACCCGTGGCAGGATCCAAAGCATATAACGGTTAGTTGGTTTTATGTTACGTTTCGTTAATTCGTTGACAAGGGTTAATTCGTTAACTCTGTGGTAAAATAAATTAGTAAAATTTGTCAGTGTGGTTAAATAATTCGCATCTCCCACCCCCGGGCGTCGGTACGGTCAGTAGTCTGTCGCTTTTCAACCCTTCAACATTGAGCAGGACCCTCGGTTTTCTCCTTTGTATGAAAGGATCCCCACGTACGGTTCGAGTAATGATAAAATAGAAACTGTGGGTGTGTGTATGTCAGTCAGTCCGTCCGTTCATCCCTTAGACCGTTTGTTCATCGCAACAGGGATGACGTAGGGTCCAGCTCAGTTTCACAGAGACATACTGTGCGGACGGGGTTACAATAAGGAATCGGTAGACGAAGAGGGAACCGCGAAAGCAGGAGAAGGGAGCTAAGGGATAAAATAGACGAAAAAAGGAAAAGCGAGAAAGAGGGTGAATGTGGCATAGCGTAACTTGGCGTGGCGTAGTCTCGACTCGACTCGACTCGACTCGACTCCAGGCTGGATCGATCCGTTGGATTCCCTCCGCCCACCTTTGCTCTCCCTGCAACCACCGTCCTTCGTCCTGGAGTCTCGACCCGCGGCTATGGTCACGCGAAGGTAGTTTCAAAAATGCGAACCCCAAGCTGTTCCTTATAAATTCCCGACTAGTCTTCACCGAGTAAGGTTAATATTTTCAAAAAATAAACAAATTTCACCTATTCCAGATCAGATTCCATATAATTCATGCTCAGATATGTAATTCGATGTACCCCTATAGCCTATAGGCACAGGGGTAGGCGTTAGGCTCTATACATGTATATATTCGAGGGTGGAGGGTCGTGGTGAATTTACCTCCTAACTACCCTTAATAACGTGGGCCGGCTGTGCCGTTGCGTCACGGGGTTGTAATGATGAAATTTGCCTCTTATAAAACGGGGGTAGGTATAGGTTGTGCGGTTTAAGAGCGAGCCAACACGTCGTATTAAAAATGTCTTTTTTTTTCAAAAAATTTGTTAATTTGAAATTTTTCAAATTCGTTAGTAAAACACGTGGCTGGATATTTTAATTACTATTTTCATTCTGGTGAAAATCTCCGCTGTATATACTCGCCATTAAAACTGCCGGAGAATTTGTTATTCGGAAATTTGTTTTTTAACCTATTTCGATAAAAATAAAGAAAATTAAAAAATTAAATTAAAATTTCGTTCAACTGCTGCAGTTATTTTATCCGAAATCTTTTTTCTGTAAAAATGAAATATTTCAAACTTGTTATGTGAAATATTCGAAAATGCAATATCGTGGAAGCTCTATGTTCAATTACCACCTAAGCCGAAGGCAATTTCCATGGGTTTTCATTGAAAATGAAAAACACTACATGACAAGCAGCTGCAACGTTTTTTTAAACCGTCAGGTTTCCAAGATTTCTGACAAACTTTTGTAAATTAACGGCGTACTAGGGGGAGGTCTGTGTACCCGTCTTTTCGCCGTCTCGTCTCTCGTCTACCATTTCCGTCACCCGTCAGGTTCGTGTCGTGAACGTTGAACCTTTTGTCCGATCGTATCCGCAGCGCCTTTTCACGGTTCTCCTTCGGTCTGGTCTTCTCTTCTCTTCTCTTCTCTTCTCTTCTCTTCTCGTCGTTTCTCTTCTCTTCTGGTTGGGTATATGGAAGGGCTTTGGAATACCCTGGTCGGCCGCGGTTCTCCCTTTTCGGTGGCACTGGCCGCCTCGACGTTCTGACGGACGGAGATCCCCTCGTCATTAATATAAACCAGCCTGGGACTGACTTGCCCATTGACTGATGAGAATTCCTTCAAATGGAACTACCTAGCCCTCAGGAGTATTATACCTACCATAAACCACCGACGCACACGCAAACCTATACATCTATACTATACCTATATATACCTATACAGGGGGACGCCTTGCGCGATGTAACGAGCCCGTAGAACCCCTCGAAATTTTTTTTTTACCCTCTTTCTATCTCTTACTCTCTCTGCAGGAACCGCAAAGAATCGTTAAGGCCTTAAATCTTCCCATCTGAATAATCCCTCATCCTGTTGATCAGGAAGGGAAAGTTTCATTTTTTAACCACGTATATAAATATAAAAAATAAAACAACCTCCATACCATGAAATCTTGGAAAAGAGATTTCGACTAGTTTTATTGATCGAAATTTACTGTGAGTTTATCATTGAGATATAAGTAAAAGAACGGTTTAACTGTTTAACAATTCTCTGCTTATATACATACCGTGAGGTTACGTGGAAAGAGCTGGTTCCAAGCGCGCAGGCGCTGATTTATTCGGCAGAATCGCGCTAGCAACTCCACCAACTTTTCAGTAATATCCCTAGTTCTGTCGGCTGGTAGATTGACAACAAACATAACCTATTCCTGCCACGGTCTGCCGCCATTTGTATTTCACAACAATCGGAAACAAATAGCAGACGGACTCTAGGGATGTTCATGGCAAGTCTGAAATTGGCGGCACTCGTGATATTCGAATAAATCAGCGCCTGCGCGCTTGGAACCAGCTCTTTCCACGTTACCTCACGGTATATCATATATTAGGGTCCTTAGTTTCATCATTTGATAATTCCCATGCTCCCATCGGCCAGAACGTCTCGAAATATATGTATAGAAAAAATGGAGTCAAAACCCCTAATTTCCTATTTCGATTCTAAGTACCGCCTCAAAGCCTCCGAATTTTCCCATCCGAGTAAAACATGATTTTTGACATTTCGCGGTTAATTTTGTTTTCTTCCCATCGCAGTACAACCCTGAAAAATCTGAAACTTTTATTTGGTGGAAGATGTTAAGAAAATGTGTTATGGTTCCAAGGAAAAAAAACATTCTCCAAAAAAATGGCTGAGGAACTTTCGATCCCAATTTTAACGAGGATCAACCCCTCAAGAAATTCATCACGAATTCTGGATCACGCTGTATATAGGTACTGTGTAACAATGAATGAGTTCATTTGATTTTATTGCAATAACCGTTCGATGCGAGCTTCGAGCTCTTCACTTACGAGCAATCGACCGAACGGTAACTCTCTCCTGATTGGTCACAGGGCTTAAAATAGGGTATTAAATTTAACAACGATGTAAAAAAAAAGAAAAAAGGACCCAAAACAAAAAAAAAAAAAAAAAAAAAACAGAATAGATAGAGCGTTCGGCTTCGATCGATATTTTTACTTCAGTGTTAACGAGCTTGTTAAATCACCGTGTTGGAAAATACCTCGTGATGAGTAACAAATCAACATTCCCTTCGTTTAATTGGAAAAGAATATGAAAAAAAAAAAAGAAAAAAAAAAGACCATAGAAATATTCCATTACTTGTATTTTCAAACGTCAATATTAGAAATTATTCCACACTTTTCGAAATTTGGTGAAAATTATTGTAAAACGATGTAGTTCCGGAGCAAACCAATAATATGTTTGAAAAAAATGGTTTTCTTCCGAAAAATTTCGTATCCAAAAATTATATTCGATAATCATTCTTCTGATTAAAAATTTCACGAATTGAGAGTATTTATTCTCTCAGAATTTGTCGAAATTTTGATCAACGATGCGACCTGTAACCGCAACGAAACCCACTTTTTTTTTTTAGCTGCAATTGATTTATGTAAGACGAATACCAAAAAATCGCAAATAATTCTCTAATACGTCTCAAAAAGTTGATCAAATCAGCTGTGAAATAACTGAGTCGATAGAATATTTTTTCACATCGTATACATATAGTATAGCACTTATTTGAGAGGTAAAAAAAAATTAATTCATCCCTATGACAAAAAAAAAAAAAAAGAAAAAGCAGAGCTTTAGAAATTCTAAGGGATTGTATTTATTTCTAACCACTTTTTGATTGAATTTACTTTTTTATTATTTCAAATGACGTACCTATCCATGTAATATATTATATAGGTATGTATACTTCGTCTACCTAGATATATGAGGCATTCCCCGTAAAGTCAGCCACCTTCAGACCTCAATACCTTCGATTTCATTTTTCTTCTAGGATTTTGTTATGCTATGTGAGAGTAGTGCCCCTGATTTATTTCAGAATTTTTGAACAAATTTTTTTTTTTAATCACTAATTAAAATATTTTTCAAATAAACGTTCAACATTTGTACTTTGATTTAATAAAATGTATGTTTCTTACTTTGACTATTAATTTTGTTACAAGAAACAATTGAAAATTTTCAAATCGCAATAAAAAATCATCTAACTAGGAGAAATTGTTTTCTTATTTATTGCATAGCAACTGGGAATCGAATCTCTCCATTTCGGACGGAACGTTATTATATGTAAAAAAATACGTAGAATCTGAAAAACAATGTCTCAAAATTTTCAAAAATAACATAATTGATGAAATTTTGATTCTCTTCTTTGAACTTCAGTTACGACAGCCTAAACGTTGCGGAAAATTTCTGAAACATTTTTTTTCAAAAATTTGGATTGAAGGCGAATCCAAACATCTCCTTGTTTTCGTTGATACGACTTTTCGATTTCGAGATATCATCGATCAAAAATTCGCGAATTTCGGAAATCGTAAAATTTAGGATTGCAAGAACTCCGGAACAGCGGCTCGAAAAATTTGTAAATAAATCAGGAACACTACTCTCACATAGTATAATAGAATCCTAGAAGAAAAATAAAATCGAAGGTATTGAGGTCTGAAGGTGGCTGACTTGACGTGGAATGCCCCATATATAAATTCGATAGAGAGCCGAGTTTTCCATGGATATAGGACAATGTTTTTACAGCCCCTAGAGATCGAAGCCGTTCGTCGACGGAAGGTGTTGGATAGAATCGCGCGGTAGAATAGCTGCAGGATGAGACGGAGACGGAAGTCGCACCAATCCATAGATAGAGAGGCTGAGGTCGGCTTAGCCGTGTTTTACTCGCCAGGTGCGGCGACTTCATCCTGAAGTAGTTTTACCCTCCCATTCCACCCTCCGAGGTCTGCTTCTGCCTCCACCAGTTCACAGCCCCCAACCCCTTTAATACAATTCCAAACCCCGCGGGATAAAACTCTTGCTTGTCCCGGTTCCCCGTCAATGTGTTGGTTGACCGGCCGAGTGGTCAGCAAACAAATTGTTTATTTTCCTCCGAACTAGCATATCTCTCCCTTTTATCTACAATAGCCTTCAGCCTTTAATGGCTCTCGCATTTCTCTCAATTCTATCATATGCTTGATTTCGTTATAAGATCCCCGCAACCCCCAGTTCATCTATCCTCAGTACAGCAAGGGCTAACCCAGATCTTTTCATTTATAGAGTAAACCGATAATTTACACTTCCTCAGGGAATTACACGTCGTTTTTTTTTTTGTTTTTCTTTTTTTCGTACTTTTTTTTTTTTTTTTTTGCAGTATTCTTTGTCTTCCAAGTATCTGGCTTCCCGTATCCAGGAAGCCTACGTCTCCCACGCTCCCCTTACTGAATATTTTATTTACTCGCCCGGTCTTAATCGCACGAATTAATCTTGGTTAGTGCTACGAGCGGTTTTCGCGAAACCCCCGGGCCCCTGGACTCTGAGAGTAGCCATTTTCGATAATGTTTATCGATGATTCGAAATGAAACTTGGATAATTGTCGATGTGTAAAAGAAGCGGGGGCGGCTAACGGAGAATAAAGACGAACGATTTTTCCTATAATCTTGATGAAAATTCTAAACGAGATTCTCGTTCGTCAGTCAAGGTATGTAAGGGGGCGCCGCACCGCGCCGGTGGCGCGTGTCGCTAAAACGTTTCCTAAATTTATTCAGATTCCATCGAACAGCCATTAATTACGTTAAAGAGACGAGCATCGATCACGCAGCTAGGTAAAAACAGACGGTGAGTGGTTTGAGGCCGAAATTAACATTTAAAAATAGTTTAAATCGATGATCGGTAAGCCGGGCTGACGAAAATATTTTCACGAGAAATACGCGGTGCCAGAGGGGTGGCGAGGACCGTGGTGCTCTGCGCCGCGCTCAAAATTAATGGCATAAATTTTCCTTAGAAAATAATAAAAGATAATCGCCTTACGAAACGCGTTATGTGTGAGGAAAAGGGTGACAGCTAGTTCCCTCTGTTTTTTATTTTTTTATTTTTTTTTCTATCCATGCGAAAACCACGAAAATCTTTTCAGAAAATTTGATATTGAAAAATTGATCGATACGTCTTTTCCGTAGTAACTTTATGAGGAAAAAATCGCGTTGACTAATGGAATAAGGTCGTACCCGCCGATACGCGACCCTTTCTACCCCTATTTAATTTTTTTTCTTCTTTTTTTGTCTCGTTTTTTCTAATTTCATACACGTTTTGGGTATTTTTATAGCGAATTCTGCGAAAGAAATAAACGATTCGCTCTATTATGTACCAGAGAAATCGCCTTTTGACACTTACGACTTTATGCCATTGCATTAGACACGCGATGTATATAGGTATATTTTATAATATTAATAAAACGTGCGAAGCTTTTGTAATAGGCTTAAGATATTAAGAGGGGTGACAGGTGGGACCGCGGGCCGTCACTCACTTCAGCGAAGGGTTCATTCCGCCCTTTAAACTTGGACGAGAATTTTGAGTTGAATTCAACCCGGTTGTATAGCTTATATACGTATACGTATACATAGGTATACAACGCGTTATTCCACGTCTAACAACCAATGAAATCGTGACTATTTATTTTCTCTTTATGACAAGGGATGACAAGGGTGGTTTTAAACACCGCTAGCTAGAGTTCTCCTTTGAAAACGCTCGCTTTTAGGGCAGATGAAAAAGGGTAGAAGACCTGAAAAAAGGGTGGAAGATACACCATGGACAATTTATTGTTAAGAGATCGCTTCGCCGCAGGGTTCTTTTCCTAAATGCTATATATAAGTACGTGAGATTAGTATACCGTGCGATTATGTGGAAATTACAGGTTCCGAGAGCGCAGGCGCTGATTTATTCGAATATTACGAGGGACGCAAGACGACAGAACTAGGGATATTACCGAAAAGTTGGTGGAATTGCTAGCGCGATTCTGCCGGTCAATGATACTCGAATAAATCGGCGCCTGCGCGCTTGGAACCTGTAATTTTCACATAATCGCACGGTATATGTATATTTGGGGTAGAAATTACGAAATCGTATCCCTCTCAGCAATATTAAATCTAGTGTATTTATATATTTATTTATTTTTTCTTTCAAGTAAAAATGAAATGCAGTTATAGGTACTGTGGCATACGAAGTTGAGTACCTGGCACATTATGAGGTTGACATCATTAAAAAATTTGCAAAGAAAAATTTTCCGGGCAGGTATATATTTATAAATTTAAATTGCTAGTATGAAGATGGAATCGGAGCTAGTGGTAGAAGGTAGAGGGCACGAGAAGAAATAGGAGAAAATAAAGAAATTGAAAATAGAACGAAGAGTATGTAAGGTATGTATATATATATATATATATATGTATATATATATGGAAGGAGTGGGCAATCCAAAGAGAGAACGAGAAAGAGAGAAAGAGAGAGAGAGAGAGAGAGAGAGAGAGGGTGGGTAGAGAAATGTCGGGTGATCTTCTGAAAAATGGGGTCATAAAACATTCCACTCATATCGTACCCTATACTCTCTCGTACCCTTTTCTCACCGCGTTCCCTTTTCTCGAGCCTCCTTCATTTCTACCCCGGAATAGAAGAAGAAGCACTCCTTGTTCTCGACGAGTCTTATTAACTAAATTTACCTCCTTGTTACAAAGACTTGTTTTTATTTTTCTTTATACTTTTCTATTTTATTATTCTATCCCCAATTCAAAATCAACATTTTTCTTCTTTTTTTTTTTTTTTTTTTGATATTATTATTCCACTACCGCACTTTCGAGCTGCAGATTTTCAGAATCTCCATGAAACTAGATAAAAATGATTCACCATCTCTCGGTCGACTTTTGATGCAAAAATTGTGTTTTTTTTCTTTTTTTTTTTTCTGAGAATCCAAAACGTGAGAATCTAGGGGTTTTTTTTTTTCTTTCTTTCTTTCTTTCTTTATTCGCACCCCGATTGAGAATGAATTTTTATTTTTATTTTTTGTTATTTTCGAACCTCACTTTGGAGTCGTAGGTTTTTTCACATTCGTGAAAATTCTAATAAAGTGGTTATAATTCGATTTTGAAAACAGTAGTGTATTCATTTCTGGAAAACAAAGACGTGAGGATTGACTTTTTTATTTTTTCTTTCTTTCTTTCTTTTTTTCTATCCACGAGTGAAAATCGCTAACCACCTAAGCTTCTGATGCGGTGTGAGTTTGAAAAGGGCGAGTCCTGGGTACTATGGTGGGTTCAGAGAGTTTTAGAGGATGGATATACCGGATCATTAAAGAAAGAAGGAATGAAAGAAGACGAGCCAAGAAATGAGTAATAATAAATGAGACCATTAACTCCGTATAATTTTCTCGCGCACCAGGGTAAGAAGAGAGAAAGAGAGAGAGAGAGAAAAAAAGAAAGGGAAAAAGTCGAAGTGAAGAAGAGAAAAAAAAAACAAAAAAAAAAAAAAAGGGGGGGGAAATCCCTGACAGTGAATAAAAGAACAAAGCTCGGCGAAGCGGGCGACCCAAGGAACCCGAAGAGGCCGAGGAGCTCGAGCTCACAATGCTGTAAATTACACCTTTATGTTTTCATATTTTACATTTACCCACGAGTCCCTTATAAGCTTTATTTATTAATTTGCTTAAAGCGGTACGGGGAAAGAATTTTCCAAATCTTCTCATAAAATCGGGGCAAAAGAAAGAAAAAAGAAAGAACCAAGCGAAAAAATCCTCTAGATGAGAGAAAAATCTCATAATTAAGAACCTTGTGCATTTGAATCCACGAAAAGACTAGAAAAAAATAAAAAAATGTTGAAAATTATCATCTCGATTATTTATTCAGAGATTAACGTTTTATCATGCGAAAATGTCCGGCCATTACGCGGTGGTTCGTGGAAAGACGATTTTCATACCTTAGAAATAGTTTTCGCGAAGACTGCTCACCGAGATGCTTGTTCCTTTTCTCAAAAGGATGGATTTCGCGGGCGCGGAGATCGGCGGTAGAATATTTGGTACCGCCTCATCGATGTTGAGATTTAAGAAAAGTGCGAGTCGTATTTTCAAAAATTCATACGAGCCGCTGCTGGTCAAGCACTTCCTTCCATTTAACGTGAAAATACTTTCTGCGGATTCCGAACTCTGTGAGATAATTTTTTAATTTTCGAGTTTGACAAATAGGTCAATTTTTAGATATATCATTGCTCGATGATCTTCAAGCACTTCTTCAGTCCCTCCGAAAGAAAGAAAGCTCTTGTTGAGTATCGTCATATCTGGATTTAACATCACTAAGATAAATCACACGTTATTGAAAACTGCATAGTTTATCCTTACAATTAGCTACGAGAGAAGAGAAGTGGAAACGGTCTGGCAAACTCGGATATACAAACGAGCGTGGTTTTGGGTTGATGATAAAATAATTTAACTATAAAATCAGGGTCCAGCTGTCACTTCTGCAGTACAATTTCATAATTTATATAATGTACAACATATACTATAGGTGTATACAGAACGCGGGATTTAGTGGTGAGAAAAAAGGCTTGTTCAACGCTCTTTACCGCTCTCCACTACGCTCGAGTAAATTTACGACTGGACACTTTAATAACCGTAGAATGTATCGGCTTGTCCATGTTGTACACCATATAACTAAAAACCTACGCTACTGGACGTCTCTCCATATGTATGTATATATAGGTATGTATACGAGCCTGAAAAGTGTTTTTGATGGCTCCGCACGAGTCGCTTATTTGAAAACCAAGCCAATTACTAACTCAAAATTTTTTATTAATGTAGATAGTAACGCGTTGGTGTATCCTATTTCAAGATTTATCTCAAGTCAAACGAAAAAGACAAAAAAAAACAGTCAAGTCAAAGCTCAGATTCGTTTCGCGCTCAGAATATTGTTTTTTTTTCTCAGAATTTTGTTTTTGGAATAACTCAAAGAATACTCGGTCCATCAAATTCACATTTCGATTGATTTTAAGTTTAAAAGAACCGCGTTGATGGAGACCAGAATCATCAAGATCCGTTGATCTATCCTCGAGATGTAATCGGTTAAATTATTTTTTTTTTTAATTTTGTTTTTTGAATAACTCCGAGACTACTTGGTCCATCAAATCCAAATTGCAATCCATCCTAAGTTAAAAAGAACCGCGTTGATGGAGACCAGAATCATCAAGATCCGTTGATCTGTCCTCGAGATATGATCGATTAAATTATTTTCTTTCAAAATTTTGTTTTTTGAATAACTCGAAAAGTATTATACCGATCGAATCCAAGTTTCAATCGACTCTAAGTTAAGAAGATCGACATCGATTCAGACTAGAATCGTCAAACTCGGTTTCTTCTGTCTCGAGTTATTGTCGGTTATAAAATTCACCACGCCCACACGCTCAGATGTTCATCGAAAGATGGTCGAAGACGATTACCCGGACCTCAAAACGTGGAGATCTGGTGAAAAATCAATGCTTTATTTTGAGGGTGATCATATCGACTACCCTTCTCCGATTTTTCCAAGCGAAAAGTAAAAAATTTGGATTTACGTTATGAGTATGAAAAAAAAAGTCTGCACGATTCCGTAAATCTGCTTCGTTTGTTCATTAATTGAACGTACAATAATCCACATATATAAGGTATATACTTGAGTATGTTTTATAATTATATAACGAATTTATATACACTAAACCGAATACCTCCTTTGTTTATATTTTCTCCTACTCTGGAGCTTATATACCGGGTTTTAACAACGTATTTGAAAGTTTACTTCCCCACCCGTATTCGCAGCGGGGTAGTTAATTACCTTTAGTCCCCTTCGTTGTTAAAACTTGTTTTAATTTTGCCTCACTTAAAGGAAAGACTGCCTTAGATCTCCTTCTTCTTCTTATTCGTCTCCTTTTTCTTCTCTCTACCAAACGCGTTCCACGATCCCTCATCCCTCATCCCTCATCCCTTATCCCTTATCGTTGTTGAACATTGCTTATACCGATTTATTACACCCTTGCAATATTTCGCAAAAATATCATCAAGGGAATGTCCCCTACTCTACAGGCAATTAGCGGAAAAATATGTGAACGTAAAAATTTTTGAATAAAGATGAGTGGATTTAGAATAGCCGAAATTGGAAAGATTGAGTGATCTCGCATCCCCTTCGGAGCTATGGAAACGATTTTTATACTATCGCTTTTTTCCTTCCTTCTATTTTCATGGGAATTTATTGGCCGTTAAAAAAGTCTGGTTTATTATTATTATTTTTTTTCTTTTTTTTTTTCACCCCAAACCTGATACACAGCCCGCATCACGTACGTAACAGAAGATATAGTATAGAACCAATAATACGAATCGGAGCCAGCTTTGATCGTAAGTCAGAGACGCGACGCGAACTCGTATTTTATTTCCGGAACGGTAAGCCGAAAAATCTATTTGTAAAAATGTATATTTCATATCGCGTACCTATACCCTATATATCCACGTAGGGCGAAACCGCGTTGGTCAGCATTCCGGATAAGAGGCGAGAATTTTTACCGAGTATTGCGGTCAACTTGTTACAACAATTGACGATAGGAAAATACCAGACCGTAGTTCAAAGCGAGTGCACTGTCCAAATTTATATGAATGTGTGTATGTACGTGTTTAATCAACGGCGTTCTTCCTTATCGCGAAAAAAAATTGTTTCCGCAAAGGCTGCGCAGCCCTGTGCGATAATTTATGGCACTTCCTCATTGATGATGAAATTACGGGCTGAACGACTACTTCCGGCTATTTTTATCTTCAAAGATTCGACTCCTCGCTGAGACACTTGTAGAATGACATGGTAGAATATTTGGTACCGCCTCATCGATGTTGGAATTTAAAAAAGTGCGGAAGTCGTATTCTCAAAAATGCATTTGAACCGCTGCCTCATCGGTCTCAACTATTTTCGAGTTCGAAAAAAAGTCAATTTTGATGTATTATATCAATGCTCGACGTTGTTCAGGCACATGCCCCTGTGAAAAGGAAGAGATAGCTTGTCGAGCGGCGTTATTTATGGAATTATAATGAACACCCCATGTCCGCAACATGATATTAATAAACACAGGTTTAATAAACATGTAATAATAATCAACCTAATTTCTATATACCATAATTTGAAAACGCAAAGCCATTCTACTCTGCATTATCGAATATATGTGCACATATAGCAATCAACTGCGGCGTAGCCTATCCCGCAGGTTATGGTTTTTTTTTTTTTTTTTTTCAATTTATTTTATTTCTTCTTCCACGAGAACGTATAGATACGGAGCATCGCCCATGCCCTCGAATGTTCAAAAATTTCCTAAACTTTACCTACATTTTTCGCGAATTTGATCAATAGATTGTAAAAGCTCGATTGACATGCAAAGCCTCTTCTATCGAGGTGATTCCCACTCCTCTTGCTGCAGAGCTGGTGAGTTTTATGAAAATTTTTCCTCCCGGAATAACTAGGCAATGAAAAACATCTGGATTTTGAATAATATTCCGAATTACGTGCTCGGGGTCGGGCTTCCTATCCACAACTCGCGAAAAGTAAATATGTATAACGTCTGGAAATTGCGGACATCCCGTCATACATGGTCGTGAAATTTTATCTTATTATGGTAGTCGGTATCATTCCCATCCTCTTCTTCGTCTCTTCTACATTCATCAAAAACGTAGACGAGATTAGGCTTATAGGAATACAAGCTCCAGACGTCTTATCGAAGATTCCATTTCGCATTGAAATTTGAAAATCTGTATATAATCTTCTCTCAGTCGATGGTCCCTTCTGCGTTTACGTTTAGTCTCCTTGCACACATCCATACCCTACCCCTATCCTATCGCGGAGGAAAAAACCAGCGTAAGATATCCGAGCCGTTGTAACCGGTTGATATAAATTATTAATTTCCATAGTTTTTTATTTTCCCACTTTCGGGCGTCGGGTATGAAACTATTCCTGACGTCACTAATCATTGCTTACCGCGAAACAACGCGTGCGGTTAGCTTTTTGAGCATCGTACCTATCGCAGAACTGTTTTCATCTTGGGTTAATATATTCACGGTTTTTACCCCCTTTCTATAGCTCTCGGGTAAACCTGTGTGACGTAACATAAATCTTACCCGCGAATCCCTTCTTATCGGGACATCCACGTTATGGATTATACGTGCGGGGGTTCAGGTGTTGGAACAATTAACTGTCGCATAATTATTGTGTGCGAAATATCTATACGAATATATGAACGGAACCGACAATCCGTGACCTCAACCATTTTTGATTTTGTTGAAAATTTTCTATGTTTTTTTACCTACTTAAAACAGTCTTATGAAAATGAATTTCAATTTTTTTTTCTATGGAACTACAACTCAAAATGAAAAAAAAGACCTAGTATTTTATTTTGATATCTGTTTTTGAAAAATTTGTGAGCATTTAAAAATAATTGTGTGAAATTTTGAAAAATTTATCGCGTTTGGACGGGTTGAGACAAAAATCTAAAAAAATTCAGAAAGACTGCTTTCAGTAGGTAAAAAAAAATAGAAAATTTTCAACAAAATCAAAAATGGTCGGGGTCACGGATTGATCGGTTTCGTATTATATTGAATTCTATGTATATATATATTTTCATTTATTATTATATAGTATATGTATGTATATATATGTACAGGTATAAAATGTCCGTGACTTTCGCCATCATCGAAGAAATCTTCAAAGGATAGCCTCAGGACTTGAGCTGGATTGGCTTATATATACAAGCAATATCCAAAATTCTTACCCGATCAAGAGATCCAATATTTGCCACAAAGATCAAGGTAAACTGCTTCTCCCACTGATCCCGTCTGGGTACTTTGCTTGTTTACATTTATAGATACATAGATACCTGTATATGCCAAGAAGAAGTATCCGTGTGGTACATTTAATACATAATATGTATTTAATATATATATATATATATATATATATTATATCTACGGTTTGTTCAGATACGGCGAAGGCAGAACTAAGAATTTGGACCTTTTGAATAAATCGCAAGTACCCCTCGGGAAAGAAACCAGCAGATACAAAGTGAGGGTGTTTCTAGTAAACGAGCATATAGAGTGAGGTAGTCCTTAAAAATAAAAATTTTTGATCCACCCCCTAAGAAGTTTCCTTTTCGTGTAAAAACATGATGGAAATTTGTTTTTTGTGAAAAAAATGACGATCAAACTTTTTGTTTTGATGAATCTGCAGACTTTTGGAAATGTGTCAAAAAATATGCAGATTTAACGAAAAACTGAAGAGAGAAGAAAAAAATCAAAATTATACAAAAAAAAAAAAATTTGAATTTTTTTTTCTTCACTTTTTTGTCAAATCTGCATATTTTGTGACACATTTCTGAAAAACTTCAGATTCATGAAGAAGGTCAGATTTGAAGTTCCGGATTTTTTAAAGTTCAGAATGTCAAGATTCCGAAATAGTTCAGACCCCCGAGATTTCCAAACCTCGAAAATTTTGATATGTAACCTCTTAGGATGTGAGGACAAAAAATGGATCTTTCTAATCCAGACCCTCTTTACGGAAACCCATTTTATCGCTACTTCAATCGATACATTGAAACTTTGTTTTTTTTTTCAAAAATTAAATCTCAAGACTATTAATTTGACCATACTTGTATTGGTTTCGATACGATCAATAGGTATAGCCCGAGTTATCAAACACGGAATGAATACATGGGTGAATTTCAAGATTCGGAGTCTTTGGAATTTCGGATTTTTAGCTTTCGGAATTTTGAACCTCCGGTGTTCTAATTCGTTTAAAAGTTCTTCAAATCCGCTTTAGGGAAATGACTTTACTATAAACAGCGAGTACAAGGCGGATATTAGAATTTGAAATTTTTGAAAATTCTTCCGGGATGAAAAACGCTATAATTCCCAATGCGATATATATTTTGATGAAATTTAATTTTCAAGTTAAAAAATGTCTGCATAGTGCGTAGGTAGGTATAGCTGGGTAAACTGTCAGACCGTCTGTACAGTCTACCCCTTGTGTCAATGAATTATGGTACGGGCGTGCATAAAGTGGGTAGAAAATTAGTCTCTCTTATCATCTGGCACGCCTCGGAGACCCATCTTCTCCGTGAACCGTAAAAATGGGAATAGAAAGTTGTTGGCCAAGTTTTGGACCGCTCCCGCGGGATGCCACGCGCGGACCAGGAAGAGGAACCCAACAGAGAGGGGATATAGAAGGAGGAAAGAGTATCTTTGTATGCAAATCTCGCACTTCAAACTTCCGGGGATCCTATAGCTCTCTACTCGCCGCTCTCGTCGTATCAGTTGACGAATTCCTTAACGGTAATTTTATTCAAAAACTTTGGCTATCGGCAAGGTATCCCTTCGTGTGACGATAATATTTAGTGGGCCGAGGCACCACCCTTCTCCCTCTGCACCCTACAGACTTTCGGAGATTTGAAGACGTATAAAAAAAAGAATAGAACCGAAAATCTCCCAAAAAAAACAAGAAAAAATGTGTTTTACGTCCGGGTTTACCAGGAAATTGGTCAATTTTTTAATAATTTCTCCAAATTTGAAAAATCTTCACCCCGTATCATTCATTTTCCGGGATGAATCTGAAATCTGGGACACCGAGATTTTCGGTTACGTGTATAAACCGACGTATAGGGTATATGCTGTCTCGCTGGGGTGTATTTTAATCCCATCATTACGAGGCCTGCGAACACCCTGTGCACAGGGCATAGTATAACTATTATATTCTAGCTTTGGACGACCCTTGTTCAAAGCTTGTATTAAGGGACGTGGCTTCAACAACTGTTGCCCGTTGCACGCTAGGGCCAGGGTAAACGGCGCACAACGGCCTAGATGGCCTACGGCCATGGTCTACACTCTACGCGATAGCTTCGATCTTCAATCTCCATGGGAAACTTCGTTAACCCACGAACTGTGTCTACGAGCTGGATACACAGTGATCTACATATATACAATATACATGCACCAACATGGTGATCAGGATTAACCGATAATCCAGATTTACTCTACATTATATGCTGACCGATATTCATAAGCGCAGAGATATTTTTACGGCTTTAGAAATCGGGCTGATTTTTTTTCCCGTCCGAAAAAAACAAAAAAAAAAAAATAAAACAAGATTTGAATTTCTTTTTCCAAATTCAACGATTTTTCGATTAAAATTTTAAGAATAATGGATGTACCTAAGTGATATTGAAAAATATTCAAAATTTATAATAATTTGACAAAATAAATTATCTTTTTATGAGAATGCAGTTTTTCGCAGATCGAATTCAACCACTTCATATTTTTTCCATATTTTTTTTTCACTTGAAAATACGTTCATTTTTTACCCCATACTAGTTATGTTTATATACTATATAGTGACGTAGAATTAGGCGATGGTTTCCGCTGTGTACATGTAGTTGAACGCGGCGAGAAACCCAAAGCGAGTAAAGCACTTACCAAGGCAGTTGGCCCATAAAATAATTACCTTATATACCTATATACCTTCGGTTGTAATGTGTTTTCGTAAACCAAAGGTGTAATACGATCTAGTATATCGTTTGTGCAAAACGGAGGAAAATTGCTCTGCAAAGTATATAATAATATACATAGATGAAACGCGTAAATAAAGAAAAAAAAATGAAAATAAAAATGAAACAAAAATTGTGAATCTTTTTTTTCTTCTTTTTTGGAATAGCTGATGGGATCAGCTTTATGTTAAATCTACTAATTCTCAGAGGTGAAATTCGGCCGGAGAAACTGTCTGTTATCTTTACGCAGCTGTATACGCATATAAATATATAGGTATACGTATCAATACGTGCCATAGGGAATTGTTTACGTAAAGGAGCTCAGAACACCACAGCGGATCATGGGATCAAAGATGAGAAAAAAATAAAATCAAAAAAATAAAATAAGAAAAATTGAAGAAAAATGGAAAACTGTGAGAAAAGCTGCGTAAGTTGTACGTGGTGGGTAAGTTTTACCCAAAGCCAAACATTCTGAGCGTTGAATTATTATTCTTCTTTAATTCTGTCCCGAGTATACGTATCGCGATATTTAGACTGGGACTGAAACTGGGTTGTTTTTGGAAATAAGAAGAAAAAAAAAAAAAGAATAAGAAAGAAGGAAAAAAATATGTCTTTAATTTACTTGTATCGCGCGATCTACGTTATAAATAAGTATTGTGCGGCGAAAATTCAGAGCAATAAATATGCCGGAATGAATAAGAATGAATTAATTTAAGTGAGGAAAGACTAATAGAAAGAACGAAAATTGGGGATAAAAAAAAAAAATAATAATAAAAATGAAAAAAAAATATTGTAACACTCGATGCTCGACCTCGTTGGTGTGCCGTCTTCTGATAAGGGTAATCCAATTTTTTGGAATAATATTTGTGTTGGAGATCGGCCCTCCGTCCTTCCACGGTCCGGCTGCCCCTCCCCGATAATAGAGAGGCGTTTACTCTGACTTGAACGAATAAAAGGTGAGTTTTTACGGTTATTCTTCAAGTCGAAACTTCGTCAATATGATATATTTTTTTTCTCTATTTTTTGTCCATTATTTTTTCAGAAATTATTTAAAATTTTATACACTTCGCAGCTTAAATATACCGTGAGGTTCTGTAGACGCGGAACGCTAGGGATACCAACTAGACAAGTCACTAAATTTCGCGTGATTTTACTAGAAACATCTAGTAAATTACTAAACTGCTGCTTCAGTTTACTGCATGACTTACTGCCCATGAAATAGCATCCTTTTTCCGTTGGTATCCCTAGCATTCCGCGTCCACAGAACCTCACGGTATATATAGGTAGATTGAGAGCCCTATATCGAAGAAAGAGTCGTTGCCGCAGGGTAGCTGTACAGGTCGCATATCGTTCATCGAAACTTTTTCAAAGGGCATGGCCAAATAAGAATACCGAAACTGCCCCCAGCGAGTTTCTGAATGACACACGGCCTGGCATGTATCCTTACTCGAAGGATAAAGAAGAAAAAAGAAAAAAACAATTCCGGAAAATTTCAGTTCTCTAACCCTACCCCCGATTTCTCGAGTAATCGAAAAAAAAAAATCTGATTTTCAGTTTTTATTATTCTTTTTCAACCTTGATGCTTATCATGAACCCTTGTTGATTTTTTTTCCTCAAATTCGTATCGATTAAAAAACGGCAAACAAATATCTCTTCAAATATTTCGAAGCAAAACTCGATTTTCGAAAAAGAAAAAAAAAATTGAAAATGAAAATGGCCATTCCATAAAATTTTCGCTTTCGGGGTACTATTATAAATTTTTCACAAAATACTGGTTTCCTACTTCTCTTTACTCCCTATTATTTTCAATTTTATCGATCTGGCACAAAAATGCGAAAAAAAAAGAAACAAAATAAAAACCGTTTTCCGAAAACTTTCCGTGCATAAAATCTCCTATAAATAATTCAAATTTTCTTGATAAAACAGAGCTACTAGAATACTTTCTTCACCGCGTATCAGTGATATTGAAAATATTCATTTCGGAGGTGTGCATCATAGCCCGTTAATTTCACCTCCGCGACGGTATATACCCACTAGCGATATGTAATATAAGCATGAAATTATTATGCAACTATCGAGCTAAAAACTTTTTTAATTATCGTCATTTCGCGTAAGGAACGTTATTTTCCCACGTCGCTATCGCAGATTATACGTGTCTTCCCGTAATATTTTCCGAGGCATAATGCGAATTGCGAGGACATTAAACGTACCTTTACAGATGGATTAATAATTTACGGTCCATTTACTTTTTCCTCTAAATAATATATCAATAAAAACGATTCCTATTCCCATTGACCTATTATCGTAATAAAAGCCCCAGCTGTATCCCACAGCGAAGATATATTCTTGGCGACGTATTGTACCAATCAGGTTGCTATAATTATCGATACACCAATCGTGCGGCATATACCTATGTCCTATTCGATAAGCTTTTTCCTCGGAGCTTTCGAGATGGTAGATCTAAGCATGAGAGGAGAAAATTGTGAGTAGGTAAACTAGGAGGCGCGAGGAATGGATGAAATATGTCTATAAATTTGTGAAACGAGGTTAACTCAACATCACATCCCTCAAGAGTAATTCCGCTGGATGTAGGACCTGAGAGTGAATTAAAACTCTTCTTATTTGACTGAATCTTTTTTATTTTATTTTTTTCCGGGGTGGATATCTCCCAGCATTCCAATTTCAGCTTCTCCTTAGCTCGCGGTTTCTCGTTGGTTTTTCAAATCTTCTACGCGAAAGCTATGAGCTTTTATCACTTAATTTGCGATTTTATTAGCCGTTTAATGAACCCCTGAAATCGGCAGTATCACCCAGAAATCAACCACCTATAACAACGATAATGATCATTAACTAAACCACTCAATTTTGCGGTAGTTAATGAGAAATTTGGAAAACAGAAGGGCTTCCGTTTGATATTATTTCAGGCTGTTATCAGCCCTATTCATATACCCTATTCGATGTAAACAACCCCTAATCCATAATCTTATTGAACAAAGCTGTTCGGGCATACACCGGGTTTCCCGCACTAGTCGAGATCCTATTTCACGAATACGTAATCACCCATAGTCCCTTCACCTTTGTACATACACGTATACATGCATACGTATACTATATACATATGTATATATAGCAAATCTTTATATACGGCTGTGTTGTGCATATATCTATATCTACCTATTCACATACGTGTACCCACCCTCATATATATATATATATATATATATATATATATACGCATAGTATATAGAAATATATCAGTAATCTGTGTTAAGTGGACTTCTGTGTGAACCTCTGCCCTCAGTCCCTGTTCTGCGAAGCCAGATATCGCAAACTTCTGAATACACGATATGTAGAGGTATTTTAGGGAAAACCTAGACATTCTATGCTTACGTAGATTAACAATTCTCTGGTTAGGTTCAGGGTTGATTTTGAGTAGTATAGCCATAGACAGCTCGAAAGGGTTTTTTCTTATAACTCAATAATTTTTATTTTTTCGAATGGATCCCACCGACTCACAGAGCGAACAAATGCGCTTTGCTCAAAAAATTTTCAGAGAAAAATACGTGGGACGTGAAACTCGCGAGTCACAAGTTCTTTTGATTATTTACAAATTTCGCGGATTCGGAAAAAAAGCGAAAAAAAAATTCTCCTTCTTACAGAAATACCTCCCTCGATTTATGCCTCGTAAAAATCGCGTGAATATTTGCAGCAGTCGGAATAAGTGGCTGGTCGAAAGATTTGGCGAAACAAGATTACAGGATTAGGGGTTCGTCTCGATCGCGAAATGAACCCCATAGAACCGACATCGTCGACAACTGGTTGATCCAACACCGAAATAATTTTCTCCGGTTTCATCGACCGCTATGGTCAGTGAAGTATGTATCTATGTATTTGTCTGCATGTGTATTTACGTACATGTAGGCAGGTCACTTCCGTGTCTGACCGTTATCCAATTACAGATTGGTAAGCCGGTGTGTTAAACACGACGCAAGACGGTTTAATTCTGTTCGATAAGGCACTAATTACCGGGTACAAGGGCCGTCAATAATCGCTTCATTCAGTCAATGGCTATAGGTATAAATCAGTGTGCAATACGTATACCTGTACACATGTCTGTATCAAGGTATCCCATAAATCGGGTGTTCTCGAATTTCATTCCTCCGTGTGGCTCAATTAGTTGCAAATAAATGAAATAACATTTCCGCAGAAGGATTTTTCTCAATTTTGATTCCAAGTGGTGCTGGTAAGCTCATTCTGTTTCCCATTTCATTTTGAGTTTAGTTATTATTTTTTTCTGAGCCTGCTGAGGGTTTGAAAAATCTGATGAGCACGGTAAGGAGGCTTTTCGGGTCACTGAATCCAAATTTGATAACAGAATTTCAAAACTCCCAATGGCAGATCCGATATGGCGGATAAAAACTTGAAAATTAGTATCCTTGGGTTTTGGGAGTCGCCGAATCCAAATTCAACAACAGAATTCCAAAATTCAAAATGTGTGTACACCGCATACCTAGGTGCGTCTATTTTTCACTCTGGAAGACACACGGGTGCGTAATCCTTTCATTAATAACGACGGTGAAGAAATCTGAGGCAGCTGTTGTTGTTATAAAGGCGTGCCAAAAGTTCGCGTGAGAATTCTTCTTCCAAGTAAAAAAAAAAAAAAAACGGAAGACACAGAAACATTTTATTGGCCAAATTTTTTCACGACTGATTAATATAAGATCTTCAGACGTATTTCAGATTTTAGGGACCTCATTTCACGCAGATTCATCGCTACGAAGAAAAAGCGGTTCTCGTAGCTGGGTACAGGTCGCATCATTGGAAAATTTGACAAATTTCGAGGGAATATTCTACATTGATTATCGCTTTGGAGAAAACCAATGATGTTCGATGAATTTCATTTTTGTATACGAAAATTCATGATTCTGAGTCACTTTTTTGTAAACGTTGATGAAAACTATGGAACACCGGGCTTGTTTCTGTGCATTATTAGTTCGCCACGAAATGACATCATCTTAGAATATATAATACTCAAAATTTCGAAAATTTTCGATGATCGATGCGACCTGTATCCACAAAATCGTTTAAAATCGTTGCGTCGACTGATCATCGAAAAGTGTATCGTTTTAGTTCCTTTGCACTGAAGAATAAAAAATATAAAGTAAGACTGAGAATAAGTAAAAAACAAGAATCCGAAAGTAAGAAAAATGTAGAGGAGAAATTGACAAGCGAGAAACGTGACGGGAAATTCGTCCAGGCGTTAAAGGGTGGGCACACGCTTTTGAGAAAACCGTGTTAAACCGAATTCCGTGAACTCGTCGATGGTGGCAGCCGGTCCCAACGCTTCGATTTCTCGATCTTTACCTCGTCGAGGTAGACGTAGACGCGACGCCCGTCAACCAGACGATAGTATACGTATATACCTACGTATCTACTTATATCTACAAAGCTACCTAAATTTTATCCACGTACATCCCGGCGAGCGTTAAGAACCGAGAAACGAATTTATTTGTCCCTTGAAAAATCCTTGCGTTTCGATTTAAATATGCATGGATGCCCCGTTGAGCGATCGTATAACCTGGTCTCTGACTAGCCAAGGTAGGTATATACTTGGTATACTTGGTATACCTATATACATATATTCTTCGGGGGGATTCCGAGGTCTTAAAGTGCCTAATACCGAAACTCGAACCCTAGGGCACTTTTTGAACCAGAATACAGGAAAACTCCATGTGTATACCTGCGGCTCCCGTCTTCCAAAGGGGGAACTCCCCATGCTATAAGGTAGAAGGGTAGAACATCCCTGTCAATTGCAGGTGGAACAGGCGGCGGCCTGGAAGATTGAACCAACGCAACGCGCGGTATACAGGGTGGCCACAAACTATATGCTTCAGATTTAGAGGCTGAGGCGTCTGCGAGATACAATTCATTCAAAAAAATTTCACTAACGCCTGCATTCGGACATCCAACTACACAGAAGCGTGCATTTGGCTGTCTGGTTTCAGGCACGAACTCATAACCCTTTTCCATTTAAAAAATCACTCACAGGCTGTGTTAACTAACTTTTCTGCACGCTGTTCTCGTCCGTCAGTGATTCTTGAACTAGAAAAAGAGTTGTGAACGCCTAAAACCAGACAGCCCACTGTTAGCCTCTGTGTAGTTGGCTGCCCAAATGCAGGCGCTAACTTCTTAAATGGCTTATATCTGTCAGACGCCTCAACGGAACTCACTGCTTCAAACGGAAGAATCATCTCCAAAAATTAAAACACTTAGTTCGCGGCCACCCTGTATATCACATGCGAGCTTGCATAATGGGTTTATTTAAGCTATAGTGAACGAGTATCGTTGAACTCCGAAGCAACTTTGGTTTGTTAAACGAATGTGTGGGTTTTGTTTGTCTGTTTGTATTGTATCTTTGGTTATAGCTAGTCCTGGGGGGCTGCAACCCATTCCTCGTCAAGATTGTATAATGACGTAATATTCAAGCTGTGCTGCTGCAGTAGCCACGCAGAGAAGAGTAGAATGGGGTAGGTGCCTGGATGTTGAGAGAAACTCTCTCTCTACGTATATATCTATGTATATATGTATGTATGTATCTATGTACGTATGTATGTATGTATGTATGTATACGTAAGAGAGTTGGAGCTCTGGGTTGATGGGTGGCGGACACATTTTTAATTAAGACAGTTTCGAGGCGTAATTAATTTTACGGTGGCGCTAGCTAACGACCCACCACCATCACCATCACCACCGCTACCACGACTACGCGACTCCTTCCTCTTCTCCGTCTCCGTCGCTTCCCTACCCCGAAACTCCTTTTCCTCAGGACTCGGAGCCTTTGACGACGTTTTAGGTTTTACTTCCGTTTTTTTTCCTTTCAGTTCTTTTTTTTATTATTTTTCTCCCTCTCTCTGTCTCTCTCTCTTTCTCTCTCTATGAAGGAGCTTTATCATGCTTGTCGACATTCGAATAATGTAATATCGGGGCTGTTCTCTTGATGGCTATAAGACTCGACTCGCTTGTATTAGGATACAACAATAATAAAGGGACTATATCTCTCTTGTAAATAAAAATCAGTTTTATTCACTCATGCACGGCTATTCACGACCGTCTCGAAGATCGTTTGGTTGCGTGCTCCACAGGCGTAACTTTAATCCAGAACGTAACAGATAGTATAATAATAATTCGATATTCTTGATAAATTCTACCCCATTGAGATAATGTATGAACACCTTAAAAAGATAAATTCATTGGTCGTTTTCATCTCGATTTTGTTTCTCTCTTTCATCTTTATTTTTATTTTTCTATACAAGAATACATACACATGTATCTGGACTTTTGAGGGGGGTGCCAAGGTAAGAGAAGAAAAAGATGTTCATCGTATTCAATGTTTTATTACGGCGAGAATGACGGATGGAAAATAATTGTGAAGATAGGATTTGAAAGCTATTAATTTCTGCTTTAAACTAAAAAAAAAAAAATTTAATATCACGAAAATGGACTCTGCTGCGTCCATTTAAGTAAAGCTCTGCAAAAGACGATTTGCGAAACGGTGACCATGTTTATAAGCAAACGGAATGTCCGAAACGCAAAAACTAATACTTTTTGGAATCATCAATGTACCCTCTAGGTTTCTATGGAATGGATTTTTGATCAACTCAAACGTGGTCAAGTTACGAATCTTTTTTGCATTTGATCGCTTTTTTTTGGGATTTTCGCGAACGTTTTTAACAATTTTTCAAAAACGAAAGATCGGATGAGAAATTCGTTCCATAGAAGCTTAGAAGGTACATTGACGATTCCAAAAAGTATTAGTTTTTGCGTTTCGGACATTCCGTTTGCTTATAAACATGGTCACCGTTTCGCAAATCGTCTTTTGCAGAGCTTTACTTAAATGGACGCAGCAGAGTCCATTTTCGTGATATTTAATTTTTTTTTTTTCAGTTTGAAGCAGAAATTAATAGCTTTCAAATCCTATCTTCAAAATTATTTTCCATCCGTCATTCTCGCCGTAATAAAACATTGAATACAATGAACATTTTTTTCTTCTCTTATCTTGGCACCCCTCCTCAAAAGGGTATAAAGATGAATCTACAGATAGTAGGTATAATCGTGAAACCCACCCGTTGTACAACGTGTAAGTATATACCTATCACATATACATATACCTACGACCAGGTGAACAGAAACGTGTCTGGAAATTCGATGAAACGTGCGTTTGGGAACGAGTGGAAAGTTTGAGGGTAGGTCGGGGTAATTAGCTATATCTGACACATGTGCCAGAAATTAGTTTCGCCGAACACCGTTGCGTTGGTTGTGTCGGTTATTTCCACAATTTCGTCAGAGTTTCGTTTGTTTAGCTTGATGAAATTTCTGTCTCAGTTTTGAATCGTTCCCCTCTTCATACACCTACGGTACTGTATATACGTACTACGTAGGTACGTAACGTATACACGTATGTATAAAATCAGCCAATTATTTTCTAATGCTTTTGCGGTAACGCACACAGATTTTAAAAGTCGATCTGTCACTGATTCCACTTTCAGTTTTATCCCGCAAATCGTTTTTTTTTTTTTTTAATCACCTGCAGAGTTGATTACATATATATATATACTTCTTTGCCAATTTTCATCGGAAACCGATTAGTCAACTTCGTATTAAACTCTGGTACGCATATTTCGATCAAATTGAATGGAAGGAAGATCACGACGAAAATAATGAAACTGAGTTGAAGAGGTAATTTGAAACACCTTTGGAATCAGTTTTTTTTTTTCTGTCTCTCTCAAATCACTGCTATCTTTCGACGAAATATTCTGTCGACTCGGGTCCTTTCACACCTGATTACTTGCATTATTAGACATAATTAGAAATTATTTATAACGAAGAAAAAGTGGTCGACGCAGGGTGCAGATCGCGTCGTAGATCGAAACTTTTCTTTAAATTTCGAGGGAATATTCTAAAATGATCCTATTTCTGGGAAAAAAAGGTAGCTCAGTCTTCCATCGTTACGAACACGTCACGCACCTTCATTCTCAACGTTTACAAAAAGAATGAGTGAAAATCAAAAATTTTTGTATCTAAGAACGAAATTCATCGAATATCGGCAATCAGCCCCGAAATTTCTTCAACTTATAATATTCCCTAAAAATTTGGAGAATATTTGACGAACGGTGCGACCTGTACCCAATGACGACTACTTTTTCTTCGGTGTAATCGATCCGTGTAAGACGAGGTCTGAAAATTCTATAAATAAGATATAATCGTGTCTCAAAATAGCATGAATATACCCCGAACAAATAATTGGCTCGTAGTCGATATTCTAAAGGCTTTTGGCGAAGTTTCGAGAAGACACGTCATTTCGCTAGGATACCTATGACTGTTAACTAATCAGTTGACTTCTGGAAGTAGAAGTTTGATTCAATCGTGGAGTTTCTAGCCACCCCAACCCCGCTCAAATTTCTCGGTGTTGTTCACTTGCCGTTAGTTTATTGTCCTGTACCAATTCAGCAGGGATTGTTATAAGCTTTATGGTAGTAACTGCAGTAGCATAGCGGGCTGGCCTTTTGTCGCACGGTTTTACTCCCCGTTAAAGAAAATGGCGACGATTAACTGAACGGGAATATGGCTCGTGTATATTGTTGTCAGTTAGTCAATAAAATAACGACAAAACGTCCTCGTCAATTGAGTGACTCCTTTTATCGTCCTCTTTCGTCCAGTCATTCACTTGTTTACTTCTAAGCTTCTTCACGAACGGGTATACCTTCTCTTCAATCCCATGACAGTTCTCGTATTCGTTATAGAAAACTAAAACGTCATACCTTTCACGCAAACGTTAATCGCCCAACGAATTATCAGGATTTTCGTTCAAATTTATCTCATTGATAAGATGAAAAGTGAACGTAACATATGTATCACATATGTAAATAACACGTCTTATCGTTGGAACAAATAATCGAGTAGTTAGCCCCGTGGCGCTATCTTATGTTCGATTCTTAAGGTTTGGGGTAGAGAAAATGTTCGATAAACTTTATAACGTATGTTATTCCCTATAACATATAAAATAAGTACAAACATGGTCAGGAACCGCTGCTTTTGAGTCACATTGGTACACAAAACATAGGCACCACTTTGCTTGAGCGGTTGAGCAAACTTTTCAACATATCTCGACGATAATGTAGGCATACAGCGTATATGTGTGGTCGAAAAATGTCCCGGGTAAAAGTTCGGTAGATGAATAAGGAGGGGAGCGTTTTATTGCAATAAAATAATTGTTACGGTTGGAGGGTTGTAATTTTTTCTTCTTTCCTTTCCCCCTTCTTCGTTCTCCGTTTTCATTTTTTCTTCTTTTTTTTTGTTTATCGTAAAACAAAACCGATCCGTTTCCTTATCCATGAACTTATCTCATGTGACTTAAATAATCGTATGGAAGAAAATAAAAGTGGCGCGGAAAATAGTTGGGACATTTAGCTGGTGCCAAACTCAATTCTCTAAAAAGTTTAAGCCATCGCATCGACTATCGAGAGTTGAAAGCATGAAGCTTGCGAATTGGATCCGACAAGCCGAAAAGCAGAAGTAGGAGAGAAACGTGGGCGTGACAGGGAGGCTGTGATCACACCAGCGTGTAATTCCTTGGAACTAGGTCGAAGAAGCGTGGCTGTGATTAAATATGCATGATTTGAGGTGAATATAAAACGTGGCTCAGGCATCTGCCCTCTCGAAGATTTTTTTCGGGGGAACAAACCTGGGGAGGGTAGGGAAGGGTGCTTTTTTTTAGGGATGAGAATAGAGAGAAGAAAAGAGAGAAATATAAAGAGAAAGAGAAAGAAATTGGGGGCAGTGAGAAAGACTCGGATAACCTCGAGGGACGTTTAGAAAATCTACCCTCGTAGATGTTCATCGGTGCCTAAACTCGGCGCTTTCGTCTCGCCATGATATTCTACAAGCTGTTCGAGGCGAAGGGAGTTTCTAGCTGGTGCGGGACCGAGCTGTTTTTCTTATACTATTATGGGTCCATTCCAGAATAAAGAATTCGACTCTCCGTTCATTGGCTGGTAGAAAAATTCTTCAGAGTCAATTTAAATCCGTGAAGTATTTGAAAATTCTTCTTTTTTCGATGGACTGTACCTTTCCGGACAGGTAAACGCTCGCACCTGCCCTAAAAGGGACCTTCAGGGTCCATTCAATCTGCTCCAGGGTCCCGGGTCCTGGGTCTCGCGTTCCCAAGAGGGAGAGAAGAGGACAGAGACGGAGAGCGTCTCTTTAAAAAAAATCTATCTCGACCATCTTCGGGTTTTACGTGGCAGTGTTGATGGCCCTACGCCATTACGGTACCTTGAATGCCTCTTTTCGGTCCCGAGTTGCCTCCGATCGAACATCTTTTGATTTACAATCGACCTTATCGGTTACAGCACCAGTTGGAGTTGGGCAAAGTACGTTGCGCGTTAAGCAAACGTTAATTTCCGGAAATTTTCACATCGAAGTTAGATTAAAGCAAAGATATAGAGGTGCAGGGGAGGACGGTCGTCGAAAAACCTCCATACACCAGAATACTCCATCCATACTATTTTTATCGATCATCAAGACTCGCCTTTACGTCTAGCCAATTGCAAGTGATTGTTAGACGCATGAATAACGTGTATTTCGTTTTGTTCAAGTCAGAATCTCGTTCGTGTATAATAAACTCTTTGTGTTTTTGTATTATTTTCCACTACGTGCCGGTCTACTTGGTCCCTGCAAGAGCACCGCGCCATCAGCCCCGCCGTTTCATTTCAGGATTATAATACTTGGTATGCCAAGGTTTCGTGGCTTATAATATTTCGCATTAATATTCCGGAGAGATATTCGGTGGAGAGAGGCAAGATCATCGCCGTCGGTGCAGTCAGACATAAAGCGACGCCCGCGCGCCGTCGTCTCCGTCTCAGTCGCAACGCAGGATTCTCTCAGTGTCTTTTAAATCCGTCTTTGTCTCACGGTAGGAAGTCCAAGCGACAGTATCTATTCATCATACCTATATTATGATAAAAATTATGAATTCAACACGCATCCAGTTCAAAGAAAGTTGAAAGATGCCGAAGACACATTCTTATAATTAGAAAGAACAATTCCTGGACACGAGCTCATGGAAATTCTACAATCTGCTGTATGGGGAGAAATGTGCTCTTCCAAAATGCTCGGTGTATCCCCTAACAAGATTATAAAGCCACTGCAGCACCGTTGGCGAGTCCTTTATACCGAAAGCGGTCACTATTGTCTATGAGAATAATGGAGTAATCTTGCGGTGACGCGCGGTATGCTCTTTCGCTTGCACCCTCTGTTCCCATCTCTGGTCTCTCTATCTTTCAGACACCCACAGGCCAATACTCAAGTATGTAACACTGAGGTCTTGGAAGTTAACGAACTGAACAGCCACTCCGTTCCGTTCCGTTCGTTCGTGTCAAGTGAAAATCCGTATGGTATGAATTTGAACGGTGTTTGAACTCGCAAACGTCTTTGGGTTCATTGCCGAATACGAAAAGACCCTCTCTCCATACCGGACGATAATTATCGCGGTTTTTTAAAGTCTACGAAAACGAAAAAAAAAAAAGCCTCGCAAGTTTCGGTCCGAAAGTTTCTGTTTATAAACTATCTGCCTAGAGAGAAACCCATCAGAAGTAACTCAGAAGGGGCGAAGTGGTAAGGGTAAGGCACTAGGTGCTCGGCGAAAAGCTATACGGCGATGAAAAATTCACATCACCCCCATAACTCGAGCCCCGATGCATTTTTCATAAACGAAAAACTTTTTTCTTCACGCTGTACACAGCCGCCTTCGTAAACCTACTGGAAACAAGATACACATACACACACGGTCATAAGTTCTTGTATCGTTGCAGAAAAAAGGCAGGAATTTTTATAACCGAAATGATTAAAAATTATTCAAATACTATAGGATGGGGCTGCGTTATTTAACGAGTCACAATTGCCCAAGTATAACAACAGCTATCATAGTAGGTACCCATACCATCGTGCCGTATATGAAGCGGTGTAATCTAGTTAATAATAACAAGCTCTGAAAGTAGTTCGGTGTAGGATACGTGCAGCTGATTACGCGCAAGCTTGCACCGGGCTTTGGGTAACGTCGAAGAAACCGTTTATATAGTAGAAATAGTGTCATGAATCTACGGAAAGGTATATTTTTATGCATATGGGATCGTATAAAGATTGATAAAAGATTTTTATCCTGGGATACGGGGTAATCCTGATAACGGTTCCATACATTCGATACAGAATGCGTTTCTATACCCGTACAGAGGGCAATTCTGATACTGCTGCAGTACTAGAGACTGTATCTTCCTGGTACTACATAGCGACGTGTATATCTGTCTGAACAATCGCCACATAGCAACGTAACCACGCCCGTTACTATACGACTGACTTCTGCCATGGAGGATAATTGCCTTTTGGTTCTACCAAGACTCAGAGTGTCTATCAAAAACCCCTACGAACGCTAACGATGGCTCAATGTAGCTGCGTTCGGAATTACCGGAAAATAGATGGATTATGACTTTGCGTGGGTTACGGAATTTCGAAAAAGGAAATTCTCACTGTTCCACAGTTTTTAATTGTTTCCGAAAATGTTCAACTCGCAGTTTATCAAGAATAGAGATAACCTGCACTCTATCGATTTCAATCTTTTCTTCTTTCTCCAAATACGTAGAAATTCAATAACTAACCAATGACGGAGCGGATTTGTGATGAAAAATACGGTTGAGAAGATATCAACAATTGCACTCCAAAAAGCAGTGGAAAAATGATTTCTTTTTCGTGTTTTTTTTTTTTTTTTTTTACGGTTCAGACCAGCAATTTCTTCTTCAAAAATCCCTTCCATCACATCGTGGATAATGTTTTCGAGTTTCAGACTCCACTGGCAGTTTTTTTGAAATCGTGTTCATCCCGTTCGCCAAAAATGGGAATTTTCCAGCCTCCTCCAAAACTCCAATCTTATAAAATTTCCAGCTATTTTCTTATCCTTGTTATAATCTTTGTGAAAACAACAGTTGAGATCAAAAAGTGGTCACGACTTTCCAACGATTTTCTTATATTCTCTCGGACCGACATGAGTTTGAGGAAGACTCGGTCCACGGCTCACCGTATCGTTTCGAATGCATATTTAACTCCGAAAAAAAAGAAGCAACTAAATCTTTGAACGGGGCGTCGCCGCGACGCGGATGCTGGGGGGTTTATCTCGTCCTGTTTCCCTGCACCATGTTATATCTCGCGTCTGGACCATGTCCGGAATTTCTCGTTGCGGAGTTCTCGTCCTGGATTCTAAACCTCCGGTTCAGGTTCAGCGAGGTCTAGTGTTCGAAGTTCGATGTTCATCCCAACTGCACCGGACTGTTATACGTCGGCGTAGAGGTACACATCTATATATACCTATATACGGTGCTGCAGGTAAACCCTCCGGCAAATTTTCCCCAAACGGGATAGAAAATAATAGAATGAAACCTGCAGCTCGCCGCAGAATCGTTCATTGCGCCAAATTATCGCGTTGGCCAGTCGCCAAACATTAACGATCAAATTGAACTGGTGATTTCTGACTTCTACACCAGTCTTCTGTCCACCATTTAAAACCTATCCAAACAATAAGATGAAAATACTCTCATCTATGTAATACTTCGTATTTATATTGTTGGTCTTTTAACAAGAAGAGAGAAAAAAGAAGATTTAGATTCTCGTTGGATGAGGAATGTGCGGAAGATATCATAGCCATCGTAGTTTTATTTTTTCTTTTACCCATAAAATGATGTTTCATCGTAACGTCAAATGTAGAATGCAGTATAAATCTGAATCACTGACATTGTTATGTGTCGAATGTTGCAGTAGTGTATATATATAATATACGTATATAAAGTCGTATGTCGAAATGGCACTCTGCCGCACTGTTATATATGTATAAATACAGCGAAACGTGATATCAGATAGATACCACCCAGAGTTCTAGGCTGGTCTGCAGGGTGAATCTATCAAGGGAATTTATGGTCTCTCTCTCTCTCTCTCTCTCTATCGTTCTCTCTCTCTCTGTCGTTGCAATTTCCACGCTAGTTCTGTATGTACATCACGTTTACAGACATAATGTACGATTTATATATAACATGTATGTATTATTCCCATGAGGATATAAGAGAAGAAGAAGAAGGCAATGATGGTCGTTGTGTATAAAAGAAACAAAGATTATAAATCCGTGACGATTTTTTTCTGCATGAAACAAAGGAAGTGATATATATATATATATATATATATGTTTCTTTTTATTTCTTTCATCGATTTCTAATTTCTCTACTAGCCAATTTAATCATCACCGTAAGTTTAAACGAGAAGACGCGACCGTAAACTGCAGCACACCTCGCATTTCACATCTCTACTTACGTTTTTCTCTCTGCGTTGGTATGTATCACATATGACGACAGAAGCCACAAAATTATATATATTCTTTGTTATTTTTTTTTTTTTTTTTCCTTTCCTTCTTTTTTTCTCTCTCTTTTTTTTTTTTTGTTTTGTTTTGTTATCAGACGGGTAACAGATAAGGGTTAGACGTCACAGACACAAGGATTTTATATAGAGACGTCACAATGCAGTTATAAGTGCAAATAAGACAATCACATAATTATACACACTCACTAGAAGATTTATTATTTTATTTCGAACAACAGGCTTAGTGGCACACTACCTGAATTTAATAAAACGTTGACTCCGCTTCTTCCGTTCGTAGCTTTGTAATTTTTGTTTGTTTCTTTTCTTTTGTTTTTTGTTATTTATATTTTATTCTTTTTTCATGCCTTTGATGGTATATTCCTCGCGAATAAAGTCTCAAAGGTTTCTCTTATCACGGAAAAATCAACTCTATATCAAAGTTTCGATTTATTTATTCACATCATTATTATATACATCAATTCTTCTTTGATCAGCCTCTGCGATAGTTAATAAGATTAAAAATCTTATTTTATCCGGTTCAGTAACGTTGCAATATCAACATTCACCACCTACAAGTATCTCGTATGTTATCGATGGTATAACGCATGGAGAAGTATATTAAAATGGACAAAATAAAATATCTAACGGTATTTATTACACAACGAATTATATACGAAATATAAAAAAAAGTTCTATTAGATATGAACTTTTTGATTCACAAATTATCATTGAAAAATTATATTATAGAAAGATCACCTCCACCTCCACTTTCACGTATAGGTATACTATACTCCTCGTTTATTGTCTCACAGCTCACTGGATATTATCGTACTATATCCCAATTGATAAAGCAGATTCAATACGCGTGTACTTCTTATAGTTTAAGACCTTTTACTTTGTATTGTTTTTTTTTTTTGTTTTTTCTCTCTTTCTCTCTCTCTCTCTCTCTTTTCTTTCACCCCGATTATACTCTATGGCCAAGGCGAGACTCGGGTTCGTCGCGTGTTATCGATCCCGTTCGAGTTTACGATTCTTAAATGCGTTTCTCCTCACTCTTTACTATACGTCTTTAAAGTATCTCGCTCTTCTTGTTATTATTGTTGTTTTTACTATCATTATTGTTGTCATTGTTATTATTGTTATTATTATTTATTATCATTATTATTAATATTCTTATTATTATTATTGTTCTCTTTATCAATCCACAGATGTGGTTATAATGCCGACCGGGTAACAACGCGGTCCACAAAGCTCGGAAACCTGTGAACGAACCTTTAGCCAAGATTCGCTTGCGGGATATCGAACGCCAACGTCACAGAGGAGCTTGCGACAGCACGACGATCAACCTAAACTCTCACTGAACCTCGGAAGCTCGGGTTGCGCGTGGATAGCTTCGGCGTCCGGGTCGGGACTGAATTCCGAGCAGGCGTCCCGACGCCCGCCGACGTCGTGGTACCGGCACCCCCCACCCGGAGGAGCCACGCTTCGGGCATTCGCCACCCCTTTAGCTTTAGCCCAACCTAGACTCAATCCTGTCCACACGCACATAGGGTGATACGATATTGTTGAAATTATATTGCTTTTCGCATTGGCAGTTGGCGAAAATAATTTAGGAATCGATTATTGCATAATGCGCAAGAAAGACGAGAAATTTATTCTTTTATAAAAGTTTTAGAAATTTTCTCGCTTATAATCGGTTATAAGAAAATATTCTTAAATCATAGAAAATTTGATGATCAAACTATAAGATCGAATTAGGACGTGTCACGATGAATGGTATCATTCATATTCTGATTTCGAAAAATTATACGAGAGAATCTAAAAGGTCGTGTATCATTTCATTATCATGTATATATGCATTTGAAAAATTGGTAGAGTCCTATTCGCAGGTTCGTGGTTTTTCGATATTTAAATAAAAAAACTAAATAATGAAAATATAAAGCATGAATCATCTGAGAAGTAACGTCAGTTTTATATATAGGTGAAATCGAAGAAACAGTCGGCAGATGATTCGGGCGAAAGCTCACCCTTTATAACTTGACCGTAAGTTTGAAATCTTTAGTCAGTTAGATCGGAGGCTAAGGCGTGAATTTTTCGGACAATAGATTGCCAGTTTGACGTATAGCGCGGCAGGCTTTTCCGTGTCATTCCGCCAAGATTGAAAACACAGAATTACTTGTTGGGGTTTCGCGCGAAGAGCTAAAAAATGGTAATCTGATCGTTTTCTTGCTACGTCGAAGCTTTTCCCTCAGCTTCAGACCTACTCTTCTCTTCCTCCCATATATATGTGTATATACTATATATATATACATAAATACACCTGCACATGCCTAAATCGCGTATATGTATAATATATACACATACATAAACCGACACTCACGCAGACGAACCTTTCTATCCGATTCTGAAAGAATTCGATGAAAAGGGGACGATATTTCACGCGGTTCTTAGACCAACAGATTTTTCAATACACATTTCGCGTTCAGGGTTGTATTATGGTTTCCACGAGGCCGAAAGCCGTGTACGAATCATCCCTCTCCCTTTTATGCGAGCCCCCCAATCCCCGAGTGAATATTGAGAATAAAAAAAAAAAATAAATAAAGGAACTCAAATGTTTTTGGATTATTTTCTGGCTCCTTTTTGTCCTTTTTTCCTTCTTCTTTTTTTTTTTTCCTTTTTTTAGATCCAATTTTCAATTACGAACTCAGCGGGGATACCATTCTGCCTTAAGGCTCAAGGTCCAGACGACAGTCGAAAATCTATACCTCCACTTCGTAGACTCGTAACTCGTTAGCTTTTCCACCACATTTAATATAGAAGCGGTGTTTTGAACTACAGTATCTATATATAAAAAAAAAGTCTGTCGGAATGAAGGGAAAAAGAAAAAGAAAAATTTGCGAAAGAAGTACCGAATACTGCGAGATGTATTTCAGACCCTTTTTTTTTTTTTTATTTATTTATTTATTCATGTCAACTATTTTTATATCACGTAGAAATAAGAAAGGACGTCGAAACGTCCAGGACATAACAACCCTCAAATAAAGCCCCATTATTTGACTATTGAATTCGAGTATCGACGATGCTCGAAGAAATACATAGGTATATAGCGCAGCCCTGTAGAGTTCCATTTCGTATAGTGAAGTAGAATTACTTGAATGCCTTGACAAAATAATAACGAATAAACCTTCGCGTCGCCTTTGATATTGACTTTTGTAGCTGTCAATTAAATTAGGCACGTCAACCGGAAACGATAGATTTCTGATCACTGGAGAGGTTAATTAGTGTCTTATATACAAAGGGAAAAAATAAAGATAAAATGAAAATCAAATGCCTACATGTGATTTTGATAAGGAATAAAATGATAGAGGATATAGAGTTGAAAAATAGATCAATGTATGTATACAATTATATTTTATTCATTTGCCGTATTATCGTTTTGTATTTAATATACCGTGAGGTTACGTGAAAAGAGCTGGTTCCAAGCGCGCAGGCGCTGATTCATTCGCATATCGTTGGCTGCGGCAGAACCACGCTAGCAACTCAACCAACTTTTCAGTAATATCCCTAGCTCTGTCGTCTTCTAGATTCACAACAAACTATCTGACAACGCTCGGAAACAAATAGCAGACGGACTCTAGGGATATTCGTATCAAGTCTGAAATTGGCGGCCCTCGTAATATTCGAATAAATCAGCGCCTGCGCGCTTCGAACCAGTTCTCTCCACGTAACCTCACGGTATAATATATGAGGGAATGTAAGCCCCCCTCAAAAATTGTAAAAATATGAAAATAAAAGAGTAGTATACACTCCAAAAAAATGTGTTTTTATTTATTTAATTCTGTTCATAATCATAATTTATCAATCTTAAATTGGATTTTTCACCGACTAACTTCGATGAAATCGAATTTGCCGCACGCTATTCTCTTCCTTGTGTAAAAACGAAGGAACTCGGTTACCAGAGTCTCTTTGCTGCTGATTATGAACAATTGTACAAACAAGAACAAGAAGTGGGTGAGATGCCTCCAAGAGATCATCAATTTTTTTATCGATTCTAAGGGAGAACTTCTTCACCCCGTTTCATCAAATTTTGTAATATGAAAGATATGACGTATGTTTTCAAATCGTTGATAAGAGAAGGATTATTATTTCCTGGATTCTGGTATCAGGAAAAAGAAGAACGACTTTAATCTTGGATGATTAATTAACGCGAAAATGATGAACGTGGGTTTTTTTTTTTAATTTTTCAAAAATTTCGGCGAAAATATCTGTACCGAGTTACAGTTCGATAACATAAGGAGTCTCACTCACCAACTTCTAAGTCTTATCCCATCGACACGCCGGGCACGTATCATCCCCCTCAATTCTCCCTGGGGGATGCATTATACATGTACAAAGGTAGCACACGTGTGCTAGTGCGCAACGCCGTCGCCATCGCCTTCGAAGATTGATAAATAATATTATTTCCTAAGCCCCCACACCCTTGCCGATGGCTAGATGGGTGGATAGGTACGTTCACCTTTATACATAGACTTTTTATTTCAACCACCACGTCCCGAGACCTAAGGTATCGTCGATTTATCCTCACCGTGCGAATCTGACTCTTTTTTTTTTTTTGATTTCTGCCGTTGTTTCAACCATTTCTGATACGTTTGTAATTTTACAGGATTTTCACAACGAAATCCGTTCCCTTGAAATTTATCGTTACATGTATGTATGTAGGTATACTTATACTCGCATGGGATATACACAAACTCTCACCTTTCAATATCCTTACTTCTATAGCACGTTCCTAACAATTTTACGTGATCACGTGCGAGGCGCATCTACTATAAAGTTTTCAAACTATTTATACACGGTCTTAACTTCGTGACATCACAGTCAACATTTTTATAAAATATTTGGAAATTATTGCATTTTAGGGCAGACCAATAACACGTATAAATAACGTCTTCTTCAGGACCGGGTTGAGGTTCCGAATTTTTCAAAGTTCCGAACGGTAAAAATTCCGAATTCGTTTCTTCAGCTTTCGGAATTTTGAACCTCCGGTGTTCTTCGTAAATTCTTCAAAATATGTTTTTTTTTATTTTTTGATAAATTCAAAATGAAGTTAGATTATGAATTTCGATCGCGGTTACGATTAGTGTATCAAGATGATAATATCATACTAATTGTGATAGTTTGACTCGCGATTCTATGCAACCGCAACTATCTGATTACAGTAAATCGCGGTTTATTATACCGGGGATAAATTGCGGTGGTTTACGTGAGCAAAGTTTAACACTAAATCATGAATGAACGCATGTATTATAGAATAGTGTTTATTAATTCCGATATATCAAATATGGGAATGGTCTAAGATCGTAGAGACCGCGTGAATAAATCGCCTCTATCGCTCGCACCACTTTGGCTTTTATAGTTTTATCTTTATTTTTTATTTTATTTTTTTAACTTCCTGTTTACGCCCTTGGAATTGATTCCCGTTGCCCCAGTAATTCCTACCATATTCTTACGACTGACAATTAGTCTGGTTTACTCGGTTGAGAAAAAGATACACCAACTTTCGTATACATCTTAATATACTTGTCTATAGATATACCACACCTATATTCACCCGGTCGAGGAAAATCGAATCACAGTAAAAGTAAGCAGCGTGTGTTTGTGTCAAGTCAATTTGTGTTTGGTCGTTAGGTAAACAGCGGCCCATTAGTTCCGTACTTTGGCCCCTTGTCTAGTCATTGACAAATGGGAGGACAGGCTTCTTGAGAGTTTTATTTCTCTTTCGAGAAAAACGCGGTGGATTCCTTGAATAATCATAACACGATGAAAGATTCGAAAAAAAGAAAAAAGAATAAAAAAAACAAGCGACAGGTATCGAGATCGAAATTTAAATCCTGCGCATACATCTCAACTTTTCGATTCCTATTTTTATCAATTTTTTTCGTATTTTTTCATCCCTCTTTTTTGTCCAACTAATTTTTCCACGTTTTATACGCACCCCGGTTTTACGTGTATATTATTACGCATTTTGGACACGAAATTACGCGTATACGGACGCGGGCGATTTCGCTAATTGATAATTACTAACCGCTGATAATAACGGTCGTTTTATACTCCGTGGGCTTTTCCTCTGCCCCTTTTCTACAAGGAAAATTACAACGACGTGACGCGTATTTTGTACTCATTTACCTTTTTCACTTTTTAACTATAAGGATGTTACAGCCCTGTAGGGTCTCCTCGTTTCATCCCATTCCTATATACTTGATTACATCGTTAACCGTTTCAAGAAAAGTTTGAAACAAAAATTTGCCTAGTCCTTTTTATTAATCCCTCTTTCATGAAAAAAAAAAAACCCCAGTTACCGATAATTATTTCGCTAAAATAATTTCTCGTTCTGAATTCAAAATCGTGAAAAGTATAGTGAAACAAGGTGTTGGACGTTATCGCGTCGGCGTTGACTGTGGACGAACGAGCAGAGCTTCGTAGTAATTTGATTATCTTTTCTGCACCAACCGCAGGGAAACCCGCGTTCGCCTGCGGCCAACGGTCGGCGAACCGACCGCGACGCCAAGATAGCATACCTACAAATGTAGAAAAGGTGATTTAAAAAGGGGTGAAATAAAAAGGGAAAAAATTGAATGCGATATTATTTCCATAAATAAAAGTTCGAAAAAGTTGTCGATAAATTTTCCCAGTCGAAGGGTTATACACACGAGAGATTTTGGCGACTATATACGTGCGGGTGTATATGCATAAATTATCGAAAAGTTGGATGCCATAAATCACCCTTCCAGATAATTAAGAAACACGCGCCATTCGTTCAGTTATGAATATTTCGAAGTGATCGTTTTTTCAGACATGCGATTTACCGCGATACCAACTAGACCTTTCAGGATTTGAGTAACCTGTGGAAATATAAATCCGAGAATTTAAGTGTACCAAGAAAAAAGGACACTACTTTGTAAGTTCCTCGCAACGATTTTGCAGAGATATTTGTACATAAAAACTCCGAATATGAGGTGAAAATGCGGTTTTTAAATCAGGGCTATTCAGATAAAATTTTCTTTCTTCTTACTCCTTGAGGCACCGAGCTTTTCCGACAAATAACACACGATTGAGGAGTTTGATGCAATAAGGGTAGAGGCACAGCGATATATCACTTTTTGAGGTAATTGAAAAAACCGCACCATTCATTCGGCTATGGATATTTCGAAGCGATCTTTTCCACAGGCACGTTCCGTCGCGATACCAACTAGACCTTATGTCGACTGCGGGAGCAAATGTCACTGATTGATCAAAATGAATTGTAGAAATATGAGCCGCATGCCCTTATTGCAAAAAAATTTATAGAACTGAAACATTTCGCATCCAATACGTTGGAAAATCATAGAACTGCTACTATTCACGAAGAATAGTGCATCGCAAATCCAAACACTGGCATAATTTTGATCTCCACGAGTCGGATTTTTGGAAGATCGTGTAGTAATAGAGGTCAGAATTTAGGTACGGAATAAATATCGTGTTATCGGTCAATTGGCCTTTGCATATATGTTTTCAACGAATTCATCGAAATTGATACTAACTATACATTCTTATCGGATATCGGTCTGACGTAGTGTTATTCATACATCCTTTTCGCGAAGATCGCAGTGAAGGCTAATTTCGAAGTGTTCTCGTATGCGCCGACGTTATTGCGACTGACTATTCTTGTTATCGGAGTAATGGCATATATATCTGGTTAGGTATGAGATGGTGTTCCATTCGGTTACATGTATAGACAGTTGTTTAGAAACTAGCAAGACCGTTAATGGTTCTGAGAGACTTAACAAGCAATCTAGAGAAAATCTTAGGGCTCAACAGTTGCCTGGCACGATATACCCAACCCTGCAGCACAAGACGCGCTTTGAGTTTTGGGTAAAAGACACTATAACTTTCTCTTCGGTAAACTCAGAAAGGCCCCCAATTGGGAATTAGCCACTCGTTAACGCGCTTTACTATCGACCATTTACTCAACTCAGCTAAGTATAGGTACACAGTCTACAGGTTTAGGTTTAGGTTTAGGTTCAGGTTTAGGTTTACGTTTTAGGGTTCATCGGGTTTAGACGAAGAAAAACCCACGGATCGACACAGACTTCGTACGACTGACTGACGTGACAGCGCCTAGACACATATACATCTAAAGGCGTGTTAATTCTTAATAGACATCCAAGGAGATTTCCGAAAATAGAAAATAGAACCGAGGAAGGTGAAGACGAAGAGGACGAAGACTCGTGTGGATCCCTTCACGTTTTCTCTCTCGCTCTCCTTCGGTATAGAAGATGAGATGTCGTCCCTTCGTTCTCAGTTCGGGGCTCGCCCCGAATCGGTGGGTATATATAACGCTAAAAATATGTCTCGGCACCCTTGTCTCTATCTGTAACCTCGGGGTTGTCAGGGCGTTGGACCGTTACAGACATCCTTAACACCTGGCCCCTTCTCGTCAGGGAATGAACGCGGGAGCTTGAACCTCTACGCGCAAGGGCGGGCGTCGCGTCGCGTCGCGTCGAAGACGTCGTTGTAACCCCCACCCCCCATTCCCTGCACAAACCTCGACGTTTTTTTTCTCTTCTTCCTCATTTTATACCACTGCGAAAATTCAAAATATATATATTTTTTCTTACCTCGCCCACCGTTCGAGAAATGAAAGTTCGATTTCTTCTGATCGATTAAACGCAATTGAATATTAGTCGGAGATTTACTCTTATCGTGTGTGTGTGTGTGTTTTTCTTGTTTTTTTACACAAATTTATTACTCACGGATATTTTTACTACCAAACTAAGAATAGACTGATTTTAGGGTTCGGAGACGAGAAACGGAAAATAAAATAGCTGAATAAAAATGGGGGTATTTTATTTTTTTAAACACTCCAGTTATTTACTCCCGGAGTAAGCCAGCCCGTACCTAAGGTGCAGTAAACTACATAAATTGTTTTGACACGTCGATATATATACGGCGGCAATTTAAACTCCGTCGTTTTCCAGATCTGTAGTTTTTTTTTAATTTTTTGTTTTTTTTTCGCTTTTTATCTTTTTCATGTTTTTACAAAATCCTATAGGCCTTAGGCCGCACGAAATTCTGCCAGATAAATAAAATAAAAATAAAGAAAAAAAAAGAAAAACGTGATTTCGAACAAGCAGCTGGACTGCCAAAATATGTATATTTCACTGTCACTCGATCATTTATCATATTATTTGATTAGGAATTGAAGAGTAATACTTCGTGTTGGAACTATTTATTTACCCACTAGAGATTCTTTATTACAATCGTTTCTATATATGGGGCATTCCACGTCAAGTCAGCCACCTTCAGACCTCAATACCTTCGATTTTATTCTTCGTCTAGGATTATATTGTACTATGTGAGAGTAGTGTCCCTGATTTATTTCCAAATTTTTCGAACCGCCGTTCCGGAGTTCTTGCAAACCTAAATTTTACGATTTCCGAAATTCACGAATTTTTGATCGATGATATCTTCAAATTGAAAAGTCGTATCAAAAAAAAGAAGGAGGTGTTCGAATTAGTCTTGAATCCAACTTTTTGAAAAAAAATGTTTCAACAATTTTCCGCAACGTTTAGGTAGTCGTAACTGAAGTTCAAAGAAAAGAATCAAAATTTTATCAATTATGACATTTTTGAAAATTTTTAAACATTGTTTTTCAGATTCTACATATTTTTTTACATATAATACCGTTCCGTCCGAAATGAAGAAATTCGATTCCCAGTTGCTATGCAATAAATAAGAAAACAATTTTTCCTAATTAGAAGATTTTTTATTGCGTTTTGAAATTTTTCAATTGTTTTTTGTAACAAAATTGATAGTCAAAGTGAAAAACATACATTTTATTAAATCGAAGTCCAAATGTTGAACGTTTATTAGAAAAATATAATAATAAGTGATTAAAAAAAAACTTTGTTAAAAAATTCTGAAATAAATCAGGGACACTACTCTCACATAGCATAACAAAATCCTAGAAGAAAAATGAAATCGAAGGTATTGAGGTCTGAAGGTGGCTGACTTGACGTGAAATGCCTCATATACTATATGTACTACCTATAGATGCGGCTATATTTATAAACCAATTTTATCTCGCGTGCAGCTTAGGTATATTCAAGCGAAAGACCGCGCGTTTTTTCGGCTATGTTCTAAACGCGCCACGATTTGCAATTTATATCTTGGTACCTATATATTCATATAAATCCAACTCCTATTTTTCTCTCTCGCACGATTCCCTGGTGTAGTTCGTCCTTGATCTTCTGAATTTCGGATCTATCTCGTTTTATGCCCTTGCTGTACGAACCACGGTCCCCTGGTATATGCTTTAATCGTCGAGACAGGGTGACTCCAGATGGAAGTTGAAAATCAAGGTTCTATCGGGAGCTAATGAAGCAGGAACGAGAGTAGAGATAAAAAAAAATTAAGGAAAAAAAGGAAAAAAAATACTTCTAAGAGACTACGTGTATTCGGTTGATCCCGTTTTGTTTTTGCCTCGAAGCATTTCGTTTCGTTTCATTCCTTTTCATTTTTTTTTTTGTTGTTTTATTTTATTTTATTTTTTTGTTTTGGTAGGGGGTTTTTTGCTCATGCTTCTCGCCCCGTCTCATTGAGCGCCCATCTCCTCGTTAACAAGCATGCAAAGACGCATGTCTGGGACTCTAGGGACATACATGGTACTCCCCCAAGGCGATTTTTTCTTTCAAAGCAAGGTAACACAGAATTCTTTCAATTAGCAGGTACACATTACGCATAAGTAACATCGTGAAATAAATAGTCTAGAAATTGGATTTGATATGCATTTCGGTGTTATGGCTGAAGATAAAATCTCAGAAAAAATCTATTCGAGGTCTTGAAGAGGGTGGCCACGAACTGAGTACTTTAAATCCAAGGGACGATCGGGAATGTCAGCTTTTCACCCGTGAAATACACGCTATTCAAATAATTACGGTAACGCCTGCGTTTAGACAGCCAACTACACAGAGGCGAGCGATGGGCTGTCTGGTTTCAGGCGCACACGATCGCTGATGACGTCATAACACTTTTCCAGCTCAAGAATCACAAGAATCATTCGCAGACTGTGTTCAACTTGTTAGTAAGCTGTTTTCGTCCGTCAGTGTCGTAGGCTGATGATTCTTGAACTATAAAAGCGTTGTGGCTCACTTCAGCGATCGCGCGTGCCTAAAACCAGACGACCCACTGCTCACCACTGTGTAGTAGACTGCCTAGATGCAGGCGTTGGCGCGACATCTTAAATGACTTATATCTCGGAAGATCCGCAACGTAGAACACTATTTCGAACGACAGGGTAACCAGCTGGACCCCGCGAATTATCCAGGAAAATGAAAGCAGTTAGTTTGTGGCCACCCTGTATATGCCATGTATGCCTATAATCGAAAATCGCAGAGATACGCAAAGCCTTGCAAACAAGTCTGACGCTTCCTGAAAATTACCATTCTCAAGTCACATCCTTTACCTAGCGCAAGAAAAAAAAAAAAAAAAAAAAAAAAAAAAAAACGAAGATTATGCAAATTTTTATCAATATGATATTCCGCGGTCCACGAACGAAAGGGCATAGCTATAGGTATATATGTAGCAAAGAAAGACCGATAGGTGATAACCAAACCTCCCTTGGCCTACAGGCAAACAAACCCATCCAACGATCCAGAGCGTTGAGGGGCAATCCTGTTGCGGTACCTTTGAAAGGTGATCGCTCTGTGTTATCGTTGGTATAGGGTCGCGTGGTCATAAGAGGACAAGGCGGACTAGAGGACCGTGTGAGGGATGAGTACCTCGAGTCTGTGTATTTTCGGAAAGGAAATAGATACGTATGTACTACACCTACAAGAGACTCTGAGATTCTTCTTTGACACTAACGAAATATTGAAGACGCTTGCATTTGTAATGGCGAAAAAACTTGCCTGATATAATTCACATTTTTTATCATCTATTCCCGATTTTTAGGGCATCTGGGCTTTCGTCCATCAAAAATCCCGTAGAAAATTACAAAGGGTTGTCGATAAAGACGTCGATATTTTTTTTAATCTGATAACGTTCATGTATTTCAGGTAGAAGAAGGAGAACGAAGAACAGGGAGAAGCAATTAGTCTGTTTCCCAATTTGCCAGTCGTTTGAATGATTGTAATTCATTTAAACAACTGCGATTGAAATGTAACTCTCCGCTTTTGGTAGGTACCTGTTCCGTCGTTGTTGAACGTATTTTTCGTTTTTTAGTTTTTTTTATTTTCTTCTCCCTCTTGTCTTTTTGTTTTATCTCAACGGGATACCAACGACGATAAGATGCGTGAGGGGTTGAATCGAAGGGATTTCATTTTGTTTTATGTTTCCTCATTTTATTTTATTTTTTACACTTTATTTGGGACGAGATCCCTACGCGAATTTATCCTGTTTGATGTTTTGGAAGAATTTCAGAAGACAGAATGACATTGTTCTCAACAAACGCAGCGAGAGCGTATGAAAACCTTTTCCACCTGAAATTCGACATTTCCATTCAATTTCGCGGGCAGCTCGAGGATCCAACGATCCAAATATGGCCGGTGCTCTCATTTCTTTGCATTCAAGTTTTAATCATTTTTCTTATTCAACTGCAATTACCCTCCTCTCTCACTCATTCTTTCCAACAATTCCGACATATTCATTCATCTCATTCCTCATACCTCTAATAATTGTGCTTTCTTGACTTTCGGAAGTGCGAGAAAAAATGTTAAACAATAAAACGAATATCAAATAAGTAAACGAAATTTTTTCATGTTTTTCCAGAATTTTCACCGCGCACAGCAATGGCATTGTTGTCTGTAGACAGCGAGCGACACGACAACCCAAGTAAAAGTGCCCCTCACTCAAGTGTACACCCAGCTGGGTTCATTAGTAAACTGAAGTAGCTCGCAACACTGCAAGGGTCTTTGTTCTTCCATAGTTCATTCTCGATAACTCCGGGTTTACCTCGTCACGTTCTTTATACTATGAAAACGCACCCCTTATATTAAAGGCAGTTATTCCTATTCGAGTTTACAGCATGTACATACCTCACATAACCATAGATCTGTATATACTTATATGTGCACTGTCTAGGCGTCGTTCAGTCCTTGAGCACGCGCAGGTAAATTATTGACCAAGTGTACAGCTCAGCTCTTTCGAACTTAAGCCAACTTATTTCTTACCGTATCTGGAAACTCGGTGTCTAATATACTTTTAGGAATACTACAACTTTCGAAGATAAAGAAATACCCTACAAAACTCCCTCAATGATGCGAAAAAGAGAAAATATCGAAAAGAGGGAAATTCATATTCAAATTAATTGCAACCAAGTTTGACACACGAATTGACGATCGTGTGACACAAGTGTGGAAAGTAGGAAATATCTGACAAGTACCTCCCTGCAAAGAAAGTTACTTCTGAGAAATAGATCAATTAATCAACATAACCTTATACCGCTACTGCCGGCCGCCATGTCAAAGTGCGCGAAAAACAAAACACTAGTACGTAAAGTAGAGTATTCGCGCTGTACGCATGCGCAGAAAAGGTACTAGTACGTAAAGTGGAGTAATCGCGATGTGCGCATGTGCTACTCTACTTTTCTCCACTCTTCATAAAAAAGGTACTTTACGCACGCTACACAGGCCGCGAAAATCAAACTTTGCAGATGTTGCAAAACCATATTCTATTGGTTTAACTGATTCACTGGCACTTTATACGAAGAATTGATAATCCACTTTGAAATAATTAACATACCTATCTGCTAGTCAGGAGATCATTTATTCATACTCGTGAAAAGTTAGTTCTAACCTTATCCGGTGATTCGATAATAATTTAATCACTGTTCCGTCTACGGATTACCCGATGACCAGGACTTTGGCACCCCATTTATGCAGGATGGGGAGACGGCGCAGCAGGAATATCCAACAATAATCCGTTCCATACTCTTTTAAACTTCCCGTTCTAAAATAAGGGAAGTTGTCATATGACAACCCCGAAAATGAAGAGAAAAGTTTTCACCATATTCAATCTAATCAATTTTTTTGTCCGATGATATCATGAGAACGAATCGACGGATTTTAACTTATGATAAATGGATCGATGTGGTTTTGTGTAACTTAGAACTGCTCAGAATTTGAACCTAATGCGTGCACTGGTTCGCGAATTATTCGGAATCGAAACTGTTTTTCTGTAAATCTATGATATCTCGAGAATAGATGAACGGATTTTTATGAAATTTTATTCAAACCGATGGGGTCTGATCCAGCTTGAATTTGATTCAATTTTGGAATCAGTCGATCCAACAGTTCATGAGTTATAAATACATAATCAAATTTCTCATTCGGATAGCGCCATTTTTTGCGCTTTAGAACTCCAGGCATGAAGTTTTGCGGCATGTTTTTTTAATGATAGGGCTTGGAAGTACTTCGACAACGACGCATGCATTAGACTTTCGGTAAAAGATCTTATCAGAAGTCGATAAAAAAAAGTTGAGAGTGTTTTTCTAATTGAAAGATATCAAGCTAAGTGATTGTTAGATGAGAGTTTATTGAGAGTGGTAACGTTGATGAGACGATGAATAAAATTTCATCGCGAAAAAGAAGAGGGCAGAGAAAAAAAGAAAAAAAAATACAACGAAATACGGAAAGTTTATGGTGTGCTCAGCTCCAAAATTGACCCTGAAATAAAGTGAAAGTTAAAATTCAAAGACTGGCTCGGATCCGGTTACGTGGCGGTCTTTAAATGTTTCGGAATTTCGTTCCGATGATATTTTCCGGAAGGGAGTCGCACTGCGATATCCCATTACCGAGGTAAAACTGAACGATTAATATTGTATTACCTTTGGGGATCGGGGAGACGAGGCGCGTTTGCGAATACATAAGCACACGAGTATTCGGTACGCGGGACAGTAGTGTCTCAAAATTCTTTGGACCCGAAGCGAAAGAAATTTTGACTGATATTTTTCCTATCAAAAAAGTCGAGGGGTATTGCTTTCGAATGACTCAGCTTTTTAACAACAGATTCCCAGTTTTTTTGGAACACAATTCGAAATTATTTCAGATTTCGTTCATCGAAACGATTTCAAATTTGGAGGGAATGTGGAATACATTGATGTTATTTCGTAGCAAACCGACGATACTCGACGAATTTAATTTTCACATACGAAATTTTTCGATTCTTCGATTCGAAGACACTTTTTTTTATAAACGTTTGGAAAAAATAGTTGCTCACGTCCTCAAAACGATGGAAGACTGACCTATCTCTGTATATTATTAGTTCGCCCCTAAATGACATCATTTTAGAATGTTATCTCCAAATTAAAAAAAGTTTCGAAAATCGATGCGATCTGCACCCTGTAAAGACCATTTTTACTTCGTTAGACTCAATCTATAATCTAGCAAGGCGAAGTCCATAAAATGTCAAATAATTTCTAATTATGTCTCGAAGTACGAGTAATAAGCTGTGAGAGAGCTGAGTCTATAGAAATTTTTTTCCAAAGTGTACGAAATTGTTTTCAGATAATAGGTGTTCTCGGATTCTTCGTTCTTCGATTTTCTATTCATCGTTAATGATTTTCCTTTTTCCTTTTTTTTTTCCAAATTAATTCTAACGAATTGATACCCGTGGAAAAACAACAATTGCACTCTACCCGCTTCCTGATTTATATAAAAAAAAAAAACGTATACCACCCTTGACGACCGTTAAAGGTTCCCGTTTCAAAGGCAAAACTTTATACAACGGTTGACTTTCATTTATCTACATTAGCTGAGGCATATTTGCGCGGGTTCTGATTGGACTTTTTAGGCGTCGGCGGGCCACCGGGATATTAAATTTAAATGAATATTTTGGTTTTCGGTTAATGGGCTTTCATTTATCAACAAGACTCAGACAGCTGCGTTATACCCCCTACTATTGTTGTTTGTTCTTTGTTCTTTACTCTTTACAGCTAGCTATCCTTATTTCCTCTTCTCTCTCTCTCTCTCTCTTTCTACTTCTCTCATCGCTATGTACAGTGATTGAGAGAGCAGGCAATCTCGACGATTAGAATACCCCGAACGAAGATCTATTTCAAACTGTCTCATCGGTCTGCACGTCTGTGTATACTAGGGTGGTCCTTAATTTGATCATTTTCGCATTTCAATGCAGCCATGGGCCAGAACGTCTCGAAATATACCGTGCGATTATGTGGAAGTTACAGGTTCGAAGCGCGCAGGCGCTGATTTATTCGGATATCATTGGCCGGTAGAATCGCGCTAGCAACTCTACCAACTTTTCGGTAATATCCCTAGTTCTGTCGTCTGTCAGATTGACAACAAACATAACCTATTCCTGCCACGGTCTGCCGCCGTTTGTATTTGGCAACAATTATTGCAGATATGAGTTGCAGAAATGTGAGGAGTTCGGGATTTTAAATCTCAGATTCGGAATCAGCAATCCAAAAAAAGAACCTCGGGGCACCGAGACAAACTTTTTCGCGACTTGTCCAGGTCAAGTTACACGAACTTTAGTAACACGATGTAAGGTCTTGCGTGTTAATTAAATGGAACACCTTATGGTCATTGAGGCACCGCTTGAACTTTAATTACAACGATGCTCTTTGCTCTTTTGAGATGTTGATTATTAGCCGTAATCGTAGAGATTATTCTCAGTCGGATTACGAGAATAGAAAATAAACGTGGATAGTGATGTGCCGTTGAAAGAATGGAATGGAATAGAATGGGGTATAGGTAGGATGTAGTACAGAACGGTGGGTATGAAAATGTAAAATCCCAGTGAAAATATTCACCTTGCATAATCGCTTGGAGGTAACGTCGTCAGCCTAAACCAACATTGGCATCCCTTGCGACGTCCCGACGCTGTACCCACAATTCCCTGGGGGATACGCAGCCCCGGCAAAAACCAGCTAAATTTAATTTCCAATATTTTGCATAAGCTGAAAATATGAATGACTAGAGGAAGGTAGGTAGAGAGGTAGAGGTAGGCATTCATTCTCCTGAGGTCTGAAAGCCCGTCGTTCTTATCTATCATGTAGATAAGAAAAAAAAAAAAAAAAGAAGGAAAAAAATTCAAAGAAGGAAAGAGAAGAAAAACTGAAATCGCACTAGCCAACATCCCGAAAGTTTGAAATTCTTTAAATATATCTGTGAAGAAGATATCGTGTGGTTGAAAATGTGATTCTGAAATTTTTGAATAATTTCAAACCCCGGAGAATCAGTTGGATTTTTCAAAGGTCATTTAAAATTGGATTAAGGAGGTAATTATGAATATTAAAGCCCCTGTTTTGAGCTTATTTACTTATCAAAGGAATAAAGAAAGGGGAAAAAGGCTTTTGACGCTTTTCACAGCTAACGTACAGCGCGAACAAAAGACCAAAAACAAGATCACGATGGTTCTACGAGAGAAGAAGGAAGGGGAATGGAGCAGACGTTTTAAAAAATGACATAAACCATCTGTGAAGTACTCTGAGATGATTACTAAATTAAATATTTCATATAGTGTATAATCGATCTGTTAAACTTGCGGTAAGGTAGTTTTTACTACTTTTACCAGAACTTAAGTCACGCCAATTTCGCGCTTATCGTTAGATCACTTGCACATCCTCCCTCTCTCTTTATTCGATACAGCCTCGCCATACCTATACGGAATTCTAAAAGCGCGAAAAACCAGTCTTATAAAATGCACTTTATTTATAATCCAGGTCTTGAGATATATATCGAATCTTAGGATATATTTCTTCACCCAGCCATTTCTATCTTCCTTATTTTATCACGGCCGCCACGCCACGCCGGTGGGGTAGGTATAGAGAACGCGAACTCCCGAAACGGCCAAAGTTTTTGACAGACTTCGGACTTTAATGGGCGGAAACTTGGAGGGGGATGAGGGTTGGTGCAAAAGGTTCTCAAGAAAGGATCGTAAAACGATGAGTCATTAAGCGCGTCTTTTCTATTAGTATTCCAAAGCTTTCATGCTATTATAGGTATATATTACATACATTAGATCGGTCATTTATGTACTTTTTTTTTATTCACTCACAGCATATACGATCGATATACAGGGTGGCCCCGAGCTAAGTGTATCAATTTCAGATCTTGACTGAATTCAGGCAACCAACTACACAGAAGCGAACAGTGGGCTGTCTGGTTTCAGGCGCACACGACCGCTGCAGGATTCACACCGCTTCTCCAGTTCAAGAATCACAAAAATCATCCACAGACTGAGTTAACTAACTTTTTAGTATTCTGTCTCCGTCCGTCAGTGTCGTAGCCCAATGATTCTCGAACTAGAAAAGCGTTGTGACTCGCTTCGGCGGTTGCGAGCGCCTAAAACCAGACTACCCACTGTTCGCCTCTGTGTAGTTGGGTGTCTAAATACAGGCGCTACCGCGACTTTTTAAATGGCTTGTATCTCACAGACGCCTCAACCGAAATCACTATTTCAAACGGCAGAGTAACAAGCTAGACTTCCCCAATCATCCACGGAAATCAAAGCACTCAGTTCCCGGCAACCCTGTATATATTCTATCGTCATCATTAATCATACTCAAAATTTTAAGCAATCGCAAATATTAGCACATCAGCTATAACTGGTAGTACGTCTATAAATACGGCCATGGTGTGCAGCTCTGTGCTATTGTTAACTAAAAGTATGATCGATAATTAAATGTATGATGTTATTCATCCATTGATTTTTGTTCCTTTTTTATTTATACATTATACAACAATCTATTGACGATAAAAAAAAATTCGTTCCTTCTTTCTCTCTCTCTCTCTCTCTCTCTCTCTGTACCCATGGAATACAACTGTTCAGTTCAGTTCAGTTCCTGCAGTGTCGCGCTTCACCTTTTTGTTAAATATACGAAAACAAAAAGAACACTAGGTTTTTTTATTTACGACAGGGTTGGTCGGAGCGTATAGCTGAATTTTGCAGCACCGTGCTACACGCCCGTATATTAATTTATTATCCGAACGGCTTACTCCTCTTTCATTTCCTCGCTTTTCTACTCCATCCCTCGTTTATTTACCTTCCCTCGCTGTCCTCTGCTTCTGGTTCCTCTATCTGTTTGTCTATCTATCTATCCGAGGACCGAGTCATTTCACACCTTGAATTAACCCTTCAAATGGACACGGGGTGATTCTGACCCCGAAATTTTTCCATAAGACGGAGCATTGTTTTTCGCAATTTTAACAATTCGATAGCTGAAACTTTCATTTTCGAAAATCCAACTACTAACGCAGTATCAAATTTTAATAAACTCGCCTCAAAAATCGTCTCGAAATTTTTTTCAAAAAAGTCTACAGTCTTCGAGATATTTTGAGTCGAAAATTACCTAGGGTCAATTTTATCCCCAGGTGAAAATTTGAGATTGAATCTATAACATAGATGATAATTAGTTAGGGGTAATTTTTTTGCTTCATCATCGTCTGCAGTACGTGATAATGGGTTGAATTGTGTAAGCTCAAAATAACTTGTGTCTAACATTTGACGAAGGTTTTTCCGCTTGTCGTACATAGGGAAAGACGAGAGAGAAAATAGCGAATAAGAAAAAGATGCAGAAAAGAAAAAGAAAAAGAAAAAGAAAAAGGTAAAGGAAAAGGCAAACGTACCCTAAACGCCAGCGGCACAGCACAGATTTGGAAAGAGCAATTTTTACCGCCTCCAGACTTTGCCAGCTATTTGCTCTCGCACACCTGGCTAATGGTGCTGTGTCAATTTTTATTTTATTTCATATTTTTCCACCTCTATGAATAATTTTGAGGATCGATGTCCCGCTCCTTTTATTCCACTCTCATTCTAGCTCTCTTTATCTCTCATCCTGGCAATTTTTCTCGTTGATAATACGTAGAGAAACAACGTATAGAGGAGAAAAATAAAAGTGGTGAAAGACCGTAATGCAGTTACTCTACCGTGTGAATAGCATTTTTTCGTCTCACTGACATAAGCTTCTCAAAATTTCGGTAAAATCTTTGAAAGGGGAAAATTTTTTTTTTTTTTTTCTCCCAATCGTTTGAACATTCGAACCGTCATCTCAGGCACAAGGGTCCATTTCGATTAATTCAGGGAACCAAGATTCAAAGTTTTTGTAAATTTTTTTAAGGTATTTTGCTCCTAGAATCGAGACACTGTCTGCGTTACGTTCAATACAGCTGTCCCTATCCAGTCACGTGACAACCGCCCCGTTTCAGGGGCTGACTTTCTCTTAGATCGGTTCTCTGCTTAACGCACTAACGGAAAAGCCACCCCATATACTGCACCGTCTCGATTCGTGGGGGGCCCGTCGTACATATATATATATATATATACATATATACCAATATATATTATATACATACATGTATATAGCGAAATGACGAAAATTTATTTTCTATGGGGGCCAAAACAGGATCGTACCAAACCCACGCACGCAATTGCACCAGTGTATGGGATGTAGATGTGGGAAAAATACTCGTATACAAAAATGTGTATGTATACATACACAGGTATATACTTTCGGTTAGATATGGATGTAGATACGTGAATCTATCCGGACCTATACAATGGAAAATAATATACGATCATCCTTTCTATTAGGGTCATTTTTTAAGCGAGTTTTCCTATACCTGGATCAGCCCTTTTACTCAACCCCAAGATGGGTTTTAGCTCGTTAGATATTCCGGATGAAATTTGTGTTATTTATATGTATTGATTTCCCCTTGCGTTATATTTTTATCCAATTATTTATAATTCGATATAATTTATATTATGTGTACGTATGTACGTGGATTAACCCGTGGTGCATTCAGAATCGAATAACAGTACCTCACGTTCGGATTTATATAGTTTACATCTTCTTTAGCCGCGAAGAGTATAATAAAAGGCCGAGAGGCTTCATATCCGCGCATATTCTAGCGCACTATCAAAACTTTCTTTTTACGACAAATTTCACTGTCAGATGGATTTTCATGTTACTTCACTGTAGAGATACGCGAGGTACCATATATCAAGAGACTTGTAATTGCTGCAATTTTGACCTCCCCTAAATTCTGTTTTTTTTCACGTTTTTACTTTTTTTTTTTTTTTTATATGACCTGGGAAAGCTGTAGTTCTAATAATAATAATAATAATAATTGCACAGTATTGACAAGAATCTATTTTTCATCGTAGAATCTGGAGCAGTTATTAATATCGTTTGGATCCTGAAGAGCTTGACATTCAAGGGGTAGCAGGAAATAATTTTTATTCAAATCACTGGTACGCAGCTTTGGAAAAAATATTCTATTCACTGCCAGATTTTTCCACACCCGATCATATTGCACTTCCGAATACAGTTTGAACTTATTTCAAGATTTATGGACTTCGGCTTAGATAAATTTCACAGCTTGGCAGTTATTTGAAAAAAAATATTTATCCGAAAAAGGCATGCGCTGGTCAGACGACTGAAAATAATAAGGGATGAGGAGACGTACGTAGCAATGAGAGAACTGCCCCTTGAATAATTTATAAAAGGATTTCCCATTCTTTTACCATGCGTTATTTTTTTCTTTTTTCTTTTTTCTTTTTCTTTTTTTTGGTAACAACGATTTGGATTTCTCGGACAGTTTGCTATCTGGGGCTCCTTGCGTCCGAGGCAAGACAAGGCGTCGGTGTGACCAATGGCTCGCACGCCATAAATTTTATAAAACCCTACCAGGTTCCGGTGTCTGAGCTCGTAGAGGAAAAAATAGTGTGAAAGGTGGGGAAAAAGGGAAGAGAAATAAAAAATAACAAAATGACCCCCCCTTATTAAATAGACCTTCAAGATAATGTCGAGCCTGAAGAAGTCTGCGAGGGTGAAGTAGAGGGCGCGAATTTAATCCGCGAAGTATTTGGACAGGACTCGAAATTAGTAAAAATTAGTGAAAATTCTTTACCATTATTATTTTTTGTCATTTTTTGACGAGCTTCTCGACTCGCTCTTAACTCTCCTCGTAATTTTCTCTCTCGAGTCTTATTCTTTCGCAGTGCTCTTATATTCTGACGATAATCAATTTTCTCCTTTTTATCGCTTACTATTAAGACACGACTACGACGACGACCCATTGAACTCCAGTTTTTATCGTGAATTTCAGATAATATATAATTGCAGTTAACGAAGCGAGAAAAAATTTCCAGGTAGATGTTTAGCCAATTTATTCAGATTTTTATCGATTTGTCATTCTGTAATTGAACATCAATTTACAAATTTTATTCTAAGTACCGTTTAACGAAAGTCTCAACGAAATTTTACGAAAGTTACTTAGAGTCTTTAGTCTCTAATTTTCATCTTCTGCAAAAACTGCGGAAATACCATAAAACAGTTACAATTGTGTGTGTGCCAACTTTCGACCCACGTTATTTTACCAAACCATTAAAAATGGTGTCTTTAAATAATTTTCACCCCTTTTTTTTTACATAAAAGGTTATTTTACCATCTTCGTCAATTTCATGTCAATCATCAAGCTAGGAGTGAGAAATGACCAAAATTTCACATAAATCTGACATGCAGTCTGTTTTCTTCCCTTAGCCAACCCCTAGATTATTTTAACGATTATCAAATTTTTTGACTAATGAATAGACAATGTAATCATTACGTGAAGTGTTCTACTGGAGAATCGCAATCGCCTTAGTTCGCCGAATGTTATTCTCAAGTTATCGTCGTATATAAATGTACCTGCAATAAAATGACCGACGACAAAGTGACGTCCACTTCTTTACTGGCATTCAGCTCGGCACGTGGCTCCATTTCCTTATTGCCACTCAGTATAGATATATACTAACACATAAGAGACGAGTGACTCTTGTATGGTTCTACGATTCGTTCGTCAACCAGGGGAGCTAGAAGCTGAAGCTGAGAGAGAAAAGGACGTAAAAAAGGAGCGAGATAAAGATATATTGTACATACAGGGTGATCATTTCGCCTTGGATATACATATGGAGCATTTCGTGCCAAGTGGAATTCCAAATTTTCGAACTTCCGAACGGTCAATATTCCGAATTCGGCGATGTAAACTTGCGAGGAATACCCTTTCTAAGAACCGTTAATCGGTAATATCAAAATTCGGGACTTTTAAAAATCGGAAGTAGTCAGACGCCGGCCAATTTGGCATGAAATAGCTCATATATCTAGGTGCACAGAGGCAGGATCCTCTGGCTGATTAAACCGAACTCATGCCATGACCCTCCACGCATATATATATATTATATACACACATTTATGTATAATGTATATATTTATACGTATATACATGCGGTTGGATAACCGTTGGAGAGTACCGATCGAACGACGCACAATAGTCCGTGATTCGAGGTGGTTCAAACCTCTATACACTACCGAGTGGTCTTTGAGGGGCCAATTATCTTTCTTTAACGTGTACCATGCCGCGACATATATTTTTTTATTTTACCTTTCGTCCATAGGTATGTATTAGTGCATATACTTACCTCGTATATATTTCAGCGACTTGACCTATGGAGGCGAAAGCACATTCGGTAAAATTCCCGTCTTGGCATTTGTCTTCGTATTTCTATTTCCACGAATTTTCCATATCACTCTTACATTCTTATGAGGATATTATTACCGCGGCATATGTCGTCGTAATATTGATTTCAGATTTTAGATTATACTTAGGTAGGTATATGCTGCAATTGGCAACATATTGTGGGGCAATTTGCGCCTCGGCCAACCATGCGAGATCATTCGACCGTAAAAGTAAGCCAAGTGTGAAATGAAAATTTATTTAGAAACGATTTTCTTATATACCTATATATTATATCTATACATACATATATATATATATATATATATCTGCACCTCCTATATCCACAGACATTTTTATTTATATATATGGCATAAATATGCATTATACTTATATACCTCTATATTTATACATAATACATGTCTGCATCCTTCGGACTATACTACCTACGACCCTAGCCAAAGGTGGCAGCTGTTCGAGATAACTTGTTGAAATACAGGAGTCATCCCGCACGTATAAGTTATACCTTATATAAGTCCGGGGGCTCATTCACTAACTTTTGCGTTATATAACTGCATTTATACCTGCAATGAGATAACGTCAAAATATCGCATGTCAAAAAAACGGCAAAGAGAATCGAAATCCGGATGTATTACGACCTTTACAACGTATAGAGTCGGTCCTCCACTAGTTCAAAATTTATTTGACAAACCAACGGACGTCGAGTTGAATTGACTATTGTTTTCTCAATTTAGTAAACTCGAATTCTCCGCATTTGCGAATGAGTATAACTGACAATGAGCGCAAGGCACCCCTCGGCCTTCCCTTATTCGCACGTAACATCTTCTCCGAATATTCCAGTTCTGTCTGATGTTTCTTCTCGGTTTGTATTTGAAATTAAATCATCTGATTGCCATCGCACGTGAGTCTGAGCTTATTGTTATAGTAGGGTATATGCCGTAGAATTGGGATGTGGATGGTGCTCTTGCCTTGGTTGACATCGAGCTTAACCGCGAACGTCAGCTCACGTATGGGCTGAGGGTCCGATAGTAAAAAAATTAACTTTTTCACGTCTATTCTTTCAAGTTTATATTCCGCTGTATATTTTTACCGGAAACCGGCGTCGAACGATCCGCGGTAAAACCTTCTTAGTTTTTTCATTTTCAAGATACGATCCTTCCAGTCGAAGCCGAGAATCCTGTGCGACGAACTTATTCAATAACTTGTGGGGCAATATTGAAATAGACAACTTTTCGGAAAATGAAAAACGCGTATTTGCTGTATCTGAAAAATTGAGTATTACCTTATCTACTCCATATCCTTGAAGGAATCATACGGATAATAGGAGAAGGAATATAAATGGAATGATAACTGCAGAGGTAGCTTCGTGTAACTAAAATATATTTATCTACGTTACATGATTCAATACATTGATCAACTACATTATTTACATATAATGACAAAAATATCGTAATTGTTTAGAGTCTATACAAATAAAAAAAAAATAAAAAAAATTTATCGCGCTTCATTGGTGTAAAAGAAAAACTTCAGTATTATCGGAATTTCAAGTTCTGTCAGGGTTATTTTTCAAGGACTGTAATGTACCCAAATTATTCCCTAATCAAATCGTTTTATTACCGTAGGTCCGCTGATCCTTTGAAGGATAATAACGTAAAGTTTAAAAGTGTAAGTCATCGGATCTCCGAGTTAGATGCAATCAAAGTATAAAAGCAGTCAATGTAAGGATTTGGATGAACCGATGTTTTGATTTCAGATATTCGGGTCTCTAATTGTTCAGGAAGCAAAGCTTTGTCGGATTATCAGCCAACTTTTCGACACTGCAAACGTGATACTGAAGTGATAAATTTTTCACTCCCGAATTTGGAAGCTCAAAAGATTTTCTAGTTTCCAGTGTTTCGATTTTCTAGAATGAAAATTAACGCATAATCGTATATTGTGATTCAAGTGCGGAAAGGGCGAGTGCCCTAATGACACGAGACAGATATTGCCTTTTCGCACTTGTATCACACGGTATTTTTCGTAACCCTCTGCAAAAATGGTTTGTTTTGAGAGACAGATTGATCAATCAATGTAACCTCAAGGAAAAAGCACTAGTGCGTAAAGCAGAGTATTTACGATGTGCACATGCGCTCTTATTTTCTTGACTCCTCGGAAGTAAGGTACCTTACGCACGCTACACAGGCCTCGAAAATCAAACTTTCGAAGCGGATGTTGCAAAGAACAAGTCTTCGGCTCATTGGATAGAGGTTCGTTTTCCAAACAATTGGAGACTCAAGTGCTTTAACTTCGACTGCATCCAACTCTGAGACTTGATGATTCACGACTTCAGCTATATTGAACTTGATTATGCTTCAAACTTTTCACTTCAGTGACGAAACCGGTTTGTTGAAATAAAATTTGTACACAAACCATTCCTCGAAAGATACCCCCATTCCAGGTGTATGTGCCCCTTAAAGCGTATGATTTTCCACGGTACAGGTAACTAAGATTTTCTATACGCATATGATGAAAATGAATTGTTATAATTCTATACGAAGAGCTTACGTGACGGGTATTGCCTTTGATGGACTAAGATATTGCAGTGAAATCGAAACGTTCAGTATAAGTTTCTATAGAAGCAACCCAGCCGAACTTCTTGTTGAATATAATAACCGTATATCGTTGATCTCTTAATCAATACTACGCCCAAGCGTCACTCTGCATGTATATGTATATTGTATATTGTTACTACGCAGAGAGCAGAGACCTCCTTCGAAGCTCGATGAATATGTGATTTTATGTTATACTCGTTGAACATGCGTAATTTGTAAAGCAAGAGACAAACGAAGCCATCATCACAGCTTGACGTCAACTTCGTTACAAGGATAGAATGTACCATATATACGTGTGTATATATATATATACATACACCGAGCACAGAATAAGCTGTTTCAAGTTTTCCCACGGGCGATATTATAGTTATAAAAAGATTAATAATTATCGTTGTATAACTCGTAAATTAAAAGTTTTCACTCCGAAGCGCATGAAACGAACCAACGAACGGATCGATCTCCACTTCAGTTTTATTTAATATCTTTGCCTACACACAAGTGTATCAGGTTTTACAAAAAGAAGAACACCACCTCGACCCAGAGTCCTTGGGTTCTTATACTAGTCCTTTAAATCTTTAACGTCAACCAAACAGCCACGACAAAGCGTGCAACGGGATCTTTGACGTGCGTGTGGACCAGACATTATATCCTTTAGGACCTGCAGCCTGTCAGTGCCAGTGAAGGGGAGCTAGGACTTTAAAAATAAAAATGAAAGATTTCGGAACGAAATGGAGAACGTAAATCATCCGGAACTAAACTCGAATGTTTCTGCTGTACGGTAGGACATAGTGGAAAAAGCGGGAGCAAAAACCAAGGGTGGAAATTTGAAAAAAATTATTTCTCAGACTCGGGACTTATTCATTTCTTATTTTTGATTTCTTTAAACGATATTCGGCACAAATAGTCGATAGGGAAGTAAAGAAGGATCAGCTATGGAGTCGAAGAGAGATTTGATGGAAGAGGAACTATCACTATGACTATGTACATGTCTATGTCTATATCCAGCCTTGGGATAAGAATTACTCATGTCAGATGATTGGTAATTGGGCTGAACAGTGTAACAGTCTTAACCGGTCCATTATGCGACCGGTAACCCACGCACGGATTATATTCACGTTTGAATACAGCGTGTTAAAACTATTCTCAAAGGACATCCGCGCGACGTAACTTAAATATCGTTAGTCTCAATTAGATCAGTCTATAGTCAAGACGTGTATGTACGTGACCATATTTTAACATAGAATTAATAAAACGAGCCAATAGCCGTTCGCCTTTATTTTTCATCAATTTTTCGCTCATTTTTATGTTCACACAATAACGCGCCTTTCTACCTTATAGACGTGAAAAATACCTCCATTGGATGATCTCGTCAATATCATGCTCCATGAAAATATATGCGAATACGTGGGGCTGGGCTGAAGCTCCAAATTTTAGAAATCGCTAACGGTAAAAATACGGAATTTTATTATTTAACTTTGGAACGAAGAACACCAAAGGTTCAAAATTCCGAAAGCTTAAAACTCACGCATGTATTCATTCGGTATTTAATAACTCGGGCTGTATTGATCGAATCCAAACCAATAAGTGGTCAAATTAATGGTCTTGAGATGTTATTATTGGAAAAACCATTTCAATATCCTATCAATTATTAATGACGTCATGAAGTTATCGATTGAAGTGGATAAAATGGCTTTCCATAAAGAGAATGAATTATTCTTCATCTTTGCATCCTGAGAAATATAACAAAATTTTTGGATTTTTCAACTTTAACGGTTCTGAAAATTTCAGATCGTCTCAAACAAATCGCAAATTTTTACCCTCTGGAATTAAAAAAATTCGGAACCTTAAGCCGTTACGTTATGAGGCTAACTCTCTTCCTGGACAAATCCATAAATATTTAAATTGTAGATAAATGTGGAATAATTTTCAAAAATTTAATCACTAGTATCACAAAAAAAAATGACCACTCACGCAGCTCTCCCATTATTTCTCTCGCTCTAAATGCACGTATATATATAGATTCATTCGATCACTCGTCATGGAGCATGATTTTTATTATTTTGCAGCTGGCTTGGGAGCGATCAATCAGAGCTCAAGATAATCGTCAGATATATTAATAGACTCATGTGTTTCATTGTGGTATAACGTGTATGTAAATGCGTATGTGGAATGTCGATGATAAACGATTAGTAATATGTGATAATAAATTGTATTTTATTAGATATCAGAACTTTTTTCTTTTTTTCTCTTTTTTCTCTTTTTTCATTCGTTTCAGTTTTATCTAACCATTACAGTATACTATATCAAGAATGATTAGTATATTAGGCCCCTGTAGCCGGTAGCACCCTGTTCACGCTAGCCGTGGATAATATTAATTATGCAATTGATATTATCGTTATTTTAAACTCTTTATGATATAAATTAATACGACGTATACCGCAATAGATTATAATTAGAATATTCATCTAATATCTCAGCAGAAATATTTCCTACGAATAATTAGCGTCGATAGCTCGCATCGGTTACCGCGCTGCAGAGCAAGAGGAACCTCACTTCAAAACTTGAATGAAGATTTCTTTTAAGTTTAAGGTTTTATAGGGGTGGGAAAGAAAGTGTGGCCTGTAAAGGCCGACTGATTTTTTATTTAATTTGTTTTTTTTTTCTTTCTTTTTTCTCTCTCCCTTTTAGTAATGAAATTCTTTTACCCCAACCGGGTCACTTCTTAATCTTATAAACAGCAGTTTGGGAAAATTTATACTTTTCAATATCGATGATTTATATATATATATATATGCCCTTCTTTCTCGAGAAAAGTCTTTTTCCTTTTTTTATTTTACTTCAGTTTATATTCAGTATGTATTTTATTTATTTTAATTTATTCTATATATATATATATATATATTTTTTTTGTGCGTTTAGAATTCGTATAAATATAGTTTTAACTTTTCCTATATCTTCAAATTTTTAAACATTATTAACAATATATCAACTACAATCTATTATGTTATACCCTAAAGCACAACTCCAAAGATAAATTTTAGTTCAATAGATAAATGCGTTTAGTCGATAGTTATATCTTTTCAGTTTGAAGACAAGGTCCTCCTCTTACGTAGGCAGTAAACGTATATCACATATTATATGTTATAACTATACATCACGATGGTTATAACACATATAAATATATTAGGGTGGTTCTTAATTCGGACATATTCGAATTCCAATGCTCCCATGGGTCAGAACGTCTCGAAATATGTAAAAAAAAATTTAGTCAAAACCCCAGGTTCCTATCTCGATTCTAAGAACTCCCCCAAAGCCTTTGAACTTTCCCATTTAAATAACCCACGATTTTCATTACTTTGGGGTTATTCTTTTACTCCCTATCGCATTATCCCTTCTCTGAATCTGGAACTCCGTACACTTCTTACCTATAGTAGTAGGTATCCGTGACAAAATTTGCAGATTTTTAACGGCAACATTTTATTCATCACAATTTCGAGATGAGAATTTTTTTTTTTTTGTGCGCTTTAGCTCCGAAAATTATATCGTTGAAAATCTGTCGAATTTTCATCAAATACCTACTACTACAGGTAGGGAGTGTACCAAGTTTCGAATTTTTCGGAGCTATACTACAATAGGGAGAAAAATAAATAAACGCGAAATGTCAAAAATCGTGTTTTTTTAAAATGGCAAAATTCTAAGGTTTTGGGGCAGTACTTAGAATCGAGATAGGAACCCGGGATTTTGGCTACATATTTTTTTATATATTTCGAGACATCCTAGCCCATGAGAGCATTAAAATTCGAAAATGATCAGATTAAGAAGCACCCTAATATAAATATACAGAGTTAGTTTTCTCTGGTATCGAATGAGGGAGGGGCTTATGAGCGCAAACGTTCTTATCGTAATATCGAGAAACCCCACTTTCATTTTCACGTGATGTCAAAACTATCAGAAACCCCACTCTGTTATCACTATCCCAAATAAGATCATACCTGTTCTAGACTCCGGACAAGGGGAGCATAAAAGCGTTTGCGATGATAAGCCCCTCCCTCATTCGATGCTAGAGAAAACTCACTCTGTATATATAGACTATAATCATAGCCACTAAAGTTTAACATTAACAATTGCAACTGCTAATTATCTACATAGTAATAAGAATTATAATGATTCTTTTAAATGATAATATTTTGATTATTACTATTGAATTTCTTTACATTATTCTTTTTTATTCAACGATGCTTTTTTGGCTTACCTACTGTTTGTGGTTGTGTGCCCCTTTGTCATGGCATATAATATGAACGAGTCGTAAATTTTTAATGGTAAATATATTGTCGTAAAAATATCTTACATATTTTTGGCTTATTGTATCTTGCTCGGAAGCTTTTAGAAGGTTTGGTATCAATGTTCGTGACCGTTCGATCCTGGAAATATAAAGCTTATGTAATAAACTTCCATTTCCGTATAAGGCTTGCGGTTTAGATAATAAATATTCGGAATTATTATAGCTTAGAATCTCAACCCAACTGTATGTCTTTTATCATTTATTTATCGCTCTTATTTCGCGCCCCAAAAATTCACCCGGTTTTATTTCGCATTTAAAAACTATTTAAACTATAGATGAAATGAACTCCAGGCTTTTCGGCATTGAACATTGATGAATTTTTAAACTATCGTAAATCAGAAAAATATTTAATATTCCCGGGTAAAAGTCACAGGCGTTTAAAGCGTTTGAAGTCCGCACCGATTGACGGTACAGTTTTCTGCAAATGGTAACGAAGCTGTAAGAGGGAAGAGATCTGTATTGACGCCGTTGATATCGATTTTGAAATTTTCTGTAGCGTATCCAACGCGCAAGAATTGTTCTGCTTTTGATCTTGATTAAAAACTTTTCTTTCTTTTATTTTCAATTCATGGTGAAAATTGTAGTTAGTCGACTAGTGGCTATTCGAATTTAAAACGTCATGCGTCATCTTGAAGGCCCGTTTTATTATATTTATTTCACAGTCTAGTTACACGTGGTCATCGATAGATCGGTAATATCTGTTGTTTCATTAATTATGAGTTACGTTGCGCGTATCAACTTGAGAACAACGTAATAACACCTTGAGATCAAGACAGGGAAAATAATTATCTTTATTAAGGATAAAAACCGGATCTCACTTACCTGTGGTCAAAATTCCATGTAGAAAAAAGCACCAATTCCTCGTAAGATCTGTAAGGATTAATGGAATGTCTTTCGCCGTAAGCGCACCGTTCAGCGTTCCAAACTCCGTCGCAACGAAACTCTCCTTTATTGTCACAAATTGCTAAAGAACGATCTTTATCGTTGAGTCGTATTTCGTAAGGACAATAATGGTCCTCCTCTCGCGCGTCATCTGTGTCCTTGCCAATTTTATTCGCAGTTTTTTTACACTGAATTCTCCTCGCGTCCAGTTCGTCCGCTGATAGATCCGCGTCGGATTCATCATTTGCGAAAAATTTTTCCAGGAGTATCTCACTGCTGTACGATTTATTGCAGATTTTTATTTTGCAGGGACAGTGATTGTAAGGGCAATTAAATACGCTGTCCGATTCGTCCTTTGACTCAACATCCGGAACGCAGATCTCTCCCTTTTTATTATCCTTTGCGTAACTTCTGTCGAAGTAGAAACCGAGGCAATGATCTTCTCGCAATTGAAATTTGAAGAATGATATTGCGTGGGTTAAATGACGCCTGGCTAATTCGTTCTTCGAATAAATATCTGAGCTCTTTATTTGATCGATTGTCTTGTATAGGTAGCTGCGAATTCTATCCTGACATCTACGATGCATGTAAGCTTCCTGGAATTCGAAAATAGTTACCGATTTTCTTTTCCCCTTTGTCTTATCGACGGTTAAAATTGTTATATTGATTCATAGAACGACTTGTATACATGCATTAAAAAGTATAATAATATAATCATGGATAAAAACTGACTATTTAATATAAGTTTGCGATCGTTGTTTCTTACTTTTGTGCTTGCCGTTGTATCGAGGTTTTTGAACCACTCTGGATGATCGTCTTTCGAGCTGAGCAAAGTCTTCGTATCATCTTTGTTCAAAGCTTTGTTTAAGACTGAAATTTTCGACTTTAAATTTTTCGATAAAAACTTTTCAACCGTATCCCCTGTTGTTAGGAATTCCAAGTTTACTTGACGAAGTATGTTGTAGAGTATGTCAGCATCTGAATTAAACGAATAAGGTAGAGAGATGATTCGCATACTTCATACGAGAAATAGTCAAATTAAAACGTTGGAGAATTATCTCTGCAAATTTATTCCAATTAGAATTCCACTCGTAAAAAAATAATTTTCTTAGTTCAAATTAAGCCTCAAATCTCATCCACAAATGAGCCAGACAATAATTTGAACTGGAAATTCAGAGAGTCATATTTTATAGGGCAGATTCCCCGCAAAAATCCAAGACTAAATTTCCTTTACCGAAAATTCGAGGGCACAATAGTTTCCGAGCTACGGAAGATCTTAGTCGACCAATCGCGGAGCGTATAGCTCGCATAGCCGGGGCACCGCGCAACTTCCGCTCATGCGCAGCTCCGTCTGCGTCACCTCTAAGTTCTATGATTGATAATCTAAGATCTTCCGTAGCTCGGAAACTATTGTGCCCTCGAATATTTGGAAAAGCAAATTTGATCTTAAAATTTCGAGAGGCATCACCTAAATAAGTGGCTAAGAATGATTGATTTACTAGTTTTCCACGAAATTGATTGATAATACGATACATCTATATTCCTCTGAATTTTACTTACCTGACAAAATCTTTTCCCCTGGTCTTTGAATGATCAAAATAGTCTGCGGTTCTAAAGTGAGAAAATAGTCCTCGTCGATGAGCGATCCGTCGATAAGAAACACCGCTACACTATGCTGTTCTTCGTTTGAAATCTAATAATAAATAAATCAAAAGAAGATTAAAAAAAAAAATTGAAAGACAAAAAAAAGGAAGAAGAAAAAAATTGGAATTCGATCTAAATTTCAATAAAAAAATTGCATATATATCCACAAATTTTAAATCCGTTACGATGAAAATCTAGCAGCTGAATTATATTTTATAAATCAACTAACGCTCGTATTATATTTCCAGCCATGCGGTCATATCAGATTTCATTAGCATTCTAATGTAGTAATATATCTCCCGAAAACCAGATTGACTATGATAAGACTTGACCTAGTGAGGACTGAGACGACCATGACATTGAGATTGCAAAATCAAAGAAGCACGTGACGCGCCCTGCAGCGACCCGGACGAGTCGATAGAGCGCTGAGCTCGCTCTATGTACTATGTGCAGTAGAAAATGCAATTGCATTTCGAGGTCAGACCTTGCGAGAAATGGGACGAATTAAACGCGCTTATCGAAGCAGAGACTGGTATATAAGCCGGAAGCCAACAAGAAGAAACCAACATTAACTCAATTCGTAACTTTAATGTTAATAATTTATTTATATCAGATGTTTTATACTTACGTTCAGTTTAGCACAAGCTTTGCGTTTTAGTTCTTGAAGGTTTCTACAAGCCACACCAAACCTCCTAGTCCGATCGACGTTCGTAACTTTGTAACCCTTAAGCTGAAAATAATAGACGTGAAAATAAAGAATGAATTCTTTGGTATGATGGGAGATTAGCTTTTATTTATTACCTCGTTTTTATCAGACTGCTGTGTCATTTTCCTAAAACAGTTTATAAAAATCGACATACTATAACGCTATATATTATGTATTGTTCCGAAGAACGATTACCGCAGTAAAATTAGAAATTTTTATAACAATTAATCGAAAGAAATTGTTATAAACTATCTTTTGTTTTTTTTTTTTTCTTTTTATTATCACCGGGGTCTCGTTTGAGGAAGTGAACAGAGATAATTCAAACGTTCGTTCTACGCACTTGCTGGTAAGGAGGGAAAGCGCCTTTATCGGTACACAATGTGTCGCACAAACAGCTGCACTGACTTGTCTCTGAGAGAGAGACGCGTGTTCAGCTGTTTATTTTTCTGGTCTCGTACGTATACGCACAACGTACAACGCACTTAATGAGAACAGCTGTTCGTTGTTTTCGCTAAACTAAAGGCGCTGTCATACTCTTTTGGCGAGGTACTTATTTACGATTATAATTATGAACGCGAGTCTGATAAATCAAGTGTGTTATATCGTATCTACGGGGACTGAAGGGGATACTAGGAAATGCACTACGATGCACCGAATTCTAACAGAATGCGACGAGCAGCTCTCGTCTCACCGAGAGACGAGGCCGACGAGGACATCGAGACTAGAGGCTCTCGGCGTTCTGCGCAATCGCAGATACTTTCTTCTATCACTCTTTTCAGGATCGTCGCTAGCTAACTAACCTGCCGGTACCTAGAGGAGTTTGAGGCTACAATACAAATATAATACCTTGAATTAGGAATTCTGTATTTGCCGTTTACTCTTCTTCGCATACAATTTATTACGAGAGAAAACAGAAGGAGAAAAAGGCGGGAGATATGCTTTAGGGATTCTGTATCCTCTCTTTATTATTATTATTATTATTATTATTATTATTTATTTTTTTAACGTAGACGCACATGCAAATTTTATCACAAAAATACATTTTACGACTGACTTTGAGGCTTGCACCACGAACAGGTAGTTTCTTGACCTTTCCTCGTCTAAACACATCACGAGTGGGTAGGATCAGGTTTTGCGATAATCTGCACCAAACAATTCGTATTCATAAGTGTCCAGGTATCATCGCACTTATCACGTAATTAGAAGACGATCTCACACAAAATTTCTGTTCTTATATTATTTCATGCTCAAAAAGTGGATTTCAGAAAATAACATTCAAGATATATCCGATAAGAAATGGCAAAGATTTTTAATACCAAATAAATTTGACCGGTTTTCGAAATGTTATGCAGACTGTTTGGCGATGAACGTAAACGCCTTGGCCGACATATCTCAGCGATTTTATTATTCATTTTCAACGAATCTTTGTTTCCAAATTAATCAGCGCGATGAATCGGAGTAATAAACGATAAGTCAAAGGCACAAATGATCTAAAAAAGGACTTTTTTTTCGTTCTGCACTAGTTTCGGATATATCGTACAGAAACAGAAGCGATCATACGTAACATGGCGTAACTTATTGTCGGAAATGACATTGTTGAATTAATAGATCGTATTGAATTGCACCTTTGATGAAATTCTTATTTTATTGTTAAAAATAATTTAGAAGTAGAAATGAAAGATGCAAATCATAGTGATAATAAATTATGCGATCAATGCAATTTAGTTCCTTGTAATTTTCATATTTTTACAATAAATTTCTGAGACATTTGCAAATTTACAACACTTGAATTTTTAGATCATGCGTACACGTACGTTCTTTTGCTTTCGCGTGTACACCAAGTAGTTCCGAGGCTGCCGCTAGGGGCAAGGCTCTTTCGCAAGAGGAAATGCACTCTGATCATATGAGTAGCATAACATGTGCGCCGCATGACCAATGAGTTGATCGTGATTTATCTAGGCAGGAATGACATGTCTCTAGGCTTGTTCGTAGACAAGTATAAGATTCTGTTGAAATATGAAATGAAATACAATAAAATTTAACGAAGTCTGAAATTTGTCTATCTTTTGTCTTATCTCGGTGTTTAAAAACAGTCTTTGGGTAATTATTGCTTTTTAAAAGATCAGATAACATTTTCTTATGAAAGTGAACGATGTGGCAGCGCAAGGTGCTTTTGTTCTTATACCATTCTTCTTAAATTATCTTGACTTTCAGAAATAGATACAATCGTTTGGAAAGATTAAAATATAACGAAATTGAAGGGTTCGGAAATCCGTAGATCAACAACAGGCGATGATTAATTAACGGTCGCCAATCTGGCATTTCTACATGAATATTTGCATATGTACCGTGCGTTTTCGTGGAAGCGCACCATACCTAGAACCGAAGATACCCGAACATACGCCGTATTATATGCAACTGAGGGTGCATGTGATATATATACCGTTAGAAACCGTGGAAAAAGCCTGGTCCAAGCGCGCAGGCGCTGATTTATTCGAATATTACGAGGGACAACAATTTCAGACTTGCCACGAATATCCATAGAGTCAGTCTGCTATTTGTTTCCGATTGTTGTAAAATACAAATGGCGGCAGACCGTGGCAGGAATAGATTATGTTTGTTTTGAATCTAGCAGACGACAGAACTAGGGATATTATTGAAAAATTAGTGGAATTGCTAGCGCGATTCTGCTGGCCAACGATATTCGAATAAATTAGCATCTGCGCGCTTAGACCAGGCTCTTTCCACGTTTCCTCACGGTAGATATACTGTATGAGAATTTTTTCCGCCCGAGCATTGACGGCAAGCTGTCAAATTGAAAAATAACCTATAAATTATTCATCATGAAGGTAATACTCGAACTTCGTAATTTTTTGAGGAAGGTCTCAGTCGATCAAGTCGAGTCAAGTTTTTTTTAATAGTTGTTTGCCTTCACAGAATGACTACTGTGTATCTTGGAGTGGACATTGGTTTAATCATGGACACAAGTTTTTTCACATAACACCAATTAATCTAGCCTCTGACGAGGGCAGCGACAATTGAAACAGCCGAAACGTCAGGCAAACAACTATTAAGGTGCTTGCCTACGCAATTCCATCAGATCTGAAAACATTGGGGAAAAAGATGCTATTAAATGGAATATCTCTGCCTGGGCACCGAAATCAAGGAAACAAAATACGTCGCGCAATTCTATGTGCGACTCCGAACACGTACGGCCCAAAACATGTTTTTTTTTTACGCAAAAATAGAGAAGATATCCATATAAAACGGTTTTGAAACGTGGAATTGTGTAGGCAAGCACCTTAGAGAAAAATTGACTCAACTTGATTGACTGAGAAAAAATAAATAAATAACCTATAAACATCTGCATCACGACCAATGCATATGGAGACTCTACAGCAGCCGACAACTTGCCGTCAGTGCTCGAGCGTCACAAATACTCATACAGTATATCTATATTTACCACATGTACCCTCAGTTGCGTATAATAAGGCGTACGCCCGGGTATCTTGGGTTCTGAAATGGTGCGCTTCCACGAAAACGCACGGTAGATAACAGATTCAATACTAGAAACAAACGAAAATAAAATGCGCAGCAAAATCTAAATAAAAATATATTCATGTGTGTAGCGCTCGACTGATCGTCGATCACTTAATATTCGTAACAGATTGGGCAGAATGTTCTTAAGATAATCACTAAAAAAAGGTTCTCCACTTTCTTTATGACAAGTAATACATGCATAAGCACATAGATAATACATTGATCGATTTTTTTTCTGTCTTTGTTTTATAAATTATCGAAACGAGTAATCATTAAATATGAATTAAATATCGGCGCTCGATCATTCCTGACACCGAAGGTATGTTCACGGCTTTTTGTCACTCGTGGATTTTTTTTTCTTTTTTTTTTTTGAACATTGTACCAACGAAAAATTGATATGATATTCTGATCATATGTAATCTTCTAATAAATAAGTGATCGCTGTATATGATAATGTGCTTTGAAAAGGCGATAAGTCAAGGTGAAGAAAAGGAATAATGCAAGTTATAACACGTGATTATTTTTTAATTTATGCGGAATATTATGACTAGGAATTTGCGCAAATTGAGAAACCGATCGCACTTTCAAGTTCAATCAAGGAGCCTATCGATAATACTTGAAAACGAATGTGACTAATTTTCAGGCACAATAGGCAATATATGAGATATCAAAAATTTTTATGAGTATTCTGAACAATTTATTAATAAAAAAAAAACATTAAAATGTTCACTTCACGTCCGGGAAGAATGTACTCGAAACGGATTGAGAAATGCATAAGATAATAACTACGTCAGATTAAGATGATAGGTCGTACGTACAACTACATTCTCTCGTCATTTCTTAAATCATGTGAAAGTGAAATTACGTATCGCGAAAGGGATACTGCACCTTGATGTAATTATAAAATTATTACAACAACGATGAAACTAATAAAAAAAAATTGACCTATCTTGTATCGATCTAGATTTTCTCTATTCAGTTCCCGAATCGGAACAGAAATTCTAGTATTATTTCACAAATTCTCACTGATAAGACTTGGGGGTGCGAACTAGAATTTGAAAATAGGATTGCAGTGCATTTGATGAAATTCTGATTTGCATCTAAAACTGAGAGTTATATCCGTCTTGGGAAAATTGAGGTGCGAACTAGAGTTTTGAAATTCTAATTTCGACCTTTGGATCCTATAATTCTGACAAGCATCATGATTCCATGGTCTCGATCCATAGCTCCTCAATTTTCAATGAATTGATATGAATATGTGAACTGATTGTCGAATGAATTCCGAGTGAAAAATAAAATTGATAATTGATTAGATTTTTCGCAGACTTTTGGGTACTGCAGTGAGCAGAATTTGAAAGTTTGTTAGGATGTGGAGACGCTAATTATAATTTCGAGTCCAAGTGCTAATTCTAATTTCCATGCGGTTCTTTGCCTGAGTAGACATTTTATGTAAATCGTATGTGACCACGGTTTGTTACTTTGTTAGCATAGAATGACTCTACTATATACATTAGGGTGCTTTGCACGTGAATATTACGACTTTGTCTTCAACCGCGCACAACTCAGCTGCATTTCAATGTATTGTTCTGGCCAAAAGCAAATTTTCAAGAGAATTAAGTGTCCAATAAAAGTGCCTGTGGTAGAAAAGATCCGAAGTCAAACGCTACTGCCCAGTACCTACGTCATATTTACTTTCGAACGGTATAGTTTACAATAGCAATTAGAGAACCGATGACGATCAAAAGCTGTCTGGCCATAGATATTTGCCTATAAAAAAAAAAAAAATCGATTTAGAGATGTTGGGCAGAAAATGACTATGCATAAAATATTCAAATTTTTATACGTACGTTACACGCAGGTGTAAAAATATATTCATTATGTGATAATACCTGCATGAAGAAAATGCATACAAAAGTAATTTGCCCTCGTTGACAATTCCATATACGTTATATAATGACGTATATCATACGCAAAGTGCGTCAGACCACGAATTAAAGAACAGAATATAGTGCCATGACAAATCAGTAATGTATAAAGGTGCAATTAAATAGAAAAAAAAGACCGGAAAAAAATTAAAAAAAAAAACGACTTCCACAATCTCGAATGATAAACGGTAGACGTTTGTCGTTTATTGTATCAAAATCTCTCATGAATCATGAATAATTTTCGCTAATAAAACCCCCGTCATTGCGTCGTGACCTGTTTGTTCGAAACACAACTTTGCAGAAGAAAGAAGGAAATATATAGTCGTCACAATACACAAGCACATAAATAATTTTTTGCAACAACTGCTTCGAAAGTTTGATTTTTGAGGCCTGTGTAGCGAGCGTAAAATACCCTATTTCCGAGGAGTCAAGAAAAGAAGAGTTAGCGCATGCGCACATCGCAAATACTCTACTTTACGCACTAGTGTTTTTTTCGTGGGGTTACATTGATTAATTCATGTCTCTCAAATCAACCTTTCATCGCAGGTAGTTACAAAAAATATCGTGTGATACACGTGCGGATAGGCAATGTCTGTCTCGTGTCATTACGGCACTGATCGTCGGATATTCCTTACTTTTCGCACCTATATCACAACAGTACATTACAATACGAGTGCGGTAAAACTTTTTCTGGCGAATCTCAGAAAGGCGAGTGTTGCTATCACACGAGATAACAATAAGTTTTTCCGTCGAGTAGGTATTGTACAAAATTTTACTACGAGGTGTGAAAATGGGGGTTTCACTCACACGAAACGTGCTGTTCTGTATCTGTTCTCTGTTCTTCTGAATCTGTTTAACAAGATGAGGAATTATCTTACACACATTTATTTTTACCTGTTTGTACAAACGAGAAAAAAACGTTTGTACGAAATTCAACACGTGATATCTAATCGTGTGTACTTCAAGAACGACATAACTTACTCAATATTTTTCTCTCGCAGGTAATCATTCAAGAAATCTGAATATACAAGTTCCTCAAAACCCAGATGACCGATGCCATTCAGTTTGAAGAGAGAAAAACAATAATAACAGCAACGCTGGAACTAGGTGTAAAAATAGGACTGATCAAATCTTTGTTACCGATTTTTTTGCATTCTGGATTGTAAATTGCGTGAAGAAATTCTTCTTTTTCTATCTCGATTTAATTAACTGTTTAAATCAATTGTGCAATATTGAGGAAATGGAAAAGCGCAATGCGTTCTTTTATTCAAACCGACAATGCAAAAACATAATATGGGAATATATCACAATGGGGTAACAAAGACTGATATGGAAGGTACTCGTGTATCAGCTTCTGGAGAATATCAACTAGGCAAATTTCTTATCGCGAATTATTTTTGACATTGTAAAGTTCGACGGCGATATTTAGGTGTATAACATTTTTTAAAGGATAGTATAAGAAGGCGAGGTAATTATCAGAGAAAAGGATAAGCGAGTGGGGAAGGCCTCGATTAAATACATTAATGCGTTTATCAGTGTGGAAGGGATGTATAATATATAGGTGATGTTGAAAACAGCTATTTGGTTCTCAGTTTCTGTTCCCCACTTCTACAGTGCAAGAACGTACAGTTTAGAAATAAGTTCCTGGATTTCGAAGGCCTTTATCCAACTCTCTGTGTAGACACATTGCTCAGTTGGTCGGTCCAGCGTACAACCGAAGGTTCACACACCGGTCAATCTCGTCTTAACAAGGGTGGGAGGTGGGCAACTTGGTCGAAAGGATTATAAAGAACGATTTATCTGCGCTGAACGACTTACTCTGAATCAAAAAGTCAAAAAATCAAAAGAATCAAAAATAAAAAACAAAAAGAGACGTGCGGTTTTAATGAAACCGTTCAGCACGAACTTATTAAAAGTGTTTAAAATAAAAGTGAGTACTTTGACGAGACATCATATCATTCGATGATCATCGTCGCTGGGTACCGAAAGCATTGAGAAAATATTTTTCCATTTATTTCATAAAAAAATCTATATTTTCATCACGATTCTATCATTAAGGTAAGTCTTACGTTTTTAACAACTGCAATTCTGCACCGATTTTTAATTTTTATACGAAAATCACGATCCTTTTCTCCGCTGCACGAATGAATACAAAATAAGGATCAAATTCTGTATAATTTATTCGATTGTGACGATATGGGGCAGAGAAATTTTCGTCCTTTTTTGTCACTCAAAAATGCTGGAAATTTTTTTTTGATCAATCGGCTAATATAGTCTCAGTCACCACTCGATGAGATTTTTTTTACTTCTATGGGGAAAACCGTGTCTTTCGAACCATGAAGCGCGCAAAGTCCTTTTTAGCCGTGGATATCTCCTGGATGAATTCACACATCTCTGGCATGAATTTGAGCCATTTGAGCCAAACAAATCTAGGGGACAAACTGAAAATCTCATTTTTCGTTTTATTTTCAATTTCCCAACCTGACCGATTGAAAATGTCATTTATTCTTAAAAACCATTCGAATCTAAGTGTAATTTGAAAACTTCTGGTCTACTCACTTGTGTCGATGGCATGAATGGTTGATGTTAGCCCCACATATTTTCCAATTTTCTTTCATCTTCGATGACGTACAGCTCGGTCGATAACTGTGATGATTTTTGTGTGAAACTTTGAATTCCACCTGAAAAATCCGATTTCTAATAGTATGATCGGTGCAATGAATCGTTTCCTGTAAATTGAACATACAATAATCTCTATATATAATTGTGTATGACTAGACTCGTAATAAAATGTAATTAGCCATATACAACCGCAGATTGAATGTCTACCAAGTAATTTCTGTGTGCTGTATACGAGTATATAGATACTAGAAGGCTTTTTTACTTTCGGGCGAAACCTTTCTCTACTGAACATCGTCAATTTTAACGGTTAGCCGAGTAAACCGGTAGGCAGCATTTCCCGATGCGGAATCTTTGTCAGGGATGGAAATTAATCGGAGGTGTGCAGTTCGTTGTGGTCGAAGAGGACCACAAGAACTTTAATTGAAATATCATTTTTACAAACGCCTATACCTGGGCTTCGGAGCAATCATAAAAATATAATAAATTTATCGAGCAGTGAAGATGAAGCGACAATAAAAAAACCCCCATTTGTCATTTTCGAAACGATAATATTTAATTGTTGCGTCATATTAAATAACCTCGACATTATACTGAAGCTTACATACTTTAGTACATTTTAGGTCCTCATTTGATTCAGCATGGAAAATTATCACTACGTAGGAAGTTGAATGGCAACAAAAAAATAATAAAAATTCGAAAGAAAAAAACAAACGCCGTTAGGATTTCTAATGATGATTCATACTGTTTGTTCGATGTTTGTTCGATAAACTAGTCAATGTATGCGATACCTTCGCACGGTTAACGAAGTTCGTACTAATCGATTGTGGAAAAAACTCCGTGTCGATAATATCTGAAATTATTCATTAATTCAATGCACTTTGCATAAGATTTAGATTCTTTTTTTGTTTTTCTTATTCTTTCTAATCTACCGAAGTAGATAATTATCAAACGATATTTAGAACCGATAGCTTAGTATCAGTGCTGGATCACGATCGAGAACCCAAATTTATTAGCCATAAACCGCTAATATATACCATATGATACCAAACTGTGAATAGCGCAGTAACTATGACTGAATTTATTGGCTTACAAAAATTCACAGTAGTCTTCCGAGTGGAAAGATCCGGAATCGGTAAACGACCAAAAGCCATGACCAAAAATGATGAAGTCATAATATCTTGATTAATTTAAATTTTCTGCGATGGAATTGTTTACGCCCAAGGAATATTTGCCAGTGGTGCGCAGAAAATCTATTCGCGGAAGATTCCATGCGCATGGACTTTCATCTTAGAGGATTGGCTCTATTTTTCAATACACATACCACCATAATCTAAATCTTGGTGGGGGGAATTTCTGATTAGATTTTTTTTTTTAGTGGTAATTTAAAAAACGGAGAAATTGTCCTTATTGACATTTCCTTATTGAAATTGATAGAAGCCGTAATCGTAGACCATTGGAGAAAAAATTCTGGGCAATATTTCCTGCATAATAGTTTCCCTTTCTTTGGTAATTATATCAGAACTCAAGATTGATAGTGCCGAGATTCCTGAGGCCGCAAATTATATGCAGATTGTTGATAAATGGGAAAAAAAAAACGGTTTAATCGAGTCTGATTACTTATTAAGGAAAGGGAAATCTCTGCTGTCTCATTTAGACCGTCTTCCCTATTCGACCGCAATGCAATAACGGAAGAGCATCCGTCCTTCGTATATATACCTATATAATACATAATAGTGGAAGTAATTTGCGGGAAACGGATGATGTGTAAACGTATATGACGAATCAGAAGTGAATATGTAATTTCAGTTTGGTAATCAAACAGCGATAGTAGATATGGGTGATTGCGCTCTAAGATAACACGTATCGAACGCAAATTTGAGACAGCTTTTACCTTTGGGACTTTCACGAACGGTCAAAATTCCGTTTTTTTTTTTTTTTTTTTGAGACAATTCAGAATTTTCGGGAGCGTTCATGTTTAGAACATGAAAATTCCGGGGGGTCGGAATACAGACGACTGGAGACTTCTTAAGGCCCAAAAATCCCGAAATTTTGGCGGATTTCTCAGGATGTGAAGACAAAGAATAGTTCGTTATAATCGAGACCCTCTTTACGGAAACCCATTTCATCTACTTTAATCGATAACTTTATGCTATCGTAAATGATTGATAAGATTTTTACACTTGTGTTTTTAAAATGTCAGTTTCAATACAATTACTTTGAACACTCATAGATTTCGATACAATCAATACAGCCCTAAACATTGAACATTGAACACTGAATAAATACACGCGTGATTTTCAAGTTTCGGAGTCTTTGGCCTTTCGGATTTTCAACTTTCGGAATTTTTAACCTCCGGTGTTCTTCGTTTCAAAGTTTTTTATATTATGATCGGTTTTTCAACTTCCCGTTTCTATGTTTTCAGAGAAAAGAGGAAGCTACTGTAATCACCCCGAAAATGAAAAGTTCAGTTTTCACTAGATCCCCACATTTTTAAGTCCAGAGAATCACTTCCAATCATTTTCAGATGGACGTCAGCGTGTGTGTACGTACGCATGTGATCCATTTTTTTGTCCGACGATATCTCGAGAACTAGTTACCGGATTTTAATGATTCTGGTCTCAATCGACGCGGCTTTTCCAAACTCAGAACTGATTAGATTCTGACTTTGATCGGTTCACTACTTTTTGAATTATTCAAATAACAAAATGCCAGAAGATAATATAAATATGATGATATCTTGAGAATGGATGAACAGATTCGAATAAAAATTAGTACCAAGAGATCTTTTGGATCGCAGATCACGAATTTGACATTGTGCTTCCAAAATTCAAATACGATAATGACATTATCATTATTATTATTATTACTGCAACTCGGAATGAGTTTGAAAACAGGAACTTCGAAGACTGGCTCATGGTCCGCCCAAAACCGCTTGTTTCTTTTAGTGGTCTGTGTTGCTCCGGTGTTTTCTATGAATTTATGTATTCGTATAACGACTAATGGAGAATACTCGACGAATATTACGAACTGGAAATTGCGACTGATTGGAAGAACCGGCTTCAGATTGAATTATTAGCATATTACAATTCTAGACGATTTTTATCTGGCCAAACTTGCTCGTTAATGCGGTTTTTCTTTTATTTTTCATACCTCAGTAGAATTATTTCCAAATTCCCAGTGTTCTTTTTAGTCACGACTTTTTATTGGATACGTGCAATGAGTAGAAGGCGTGTGTTCGAGAGACATGTTTCATTAGTTCAGTGAATAATTATTAGGAGATATGATGATCTGATCAAAATGACATTTCGATCGCCAGGTCGGATTGTGGTAGATAAGTATACGCAAAATACGTCGTCTCGGAATGTGCTTTTTGAAAAAACAACAAGACCCAAAAATATCTCCGAGACTGTTGTACCGACTGAATCGCGCTTGTGAATTAAAAACGATGTGTTTGTGGGGGACTAATGTTTTTTTGAATGGTGGAAAAATGTCAAAAATGTTTTGTTCAGGAACAAATTTCCAAGGCCCATGAGCAGAGTAGAAAAAATTCTACTTTTCCTGTTATGAATTTTTTCCTGATGTTTTATTTCGTTATTTGTTATTATAATTATGTTTATTTTTATTTGAAATTACGCTTCATGAGTCAATCGGTGAGTTAATATATGTATAGTCACCTCAGAATATAAGCTTACAATATCGAATGGATAAATAAATAGTTTAAAATTCATAACAATAAAAGTGAAATTCCAGCCACTCTGCACTCGCGAATTAAAAAAAATTTATTTTGAAATAAAAATTTTGAGTAATTTTTTCATAGTTAGAAAAAAATCTTTTTGTTCGAACTCGTATTTCATAATATAAACCACGATCTCGTCGCTAGAGATTTTTTCAAAAACTTTTTGCAAAAAGTACTTTTCAAGATTAAGAATTTCATGCATTTGGATAACTTTCTGGGATTCTGATTATAGAGAAATCAATACCGCGATTTTTTTTTTTTTTTTTTCTTGCAATACAAATATGAGTTTAACTCGTGTTTATAAATGTGCAACGCATTGTAATATCGCATATATGTCATAATTATGATGATATAATAATTACGAAACAGTGCTCTATAATTAAACTTCGATGAGAAATGAGCGAGAAATTTAATTGTCAGGCTACTTACTAAAATCAATTAGGATGTACCAGTAAAATACTGTGCAGCGCAGCATATGTGTGTGCAAATAATTTTTCTTCACACCTGCTCGCAAAATGCCCCTTTGCGACCTCTTGAGCGGGCGCAAAACAGGACTTTCCGGCCCTCGGGCGGAAAAGTCTTTTCAGCCCGCTGTAAGCGCGTGGGAGAGACTCCTTGTCCGCCCTCGGGCACAAAGTCCTGTTTTGCGCCTGCTCACTCGGTCTGGAAAGAGGCATTTCTATACAAAGCAGGTGTTAAGAAAAATATCGTGTGGATCACGGGCGCAAGGCTATTTTGGCGAGTGTGCATGCAGTACACTCGCCTTCGGCTCGTGCCGCATATTGCACGCTCGTAACATAGCTCTTTGCGCCCTTGATACACAATGTACTATTCCGCATTTCGAATTTTGACGATTTATTCTAAATCTCACACGTTTAAATATCTTCCTATGGCATAGAAGGAAACTTTATTTGCGACGTTGAAGAAGTCTTCGCAGGTTGAGGATGCGACGAGATTCTCTCGGACCTCGAAAAACACGTTCTTCCCAATTGCTAGACGTATGTACGCGAAAACATCCGTAAAAATTTCAACGATCGCGTGTCTTTTGGTATACACGGTCATGAGCACCAAAAAAAGCATCTTGGTAACACACATTTTTTTTCGGTTATAAGATCCAAGAGGTCGTATGCGCCAGGACTTACGACGTTCTGCTTTCAACTGGCGAACTTTAATTTTCAACGTTTTTGAACAGATTTTTAGGGCTCTTGCGTGGATTCATAAAGGAGAAAAAATTATGCGAATCCCTTTTGATTCCAAAGAATTCCAAATGGTTATGTAATTGCGTAGGTGTTCATCGATTCTCGAAATTTTTTTTTTTTTTTTGTAGAAAACTAAAAGAATGAATCTCCCATTTCGTGATTGAAAATCAAAAAAAAATTCATTCCTTACGGAGATACACGCATTTGCAAAACGAGGTTTAAAAAACTCGCTCCCGGGTTGAATAGAGGTAATATTTATGAATGATTACTGTTTATATTAATTCATGCATATTATATGGATTCAACCTTCCAGCGAATAATATTTCCATATTCATTCATGAATATTATTTGCATTCAACCCTGCACCAAGGATTCTTTGGACATAATTTTTCAAGTACGTGTATCTCTGCAACGGATCAAGATTTTTCAGATTTTAAAACGCCAAGCGAAAGGTTCATTCTTCTTGTTTCCAGTACCGAAGAAATCTTGGAGATTGATAAGCGCGTTCTGATTTATTCAGGTTTTCAATTAGGCCGGTCTCTGTTCGAGCCACCCTGACCATATAAATCAAAGTTCCTGTTACAATAGCAATTTGCGGTAGGATATAATGACCATAATTCGGATAGCGGGATAGCAAAGTGAAAAATCGTTGTATTGAATCCTTTTTTCATTTTTTTTTTTCTCATCTGATTACCACGATGCAGTGAATTTACAAATTTACCTCTGGCCAATCGAATTTCAACTCGCCGTGGGAATCAACTGGACCATGTTTCTTGGTTCCAAAAATATTACATTTTTACTGTTATTCAACAGTCCGATAGCCCAATGGTCTAACAAAATTTTCCTCTGAATACATAATTACGATATACATAGTGGGGCCTTAATATAATCGGCAATGACAGCATGTAGTAGGTCATATACATATTAGGGCGGTCCCTATTTAGGGCTCGGACGAATTTTTGAGCAGACGTCCTCCAAATCGGTTCCAAATAATTCAAAAATAATTCCATAATATTTTCAGATTTTTGTCAAAACTCTAGCCCCTCTAGCCGCATTGGTGCCCCTATCTGACAAAAAATTCACATCATCATACCAGGCAATCTAGACGAGTTGCACACCCTCTAAATCTGACTTTTTTTCAATTCAACAAAATATAGTATCTAGATATGAAGATGATCAATGTGTCGTATCTTTTTCTCCCCTGAGTAGCACCAATGCCAACTAAAACCTCTTGGTTACAGATTTTTTTGGAAATTATTACTCTGGCAATAAAATATATGCCGAGAATATACCCGAGACACGTGTATCTTAAACGGGGAAATCCACCCTCTTGGTGGGAGGGGTTGGAGTTGCGACAAAAATCTGAAAAAAATTAGGGAATTGTTTTTGAATTATTTGGAGCCGATTTGGGGAGCGCCAGCTAAAAAATTCGTCCAAGCCCTAAATAAGGACCACCCTAATATACATGCATGAAATGAAAAAGAACAGGGTACATGCTTTTTTCTGAAAGGGTGAGTCGAAAGGAAAAAAATTGTTTGGGCTGTTTTTTTTTTTTTTATTTGTTTTTATTGCTGAACTATAAAAGACGAGAAATTTCTTTTTTTCTTGATACTTATGACGATCAGTCTTCCCACACTTCATCTTTCGTCTATAATTCTATTTGCAATCGATGTAGATAGCCATAAGCCATTTGTGAAGTGCAGAGTGAAATAGTAATTAACCGAAGAATAAAACGTCGAGTAGGTATGCAAAAAATATTTGCATACGTGAGGAGACAAAATGGAGCGATTTTCGCTGATTAGAATCTCTAGTTTGAAAATGACAATATTTTTCTCGGTTAAGGACTGGCCTTGGGTATTACTCGTGCCATTCCAGATTTCTATGAATAAATAAAGCGATATGATGATTCATAGTGAAGGTGAGCATGCTGCCGAAAAATAAGATATCCTTCAAAAATGACACACGGAAAAATTCAAGAGAAACTTCTTGATCCGGTTTTAGGAAAGTCGAAGATTAATGTTTCGAAACTTATGCGTTCGTAACTTTGAACTTGATAATCCGATCCATGAATGACTAGAATAAAGGTCGACGCCATCCGTGAAGATATTTTATTCAAAAAATACTCTTTATTCAAATATAAGAGCAAAAAACTGTCGATAATTTAACAGAGATGGAGATTATTGGTTAAATTCAAATCTTCGACGTTATCGTCCCAAAATTATTCGGGATTTTTTTTTTTTTTCTTATATCATCGAATTATATAATGATTGATACGTAATTTTCATCACCGATCTCAAAACAACATAAATATTAAATAGTTTTTCGGTCATCCAGGATTACCTGACCCCCCGCAGAGTATCATTGCGGTACCTAATGGTGATGATCGTTAATCGATGCTATTTATAAAAAATATATCACGTCCTTGCGCCATTACTAATCTCACGTTCCATTATTTTCAGTAACATCCTCTCTACAATCGGACACAAAAATGTCTGGCCTATTGGAATGGTACCGAGATGTTATGTACAACAAAAATGGTACGTCAGTCTACAAAAACTGGCGATTCACTTTCAAGTCTATCAATCCAAACGATGTCGTATAAGAAACTCGTATAAATATAGTACACCGGTTCCCCACAGCCATTAATTAACTAATCATGTATATTCAAAGCCAGGAAAAAATGGCATTCTAAATTCGTGCTTAAAATGAAGACCAGCAGTTTATTGGTCGTTGAACCCGGGGATTGACAGAATTGGAAATAAGAAAGAAGCCGGTATTCAAAGATGACCGAACCAATTTCTATATTATTTTATACATTTTTCAGATCCAAGAACCAGCGAGTGGTTTTTGGCCTCTGGACCAGCGCCCATAATAACGATCGTAGTATCGTATATTTATTTCAGCGTTTCAGCAGGGCCGAAATACATGAAAGATAAAAAGCCCTATTCTCTAAGGAAGACCCTGATGGTCTACAACTTTATACAAGTTATACTGAGCATATATTTGGTATACGAAGCCCTAATGTCGGGTTGGATGTACGAATATAGTTTCACGTGTCAACCTGTTGATTATACAGAGAGTCCATCAGCGATGCGGGTGGGTTAATGGATAACCTTATTGGCGGTCAATGACTAAAAAATTTTTTTTTTTGCCATATACAAATCGTGAAAAAAAAGAAACGAAATAACGCAAAGAAAGGTCCCCACAGTCTGTCGTCGATTTATTCAAATAGATTCGATCTATAAAGAGAATGACACTTTTAGCTCACAATTGAATAATGAATTTCTAATCAAGTACCCTGGTTAAAAAAGAGATTAGATTGGTTAAACCTCATCGACGATTAACATGTCATCCACCTATGTGTATAATCGGCGAATGACTATGCGTTAAAATAATGTTTTTTTATTTATTTATTTTTTTTTTTGTTTTTAATCATTTCCAGATGGCCAGAGCCGTGTATCTATACTTCATATGCAAACTGATAGAACTTTTGGACACGGTGTTCTTTGTGCTTAGAAAAAAACAGCGACAGATATCGTTCCTTCACCTTTATCACCACTCTATGATGCCGATGGTGGGGTGGATTGGGGTCCGTTTTGTAGCCGGTGGACACCCGACCCTTCTTGGACTGATAAACTCCTTCATCCACATCCTGATGTACGCTTATTACATGCTAGCAGCATTCGGTCCAGAATTCCAGAAATACTTATGGTGGAAGAAGTACCTGACTACCCTTCAAATAGTACAATTTGCCATAATATTCATACACAATATACAAATGTTGTTCACCGATTGCAATTTCCCGAAACCGTTAACCGTACTTTTGGTAATTAACGCTGCTGCCTTTTTATACATGTTTGGTTCGTTTTACGTCAAAAATTACAATAAGAATAATTTTTCAAGATTGAGTAAGGCCAATGGCACGTTGGCAAACGGCTCTTCTAACGGTTCGAAAACTGATTAGATTCTATTCATTCAAATAATTCAGGGATTTCGAAGCCATTCATCAATGTAGGGCAGATGTACCGTTTGTGGCCACTGTACCGTGCGTGGCTATGCTTGACAAATGTTTCCCTCCTTTCTGGCAATATGAATCTATTCAATTATTGAAATAATTACGAAAAAATCCCCTACAGCAAATATTAGACCCAACTTTTACAGTAATTGATTGTTTAAAAGTGAAGTTTTTAATAATCGAGGCTGTTGAAATAGTTTTGTACCGTTTGTGGCCATACTTGACGAATGCTTTTCTCCTTTCTGGCAATATGAATCTATTCAATTATTGAAATAATTACGAAACCATGCCCAACAGCAAATATTAGACCCAACTTTTCCAGTACTTGATTGTTTAAAAGTGAAGTTTTTAATAATCGAAGCTATTGAAATAGTTTTTTTACCGTTTGTGGCCAGGCCTTGATTTACATAGTAATGGGTATGGCCACGAACGGTACTAAGTTGGCAAAAAACGGTACGTACGTCTACCCTACAGCTAAACTGGAGCGTTATAGCTAAAGTTAAACTTACAATCGATTTAACAAATCATCGGCTTTTCATTATTCCGATAATAAATAGGGAGGTATTTTTACTTAGAAAAATGTAGGTTTATTTTATTCTAAGTTAGGCTTGAATTTATTATGCTAGGTCAGGTATAGGACAGTAAAAATATAGTTTTGCCTTAGAATAAATTGGGATAGTATGTTAAGCATGTAAATTAGTATCGATTAATTAGTATCCAAGTTACCTGCGCTTATTTTTGTAAATATATACTTAATGTTGGGCAGTAATTTTAAGGTTTACATTTTTTAGTTTTACGTAACGCCTTTATAACTGTTAATTTATAATGATAACTGACTATATAAAATACGAAAAAATAAAATGAAAAAAATTTACACAGCTGACTCCGATGTTCATTAGATAAGTGTCGCTGCAGAATCGGATGTAGTAGGTAAAATGAAAAAATAAAAAACTGTTTAAGTGAGAAAAAAAAATAAGAAGGAGAGGACTTTTTGATTAGTAAAGAGGGAGAAAGAAAAAAAAACGTGTGTCGATTTTCTTTATTTACTCAAGATGTCATATTGTACATAACACTGACATATTTCTGTACTTTTAGTTCGAAAATATTTTCTAATTGAAAATAATAATAATAATAAAAATTATTTAGAATAAAGATATAGGAAGTTAATTTATTAAAACCTTATGGATTTAAACATTGCTTCTTAATATCCATTATCGCGATGTAAATGATACATGGTATTGTTCAAACATTTTTTTTAGACGTGACAACGATAATTGGAGATATAAAAGTGGAATTTCTGTAAGAAATATTACAAAGACAGCTACGCGGATGATGAAACGCTATTAATAAAGAAAAAAAATTCTATGTGATGAAAAGCCTTTGCATATTACATACCGGAAATTAAAGTTCGTATAGGTCTTACTGTCTTGACCTTTTAGCAATGTCTACTGAATATGTAATGCGCGTGTTAATTCGTTAATTTTATTGTCACTCGCGCTTGTATGTAGGGAGGTATATGTATTCTGCAAGGTAAACCTATGGTTCGATAGAAAAGTTCAATTTAAAATTCAAATATTACTAAACAGAAAATAATTCACTATACACTTTACCTATCAGCGCAAAATTTACATCCTCATTTGTTTTTTTAACTTCCCGTTTCTATGTTTTCAGCGAAAAGAGGAAGCTACTGTAATCACCCCGAAAATGAAAAGTTCAGTTTTCACTAGATCCCCACATTTTTAAGTCTAGAGAATCACTTCCAATCATTTTCAGATGGACGTCAGCGTGTGTGTACGTACGCATGTGATCCATTTTTTTGTCCGACGATATCTCGAGAACGAGTTACCGGATTTTAATGATTCTGGTCTCAATCGACGCGGCTTTTCCAAACTCAGAACTGATTAGATTCTGACTTTGATCGGTTCACTACTTTTTGAATTATTCAAATAACAAATGCCAGAAGATAATATAAATATGATGATATCTTGAGAATGGATGAACAGATTCGAATGAAAATTAGTACCAAGAGATCTTTTGGATCGCAGATCACGAATTTGACATTGTGCTTCCAAAATTCAAATACGATAATGACATTATCATTATTATTATTATTACTGCAACTCGGAATGAGTTTAAAAACGGGAACTTTGAAGACTGGCTCATGGTCAGTCCAAAACCGCTTGTTTTTTAACGATATTTGCATAAAAATCTGATAGACTTTGTGAAGACTAGTCGAAGCGTTTAATACAAGTGGCAAAAGTTTCTTTCGAACTTCCATCACCTGGTGCGCTTGGGGACAAATCAGTTTTTTTTTTTTTATTTTCATCTCACTTAAACCATCTTTCATTGCCTACGAGTATGTATAATTTTCAACACCTTTTAGCAATCTAAAATATCATTGGAATGCAGTTCGACATAAAAATTCGAATGTCGAATGCATAATACTTCATCGTGAATTAATTGCATAAATCTACATTGATGCGACATATACTATAAAGGACAAATTTCTAGAGTCATTTCCCCCACTTCATTCAGATAATGGCAGTGAACTTTGAACAAGTGCAAATACCTTTCGGGTGAGAGACGCGATATCTCCTATGCCAAAAAGACATATCATACATATAGCTACATGCCTTTTTGGCGTACTAAAACAAAAAAGGCATATAGTTTCCTTAAATAGTTTGTCTATAACTTTGAAAACATGAAAATATCATTGTAGAAAAAAAAAAAACAAAAAAAAAAATCATTTTCTAGAAACCAAAAAAGGCATACGGATAATTGTAGGCTTTTTTGGTTTCAATTACTTCTTCTTTTTTTCACAAAATATCCATTTCAAATTATTCCAATGCGATTGGCATGAAAAAAAAAATTCATCCCTCTTTGGCTGTCAAGGTAGATCTATGTGTGGACTTGGCATTGTGGTTTTTGGCATTAGAGACCTGACACAACTTGTGCGATTCTACAATTCGCGGCCTCGACTCGAAGTCAGCTTCATCATTCGGTATTGTAGGTATATACTCGACGTACTCCAATTATGGCAGAGCTTACACACGTATGTTCAATAAATTGGTGATTGTAAGCTGAATATCATTCGTGACTGTGAGGAAAGCGAACTGGAAAAGGTGAAGAAAAACGTAAACCAACGTGATGATGAAATCATGAAACTTACTCAGTGCAAATTTGTGGCACAAAGAATTGGCCGGAGCTTTACACACTCTCACTGATAATTCGATACTGAAACAAAAGTGACAAAGTCGTCGTATGAATAGGCTGGAAGTTCATAGTGCTAGTTGAATCCATCAGCTTCCTGCTTAACAAGGAGATTTCTACTCAGCTTCCTTGATCGTATAATTTTCTTTGTTGAACCGATAAAAGCTTAACGTTAAAACTATCATTTTCTGGGCCAATCAATCGGCCAACCCCAGAGCCGTCAAGGCAATAGCATCGCATGCATCGACCTCACGCATAATTTTAAATATATTTAATACGTGAATTGATGAATGATGAAAAGTACTTCAGTTTGGTCAAACACGTCGTGGTGGTCGGGTGGGTCTGGAGGGCATAATAAAGACCTATGAATTTTGGCGAATTTATTGGCTTGTAAAATTTCATATTACCTATAGAATATACATCCTAGAAATTATTTCGCAAATCGGGTTACGTCTGTATTGGGGGAAAGCTCTAGTGGAGTTATAATAATCGAAAGTGTTGCTTTCATGCTTTTCTTTTCTGATTAGTACGAAATTTTCTCAGTTTTTCTTTTACTCCTATTTCGTGGTGCATGTTTGGCAAATTTGTCATTTTTCGAAATGACAACTATCATCAGAGCCTTGCGTGAAAGCTACCATTACATGAATGTTGAAGTCGCAGGTAATTATTAAAAAATATTCATCATTCATTGAACATGACCAGATATGGAATGAATTGATGACCTTGTTTTACGACTAGACAGAATCAATCAACACTCACTTTATTTGGTTTGACTTTTTCTTCAAGATCCAAGAACGCAGAATTGGTTCCTCATTGGTACACCATGGCCTGTAATAGCCTTGCTCAGTTTCTACATTTATTTCGTTCAATCTCTTGGCCCAAGACTCATGAAGGATAGGCCACCCTTCAACCTCGACAGGGTTTTGCAAATCTATAACCTGGCTCAAATACTAATGTCAGGATACCTCTTTTACAAGGTAAATTAAGGACTCGAAGCGAGTAAACGATCGGAGAGAAGAAAGTATCTTTAAAATTTAATACATCTTTAATTTGTGATAAATCGCATCGCAAATGGTTTAATTGCATCAGATCAGTTGATGGAACTCGGATATCCGGTTAAATAATAAAAAAATAACTCAAATTATCAGGCGATTAGCCAAAGATCTCAAAATCTTAGTCGGTATAAGTTTGCAAATTTTTTTCTCACTCCTTAGGCCCTCGTTCTCGCGTGGCTTTGGGATTACAGCATGTTCTGTGAGCCCGTGGATTATTCTGACGACCCAAAAGCGTTGGAGGTATTATTTAAAAACGAAAAAAAAAACAAATTCCAACGAGATTTAAGTCAACGAAAAAACGCTTTATTTTATAAAAAAACGAACTTACTATTCCACAGATTGCTGCCACAGTCTGGATGTATTTCTGTTTGAAGGTCATCGATCTATTAGATACGCTATTCTTCGTTCTACGAAAGAAAAATAATCAAATATCATTTCTACACGTTTATCATCACGCTGGTATGGTTTTTGGCACTTGGTGTGGTACCAAATATCTGGCAGGTGGACACGGCACATTTATGGGTAAGATTTCGATCAATTTTACAATAATAAATGAATATATGTTAATATCAAATTTTTATTTTCAGGAATGGTCAACTCATTTGTACATGTGATAATGTACGGGCATTATTTTGCAACATCACTGAAGATCAGCAAGCCTTGGTGGAAGAAGTATATAACTCAACTCCAGTTGATCCAATTCTTCCTAATTTTGGTACACTTCGCGCAGTTGTTATGGGCCCAGGATTGCGGCTTTCCGAAATGGCCAGCCCTGGTTTTCGTCCCCCAAAATCTCTTCATGATAGTTTTATTCGGCGATTTTTATTATAAAGCTTATATCAAGAAACCAACACCGAAAACAGTAGAACAGAATGGAGTTTCCAAAGGCACAAATCACGCGTCAAAGTCCGACTAGACACACTCCAAGACTCACCGATATTTAATGTCATCCTCGCTTCAGGTTATTAGAAATCATTTAATAAAGTAAATAAACTCCTCGTCGAAACGTAATAGAAGATAATTACTTTTTCCAATTTAATTATCAAACAATTATTAATGCCATAGGTTTCAGAATTCGAAAATTGTTCGCAGTGTCAATAGGGGAGAAATGCATCCCTTCAGGAAATTGCACATATGAGGAGAACGACTCTACGAGCTTCTTCTGTGGCTTTTACCTTTAAATCAATGCTCATATCCCGTTTCATAAGATATTTTACAAGATAAGATCCCCTTACTCATAATTTCGTAAAAAATAAATCTATTAAGGGGGTATGTACACCTTTTTACGAGTTCAAATTTCCAAAAAGAAATTAATTTTTTTCTACGACTTGAGAACTCCGACAAAATCCAGTAAAATCATGCTGTCTAAGTGGGGTTTGACCCTCATTACGTATATTTTACATTATGTATTACTTTCAGTCTGATAGTGGCTACGCTGAAGATAAGAAAATACAAAATGACTCGGTTGTCGTGAAGAATCAGGACCACTGTTGGATCAATCTTGAAATGTTTAGTCCTCAATTGTTCATAGAAGATGCCTCTATGGTATGAACGCAGGGATTTTCGATATTGCAAAAATTACTCGAGTTATTCAATTTTTTCGATTACTTTTAAAAATTTTTAAATTCTTCCTACGTTTTTTCCCAGTACCTCGATCAAAAATGGGTTTATCGAAAAATCCTACGTTCATACCATACAGGCATCTCCTATGAACAATTGAGGACCAAACATTTCAAGATTGATCCAACAGTGGCCCTGATTTCATACGACAACCGAGTCGTTTTGTATTTTCTTATCTTCAGCGTAGCCACTATCAGACTGAAAGTAATACATAATGTAAAATATGCGTAATGAGGGTCGAACCCTCCTCAGTCATGATAATTTTTCTGGATTTTGTCAAAGTCCTCAAGTAGCAGAAAAAAATCAATTTTTTTTGGAAATTTCAACTCTTCCAAAGGTGTACATGCCCGCCTTAATGTAGTAGCTACCTTTGATTTCGTGTCTTTTTCTTTTGTTCGTTCTTTTCATTTAATTTTTTCAGTCAAAAATTTGTTTGAATCGAACAGATTCTTGCGTTGCCTTATTAGTTAAGCAAATGTTTGTTTCATTCAAAGTGATTCTGATTCGTTATTTTTTTTTTTTTTTTGTTTCAATCAAATGAATATTTGTCTGAACCGATCAATATGGCTTATAGATTCATCTGCTCGATTGAATCGATTAGAATAAAAATATTGTTGAAAAGTGAAGTGAATTATTTAGTCACATTCAAAGATATGTTTAACACCCATACCAATACCGACGTCAAATGAATTCAACATGTATTTCATGAAATCGAACAGATTTTTGACAAAATTGATTGCATTTTTGTATTGAATAAAAAAAAAAAAACAAAAAAACCTAAATCGAACCAAACCCTTACGGAAACAAACCCTCAAATTTAAGAGGTAAATTCGCAGCTCCAATACCCCCAAAACTTTGGGGGTGCGAATTTACCCCTTAAATTTGAGGGTTTTTTTCCGCGCGGGAATGCTTGTCTTGAGTCATTGAATTAACCAAATTTTTCACTGCGTGAAAGCCTTCTTTACCGATAATACCTAGATCGTTAATAATCGCAAGTTTAGAGATCATCGACTCGAGTGGTAACGCAGATTCCGCTAATAGATCGTTAAGGAACCAACTAATGAAAACCCGGATACTGTTTGACCGAAGTCATGGTTCACAATGGGTAAATATTAGCGTGTTATCACGACTTGCGTCAGTGGGGAGTCAATAATTTTGACATTACGACACCATACCATTACGCAATTATTTCATAATAACAAAATTTTACAATCTACTATCCATTACCTCACTCGTCTGTTTTGAAACGTATTCTTCGAATCATATGTTTCCAGAAAGAAGAAGCCGAAATCGTCCAATAAATAATAAATCATTTGGTTGAATGACGGGAAATTGAAGATCTATGATTTAATAAACAAACAATAGAAACGTTAAAAAAATTAGGTTCAGGGATCGAGGCAGTGTTTCTAAAATCGCTAACTTTTTTTTAAATAATTGGTATCCGCGTTTCTGAAATCCCTACACCTCAACTCCAACTCACATTCGAGAGTAAACTCGAATCATTTAATAACAGTGACGTTATCGATGTTGGCACCGGGATTTCCGGAATAAAAATCGGTATTGGTGAAAGGATTCGGTCGTTGTCTCACGGCTGAACCAAACAGTCTAAACTTGCTCAATAAATTTGCGGTTTAGACGCCCTTGGAGATATGGGAGATCCCTAAGTAATGAGACCGTTGGAAATATCCCAAGAAAAAGTTTGACGATGTTGTTAACGCAATAGAAAGTGACTTTGGTCCGGAAAAACACTAGAAATTTTCGTTATCTACCAATGCTGTGTTTTCAGGTAAGAAAGAATTTTTCTTACACAGGTTCAACGTTCTCACATTGAAAATCAGCGGCATGAGTCTGAACTGAACGGTATAGAGTTTCAGAGAAAAAAAAAATCAAAATAGGAACAAAAAAGAGGAAAAATAGCTTGCAGGGTATAACATCGAGTAGCCCGTAGTGGAAGACTAACAAAAACTCACATCGTGGTCGATTTTCATTGTTTAACTGTTATTTATTGAGGATTTGAAGAATGAAAATTATGAAAGGGAATGACAATTGTGTGTAAATAATTTATCGGACTTCTAATCTATTGAATTTCTCACCTTATGAGATAAAAAAAAAAATCGAAGGGATGAAACGGTGCATAAAAGCATTTTTAGAAAATCTTAATATGTTTCTTGGACCGAGGCTCAGCTGATAAACATTATTTTCAATTAGTTATTCTGTTGACTTCGAAGAATAGAGTAATTTAGTACATTCAGTCGTATTTGAAAGTGTAAAAAGGTCAACTGACAACTGAACAAAACGTATGCTTATTAGAAGTGGCAAAATTACGCAAGACGTTCGCGTTTCATATAGTTCTGCGTCAATCCTTTAATCTTTATTCCTGGCAAACAAGACAAGAAATTACCATATTGTCGGTAAATATAAATTCAGGACTCGAGATTCTTATGCAGCTAACTCTTGAGGCGTTAATCGAAACAGTGTCCCCCGTAAAATCGGATTTCTAACCGACGTTTAGCATATACAGGGTGATTCATTTTGCGCGCACCATTTGGTAAGGGTAGATTCCTTGTGAAATTCTAAGACTAATTTTCCTTTACCAAAAAGTCCTGGGTCTAATATTTTCCGGGCTACAAAAGGTCTTAGTTGACCAATCACAGAGCTTACAGCTGCTCAAGTTAGGGCCGGGTCAAAAGTATAAGACTAGCAGTGCCCGTGGCGAGTCGATTTCCAGTGAAATAAAAATAAATGATTAAATCTAGTGATAAATTTTTTCACCATATGGCATTTGGGTTACAGTTATTGTCGCCAGGAGTCACCAGGAGTTGTTTTCGTACAACATACAGTTCGATTATCTGTGACCAGGACAACCACTACGTTGGCTTCGTCCTCCGGGTACACCGCTACGTAGTTTTTGTCCTCCAGGTCGACCGCTACGTAGTTTTCGTCCTCCAGGTACATAGCTACGTAGTTTTTGTCCTCCAGGTCGATCGCACCGTAGTTTTCCTCATCCAGGCCGACCGCACCGTAGTTTTCCTCATCCAGGTCGACTGCACCGTAGTTTTCTTCGTCTAGTTCGACCGCACCGTAGTTTTCGTCATCCAGGTCCACCGTTACATAGTTTTCGTCCTCCAGGTCGACTGCACCGTAGTTTTCTTCGTCTAGTTCGACCGCACCGTAGTTTAAACTATGTAACGGTGGACCTGGATGACGAAAACTACGGTGCAGTCGACCGGGAAGACGAAAACTACGTAGCGGTGTACCTGGATCACGAAAACTACGGTGCGGTCGAACTAGACGAAGAAAACTACGGTGCAGTCGACCTGAAGGACGAAAACTACGTAGCGGTGTACCTGGAGGACGAAAACTACGTAGCGGTCGAGCTGAAGGACGAAAACTACGTAGCGGTCGACCTGGAAGACAAAAACTACGTAGCGGTGTACCCGGAGGACGAAGCCAACGTAGTGGTTGTCCTGGTCACAGATAATCGAACTGTATGTTGTACGAAAACAACTCCTGGTGACTCCTGGCGACAATAACTGTAACCCAAATGCCATATGGTGAAAAAATTTATCACTAGATTTAATCATTTATTTTTATTTCACTGGAAATCGACTCGCCACGGGCACTGCTAGTCTTATACTTTTGACCCGGCCCTAACTTGAGCAGCTGTAAGCTCTGTGATTGGTCAACTAAGACCTTCCGTAGCCCGGAAAATATTAGACCCAGGACTTTTTGGTAAAGGAAAATTAGTCTTAGAATTTCACAAGGAATCTACCCTTACCAAATGGTGCGCGCAAAAAGAATCACCCTGTATACTGGGAGTATTCGTGGAAACGCTTCATGGGGAAGTGAAAACGCCTGCATACAGGCAACTCAGAAGTCAAGCGATTAGGTTTTATTTCACATACTGCGTCCCCATTGGCGGCATGGGAACAAAACCTAATCGCTTGATGTTTGAGTTGCCTGTATTCAGACGTCCTATGAATCCTATGGATATCACTGTCGATGTGCTGCTCATACATCTCACCGCTTTTCTTTACTATGTCAATTTCTAAAACAGTCATCATAGAATTAACATTCAGCAAATTCCAATTCCTCCTTCTCGAATTTAAAAAACCGTACTGATATTGTCTTTTTGTCAACATATACTATGCATTTTTACAGTGCTGTGACATCGCATTATTTGAATAGGGATTGAAGCATTTAAATAACTGGTAAGCGTGATTGGAGTCTGCGGCGTTATCATATGGCAAAATAGTTGTTGTAATCGAATAAATTCCCATAAATCTATTTAGATGTTCGAGGGAATTGGGAAGCACACCAATCAGCCGAAAGAAGTTTGACTTTAGTCTCAGATTCAATTGGACTAGCTCAGAAGACAGTTCCATTGATGATATTCAGATTCCGGAATGACGTACAATGTTAATGAAGTTAATTTTCTCGAGCATTAATGGGATTCAACATTTCTTTTCTTCTTCGTAACACGTGAGGTTTCGTGGAAAGAACCCGGTCCAAGCGCGCAGGCGCTGATTCGTTCGAATATCCTCCGTCGGCAAAATCGCGCTAGAAGTTCCACCAACTGCTTAGTAATATCCCTAGTTTTGTTGTCTGCTAGCAAACGATATATGCCTGGTCTACGCGGCGCCGTAACTTAGCTTAATTTAAGGATTGACCAATGAGGAGGCTGCTTTAGCCACGTGCCAGGTGGATCGAGCCTCCTGATTGGTCAATCATTGAATTAAGTCAAGTTACGGTACTGCGGAAAATCGGCTTCATAAAAATTTGAAGAATATCTTCAACGTTATAAAAATACCCGGTTCACAATCCTGGAGGTAATTTTCAATGTCGCTTGTTGCAAGCTCGTACTTCAGCAGCCCAAGAAGCCATCATTTTAATGCTACATGAGATTTTTTTATTGTTTATTTTTATAGAATAGAGCCAAAGTTTTGTAACTTCTGAGCATAATATACACGCATCATATTGTTTTCGGTCAATTATTCTGAATGCCAAGAAGTTTTTATTCGACACACTGTTTTCGCCATTCAAAGTTAGCGACCTGCAAAGACGACCTTGTACTTTATCGTTGAAATAGTTAAGGCAAATTTTTCGGTTCAAGGTGATCTTGCTGCATTGGAATACGCGACGTTAAGATTTCTGATCAAAACTTTCTAAATTATGTTGAACGCCCGAGCAATTAGTAAACTCATTACACTGTAAAAATGAAGAAATTACCTCGTATACAGGTAGTAAACATACACAAGTAAGATTTGTATTCCACAGTCTATCTACGAGCAATGATAGATAATTACACTATCCGACGTAACGTGGGTGCCCATGTAATGAAACAAATCATTACAGAGAAATAAAAATTTATTTTGTGAATGTAAATTTTGAATAATCAAAAATAAATGAAGTTTGAAATGTTCTTGCCTCAGACGAATTATATTACTCCTGTATTTCTGAGTTTAACTTTGCCCGGTGTAAATTACCCGGTAAGTTTTTGCACTGCTAATTTATCCACTGAAATTTGATTTCAGAATTGAAATTGAAAAAAAATTACTGTAACTTGGATCATTCTTCACGACCGTGCGTCCCATCTGACAGTAGCATGATTTGCACGTTCTAGGTACTGATTAAAAATCAAAATTTTTTACCGTTCTATTCGAATTCATGGCAGCGTATTTTTTATCCACATTTTCGACATCGAATCCATATTTAACGACTTTTTTGAACGGACTTAATGGTTCCAAACGCTCAATTGCTGCTTACATTAAAGCATGTGATTGATCATCCTTGAAGGCCCGAGTCTTAGAGGATTAAAGCAGTTTTTGTCATTTTTTTTATTATCCACAGTTGATGCGGAGGCGGTGTACGTAATGAATAAAATACAATATTGCAAACTGTCTGCACTATGGATCCGAACCAGGAGCCATAGGTTCCACCATCCTCACCACATGGTTTGAAAGGATAGCAAATTGTATAAACGCATATGCCACGGCTGATCCTTGTGACCATCAAAGAAATTATCCAAATTTTATTGAAATTGCTTATTGAAAAAATGTTCTCTCGTACTTCGTTCGAACGTCATATGATATGCAGTATGCGATATGAGCGGTTTAGTGAAACCCATGTTTTCCCCAAATCGTACCGATCAAAGAAGTGTCAGAAAGTATAGATGGAACTGGCTTCTACATATAGCGATACAACGAAAAAGTGTGCAAGTTATATGATAGACCACAAAGATACGATAGACAAATTTAACAAAATGTTATCCATTATGCAAATAGTACTCGCAAAACTCTGAGTAAACGTTTACTTTTCCACTAAGAAAACCTATCATAATTAATCACGACTTAACGTGAAGTCCCTCAAAAAACCCAACCAACTTGCGAATCTCGTTATATCGTTGCCATTATTCAATATCTGAAACCGTGTAAATCAATTTGCGTGTAAGTGCTCCGGGAGGAAGTAAGAAAGGAATAATAAAATTGCGTAGATGTTTTATTTGCCAATTAGCTGGAGGTCAATTAATGAATAATACTTTTCGCTTTCATGAGATATCGACATCAATACAATATCCAGATCCTCTGGTCTTGGATTCTAACCGCGACATGTCCTTCGACGCCGTGTTTTCCCATGAATCGAATAGACCGCAGAGTGCTATAAATTCCTGATCAATATGAAATTTTCCAAAATTTGGAACCCCTCCAAATCGCTGGAACGATTGGGGGAATAGGAATTGTTTTTCGTTTCTCATTCCCATAAAATCATCATGCACATATGCGTACAAACATTCGTCTTCAGTTCCTTTTGGCTCGGGTACGTCTAACTTTGCAAAAGGTGCCACTTCGTCCCCCGTACATCCGTTCTCGTCATCGGTTACACTACACAACGACAGGTAGAAGGTGAGTGAATAACCGTTTTGTGGTGGGGCGTTAAATAGTCAACAAAGAATGAACTCTCGTCACAGCCTTCTTCAGTCGCAAACTTTTGGTCAGAGGTCTCAGAGAGTAAATTCTCTGCAAGAAATACCCGATACGAGATTCTTGGATCTGTGTTAACGGAAGAAGCTCCAAGATTTGTTTGATCAGCACTGTTTCTGAGGTATTTGCTAAGGAAGGCAAAGACGGCGTTCAGGATTGCCGCCAAGATAGTTTAAGCTAACAATAAATTTTTGGAATCTCGCAGTATTAGACGGAGTGGATTTTTTCCCTCCAGAGTTAGTCCACTCTGCCAGTTCCGCGATCGAACTCAAATTTCCACCTCAAACATCATATTTTCAAAACTTACAAGCTCTGGGGTTAAGTCCGCTAGTCCCTCTCCAGAATCTCATCATTTGTCACGTTTGTCAATAGTTTGAAATTAATCGGTGTCACATTCACTGGACGAGGCACGACGTCGACATGGCGGATCTGATGCACCTTGTGGTCAGCAACTACAATGAGTTATTGGAATCCAATAAGGGTGAGTGAAAGGAACCTCCGTTGACATATTATTTTCAGTTTTCTGACCCAATGTTAAGGGTTCACGTTGGTTGACGATCATTTTCACCGTTTTAATGCCTCAGGTTTTGGAAACCGCAATATATCTGTAACTCGGTCATGAGCCTCACCATGTGTTTATAATTCGTAATAAACTGCTTTATTGCTGTAAGCACATTCTTTGTCATTAGGACGCCAGCAAACTCGTTCTACTTATTCTAATTCTGCATACAATGCGATCGGCTGATGTCATACAAGCGATATATGACACGGTATTGACCTCGGGATTGGCCTGGACAGTGAATCGCGGATATATAATAATTCGAATGAATATGCTAATCATTTTTATATCGCGTGAGATACCTATGGGTAACTCCAGTTGTTAGTTCGAAAAATGCAAATACATTCGACCCTTGACTTATGCATAGGATGATGAGGGTCCGTTTATGGCCTTGCGATACGGAACCCTTTGTGAAACTTCAAACTTCTACAATATAGCACACTTAAATTATCACAGATAACATCATGCGTTGGTATTTTGCAAAGAGAGAAAAAAATAAATAAATAAACAAGAAATTGAGGAATACTCACAAAAAAAATTGCGAAATAATAAAAAGCAGTGCAGATTGTAGTATTGGTATTCGAAAGCGTCTTCCATGGCCATCTTTCAAGACTTTTATTGTAAATTTAACAAGTTGTACTAGGTCACCCCTTTTTAACGTTATATCTGATTTATCTCGAAAAATACTACTCCGATCAAGTATTGAGTATCTTGAAACTCTTAGGGTTCGAGGGGGTCATAAAAAAAAAAAAAAAAAATCATTTTTAGAGTTATTCAAACACTTTTCTTACTCATCTACAATTTAGGGACTCCCTTCCCCCCCTAGGCAGTATATCTATTAACTAATGTACTGATATTCCGTGGTGTTAATTTATTGATAAAAAATCCCATAGATCCAATGGTGGACACATGGCTTTTAATGGGATCCCCTGCGCCAGTGCTGGGGATTTTGGCCGCCTATCTTGTCTTCGTTTTGAAACTTGGACCGAAAATGATGGACAAGAGACCCGCGTTTCAGCTAAAAACCGTTATGATACTTTACAATGGCATTCAAGTTATCTTCAGTATATGGCTCTGCACCTTGGTGAGACACATGAGTAATGAGTTTCTATAGAAAATATAATTTACGCAAATCTTTGGCCATTTTACGTTTCCTAAGTATTCATGCTAATTTTATTTACTCCTCCAGGCACTAAAGGTGGATTTTTTCAAGTTGATCACGGCCTCTGGATGCAATACGAAAGACGAAAACACTGTGCATCCACTGCAACTTGCGGTAATGATGGACAAAGATTTTTGTGCTTTTGTAGCTCCGCTCAATCAGCCCAGACAGTAATTTTGAATTTTCAATTCTCATTTTTGTTTTTTTTTTTTTCAATTCCAGCTCTCCACGGGTGCTTGGTGGTACTTTTTCGCAAAAATTATCGAACTATTGGATACAGTGAGTACTTTCTTCCTTCTTTTGTGAAACTTGTGAAAGATCTCTGTCCTTGTACGCCGGAGAGTAATAAAGGCATCGGTTTTTATCTTCTAGGTATTTTTCGTACTTCGGAAGAAGCAGAACCAAGTCACGTTCCTCCATGTCTATCATCACACTGTTACAGCTCTGTTCTCTTGGTGTTATCTCAAACTATTGCCGGGGGAGCAAGGCATCGTTATTGGCTTTCTTAACTCGCTAGTTCACGTCGTGATGTACTCTTACTATCTGATTGCGGCTATGGGACCAGCTTACCGAAAGTACCTTTGGTGGAAGAAATACATGACCTCTATACAATTGGTGAGTCTTTTCAAATTTTCAAGAATTTTTATACCCTATTCAAAATTACTGGACCGTTGAGGTCTTCTGTTGCTGGTTGACCCGAAAATGATGGTCAGAAATCGTTTCCTGAAATTTACGTAATTTTTCTAACATCGGATGATGGAATAAATTTGGCAAAATTTCAAAGCGGAAATAAAATAATGGGCAGTGTGGAAACTTGACTTTCTCCTGAAATTTTTCGCTGGTATTAGCATTATAATTTTCTCTATCAGTGACTGGCTTTCATTAACTCTTTCTCGCCATTCCAGGTGCAGTTTGGAATCATGCTTTGCTATCTGACATACCTACTGGCGATTGATTGCAAGTTGCCGAAAGCTCTGACGTACTTTTTCGCCACAAATGTGACGATCTTTATTTATCTGTTCAGTGACTTTTACCGAAAAGCTTATAAAACGAAGACAGCTTAAAAATGAACGTATGTATGTATCGAACGTGAAGCCTGAGAAGATATGCGTGAGAAGCTGATTTTGCGTTTATGTGAATTGTACAATTATTCAGTAACGATTAAAAGCAGGAAGGTCGTTCTGCGGTTCTATATACACATTCATCTATATTAGGGTAGCACTTAATTTAAATTCATATTCGAATTTCAATGCTCTCATGGGCCAGAACGTCTTCAAACATATACAAAAAAAAAAAAATGTAGTCACAACCCCAGGTTCCTATTTCGATTCTAAGGGAGCATTGAAATTCGAAAATGATCGAATTGGTACCACCCCAACATGTATATATCCTTTTAACGAGCTCTCTATAAGTTTCTTCGTGAAAAATAAAACCACAAAAATTTACAAATAAGCAAACGAATAATACGTCAATCATATATTCAATAAATTGTACAAAGCTTAGGATAAGTTTATAAATAAAATATAAGATACTGCACCGCATCCATCAGATTACAGAAAAAAAATTCACGAGAAAAAGCACTGCTTTTCCTATCGGAGTGGCTGTGCAGACAATATTATTTCTTATTGGTTGAAGGAGTTCAATGGCTAGAATTAACTGAATCTAGAGACATGTCGACGGTCCATTGGTATTTAAAAAAAAAACTGAAAAAAATCAAAAATATCGACGGTCAGTGACTAGGTCAGTACGTATGGAAAAACCCCTACGTGTAATAGATGAAAAATATATGTATACCAATATCTATGACACATAAATATTAAATGAAAGATTCAAACCCTTCGTTAACATATTTTATTTTATTATACGATACACATATTCACTATGTATTATATTACCTTACATAATATATATTTATATGTTGTATATTACAAAAATTGAATACTAAACACTACTGAAACTATATACCTATATAATAATTAATCTAGCCTATTTTTCCTTGACAAGAAACACGTCTAATTTTCAGATTGTGTCTTGTACATATACATACCCGTAATTCAGTTGCTTAAATTCGACGAGATGTATACGACTAATGAAGTTCATTGATGATTCGAATCTGACACGAATCCCATAGGTTCTCGTAAATTTTACCTTGATTTGATTCGCGGTTCATAATAACGCGAATCAAATACAGTAAAACTGGAAGTATTGGTATCAGTTAGACATCTCTCATACGATATATAAAGGGACTGAATTATCAACTAATTAATTACACAATATGTTAATAATCATATATTATATATATTTATGCACACTAAAATCCTTAGTGGATATTTAAAGCTGTGAAATGCACTTAAAGTGCCTCCTATGATCTAGAACCCTATTTAATAACTAAAAAAAAAAAACCATAAAAGACTTACAATTGTACGCCGTTCTTTTGCACAGTTTTAACGAATTTCAATCTATATATGGTTACATTGGGGCGTTTCATACCGAATTGACCTGAGCCTGACCCTCGAACCTTTCAGATTCGGTTCACGATTTTTCATGCTACCGCCCCAACTCTAAAAAGGAATCGAATTAAAGAAAAAAAAAAAAAAACTGTCTGATTTACTTATGATTTTGGAAATAAAAAATTTTGATATTTGACAAAGGATTTTTCAGAATTTTTTCAGATTTTAGAATCATGGCCAGAAATGTTTTCACTTTACGCCTGGTTTTACTTCTCGTACTAGTGCTCTCTTCTCCCACGCATTTCCCGCACGTTACTCTCGTGCGCCTCTCTCGGCAGGCACGAGAAGTAGCACTTCTCATGCATTTGGTACAAAATAGTACATTGCGATACAAGTGCGGTAAAACTTTTTCTAACGAGTGTATGATTCGTATAATGATCGCCTTCTCGCACTTGTATCACAAAGTACTGTTATACATGATTGAATGATAGTCGAACGTTTATCTCTGCTGATGAAAATTAATTGGAACCGATTGATCAGATGTTAAACGTAACGGAATGCGTTTTCCCAGGACCTTGAGGACTATTCCTCATCAAGTATCGAAAACTGGTCATTTTTATCTTGAATAAATCGTAATGAAACTGAATCATCGTAGTATGGAATATTGAATCAAAACTTATTGAAGTCTTGGGAAAAAAGTTAACAACTGAACACTCATTATAGTGTCGATCACGCGTGATTACGATTAAATTTTTGATTTGAAACCAATCAGAACTTATCGACGTGAATGAAATTTTCTTTCATTCAAACGAACACGAGATTGCAACATCGTGAAAACATTTCTATTCCGAATCTGCATTTTCTGATTCATTCTCATTAAGAATCGTGCATAAATTTATGGCCGATTAGAACCAGTTGGCGAATGACTACAGTATTCCTCAAATTGGATTATAAAATTGGTCAACATTAGGAACTGATCGAATATCAACACGGAATTTAATATTTGAGACTATCACACATTGAAATTTATTTCATCTGATTGAAATCATCCATATATATCATCGATAGTTTCTCTGGCAGATTTTCAACGATTTAAAACTGTACTTAAAACCATCGAAATCTAATCGTTTTAAATCGTGATTTTTCCTCAACAGAGATACGCCTGTGAATTTCATATCAGGTCATGAACCATATTTTTGAAATATTATAATTATAATTAATATAATGTATTACAGTATTTTAGTATATAAATTAGATTGGTCCTTAAAAGAGTGATTTTTTTTATTTTCAGAGTCCTTAATTTGGAACCGACTGAGAGGTGGAGATTGAAAATGTTGAAAATCACAGTTTTAAGAACCACTTTAATATTATATATTAGATAATACATAGGTAGGCGGTTTTTTGGAAGCAATATTATATTTATATAATATATATAATATGTGTACATTAGGGTGGTCCTTAAAAATAACATTTCTTGATCCACTCCCTAAAAAGTTTCCTTTTCGCGTAAAAACATGAGGGAAATTTGTTTTTTGTGAAAAAAATTACGATCAAAGTTTTTGTTTTGATGAATCTGCAGTTTTTTGGAAATGTGTCACAAAATATGCAAATTAAAAAAAAACTGAAGAGAAAAAAAAAATCAAAATCGAAAAATGAAAAAAAAATTGGAAAAAATAAAAAAAAAAATTTCTTCAGTTTTTCGTCAAATCCGCATATTTTGTGGCAATTTAAATTTCCCTCATGTTTTTACACAGAGGGGAAACTTTTTAGGGGGTGGATCAGAAAATTTTATTTTTAAGGACCACCCTAGTGTATATATTTCATCGGCAGATATTCTAGTCGTGAGCAATAACTTCAATTTCAACGCGGTATGCTGAACGTTATGTTATACGATGTATATATATATATACAGAGCGATTCTGTGGAAAGTAACGCGCCTAAAAGTTAGGCAAACGGGAAACGCCTGCATTGAGCAGCTCAAACATCGACGATTGGTTTTTAATTATTACGTGGGAAATAAAACCCAATCGTCGATGTTTGAGCTGCTCAATGCAGGCGTTTCCCGTTTGCCTACCTTTTAGGCGCGTTACTTTCCACCGAATCGCTCTGTATGTATATATATATATATATATATATATACTGGCTCAATATCTGTACTTGTTGAGCAAATAGAACTATACTACAGATCGATGGCAAAATCTGCACTAAAAAGTGCTGATATAAAATTCCGTTGATTTTTTTTTTAATTGCCCAATAACTGATAGGCCCTTTCCTCAAGCTCGGCCAAATATCACGTTAATTGGATAAAGTCCGGATTGAAACGAGTAAATTTTATGGTAACTTCGCTTTAACCATTAATATAATAAAATAGAATAGTCTGAAAATACATGTTCAATATAGTATAATAAAATGCGGAAACGATCTTTTCAACACGCTGTGCGTAAAGTTCGACTTTGCGCACGCTCGGCGTGCGTAAAATTCAACTTAACGTGCGTTGTGTTAAAAAAACGAACTTCCATACACGTGCGAAAAATTATTCTTGACTCGTGTAATTGTCAACATTTCACACTCGTCCGATAATCAACACTTTCGTACTAGCGAAAAAAAAAAAAATAATTGAAAAAACGAGCCGATTGGGCGATAAAACGTGCCAATAATAATCGTTAATAATCGTTTCAATACGTAGTACTTACACCTCGTTCTTCACATATGTAATACCTACTTTTTACACTCATGTACAATTTTTTTTTTAATTTTTTTTTTTCTACTATTATTTCTTCATTTATTTATAAGTTTATCTTTTAGATTTTGAACATTTTTACTTAAGATTGCAGTCCGTTTGACAAGTCACAACTCTTAAGTTATACCTAATTATTTAATCCAATCGTAAACCGTCCAGCAGGTACAAAATGACGAATTTTAAGGCAATTTATAATCGAGAAAACGATCAAGCTGTTATTAAACGCCAAGAGCTTTAGTCACTGTCCGAAAATTATCGAATTTTCTGTTTGATTTTTGAAACGGGAATCAGGATGCGTGACATTAAATAATTGGCATAACAAGACTGGCAATTCTTGAAGTTTCCTGCGGCCTGCGGGTGCGGAAAGTACTGGATTTTAATATTGCCTGAAAATCGATCAAGCCTTTTTCGACTTTTCATTTTGAGTTCTCCCATTCATAGACTTTTTGTTTTCGGTTTCGTGAATTTTACCGTTCGCTTGCCGCGACGCAGAATTTTTAAGACCGCATTTTTCGTATGCTTTATTATAAAAGTCCGAGAACATGAAATAAAAGAATGCAACATTGGGAAGAATGATGATCAACGACCACTTCGGGTATCCACAATCGTAGAACAACAACTGGAAGCTGTGCAGAAAGGCGAGACAGAACTGCCCCTGAAAATATAGAACCGGAGTTACAGCGGTGCTTTAAAAAAACAAAAAACTATAACAACTGAGAAATCATCTCTAGAATCATAAATTACCATTTGCAATGTAGTTATGTACTTCTTCCACCAGAAATACGCCTGATATTGAGGCAGCATTGCTGCCAGAAGGTAGTAAGTGTACATCACGATGTGTACGAAGCTGTTTATGACCCCTGTGTTTATAAATTGTGAGAAGAAAAAATGAACTATGTAATAACCTTTCAATGATCTTATTCATTCATGCCTTGCTCTTTTCTTACCGATAAATGTCCCATGGCCACCTGGGAAGTATTTCGTGGCACCCCAACCGACAAGAGGCATCACTGTGTGATGATACATGTGCAAGAAGCTTATTTGCCGTTCCTTTTTACGCAATACAAAGAAAACTGTGTCCAAAAGCTCGGATATTTTGGCGAGGAAGTAGACGTGAACGCCTCGGGCAACCTGAAGAAATAAATGAACGGTATTTTATGGGTCACCGGACCGGTACAGTGGAGGGGATACACTCGGAGAATATCGGTCAGTGGAACGGAAGAAGAAGGATCGAGTGAAGGCCGTGAAGCAACCGACACAAAATCGATTGCTTCACTGATACGCGGAACGGAAGAAAAGTCGATTTCGGTACTCTTATTTCCGTAACAAATAATCGTTATTTCCTGTCATAGATTAGAATGAAACGAGTCTTACCCTACGTGCATCTGGGGTATCGGAATAATCGACCGGTTCACACTTCCAGCTGTATTTCGTAAGCCACGCAGCGTCGAGGCCCTCGTAAAATAGCCAAAAGCTCAGAAGTACTTGCAGGAAATTATAGACTATCAAAACGTTCTTTAATTGATACGGTTTCCGATGTTCCATATGTCTGGGTCCCCATGATAGAACGAAGTATAAATAACCGAACATTATGCTCGCTCCAGGAACTGGCGAGGCCATCAGGAACCAATCTTTGGTCCTTGGATCTGCGTGTCGAAAGTAAAGAAGAATTTATTACTAATGTAATGAATCTCTGATGCATTATGAAGAAATCGTGTAAAAAATATATAAATATAAATATAAATATACGCAGAGCCTTCCACGTCAAATTAGCAGCCCAATTCCCCCACCCCCTTCGATTTATATCATTTTTTGGTATCATGTTGTCACCGATCCAAAAAGCGTCTCGGAATTTTTTTCACATTTCTTAACCACGATTGAAATTTTTTTTAAATTGACAAAATTCAGACTAACTCTCTGATTCAAAATACGATTTTCAAGCATCACACGATAATCGGATCTCAATGTTTGCTATTAATTTCTTCGCAAGTTTTTAGTTCATTCGTGTCGGAATTGGATTTCTTATTTTTTGACCGATCATAACTTTCTCAAATATGAATGAAGAAACAGAAAATGGAATGCCATTAATATTTGAGAAAGTTATGACCGATCAAAAAAATAAAAACCCCAATTCCGGCATGAAAAAAATAAAAACTTGCGTAAGAAGGAGTACGTAAATATTTAGATCCCATTATGGTGTGGTGTTTGAAAATCATATTTTGAAACATATTATAATCAGTGGGAATTTTTTTTAGTATTTTGTAAAATGGCATTTTTGGAATCGGTTTGCCGATTTTCGTTCAAATTTAAAGGGTGGTTAGAAAAAAATCTGAAAAATAAAATCCCCGGTCTTTTTTGGTCGGTAACAACATCGTACTAAAAAATGATCATTTAATTGGACGTCGAATGCCCAATATGTTTGTCAATAAATCGATCGCTACGTACAGGCATTCAAATGAAAAGATATACAAATCGAACTATTCGAAAAAATGTTATTTTCGTCCATACGATTTCAAATCGTCAAGATTTCAAACATTCTTTTTCCCAATCAAGATGTAATTTGTTCATGACTTACCAGCCAGGTCGTAGAATACATTCTGGTAGAACCGAACGACAGAGTTATTGTAGATGTTCGACATCTCCGTTATTGAGTCTTCGCTGGCGTTCATTAGATGTCAAACTGTAACGAAATGGTGAATTTGATCGGTCATAATGTGATTTTTGGTTTTTTTACTATTTTTTTTTTTTAATTTTGATTTTTTTTTCGCAACCTAATCAAACTACACGGTAATATTTTCACTTTCGTTTCACGATATTAAGAGGAACACGCACACAGCGTGCAGAACTATTGAGACTTCATATTTATACTCCGAACAGATATTATACGAGGTGAATTGAGTCGCGGATTCCTGGATCCTTTGCACCGGACAATTCTAGTTGTTATAAGAGGCAGTCATCCATCCGATGAAGACACGAACACAGTTGGAATCCGTCTGGCTACTATACCTACTACGAAGGCCTTGACGGGTGGATTTTATACAAAATCACCTATACCTATGCGAATTATTAAATTATTTAAATTACTAAACGACCATGCGGCGGTTGAGCTTGTTTTTATTCATTATTATCCCAGATTTTAAAGATAAATCATACTGTGATAATTTTTTTTTTTTAATTTTTTTCTTCAACAGTTAGTCAACATTCGAAAAAGTGTACGACCCTACGATGTACAGGGTGAGTCGATTGAAACTCCGAGAATGGGAGGAACCTATTGTCATTTATTGAATTAGGCCGTACCCCTCAGCCAATCTGGAAAATATTTAGTACAACGTCGAGGAGTCATTGGTGTTGTTATCAAAGTAAGATTCGAAGTCTAAATGTAGGTAACCACTGTCAAGAAAAAATAATAATCAAGATATGACAAGAAAAGAAAGACGATAGCACGAAATTTGAACAATTAGGTTTCACTTGACATATGAGAGTTGTGCTTCGTCAGTGTGCTCAAAGAAATTGATTTTATTAGTTAAATTGGCTGAGGGGTGGGGCCTAATTCATCAACTAAGCTCCTCCCATTCTCGGAGTTTCAATTGACTCAGCCTGTATAGAAACGTATACATGTGTTATACATCCTTGACACTGAAAAGCGACAAGTAAGTCAAGTTTTTTTTTTTTCTTCACCGTCGAAAAGTGAGAGTTGAATAAATTTTAATTTCTTGTTGAGCCGTGAGCTTCTGGTTTTTTCTTTTTTTTTTTTTTCTTTCTCTTCATTCTCGTTTTTGTATTAGTGTGAGAAGGAAATCATCTTATGACCTTTTAATCGTCAAGGGTGCTTTTTTTTTTTTTTTTAGAAAGGTGTGAACCGATTTCGGTTCCATGTAACGTACAGGTATTTAATGTAAAACTGCGGGGAAGTTGGAATAAAATTAAAATTAAATATTATATAAATCTGTGAATATAGTGTCTGGATCGAACTCTTATTCAAATGATCGAATGTTATACCATAATTAATCCGGATATAGTCACGTTGTAAGCATGTACAGGGTGTTCCATTTTAAACAATCCAACTGAATATCTCGAAAAGTAATGGTTGTAGAGAAAAATGTTTCAGATGAATTTCGTTGGTTTTTCAGGGGGACATTTGATAATATAATATGGGTTTTAAATTTTTGTAGGATTCTATGGGGTTCTTAATAAGGAAACTTTAGTTTTTCAAATAGAAGCCCTTATTTTTTAGTGCAGATTCGTAATCTACAGGAAAAAAAAAAATACAATACTTCCGGGGGAAACTTTTTTTTCTCTAAAATAATTCAATTTCTCATCTTTTTTTTTTTTGGAAACTAAAGTTACCTCATAAAAACTCCATGAAGCCCCATCGTAATTCAAAACTCATAGCATTATCAAATGTCCCTCGCGGAGCCCGCCAAATTTTATCTCAGACATTTTTCTCTACAACCATTACTTTCCGAGATATTCAGCTGGATTGTTTAAAATGAGACACCCTGTATATCGATATACGTTAAAAGACATAAGGCGTAGTGTATGACACGATACGTAATCCGAACAATACATCGAGATTATAAAAATATTTCTGAAATTGTTTTTCAAGTTTTTGAAAAATAATTAAAATAAAATTTGAAATTATGAGGCATGGGATGAAATTGGATAGATTTTTAATTTTTTTTTTTTTTTTTTTTGTTTTCGTTTTTTTCAAAGTTCGTTAAAGTTTTTACGATCAAATTAATTTCAATGACGTAAACGCGACTTACGTGAATGGAAAAAAAGCAATGTACATTATATTATATAGTATATACAAATAAAGAAATAGGAAAAATGGTATGTAAGCAAACCTTGATTACGTATATAGTTCGCGCGCGCGAAAGCGTCTGTCTGTAGAAAAGAAACAAAAAAGAGAAAAAAAGAGGAATAACGAAATTAAATTCCGAATGATAATATAGTATAGACACATATCCGCATCATATAATATAATATATAATACGTGTATACGAAGATATAATATGCTAAAAAAAAATAATAATAATACGTACGTAATATATACCTATATATACATACAACTCTGCGAAGACTCGTTTTCGAGATCGTAGAAACTCCGATATAATCGTATAATATGACGACTATCCATGTATACACCTCTACACATACCTTACATATAATAATTAATGGAAAGTCATGAAAAACGGTGAAAAAAAAAAAGATAAAAATGAAAAAAAAAATAAAATAAATAAAAAATCAACACTGGTGCCGCAACTGAAATGTGAGAATAGAAAACGCTGCTCGCGTTACTCACTAATCACCATTGCGTATATATCGAGCCTATAATATACGTATATACGGTTATGTGCATATACTACAAAATACACAGGAATTTACGATGCAATATCGTACCAGGGTAACAGATATACTTGGAATGTCAAAATTTGATAAAGAAAAAAAAAACTAAATTTTTTTTTTTTTAATTGTATTTTTGTACTGAAGATAAAGATATACCGTGCGAATCGAGTGAAACTATACGGTCCACCCGCCCAGACAACAAATAATTCGTATTTTTATGGGGATAGCCACTTATGTTGCACTGAAAATCCCTATAGGGTGATTTCGATCGTATCTAACGCGCGCCAAAATCACCCTACAGATTTTTCAGCGCAGCCTGAACCTCACGGTATATTTATATTATATATTCAATTTTTCCATCCGCAGTTTAGGTATGATCTGATATTAACAACCCGGTAAAAAGTGGATTAGATCAAATTTGACCGAATTTTATCCGGTTAGATCTGAATTTTGGGAAAAATTAGGTCTTGATGGATCTTGGGAGATCCATTTATCCCACTGGATAAAATTTGATCCAATCCATCTCCCCCGGGAATGATTCACCGTACGTATTAGTCGCACTTTGACGCGTCGTAAAATCTGTTCATTATTCAAAAATGCGAATATCTAGTCGCTCTATGCGAACGCGATGTGAATTTCGAAACCATAAACCGCTTAACATATTCATTATCGAACCAATATGTGAGAGAATCGTTCCCAACGACGATCAAATGAATTTTCTTCGGTTACATCGAAAGCGTTGAATATCCTTATAATTGATTTAAGATTACCTCGCTGTACCTATTAGGCAAGCGAAAATACACTGCAGGTGAATACCTATATTCGTGACGTGTGCATACACTATACACAACGGCGGTGGGGCTTAATTAGTTATGTTGAAGTCATAGGATTGGGAAATCATATGGAGTTTTAAATTATTTTCCATTCCTCGATCTCTCTACTCTCCAGGTATACCTTCTTACCTATAGGCTATATTCTATAGGTTGTCATCTCTATCAGACGGTCTGAAAAGTAGAGGTCTGACGGTAACTAAAACCGTTAGCAAACCCACGTAGCAAGTGTCCTTTCAGCTCAGTATGCAAATCCGCAAATACAACGGGTTTTACGTATAGCTAGTAGTCCCGCAAATTACGTTTTAGTGAATAGTATCTTTGGTATTGTATACTCATTGTGAAATGAAGTGTGAAAAACCACGATTCACACTTCACACTTCACGGGACAAATGTGTTACCCGAAATGAAGTTTTTCCTGCAACTTTTTGATATGAGATAACTATTGCGATATAAAATTGTTGGAGAAGCAAAAAAATTCAATTCCTTCGAATTTCACTGCTAAAAAATTACTCGGGTATTTATTTTCGCTGAGGATCGAATGATCACAACTTAAGAATAGAAATTAGCGAACAATAAAAAACGCCAATAAATTTTCAAGTGATTTGGTGATTAAAAAATTTCAATATCGTAACGGCTAATAATTGTCGTAGCTGACTCAAGCCTTTCACATATCGTATATTCATAGGCAGACAGGCGTATAGACGATAATTAAAATAATTGGATTTTTATTAACATTTATAAAAAAATTTTGAATTGCTATTACATGTATTTAAAATTTCGACTGTTCTATGCTGTATCTGCAACATATCTGGCAAAATTTCTTCTCGTAGTCAAAATGCAATGTAAAATTTTGAATCCATGGGAACAAACGGTATCACAGGACTCTCCATATCCTGGTGAAGGATCATATGAGTATAAGTGAACGAAGTAAACGAGGTGAATTTACGGAGTCGTATTTTTCTTATTTTTGTAACTTTTTTTGTTTTCTGATTTTTTTCTTCGTCATCTTTCTATCAAGAGTCGAGTATAGCCGTTGGTTGGATCCTCCGAGTACCTACATCGTTAGAAAGGTCCGCGTTCTCGTTTCGGACACTATAATAATCTAGGTGTATCCTAGAAGCATCAAAGAACTAGCTGTGGCCGTAGCTACGTATGACGTTAACGCACCCAATGTGTACCTAGGTACGGCAGGAATCAGGTCTCTCGAATCATCACCACCTCTTTTGCTTTCTACACATACGTATAGGCCTGGGAAGACTGACCTGGAGAAAACGTTATACGTACAGGTAGACGAAACGGGCTTCACAGTCTCCGGGATTCTTCGCCTCAATAAATCAAAGGCTTGACCACCACGAAGAGATCAAATAAACGACGGTTTATCTGGGTCAACTAGTGCCGTATCATCATCTCGCAAAGTTCACTGTCCGTTATAACGTTCAACGTAATAATCGAAGCGCAATTTTATCGCGGTCGAACGCGAATACAAAAAAAAAATTTTCTTTTTATTTCTCTCCTTTTTTTCTATTGCAAAATAAGAGAATAAAAATGGCATAAATTTGTGAAATTTTCTGCGACATATAGCATATGAACGATAAAATTATACCCAAAATTATACCCAAAAATTATACCCAAAAATTATACCTATTATACGTACCAAAACCGTTAGCACGAGGTAGGTTCGTTTATATTAGAATAATTAATTTCTATGAATAAATTCTCTAATTTAGTATACTGCAGTGAGTATAATGTTCAGCGCAGAATAATCAATTTTTTTATTAAAAGGTATAAGTCTAATGACTAAGTGCCCCTGACTCGTAAAAAAAATTGTAATAAAACTCTTTCAAAGTTAAAATAGTTTCCGGATTGAGGCCATGTGCCCAATTCTGTTTTTTATCATTTTCATTTCGGCTTTTTTTTCTCCGGGCGTTAATTAATGTGTCTGTCGGCATTGAGACTAGGTGCAACACAGGTATCTAGACGGTTACAACTTGGCGACAATCTCGCTTCTTTAACATTTCGTAACTGTAAATTAATTCTATGTATGTACCACGAGCATACACAGTACGCTAGAAAAAAAGAAAAAATATACACACAGGTATACGTGTATATATCAAAACTCTAAAATTGTTGCTAATCAAATCATACGTGCGTATAGAACGAGGAGAAGAATTCGCTTTTTGACGATTTGAAAAAATAAAAAAAAAAAGATCGAGGATATGATATGTGTTACGACTTTTTCTACGAAAAGAGGAAAGAAAATTCTTCACAGGTTTCGTTCTGTATTTACATTCGACGGCCAAGACGTGCAGATTTATTCGCGAATTATAAAATTCAAAATTTTGACAATCCTTTTTTTTTCGGCCCAGCGAAAATCATTTTATACCTATATGCTGTGTGAGCAACTCTCGTAGGTAATCATCCGAAAGACTATAAGAAAATGACAATGATATCTTCGACCTTCGGATTTGATGCATGCTATCAGCTCTTCGACCCCTATTCCCCTTTTACTTTTCTTAGGTTTGCATAAATATTTCAGTAAAATTATGACAAGCCGTCTAATTCAACTTAAGGATTAATTAGCATATAGGTATTCATTTTATCATATATTTTTACTTTTTTTTAAATAAAAAACCTTTTTTCTTCAGCATTTCGCTGCTCATACTCCGAATCGTAGATTTCTATGTGAATTAGTTTCTCCCGAAGAAGAAGGCTCCTAACGCAATTTTAAATATACCATTTCAATCTCCCATATAATTAACACAGGAAAAAAATGAACTCTTTCACGAACAGAAATGATAGAGTTCTTTTCGGACTAATTTTGAAAGGTGAGAACCCCAGGTGAACCTTCGAAAAAATGAGAAGACTTCAAGGCAAAATTTCAAACACTTTCACACCCCAAACCATCAACCCCTCGTTCCAGGCCATCCCACAATTTATCAAGTGTCGCCATGAAATCTATGAATTTTTTCTAAACACCTAAATCCTTGATCTTAAAAATGGGCCCAAAACCAACTCGATATCTAAATTTAAACCCAAGTTATAATTTTTTCTAATTACCAGAAATATTTCTTCACTTCCTGTTTCAATGATATGAAAAATCGGGTACTCTCTTTTCGGGGAAAGTAACCCCACATAAAATAATCTATTGCTCGTGATATCGACGGCTTTACGAGGCATAGACTTTGGTACAGACTATAATTATAGAAATATATAGACACGGGAGTTTCTAAGACAAAAATCCACCGACAAAACGCAAGTAGGTATACGTGTAATAACTGCGGATATATAGCGGTGAGCTGCGCTGCAGGATTTACCACCATATCGACGGGTCAGGTTTACAGCTTCCTTGTCCGGCTTTGGTTTAATTCAACGTAATACTGAGCTCGGATTTAACAGTGTGGGTGATGGTTTTATCGGTGTATGTGTGGCACATATATCGCGGAGAAATGGTCTGAAGAAAGCGTAACAGGAAAGCAATATAAATATGCGGCGTTACATGACCGCCTCACCGGCTCATATCCTCAAGCAATGCGTGCAGACGAAGAGGCGGAAGACTAGGTGTTCAAGAGATACTGTATGGCTGTCAGGAAATTTTATCCGCAGGCTCTTTTCCGCACGTCTTTCACTTCGCCCTTGGGTACCCATTTCGTTAATCTAAATTGAGTCTAATTCAATGGTACCTAATAATAAAATATCGATAAATATGTACCTACGACTCTTGAAAATTGTGAATTATTGATCGGCCCCATTTCCTCTCCGTTGCGGAAGAACATCTGAGAAATTTTTCAAACACTTACGTGATACGTGTTCAGGCCACGCGCTAATTGATTTTAAATTATGGTAGTTGTAACGAGCGGATACGAAAAATGATTATACTAACCAGATGTACCTAGGTTTTTTTTTTTTTTTTTTTTTTTTTCTATAACATGATGGTTTTCAGACAAATTTTCGAAAGGCTTGTCTCATCTTAAATTACACAATGCGAATTGGCGAGGAGAAGCAAAAAATAAAGTGGGGTCACGCTTCGCGCAAGCACGCGTATGCACAATAAGTAATTATGCAACCGAAAGTTCAAACGAAGTGTATGGATACGGATATTTTATTCATACGGTAAAATTAATCGACGGTCAAAAAACCGGTCCAACTTTCGTGCCTACAGCGCAGACCGTCAGTAAGCCGGAACAAGGTCTTTCGGACGATGGTCATATTTCCGCCACGATTTCTCCAATTTTAAATGTCGAAAGTAGCCAATTCGTTCTATCGGCGTTCCCGCATGTATAGCATGACTTTCGTTTTCTAAAAATATTTTATAAACAGGGAATAAAGGATTTTTAAAAATGGTCATTGACGCGCTGGGGGGTCTCCTCTTCATAGAATTCAGCTCCAATTCGAATCCGAATACCATGAAGCTTCGAAAATCATTGTCTAGTACGTCTTTCCCAATTCCAAAATAAAGGACCCAGGATTTTGGCAAAATTTCGGCTTCGCCCACGGGGAAAAAAAAATCGTTCTTTGCAATCGAATCTCTCCCCGATATTTCGGGGCTCAATAATTTCGAATGATATAGGCTGTGAAATTTGACCTTTAATTTAAATTTGAAAACTGGTAAAATTCACGTAACATGGCTGCAAATTATAACTGGACTGAATTTTTCGCCGATTACGTACATATACAGGTTCAAGAAATGGCGTGATCCAACTTTCGAAACTGGTCCATCTCTGTCGACTTTATATCATGCCTACGTACTACATACGTGCTAAATACCTTTATAACGTGTATACTGGATGTATACACGTATATGCGTATACTTACTCGAATAATAAATTTCGGGACGATCTCCTTGGCGATTTTATAATTTATCTGTCACTAGTCCATATTATAAAAAAATTATATTTTATCAACAATAAAATTAGTCGCACAATCCGATAAAATTATTATTAAATATCTAATCACCTACTTCACCGCACATTCGGTGATATAATTCAATTATTTTCAACGATTTTTCTTGTTTTTTTTTTTTTTTTTTTTTTTTTTTTTTTTTTTTTTTTTTGAAATATTTTATGCGAGAAACACCCGCATTCGAAGACTGCTCATTTTCTCCCCTTGTACAATAAAAACGTTACTCTTTTCTCTGGATTTAAAAATTGAAATATCCTTTTTTGATTTCAAATGTATTTTCAAACGTTTACTTAGTCCTTTTTATTTTAAACTTCATACATTTTTCGACTACACTACATATCGCGTGTGCCTTCTCTTGCTTTCCAAGAACTGAACTCTGCAACTCGCGGACTGTTTGCCCTGTAGAAGAGGCCGAAGAAGTGGGAAATGAGTGGAAGCAGGTCCTCACAGTGGGGACCCGATTCTTTGGCTCTCTAAGGTCCAGCTATCATTTCTCTCCAGTTGCTGCTGGTCAGGGTTACGTCAGAGTTAAGAAAGTTGTATAATCGTCCCTCCCCCAACCCTCCTCTTTCACGCCTTTTCTCTATCTCTCTCTATCCCCATTTCTATCTCCCTACATGTATATGCATGTACCTATGTATATATTTAGAGACACCTGTAGTCCTGGGAATTATTTTATAAACAACGACCAATCCAACACACTTACAGCATCAAAAATTAAAAAACAGAAAAAATCGTTTCACAATCTCACAGATTGATCATCCAATACCTCGCAACTGTTGAATATGTAAAACCAAAGAACGAAATTTGAGATAAAAAAAAAAAAAACATATTTACGCACGTAAATGATTGAAGGCAAAAGTAGTAATCATTTCTCAAGTCTTTTTGGCCGAAGGACGAAGACGGGGGGTCGAAGAAACGGACTATGACCAAGAGGCACTCGTCTACCTTGGAGGAGGCAATTTTAATAATTATAAATATCGTCATTGTAGACACAACAAATTTTTAAATAATCCTTCACTCTTCGGGGATCGAACGTTCAGCGAGAATAATGCATCGATCGATGACTAATTTAGGGTAAAAAAATTTCTTACGCAATTCAGGTATTTTAAGAACTGAACCTGGTGCGAATAATTTCACTAATTTGTACAAATTATTTGGATATTATCAACTTTTCATCGTCTTTCTTTTACTTTGACCGACGAAGACAACAAATCTTAATTAAAGACTGTGAAATATTCAAAAATCTGATCGGACGCATTCCGATTTTTTGTTTTTTTTTTTTTTCTCTTATCGCAACTTAAGCATTTTGATCCTGAAACTCATGCTCGAGTATAGTATATGTGCTAGTCATTACGTGATCGTGATTATACTTGCCCCAGGAACTGTATATATTCAACTTTCCGGATCTGGGGAAATATTGCTCTCTCTCTCTCTCTCTCTACGCAACAAGCCAGGCGAAAGCCGCCACGGCGTTAAGTTTTTTGCTGCCTTAGGCAGCCCTTCACGTATTGAGATCAGTAAAACAGATGAGGGAGATAGGATTTATGTTAGAACAAGAATTGAGGTATTTTTGTATGAAGTAGCGAGCAGAATTCGGAGCAAAATTCAAACGGTTTAAAAGACGTGGATGCGATTTTTTTTTAAATCTGCTATCTTCGTGGACCCCGAAGATCGACACCCTTGATCAGAGAGAGAGGGAGAGAAAAGGGAAGAAAAGGGACTAGAAACAAATAGTAAAATGCGGGGACATCGGGGTCCTGCAGTAATAATTGCGCCAGAGAAGAGAGCTGCGATGACCGTTTACACTGTTGCTAAATAAATTACTTCTCTCTCGTTCACTTAGTTAGCACCGCGGAGTTTCAACACGCGATCAAACACTGCCTAACAACACTTCGAGTAGGCAAGGTGCGCCAGCATTTACCTGATTATTTGTATATGAGACAAGCTACTGTAATGCAAGATGCGATCAGAGTGGATAATTGTGAAAATTCAGATAATACGTTGCGCAGGGTAGGAGAATACAAGAATTCGCAATTAGGTTCAATCCTTTCGACTTTTGTAACAGGTTACTTTTGATGTAAAGCGCGAAGAGACCAAGCCCCGAAAAAAAAATTACTAATCGGTCGATTCGAATAGAATCTGGAAATCTGTATTAGAATCAGCGGTGAGCAGCTATTGCCCGAAATTCAAGCAATTCGGGGTTTTTTCGAATATTTTTGATGCACAGTGCGATAGAAAACGGTATTAAAATAGAGGTTTGGGTACCGAGTAGACAAATGCTAGATTTCCGAGGGCTCAACGGGGCCGGGTTGAAGTTCCGAATTCCAATATTACCGACTCACAGTTTTTAGAAAGAGTATCTACCCGAGAGTCTGCAGTCCACACAGCCGATTTCAAAAACTTTGAAACGAAGAACACCGAAGGTTCAAAATTCCGAAAGCTAAAGATCCGAAAGGTCAAAACATCCGAAATTTGAAATCACGCATGTGCTCATTCGGTGTTTAATAACTCGGGCTGTATTGATCGTATCGAAACCAATAAGCGGTAAAATTAATCGTCCTGAGATTTACTCCCTGGTAAAAAAAAATTCCAAAATCCTATCAATTATTTACGACATCATGATTTTATCGATTGAAATAGATGAAATGGGTTTCCCCAAATAGGTTCTCGATTACAATGAACTATTCTTTTCGTCTTCACGTCCTGAGAAATAGACCGAAATTTTTTGATTTTTGGACCTTATCCGGTCCGAAAACAGACACGTAATGTCGAATTTGCGGACAATTGGAACGAAAAAAATATTATTCTATGAGTATAAAATTTAATTTCTTATTTTTTATCTTCAAGACTTGTATACTCAATTGATTAATTACAAAATGAAATCAGATTTCAGTTGAATCAAGCGAAATCGGTTGGGTGAAAATTCATAAAAATTCGTTGATCAATTTTCGAGATATTGCGGTGATTAAAAAAAAAAAAAAAAAAAGCAACCGATTTCCAAAATGTAATTAATCAGTAAGTCGAAAACTACTATACACTGATAAAATCAAAAAACTAATCAGTTCTGAAATATGAAAACCGCATCGATCGATCTGACAAAAGTTACTCGATCTCAAAATTTCATTGGATATTTATACCTCACTTATCTATATTTGTCAAAATAAAAATTGAATCGAGATGAATTTGAAAAAAAAAAAATCCTATTACGTTGCTAGGAGTTCCTCAAAATCTATTATTTTCTTTCTCTTCGTCCTCTTATTCAGATTTTTTTTTTTTTTTTTTTCTGTTTGTATTTTTGTTTGGCACGATCCCGCATGAGTATCAATGATCTAGAGGTCTATGATCTATCTGTAACTTGGGTTGCGTGTCGATCGGTGGCTAGGCGCTGGCGATAGTAAATGCTCTGCCTTACCTACCGAACGGTGAACCGATCATCGATTCGAACCGATTTTTACGAGCAGGGATCTGAATTTCCTTTCCGAGTTTACCGATCATTTAATTCCGATGCTAATGTCATTTCTGCAAAACTACACCTGGTCAATTGACGTCATTTAATTGAAGTGAAATTATCATATAATAGACGTAATTGATGCATACCTATATATACCTGTGTAGGTAAGTATCTCGCTGTGAATTCCCGTTCTCTATGGTATTTTCCAACTTTGTAATTGTTATTTGCACTATATACTAATTACGTTGACCTTCCAGAGCAAATAGAAACTGGTTTTTCAATTATTTTTCCATTGAAATTCTTAAAAGTAAACAACCCCAGGATCTGCATTATTATAGATACTATATAGGTGTATAATGTATACTCATATACGATATACGTACTACACTGCATTTCTTGCAAATTTAATCTGGCCTTTCTTACGCAATAGGAAGTACATACTTACACGGACGAGAATTACGGCTTGTCACCATAGCGCGTATACAGCTTTGTTCAAATCTTCCTGAGACATGATATGTCAGGTATATAACTCACCTGCGTGTCGTATAAAAAATCTTACTTTTCATTCTAATGCACATAGCCACGGAAATGATCTACTTCAATGTAAACTACGAAACTATACGATTTTTTTGTGACAAATTAACTCAGATATGAATTGAACATTACCTGTAGACTCCGAGTTTTGGTCCAAAACCGTTTTTTTTTTTTTTTTTTTTTTCATTTTTTGAACGTCCCCCTTCGATCCCTGAAACTTTCATCCTACTCGATATTTGATCGGAGTAATATTTTCCGAGATAAATCAAGTGGAACGTTAAAATAGGTATATACAGGGTGTATCACCGCAAGTGTCGAGAATGGGAGGGACTTAGTTGACGCGAATGTCACGCCCCATCAACCAATCAACAAAGCGAAGAATTTCGTAGACTGAGTAAATAAATACCCAAGGGCCTGATTCGGGTCGTTGTTGATATTTTTTCCCTACATCGAGAAATTGTATTTTTTATTTTCGTAACTATTTCGGTCTACGAAATTTTTGGTGGTTGGTGGGGCGTGACTAAGTCCCATTCTCGACGCTTGAGTTGAGGTGATACACCCTGTATATATGAGTGGTCTGGGAATTATCTTATCAATATTTCAATCTGAACGAGCCTGCGGAAGTATAATTATTTCAGAACCCCTCGAGACTTGGTGAATCGAAACAGACTAAAAAAGAATTCAATTTGACTCAAAGTCAATTATTTTTAACTCTTTTTATTCCAAAATCTTGAATAAATTGACTCAACTGCCTCGTCTTGCACCGTCAAAACTTGAAGTGTTTAGTTTGTGCAATTCGTCAGTGTATAGGTGTACTAGCTGTATTATATACTTGTACATAGCAGACAATTAACTTAACACTTTAACCACGACATGACCTCCAACCTCCGGTTTTACCTCCGAGGAATCCCCGATCAGCTGTTATTCTAATGTCGATTGAGCGTAGAAGGTATATATGTGATTGTGATACGTAATAAAATTCGAACATTAACACGTGTACGTATGTGTAAGCGTATATAAGAAGCATAAAAACCAGTTATCGTATAAAATGAGAATAGACCTGAAGATATGAAACGACGCATAGTATGTAGTGACCACAGTGTGTATGTAATAAATGTAAAAATGAGTAATTTTATTGCCTAACGAATATTCGTTGCAAAAACTGTTAAGTTCAAATGTGAAATTACTAGGACTTTTTTTTTTTTTTGTTTAGATTCCTATTTTTTTTTTTTTTATTTTATTATTCTCTTCATACTCTTATAAACTCCAAGCAAACTTCAATCATCATCGCCACTTACTAGTCTCTGAACTCACTGGCTTAGACGGATTTGGCGAATTTTTTGTCAGTCATTATTTCGTTCGTGTATATATATAGTTTAAAATAACCGCAATTACATTTTCGCCCGAGTCTTCACACGTAATAAGATCCTGGATATTAAAATGAATGATCATAAAATTGAGTCAGCATCCTCTTTAAATGTTGACGTGTAATTATCGAGACTTTTTGTACATTTATCACATACTCACACACGTCGATGTTAGACTATATTTTGGTAACGAGTTTCCGTACCATTTTTAGTGTCTAGCTTTCCTAGTGTCTAGAATCCGATTTCGAACTGAAATAATATAATAAATAATAATATAATAATAATAATATCGATAAATTATTTTTTTTTTTTTTTTCTCTTCATTTTTTGAACTCCGTTTTTTGCATACTGGCAATCATCATTCACTGTGACGTAGCACAGCCGCGCCATATCTAAAATTATTTACTTGCAAGATCCGTGTTTTCTCAAACTCTTGCGGTTATCCGAAATAAATTTCCTTTCTTTTTTTTTCTTTTACAAAGTTCATATACCTAAAAGACGGAGAGTGAGTCAGTGAGGGTCGAATAAAAAACAAGAAAAATCTAGAGAATAAATTAAACCAGATAAACTGTCTCGGCACAGTACGGAATACCAAATTTAGTTCTCGTGACAAACAAAAACATACAAGCTAACGAAACTGGTCAACCTTCCATCTCGGAAGTCGGCGTTACCGGTCAAATGCAAATCGAGCTGATCGTATAATACATTCACACCAATTTCACTATACATGTATATTAGTGGGGTCTTTGCTCAGGGCTCGGATAAATTTTTCAGCAGACGCCCCCCAGATCGGTTCCAAATAATTCAAAAATAATTCCATAATTTTTTCAGATTTTTGTCAAAACTCTAGCCCCTCTAGCCACACTGGTGCTCCTATCTGGCAAAAAATTCACATCATCATACCAGGCAATGTAGACGAGTTTCATACCCTCTAAATCTGACTTTTTTTCAATTCAACAAAATATAGTATCTAGATATGAAGATGATCAATGTGTCGTATCTTTTTCTCCCCTGAGTAGCACCAATGCCAACTAAAACCTCTTGGTTACAGATTTTTTTGGAAATTATTACTCTGGCAATAAAATATATGCCGAAAATATACCCGAGACACGTGTATCTTAAACGGGGAAATCCACCCTCTTGGTGGGAGGGGTTGGAGTTGCGACAAAAATCTGAAAAAAATAGGGAATCGTTTTTGAATTATTTGGAGCCGATTTGGGGAGCGCCAGCTAAAAAATTCGTCCAAGCTCTAAATAAGGACCACCCTAATATACATGCATGAAATGAAAGAGAACAGGGTACATGCTTTTTTCTGAAAGGGTGAGTCGAAAGGAAAAAAATTGTTTGGGCTGTTTTTTTTTTTTTTTATTTGTTTTTATTGCTGAACTATAAAAGATGAGAAATTTCTTTTTTTTTCGATACCCACGACGGTCAGTCTTCCCACACTTCATCTTTAGTCTATAACTTTATCTGCAATCGATTTTCCTCGATTTTCACTAGTTTAATATAGATTTTTGTAAATTAAAAAAAGGATAATTAATGCAGTATAATCGACTCACTTCGATCGGAATACCTGCTCGAATTACTTTATTTTTATGTCGATTTGGGTGAATGTAAATAAATATATTTTTCATTTAAATAACTGGTTTGTCGCGATGTATGAACAAAAATGAACCAGTTTCCTTGATCGACGCAGTCATTTGAATAAAATGAATGACTTATAACCAACTATTAAGCCAACGAACTATAAAAATAGGTCAATCAGCTACTAATACTTTAAAATTTGAGTGAATTATATATTTTAATCGAGAATGCCAAATAGAGGAGATAAATTGCAAATCATATTATTTAACGTAGTATGCAAATGATTAGACATGATGATGGAACACTTTTAAAAATTATAAATCACTCAAGGAGTATATCATTTGTCACCACGCTATAAGCTTCAGATATTTAATAATAATCGCATCGATATTGAAGGTAAGCTCATTAGTTGAAAAAAAAATAAAAAATACCTAAGGTAGTAATCAGCTTGAGAATAATAATTTTTTATAGTTGTTCAAAGAAAACTATTATAATATTGTGATCGTTTTTCCACGTTGTTATTCGCGGTTTTTCACCTGTTTTTTTTTTTTTTTCTTTTTTTTCACTTTTCTTTATTTCTTAACGAGTCATCACTACGTGTTTATAATCGAAGCGTGCGTAGGGCAGCTTCACGTCATTGTCTGAAAAATATACTAAACATAATATGTTGAACAACAAACGTTTTTATATTTGTATATTTTTCGTATTTTTGGAGCAAGGTTGAAGTAAGGTTCCTAATTTTGATATACCATGTATAGGTATAAGTTCCGGATGGTCAAAATTTCGAATTCGTTTGAGGGGATTTCGAATTTTCAGAAACATTCAGGCTTGGAAAATTGAAATTTCGAAAGGTGGGACTGCAGCCAGTCAGGAACCCCGAAAATCCAAAAATTTCGATCTATTTTTCATCTTGTGAAGGCAAAAATTGTTCATTGTAATCGAGACCCGATTTACAGAAACCCATTTTATCTACTTGGATCGATAACTTCATGTCATAAATAATTGATACGATTTTGAAACTTTTTTTTCCAAAAATTAAATCTCAAGCCGATCAATTTGACCCCTTTTTGGTTTTTATACGATCAATACAGGCGAGTTATTAAACACTGAATGAATACATGCGTGAATTTGAAATTTCGAAAATTCCTTCGGCTCCCGAGATTTTGAACCTTCAATGTTCTTCCCTTTAAAAGTTTTTGAAATCAGGTATGTAGACTTTCGGGGAAACATCCTTTTGCTCATAAAATTCGGAGTTCAGCTCGTACCTGTGTCTCCATATTTTCGTATACCTTTTCAAATGTGTGAATGAACGTCTCTTGATAAATTCAAGATCAACATAGAATTGGAAGTCATAATCTCAAGTCTTCATTGAGATTTAAAATTGACGTCCATGACGTACTAGGATTAATTTATATATAGGCGAAGTAATTATCGGGGAATTCCCTGACCAAAGAGAATAACACAAGGTATGACGGGTCCAGTTTTTTCTTTCGGTAGCCATTATCCCGGCCATTGACTCCAATTGTAAAATGAAATTAATTCTGTTTTTGACTTTAAATAAGATTACTGCTCACTGGCATTTACAACTATATCTAATTCGAATCAGCCGATGTAAAAAATCGGTTTAAAAAAGTACTAAATTTGAGTAGATCCATTTTTTGGTTACTTTAGTGTATTCAGAGCTGCCTATCGCCAGGGTGATAACCGCGGTTTCGAATAAAAACTATAATAGAAATTTTTAGAGGCTGTAACTTCCGGACATGTCAATTTCGGATTTCGAGAATTAAACGGAAGTAGGAAGTAATTAAAATTGGGTCTAAGAGCGTGGGAATTAATTAAAAATTTACGATAACGCGTGGGGTTTGAGATATAATAAAATGAAATATATGTTACAGAGGTAGTTAGTATACCCACGCATACGACAATTATCAACTGTTTATTCATTGGGCCGTCATAGCATTATGGATTTGCGGATATTACAAGGTTGGTGGAGTCGACTTAGCATTTGATATAAAATGAGCAATGATCATTAAAAAGAAATAAATTTTTTTTTTTTTTTTTTCAATGAATAAAAAAATTTTAAGGATAACATGAGACGTCAGGAAGGCAGCTAATACTGAAAGTACTGGCCTTCGCTGTAAGCGAATCGATCCGATGTTAGAATGCGACTACTGACAGTATATTTTGAAATTAATTGTCATTAATCACGTATTCATAGGCGTTGACCATTGAACACAAAACAAAAACGGAACAAGACAAGCTCTGGGTTTTTAGAATATTTCTAATAATTTATATTCATTAGAAAATAATCAACGCATATACAGGACGAGTTCTTTCAAAGGTCTGAAATGGGTGGGACTCACTTGCGGCAAAGGCACGCCTATGAGGGCAGCTGTTGCGCATACTACTGTCGAACGTGGCGGGGATGTGCAAAACGAGCTTCCGAAGACTTGACAATAACAATGTACTGTAGAAATTTGTTTCGGATGGGTAAAGGTGTCTAAAGCCAGAATTGAAACAAAGAAAACCAAGAACGATGCCAGCTATCGAGTCTATTACCCGGGTAATTCTTAATCTGATTGGCTGAATAGGCGTGCCTTCGCTGCAAGTGAGTCCCGCCCATTTCAGACCTTCGAAAAGACTCACCCTGTATACTACCACAATCAGAAAATAAATGAAATAGTATTAGCTTACAGTGATAAGAAGATTCATTAATTGATTGATTGAGAAATGATTTTTTTTTTTTCTTCCTCTCTTTCTTCCTTCTTCCTAGTTGTAAAACGGATAAAGGGAGACGACCACAATCGATGTTTATAGTTTCCGATTAACTAATTGTGGCTATTAAAAATAATAAACGGTAGTCGTGAAGGACGACAACCTCCCAAGTAGTTACTGACCATAACGAACGCTACGCTGGAAGTCCAGAATTTCGATGCCTCGAGGTGTCGCGAAGTGAATGCAACGACGATGTATGGATCGATGGTATGCAAATGAAGAATTATCTAATGTAGGTATATTAATCGGAAAATTCAGAAAAATTATTTTATAGTAAAAAATTTACGACCACGATACGTTACATATATATGTAGATGTGTATTAATCAATAACAAATAACAAGAATTACGTCATTTTAAAAAATGATTCGCAGTTATAACGCAACCAGCAATCGTGACTCTATAAAATTATTTCAGGAAGCAAACTTTCTGAGTTTACTAGCTGATGTTTCAAGGTAAATTCTTCTGTATCGTGTATATAACGATAATAAACAAGCCATTAATTATTGATATACCTGAACTTATTCGAATCGTTGTATATAGTTTATAATATGTTAATAAATAAACACATGTGTGATATAGAATTCCATTTAGAAGAAATGAAAAAATTAGAATAATCTATCTTTCTCGTAAGCTCAGATGTAATAAAACATCACCTTATGCCGGTTGCAATTTTTTTTTTTTCTTCTTCTCCTTCTCCTTCTCCTTCTCCTTCTCCTTCTCCTTCTTCATCTAGCGAACTAATGTTTTCCAACAATTCCACCCATTCATTTTATAACGCGTAGAGTACGATTTCTGTTTTTTTCCATTCATGATTACTCTTCTTTGCAAATGCCTTTTCCGTACGTAGGCCTCGTGCATATGGCCTTGTTTTGCGAGTTAAAATCCGTAATGACAATATACAACCAGATTTCAAACCATTCCGGATGAGTAAGTGTCGTTTTGAATTTATAATAAAAACGTATAGTACCTGCCTAGTTTTATATTACGTCGATTTAAATACGCAGCGACAAAAGACTTTTTGCCGGAGATGAAGATTGGCATCTTCTTCTACTCTCTCGCAGTTCAAGGTCCTTATAGCTTGGCAAATAACAAATTGTTGAAATTCTGTCGTCAAATCGATTTGTAATAGATTTTTTTTTTTTCCTTTTTCTTTTTTATGGTAAACCCACACTGGCATACCACAAAAGTTATTGCAAAATTTCAGCTATGTAAATACACCTGTATACATATACTATACATATACTATATATTATTTGAAAAAGGAAATTTTAAGATATCAGGTCATTCTGACCGTTAAAAATGTTGGCTCAGATTTTTGACTTGGTTAATATTCTAATGGTCTTTGAATTATAGAACGCATATTCGATTTTCTCAAATAGAGAGAAGATTACATCAGATATATATATATACATATATGTATGGATATATATACTCTTACATGCCCGCACCTTTAATCCTAAAGTTCAAATGCATAGTCCAAAATTTACATCACAGCAGCTGTGGTGTATTTTCGAAAAAAATTTGTTCACCAACGATTAACGCGTATGTACCTCCATGAAATCGAACATTATTATACGCGTGTAGATTTGACAGAGGAAATTCATCTGACTCGATAAATATAGTTGGAAATAAGATTTTTTTGACAACATTTTTGGAATTTCTACGGGAAAACCAATACCAGGTATAGCTGTGACTATGGCGGATGAAGGTATACGTATACGCGGAAATTCACGTGCAATTATTGTATCCTACAGAAAATTACATATCTGGTGTCAAGGTTCATCACAGCCGGATTTCACGGCTCAAAAACGGGCGAAGGAGTTTAGTCGCAAATATTGACTGTGGGGCAAATGCGGTTGGAAAAGAAAAACCCACCTCGTGTAAACGACTTTAGTTATACGTATACGTGCGAAAATTGCAGGTATGTATGAGGTGAGTATATGAGAAGATTATTGATAACCACATAAAACTAGGAATGAATTAATGTACCTCAATGTCCCCGGAGTCAAGGAAGAGATGATGCCTATTCTTGGAAAAATAACTCGCAAAATAAATGATACAGAATTGCAGTGCGATTGAGAGACCGCAAATCATCCTCGAATCCTATTCGGTGTAGTTTTTACCTAGTAAGATGCTCGACCTCTCCGAAACGAAGTCGAGAACGATACAGACGGAAAACCTCTTCGATTCATTACTCTGATCGGAAAATAATAAGAGAGTAAAAAAAGCCGATCGTTTATCAAAGAATCGCGATAATCGACGAGTCGCCATTATTTAAAATAACAATAATTACGACTCGTGGACTATAGGCGTATTCATTATCTAATGGTAATTACACATTGTTCAATGCTTGCTCCACATACATATTACGTAATTTTCTTCCTTTTATTTTTCCTATTACTCCAAACGGATGCCCTGCCCAAGGTAAACGTTTCGACTTAAGTTCACAGCTTGTTAATGTGTAGATTTTGGTTTGGTGTTAAAGCGTGGGGCTGCGGATCATCCCAAGAATCTTTATACACGTTTTTATGAAACGTAAGTTTAGCTGTGAAGTGTATATGGCCAGAGATTCAATCGAGTTATAGAAAACGATATGGTAGCCATATCGGACATTGAAGTGTTTCCCTGACCGATCAAAGAACGAATATATATATTATAGAGATGAAGTAACTCAGACGAGTTTGAGTCCAAAGATCAACCGTTCACCTAAAGTTGTGCCAATCCTATTCCCGGAGATAGAAGATATCGATGATTCGGCATAGTTAAATCACAGCACTTCGTATTCGAAATATACATCTATATGTCTAAACATTCCCTAATTGTAAAGACTATAAGGCGCACGTCTTTGAAACCCATTTGCAATAGTTGGGTAATTTGACGGTGGTCTTAGATCGACCTCGAAAAATTAGAAAAAATAAAATAAAGAAAAAGATTCTTTCACGCCCGGTACCAACAATATTTGAGTTCGCAAGTGAATGGGAAATATATTAATTTCTAACCCCTCCTCAATCGGCAACAGCTGCTATGTCACTGCTGTCTCTTGTGAAAGATATAATTTCACAAATGCTTTAGTCCTATAGCAATATTCTATGATAAAAAATAACGCGAGGTGTTACATTCTTCGTCTTTTCGTTATTCGTAAACGTTTAATCTACCCGCAGTAGGTGTATAATTAAATATCACGAAGGTCGTCGATCTGGTTATTCCATTTCATCCATAAACCTTTCGGTAAATCATTTCTCTAGCGAGAATTTGTCCGTGAGAACTACGGAAATAACATAACGCCAAGACAAGGCCCAGCTGTAACCATTCTGAAAAATATATCGTTGCAATATCACATCGCGCGGTTTAAAAACTCGAATTTCATAAAACCGATCTATCAAACTACAAGATTTTAGTAAAATTAAAAAAGATATAAGTGATGTTCATTCTGACCAATTGGCGGTGCAAAACTTTGTTGCATATAAATTTTTGGAGATTTTTTTAGACCTTGACTTCCGCCTGGCCCCCGCAGGTTCAACCCCCTCCAGACGATCAGACTGGCCCAACGTACCCCTTCTTGGATAGCCAATACTTAAGCCGGCCTGTCTCAGGCCCCCCGACCATTCCACCTGCATCAGCGACCGGATTCGCGTGTCTGTAAAATTGTGTCATTACTAGATACACATTGTACGGGCATAAGTTACAGACAGCATAATACAGCCACAATTGGAGAATAAATAATTAACGTAATAAAGTATAAAATTGAAAAAATTAAAAAACAAAAAAACAACAGATCAGACATTGGAGATTAATATTCAAGGGCCATATGCCCGTTATTGTGTGAAAACTGATGATTAATTAGACCAATAAAAGCTAACATAAGACAATAGGGTAAATAAGAAATTTTCATTTTTTCTCAATTTAAGGGTGAAGTTTCGTAGATAAATATTATAACTTTTGTTCATATTATCAAATTACCCGATCCGTAAACTAATGACAGGATATAATATAATCTTACGATTGCCAATAAGCCTTGACGTGTCGATTTATAACCGTCAATATAACGACATATTATATAACATCGTTATAGAATAGAAATAATTCATTCCGTCGATAAAACGATACGAACGTGGTATATAAATTTGAAAATTAATATTTAATCCGGTTTATAAGGATAAACCGGACCAATAAAAATTCTCAAAATAATAAAGGAGACAACAAAGTGCACATAGTGTGGTGATTAAGTTTTAATCTCAACGAGTATAATTGAAACGGTAAGCTGATTCTGGGATAATTATTTTACTAAATTAATATTAGTCGGTATAACTTCATCAATGTCTATATAAAAATCACTAATCATATACATCATACGAATGTGTGAGTACCTGCATAAACGAACGATTCGAGACGCTTTAACATTTGCTAAACGCGTTTTCTAATCTTTCAAGTTCATGGGCGATCGGTATAACAGGTATATAATCGTTATAACTAAACCTGTGCGTGTATATATATATATATATATGTATATATGTATACATCCAGTAGAAACTGTAATTGCAGATTGTCTACCGATCTTATTATACTTTATGTGGAAAGTAGACAGTTCGGTATTCCATCCGATGATCATGCACCGGTATTATATCGCTTCTTGCACTCTCGCGTAAAAGGTAAAAGGAAAAAAAAAAAAAAAGAAAAGAAAAGGGAGGAAGAAAACGTAAAAATCGGTTTAGACAGCAGAAATCAAGGCAAACGAATAGACTAAACGCGATCGTTGACGGTGTACCCTTCGCCGCAAATCGTCGCGATTTCACATCTGCCAAGCCTGATTTATTTATACGTCTAAAGGCAATGATTACAGTCATCATCGTTTGGTTGATTTTCTTGCCTTGTTTTTTTGGGTTTTGATCGGCAGTTTGTCCGCCAGACCCAAGACGCTTCTGTTATTATAAATTATTCATCTTTGATGAAAAAACGGGATTGGGTTTCTCGTCGATAACGAGAATACAGGATAGCGGTGCGCATTCTTTGCGCATATTTATTCACCATCTACCTCGAACCGATTTCAAACGCGCTGATATAAAATCATAAGTTGAAAATCTGGCGTGGATCGTTAATCGGTATATCACAGCGTCGCGTCGTCCTACTACTACCTTTCAACGCTAAGGCTTAATGAAAGAGCAAATGTCACACCTGTTTTAAACGCAAATATTACACAACTATTGTCGAAACTCACGGGTAATATTCAGCACAAGGTCGCCTTTGGGCTGTGCGCTGCGTTATTCTCCTCTTGATTTCTCACATTCTGGAGATCGGTTTATTTTTTTCTTAAATTTATTTTGTATTATTTTTTTATTTTTTTTTCTTCTTCTTCTCATTTTTTCGCGTTTCCTTTCTTTTAAGTCTACCTATATCTTGTAATCTGTCTCACACGCGTCTTCAGAAATTTCACAACATTATGTACATCTGACTACGGACAGGGCGGTACCTACATGTGAACCGATTTTCTTTAAAATCGTCAGCGATTTTTCTACCACTGAGAAATAAATATTGCTCAATTGATCGCGATGCGATGGAATGGAAACGAAATGAAAAACGAAAGAAAAAAAAACAAAAAAATAAAAAAACAATTCAACACTTGTTTTAAGTGGATCAATTCGCCATGAATTTTTGCTGACATAATTATTCCCGATGTCAGCGCTGAACTGGAACCGTTGTTTGAAATGAAGAAAGAAAAAAGAGAGAAAGAAAAAGAAAAAAAAAAAAAAACTAAACCACGCTGTGTATAACAACGCGCGAAGTAAGAGTTCGGATTCAAAGTTATGTATATTATAGTATATACTATAGTTGTAAGCAAAATTGACGGTTGACTTAATAAATTGCCCAACAGATTTTGCTTACAAAAAACATTCCTTCGGACGTTCACGATTCGCACTTACTTCGAACCTTTTAGATTACCGATATATACCCTACGTGTGTTTAGATACAGTATAATACCTGTAGATGTATACATATATGTATGCATTTATATACCTAACGATTGTACTGGTTGGTGATTTCGTTGCTTCAGGCACGCTCGTTCATTTCGTCTGTACAAGATTACGTTATAATTGCCAGAACTTAATGAGGAATATATTACTTTGTTTTTTCTTTTTTTTTTTTATTCTTCTTCTTCTACTTTTTCTTCTTCTTCTTCTACTTTTTTAATGTAATTGCATTACGACTATCACTCGCGATTTAATACCGTTCTCATAATTAGAAATTGCTATTATTCCGTAGTTAAAATATATAGTTTGGCACACTTGGGCCACAGCGCTTGAAAGGAAGAGTATAAAAATTGAATTCGTTGCATCAGTTATTAGGAATTAGCAAATGGAATGGAGAGTTGTTTTTTAATTTTTTCTTTCACTTCTTTTTGTCGATAACCCAATTAACACATGACTTTAATTTATAAGAAAGAAGAAGAAGAAGAAGAAGAAAAAGAGACATCAATCAATCAATCAATTCATGATGCGTATACACTATACCTATTAATTCCATATAATAGATAAATTTGTCCATTAAATAAGAGTGGAAGAACGTGCCCGAAATAAATTATATCATTTTTTGTAAATTTTATATGCAAATGAGGTGATGGCACGATTTAAAAATAGCTAAAGCAGTTCATAATTCGTGGTAGGTTCTGAAAAACTGTACAAACAACACTTTATGCCATAAATAATTATCCATACGTGGATCAATAATCTGTGAATTAGAATTGCAAATATATACCTATTCTCAACGCGGCTATTAGACTGTGACATTTTTACGGTCGTGTGTGTTCAGTGTTATTTTTATTTTTTTTTTTTTCAAATTTTAAAGTCAATTCTGTTTTTACTTTTATTTAAATAAATGATTAAAATCTCTTCGTTTTATTCCGTTGCGTTGATTGAAAAATAGAAAGAGGAAGAGAGAGAGAGAGAGGGGGGGGAGACGAGAAAAACTGTTGCGATCTCGCGCGATTCAAAGTTATTTGGAAATATTCGTACATAGTTGAAAAAAGTTGAGTTGCATCAAACGAACCTTGGAAATGGAATCACAGAAATATGTAGTAATTAAAGTAAGTAGACCATCAAGCGATGCAGGTATGAGAAAATAATGGAAAGAATTTCTCTCCTATAATATTTCTCTTTGGTTTCTTTATATTAACTCTAAAACGAGGTATAAGGATTTCTAGTTATAATTGAAATAAATGAATGCGCGCATCTGTCAAGTGAACGATTTAGTTTTCTATTTTTTTTTTTTTTTTTTTTATTCTCTGTTTTTTTCTCTTTTTATACAAAAAGCATCAATTTCCACTTGAAATAAGAAATTTTTCAAGGATTTTGGACACTGTGTAATTTTCAGTATTTCAAATATCAAATGGAAACTGATTCGTACTTTTTTCATGTATGGCTATATCAACCTCTCGAACTGCGAAGGCCGCCAAAAACCATGCTGACCTCGGGGTTGACAAGGCTTTTGTTTTTCAAGCGACTATTATTATAATGGCTATCTCGCAAAATTCTAAAATCGTATGAGTATTATATTATAGGTATAATTGTTCGAGATATAATTGAAATTTACAAAATACCGTAAGAGGTCCTTGTAATATTATATTAATGATATACAGTTTCGAAAATTTTATACACCGCTCATATCTAATTACGATTTTATACGATAATTTAATTACGAAATTTACCGCACGAATTCCCTGCGATTTATTTATTTATTTTTTTTTTTTTTTTTTTTTTTCTGCGCAGCAGGAGATTTGCAGAAAAATTTTTTTTCATTCCATTTCGCCTTATTTATACATCATTTCGCCAGTTCAATTATATGGTCGCAGATGATTCTCCGCGACATGTGAAGGCCTTTATATTTTTTTGTTTTGCTAATGTTCGGAGATATCATGGAAGAATAAAAAATTATATAACTGAAATTGAAACGGAAACGAAATTACATAGTAATGAAATATAAAATGATAATTAAATTTCATCAGATTTATTATACGCTAAGTGTAACGTGCTATACGATTATTAGCGATAGAAGTATAAGTATAACGACCCGTTCCCCAAATTATACCTACATTATTCGGAACGAGGTCCGTGATACATGGACCAAACGAGTTCGGAGACAGGGCGTTCGCACCGAGGCAAAGCGGTATCTGGGTCCTTGGTGGAACCGCGAGACAGGTCCCGTTTTGTTTGCTCACTCGTGGTTACTTGATGAATTTTCGAAAGTAAAAATAATCATTCAGTCGGTCAATGGGCTACACCGTCGATGTATCATTAGCCGCATCTCTAAGCACGCTCAAACACACACACATGTACAGTACTGTTCAAAAGTTCGGTATCACCTTGCGAATTTTAGATCGGGACAGAAAGCTGAATATCTCGGTCAAAAAAAGTCGCAGCTTAATGGTCCTTGTCGCATTTGAAAGGGAAAAGAACCAGCTTTATTTTGCTTCTTTTTTCAATTTTCTACGATTTTTTTTTCGCACTCACTAGATGATGTTGAATATGATCGGTTTTTGCGATTTTCATACTTTTAAAAAGTCACGTGTCATTTTTTGGGACATAGCAATGGACATTTTTCCCGAGAAGAACTTGAAAGGGTTAAGATTAAGCTGTAGGTTGGTTCCTTGGATAATAAATTGCGATTTTTTATCATCAAGTTATTCAACTTTTTGTGCGGAAAGTCAGTTTTTAGAAAATACGTCGTAACACGAGAATCCTGGTGTTTTGAATAAAATGTCAAGACATAAAAAATGTGCATTCTTGAAGTTTTAACTCGTTAAAAAATTTTTAGAATTTTTATTTCGTGTTATCATTCGATCGATCAAATTTCATGATCAACACATGTAACCCTTTCATTTTATCTCTAGTAGCCCGTTGAGTGAGGGAATTGATAAAACAACTCGCGAATTTTTAACCCAAAATTGTAAAAAAGAAAAAAACTCCTAAGAAAATATTGACGAGTTCAAAATTCAAATACACACATTTTTGCATTTTGAGACATTTTATCTAAAACCCCACAGTTCTCGAGTTACGACGTATTTTCTGAAAACTGCCTTTCCGCACAAAAAGTTGTACAACTTGACGAAAAAAGATCGCAACCCGTTTTTTTGAAAACCAACTTGTGGCTCAAATTCAACCCTTTCAAGTGCCTCTTGGAAAAAATTTCCATTGCCATTTCCAAAAATGACACGTGACTTTTTGAGAGTATGAAAATCGCAAACAACGATTGTGTTCAACATAATCTAGCGTGTGCGAAAAAAATCGTACAAAATTAAAAAAAAAATCAAAATGAAGCTGGTTCTTTCCACTTTCAAATTCCACCTGGATTTTTTGGCAACGCCTCTTTTAGCCGAGATATTCAGCTCTCTGTCCGGATCGAAAATTCGGAAGATGATTGAAGATCCGAACTTTTGCACGTCACTGTATATGTATGTGTCAATTTTGACGCTCAAAGGAGAGATGGGGCAAAACGGGCACTACAACGGAAAATAAAAATTGGGGGCCAAAGACGCACCAAGTTTAAAAATAATAATTTCGCCCTAATTGATTATTTATGATATTCTAACCATTCTGTTTTGGATCAACAATGATACAGGAAAGCAAAAAGGTGAATGAAATGCGAGAAAAGATTGATTCATAATCGTGCGATTCTATACAAGATTCAAGGATACATCATCCTCATCGGCACCAGCACATGAACAATTTTACCTATTTTCCGCACTTTCTTCGTTTAAGTAACGTCAGAAAACTGAGACAAGTCGTTTTCAAGAAAGTTAAGAGGGTCCCGTTTTGCCCCCAATTTCTATTTTTCGTCAAGGTGCCCGTCTTGCCCCCCTCTGCCCCATGGGTTACCATATGAATATATTTCTCAACGATTACCGAACTCCGAGTATCCCTTCTTCTCGCAGATTCGCGTATGAACACGATTATCCCACGCTGTTCCATATCGTGAATAAATAATCGTTAAAATGTGTTAGTGCAATCTAGGCTTCGAAGGCATGCATCGTTTCCTAAGCCCATCACCATCGTCTTGGAACGACGCTTAGCTATGCGGCACACTTACCTACTAGTAAGGCACCTTTATCTTGTTTTATCCAATCAAAAGCTACGGTTCAGATTTAGCAAAGTAGTTAGTGTTTTGTCTTTTCTGTTTTTTTTTTTTTTTTTTTTTTCTCTCACTCTCTTTTCTCTTTTTCTTTTTTATACGTATATATATTTTTTTTTTTTCAATTTTTTTTCTTCCATTCGTTATTCTCACCCAACTTTCTCCGTGTAGCATGTACCGTTCATCTGACATCTGCGATCATCCCAGGTCTTCTCCCGTCAGACCTACGACATACGAATCACTGGAGCTGAATCGGTCCATTGTGGTCTCTCGACTCTCTTCAGGAAAAGAGTTCTCTCAAAACGTGTTAAACCTTGGCTGTTTACCGTCTCCGTGACATTTACTCAATCTCGTTCTTTCCGGGTCTCCCGTTTCCAAGTTTTCTATTTTTTCTCTCTCTCTCTTTTTTTTTTTTTTTTTTCTTGCGGACATTATTGTCTGCCTACACAACGTCGCGAAGTGTATAACGAATTTCGCGAATTCATTTCCTGGATAACGCTGCACCAGCTAGATACTATCCTACGGCACATAAGAGCTGAACGAGTAATAAGCTCACTGCACTTCAAAGGTGAATAATGATGAAGAATAATAACGAAAAAGTGAAGTTTAATAAACGTTATGGTGAATTTTCGCGTTATGTACCGCATCATCTAAATATGTGCAACGCATATTTAAGGAAGTGATTTGCGCAAGGACGATAATTACGTACATCAAATCTACGAGACTTACTTCATAGTTTAGGATGGACTGTAAATTGTCATTTGGAATGAATCATTCTTGTACCTAATGGTGGTGATTAAACGGTTCGCAAATCATTAGGATTCGCTTCCAGGAAGGTGTTATGAAATCTCAAGTAAATAATAGATTAGGGGATGATTATACGGGAAGGAAAGTGTCGCTGTTTCACACATAACACCTAACTCTAGATGTATGTATAGGCACATACGTATAATAATGAAATAACGCATAGCAAAAAGTTTGCATAGGTCATCAATTCCTTTCCAGCATTTCAACATATAAATACATATTTCGCATTGCGATAGACGTTCTTGTTTTCTAGACTTTTCTACTTTTAATTGATGCGGGTTTCGTGATCTGGGTTTGCTTAACAACACACACGGCTAGTCGCTAGTGGCTAAACATCATATCCTTGAGTCTTGCACGCACGTCGAGAAACTGCGGTTTACATTGTGGATTTGTAAATTTAAACATATCAAGCTGTTAGGTCAAAGAGGTTCAAAATAAGAATGCGAAGGTGCACGTCTTCCCATAAAACGCAATACTAGACAAGCCCATTATATTTCGCGAAAGGCATATAAATTCCGAGCATATAATACTCGCACGTGCACCGATAACACGTTGCAAAAACTTGATAATATTCATAAAGGACATCAAATTCTCGCCCATTTCAGCATCGTAACTATTACCGCAAAACTCTTTAAAAAAAAAAAAGAACAAAGAAAAGGAGAAGAAAAAAAAAGCGAAACAAAAAAAAATGAAGATTTACAAGCAATATAATCCGCTAATAACCCACACATCCTTCGGATATTTCGTTCCAAAAATCACGAGGTAAATCTACAGTTAAAATATATCTGAATCGTCATGGGGTCCAGCGGCTAACGAATTATAATTTACCGACCGAACCCGGATAACCATTGATCTTCCCCGGGGAATTCCCGGTCTCGAAATATACTGATATTGACAACCTCACTTTCCATGACCTTTCTTGTGCCTGTCCATGTGGTGACGTTGAAAAATTCAAATGCGAGAGGTCGCTGAACGATCCTTCATGGTCTACACCTGATTTTTAGCACAGTCTAGATCGTGGCTAGTTAAAAATAAACGCGCAATTTATATATTAGCACGAGGATAGTAATTAGCGAAGATTATCATCGGATCTATGTGAATATGTATTACATACACGTGCCTTTAATCATATGCGTATATGAACGAATAAATTAAATTTCTTCTCATCGCACCTCGAACGCAATGACCAGGATAATGAAAACCAACTAGAATGGTAATTGTTAGATCAAACGCCATCCACAATTAATCTTCATAAACAAGTGGAAAGATAATGGTTCGAAATTGTCATTTCATGCATTAAATTATCGGATATTTATGGACAAGGCAGAATATGCACCTTAGTTGATCGTTTTGTCATTATTTTTCCAAAGTACTTATCTACTTCGTACGACCCCATAAATTATTATACGAAGTGATCATTGCGCAGTATTTTGCTGATCAATCATGACGGCAATTCTCGGAAATTTGCAATTGCATGACCCTCCTGGCTTTTGTAGTAGCAGTAGCTGTCGACGTGAAAGAAGCTACTGTGGAGAGAAAAGCATTGAGAGGTAGCATCTGTGTCATAAATTTCAGGGCATTACAATTTGCACATATCTTCATACTCCATTTCGCGATATTCTATCTCATACAGAAGCTCCGCGATCCTTTGACATCCCTTTAATAAAACACACCTGCATCAAGCTCATCGAATTCGTCCTTATTTTTTCCTGATGAAGAAACCAAGAGATTCCTTGATTCGATTTTTTAGAATATTTTCATCGTCGCCGTTTCTTCTTATTTACAGTCAAGCTGGCGTCGGCGGCAGCAGAATTAGTGGCGGAGCGTGAGCCAGAACCACGCAATGAAATCCAGGATACGAACAGAACGGGAGCTTTCGCTGGGGCTCTTGGGGCCGAATATTTGGTCAGGATGGCCTTGGATCAGTACACGGAAATTCTCACAACAGTTTCGGATCCAAGAGTCAGCGATTGGCCATTAATGGACTCGCCAATCCCCACATTTGTTATAGTCGTTCTATATCTTTACGGCGTTACACTTTTCGGACCGAGAATAATGGCCAACAAGAAACCCTTCCAGCTACGCGGTACACTGATAGCTTACAACGCTTTCCAAGTCCTATTTTCACTGGGAATGATGTACGAGGTAAGTCTCAAAGTACCTGCGAGTAATTGAACAACGAATTCATATCAAACTGTGAATTTCTTTTTGGATGATATGGGAAACTGTAATGAAGAAGTTTCCGAGTCGCACTCTCTTATCTAAATATAGTTCTTTTTCCTTATCACTGAAACTCAATTTTACCAATTACGTATATTTTATCTGAACTCGGTGAGGATCTTTTAATTAGGCTTAGGTAACCCACCGCGAACAGGACACCTCGGTTTTCATTTAATACCACTGTAATTAAGAGTATTGAGTCGAAAGTACGGTGTAGACACATCTTAAGCCGGTTTTTTCGCGCCCCAGATCTAACCAGTACTATAACTACGTTAACTTTCTCAAATTGAAGCGTATTACCGATCGTTTCATTGCCACGTGACGATACCTGCAGTTTACAGCCTGAAAACCCCGATCTCATAGGTATCATTTTTTTATCAAGAATTGATAAGGGCTTAGGCGAAGCTGAGAAAGACGGCGATTATTTCACGGTTGAATATATATATATATTATTATTCTTGATTTTGAAAGAGAGAGGTTTTATAATTTCGATGAAATTTACACCAGGCCTTTTCTAAATTAGAGAATGTTAAGGTCATCGGACGTTACGAGATAAAGGACCATGTCCATCGACCGTTTATACATATATATATATATATATACATATTTATACCTGTATATACCCATGTACTCGAAGAAAGTAGCACGCAGAGATGCAACCTTGACCGACTGACTTCTGGACGAATGAAAATATCATTTCACTAGTGGTATAACAGAGTGAGGAGTTAGAGTTGACCAATTAATGAATGTGTTACCTTATACACGATTGCGAGTATCTATCGTTCGCACCCGAATCTGGCAGCTTTAAATTGTGAAATTCTAATTTAAATACTAGTTGTACTTGACTGCTATGTGGTAACTGAACAACGTGCTAACTTTGCAGGAGACGGGTAAACGCACTCGCGAGATCATTTCGGTTCTGTATAGTTCTATGATATATGACCCAACTAACATAAAAAAAAAAAACCTCGTGTATCGTTTTGAGATTTTTTTTTTTCATTCATTTTCGAAATCATATCGTATACATATACGGGACATTTTGCAGAACAGTAGATTGTGCAATGAGTGCGCAAAGCTGGTGATTCCCGCATGAGTGTGAAATTTGTGAAATTCGACAATGACAAGAGTCAAGATGATTTCCCGCACGTTTTACTTTACCGCACACTCATAAGATCCGTGCAGGACTTGGGCACTTTGCGAACGCTGCGCATGGACGGAAAATCGAACTTTCCGTATATACGAAATTATTTCCGAATGACATTAATTTCGGAAAGTATACGAACAGAAGACCGGTGTATCTGAGATAAAAAAAAAACATCATTCAACAAAGATCTGCAGAGTCATCGAGCGATTAGTTATGTGTCATAAGGGAATCGCGGTTTCATATACTATCTGTATATTATACATACCTATAAAAATTACGAAATAATGACGATGAAGCAGCAGCTAGTAAATCGGTTACAGCTCTAGGTATAGTGCTTTTTCTCGAAAGTTTGAGCAACAATATTTCCCTGGAAGGAATTTCCTGTATCGACTTTCTATATTCAAGGCTGAATATATACTCGCTCGCGGATAGTCGATAGGTGTATTGAGACACAGGATCACAACTCCTGTTGATGAAAAAATAAAGAAAAAAATAAATAATGAAAAAAAATTATCATTTCAAACGAGTCTCGCGCGATTTCATACAGGCATTACCACCGCAGCTATAGCTACAGGGCTGAAGATATCCGAGGCTCGAGTTAAACAGTTTGTCGTACGTCGTGACTTGCGAGTTTAATCAAGATTATGTGGTAACCAGGTTGACCCGATAGTTCAATGTTCGCGTATAATAATTTACCCTACAACAATATTTCAATCTAGTAATATATACCTATATTCAACTCGGTTCTCGCCCGCTATGCAATTTACGTGAGCTATGAAAGTCTCGGTTAAGGGGGGACTCCGCAGGTTTTGTTGAAGAAACCACGTTTTTGCTATTGAAATCAAGGTAAAACATCCAATCGAAAATTCCTGACAGCAATTTTTAGATTATCATATTATGTGTCTTGAAAAAAAAATGTCAACCTCCTGCGATGAAAGTGTATGCGCAGGGAACCTTTTGCAGCGAAGCGACTGCGAAGAGACTATGAAAGGCTCCCTGCGCATACACTTCCATCGCAGGAGGTTGACATTTTTTTTTTCAAGACACATAATATTATAATCTAAAAATTGCTGTCAGGAATTTTCGATTGAATGTTTTTTCCGTGATTTCAAGAGCAAAAACGTGGTTTTTTCAGCAAAACCTGCGGAGTCCCCCCTTGAATCGTGACTGGTTTAGGTATGATAATTTTCAGCCACTTTATGGGATTTCGGCCGGCTTCATAGGGATTTTATCTCTCAAATTTTTCAGCACATTCCTTTTTTTTCAGATTCATTAGAATCTTAAAACGAGCAAACATTTCCAGTCGGAAGAAGCACGAGGACACTCAGGAATAAATTAATGAATTCTAATTTTTAGTTATCTCGATTGAAATTACCGTTTTTATGGAAAATCGGTATTGAGTCAAATCCAATATTTGCCAGGCTTTAGGATGTGGAATATACATAAATTAAAACCCACAATTCAATGACATAATCGAACGTTGACCAAAGAATCTCATCTTAATATTCCAGCATCTTATGTCCGGGTGGCTTTTGGAATACAGTTACAAGTGCCAGCCTGTGGATTACTCACACAATCCATCCGCCTTGCGTATGGCTAATTTGTGCTGGTGGTACTTCATCAGTAAATTTACTGAATTCGCCGACACGGTAAGAAATAAATATATTAAGTACCATCCTTAAGTCCTTGGCATTCTTTTGCAGCCGGTTTTTTTATGCTCAAGTTCAATTCCCAGACTTCGATCATACAGTATTTTTAAGCTTCCGGATACAAAATCCTCGCGATATAATACGACGTAACAAACCGTTACCATATGATCATTACTTACTTCCAAATAACGGGATGGTCATTCAAATAATACATTTTTATAGTCAAGCAATGATTTTTATTGAGTATATATCAGTCATTTTTGTACACATATAATTACGGAAATTTTATTCTTACCAAATTTTTTTTTTTTTTTTTTTTTTCATTTTTTTACGCAAAATAGAGCAGCTATTATGCTTTGCGCAGCTATCGAACTTCGAGCACCTTTTTTCGAAACGACAACGACGGTCAATCTTACCCCATGTGCATTTAATATTCGTATACGTACCGTATGAATTGTTTCCTAATGATAATTATTTCATAAAAAATGTCGAAACTGCTTTGGCGATAAAAAGGTCGAATTATTATCGTAAATACATTTTTATTTCAGATATTTTTTGTACTTCGTAAGAAGGATAGTCAAGTGTCGTTCCTTCATCTGTATCACCACTCTTTAACGCCTCTCGAGACATGGATATGCGTTAAATTCATCGCTGGTGGCCATGGGACCCTGGGAAATTTGATAAACAATGCTGTTCACGTCGTAATGTACGCCTATTACATGTTGTCCGCTATGGGACCTGAATACCAAAAATTTCTATGGTGGAAAAAGCATCTGACAACAGTTCAGCTAGTAAGTAGTCACGAGTATATTGAAATCCGTTAATAGCATATTGTAACAGAAGTGCGGAAGATAGACAATATCCGACTAGTGCCGTAATGACACGAGACAGATATTGCTTATCCGCACTTGTATCACACGATATTTTTCGCAACTCCCTACGAAAAAAGTTTTATTTGAGAGACAGATTAATAAAACGCGAAAAAATCACTAGCGCGTAAGCAGAGTATTTCCGATGTGCGCATGCGCTAACTCTTCTTTTCTTCACTCTTCGGAAATAAGGTACTTTACGCACGCTACAAAGGTCTCAAAAATCAAACTTCCGGAGCAGGTATTGCAAACTTTTATCTTTTTTTCTTTACAATCTGTTGGGGAAAATCGTTTAATTTTAACAGCGATCACGTTTTAACTATTCGATTGTATGCGACGAATGCAGCGGTAAGAAATAACGTCACCGTTGGATCAAAAAGTTAATTATAGAACTATACGTGACCGCAATTAGATTTGATTAGGAAATTAAATAAAGCGGGAAGGAATAATATAGGCGATCGAATCGAGTTATTTTAAATAAAAGCGAAATATATCAGAAGAGTGAATAAGAAACGAAAAATTCCCCTACTCGAAATGATTAAGCATGTCAATTATTGCCCAACACGTTGAATTAGGAACGCGTCGTAATATCGTGCAGATTGCTTTAATCACGAGAGTGAAATATCTTGAGAATGAGAAATAGAGAGGTAGTGTGTTCGCGGGAGAGAGAAAGATGAATGGCGAAAGATAAAAGTGGGGATAATCGAGAATTTGGTACGTTGCAAAATGACTCGTACATTCAAAACCCATTGACGTGGAGATCGAGGATTTAACATGATCCAAAGGATCGTGGATTTAGTCACGATCAAAAACCGCGAGTCTATAGTACGTGTAATGTTGGCTGACTTTTACCGCACATTTCTCTGAAACGTAGTACGATAATGAATAACTGGTAGCAGAGGTTGTACGATGGAAAAAGGGAACAAGACAAGAAATTAATATCATCAATCTTTCATGCAAAAGGAGATGGAAAATAAAAGAAGAAAAAAATGCAGATTTGAAGAAAAAAAACTCAAAATTACACTTACGTCTGATAAAAAAAAAAAAAACGTAGGAATATGATATAATAACGCGGAAGTAGTTTTACCCTCCCATTTGTTTTGTGGGATAAAAACAAAAAAAAAAACAATAAAAAAAAATAATACCGGTTTCATGCAACATCAAAATTTCAATTAATATCAAGCGACTTCGCTTCGTCGATGATCGGAGATATAATACGTATATTCTTATCACGTATACTATGTATAGATGAAATGTGCTGTATCGATCGGATAAAAAATCCCAATTATCCTCCGTTTTTAAAAGTAGTTTGTTTTAAGTAAAGTTATACCGATCAATGGCTTTCTTTTTCATAGTATACGTAATAGTACAACAAAAGCATTATATTGCAATTTTAAGATCAACTTACGGCCAAAATTGCGCAATAATCAACGATCGAGTAATTATTAGAATGATGATTGAAGAGATCGGTCTGACGTCAACAATTCTATAAATAATTATTGAAACGGCTTGTTTCAGTAAAATTAAGAAAAGAAAAAATTTTGCAGAAGAGGCGTGACGCAACTGCGTACATATCGCATCATCATATCCGACCGAGAACTCTGTGATTTCTTGATTCCGGTTTTTTGATACTTTCGCATTGTAACAGAACAAGTGATGATATAAATAGAGAAGAATAGCCTACCTATAAGTATAGGTTGTAAAATTTGCCTGTCAGTATTGCACCTCGTCGCGGACGAATGAACAGACATAGGTATTATACAGTCTGTACTGAATTTCTCGAGACAGTCGGAGAATGGAGGGAAAGTGAAAAATATCTTGTAGAAATAGCAGCAGAGCAGTAACAGTAACAGTAAGAGTAATAGTAATAGTAATATCAGCAACAGCGGCTAGGACATTGGGCAATTTCAGGTCGCATTACTCGTTCGAGGACTACTGCCTCCTAGGCTTATACCCCTACCAACATTAGTACTCGGGTTAATGTAAAATGTTAACGAGTGTAAAATGTAAACGTAAACCTACACGAATCCCACCGTAAAGACCAGCTCGGATGGTGTAATAATTCGGCATTCCAATACACATGTGCTTGTTTGCCTTTGCAGCCTAGCCGTATAGGTAGGTATATGCCTGGACGAACCAACAGCTGCTACCTTTATGTGCCAATTGCTGAACTTTACTAGCCATATCGTATTTTCCATCTAAAACTATTGCCAATAGATATATGATTAGCTTGATTACCAACACGGTTAATAATTCGATGCAACTTCTTCTTTAGATCTCACACTACGATACGGGGAAATAAAAAATTACGCTAATCAAATTTACGGCGACTGTGTATAATTATATATATATGTGCAAATACGAGCTGTGTTGCTTACCCGAAAATTTTACACGCGTATATTGCGAAAGGGTACAAAGATAAGAAAGGGAAAACTTAAACAGCTCGTGTAATCAGGGTCGTTGCTAATTTCTGATGAAAATTTTTATTCAACATTATATTTTACCGATAATCTTATAAAACAGGTATACAGAGAAAGTGGGGATAGTTTATTACCCGGCAAATATTGTGTCATGAAATATGCTGATCATATACCTGTATATATGGTTGAACGCAATATTCTACATTCGTTCGGCTATATATGCCGCAATGAAATTTCAAACTGTTCCGTCCCGCACAAAGTTTATTTTTGAATTTCTTTATTCTCTCATTTTACGGAAAAATTTGGTGCTTGAATAAGATACTGTCGAACAAATTTCACCAAAATCGGACGAACGGTTCTCGAGATATTGAGACACCTCTTCTAAAACACATTTTTTCATCCCCCCAACGAACCCCTGGACCGATTTCTTCCGGATTTGATACCGTGGCTGTAAATTATTCGAGATATTTATGTGGCAAATTTTGTTTGAATCGGTCCACTCGTTGGAAAGTTATTAGACTGACAAATATACGCGAATCGCTTTCTTGACATAGTACTAAACTTGACATATATTTAAGAGATAGGCCATAAGTAATGCAGGTCACAGTGCTTAACGATCAGCTGAACTCATTAGCTACACTAAAAATGGATTGAAAATATGTTAAAGAAAATTTTAGAAATAGAAATTTATTTCGCTAAAATTGCGACTGCAATCGGTTTAATATTTTTCTCGAAGTATAATGATGGAGTTTAATATTTAGCTTTATAATATCTATTAAATGATAAAATATAATGAAATTTATTCGGCGTTAAATTTTTTCGTAATAACCGTAGAAAAAAAATTGTTTTTTTTTTTTTTTAAATTTTTTTCGTTAATACTGCAAATTGAAATATTTCACAATTTTATCACACACCAGTGACGATGTTAACGATCAAATGGAATCGATTGAAAATATCTCTCATGGAGGGTATGATCGCGTGTCCGAATCGTCACTGTCGTAATATCGAAAACGGGCATTGTTATTATCATTATAAACGATTACGCATTAATTGTCTCACTCGGGGCGTGACTGTTTGTGGCTTATACCTTTCCGAAAGTTTCGAAATGTTAATTCGATAATAAAATAATCAGCTCGTATTATTCCGTTACTTGATGGCATCGAAAGTGAAATAATTTCGATAACTTAAATAGCAAAGCGTTAGTTGATAATAGAAATATGATATATTATATGTTAAATAAACTAATTACGAATTTAAGTAACTAAATATTTTATTTATCCATTTTTCAGGTACAGTTTCTTCTAGTATTTGTGCACAGCGCCCAAGCCTTGGTCTTCGATTGTGGTTACCCGAAACTAGTCGCTGGACTTTTACTCTTACATTCGACAATATTCTTCGCACTATTCTTGGACTTTTATAGTCAAGCTTACCGCAGAGCGCAAGCAAGGAAATCGATTATCCAAGAAAAGGCTGTTAAGTCAGATTAAGTAGTTCAAAAATGCCCGCGTGAATGAATGAATCTGTATTTTTAATTTTTTAGTTTTATCTGTTTTTTGTTTTTCGTTTTAAAACCCCCAGCTCATCGCATATATATACACATATATGTATCGATCAAATGATGTGATCAATTAATACGAGTTTATTAACCGTAATCATAAATTATTATATATACTATATATACGTATACTGTAAGCCGTATAGTATGTGGTGAAAATCAAATTATATAACACTGCATGAATGGCTTTTGTAAATATAAATTAAATATTATTATTAATAAGGCTTTGGAAAATAGCCAAGAGACGTGAGACTCGAGCTCAATTTTATATAGCATATAGAATCATAGATATATCAAATAATATATATAATATATATGTATAGATTATATACCTTATAATTAAAAGATAAAATTCAATTTTGAATTTAATTCGATATCATCCTCTACCTAGAAAAACACTACCAATACCAAAACCGATCACGATTATGATAATTATATTATCGGAATGAAATATAGGATCGAATATTCTCTCTCTCAAAAAAAAGAAGATAAAAAGATGAAATATCCTCCAATGTATCCGACAAAGAGAAGATAAAATATCTTTCATCTTTCAAATTACAATGATATACACTATCTTTTTTTTTAGCTTTTGAAATTGCTCAATATATGCCTTTGCAATATTTCGTAAACATGCTTATATACGCATTTGCCTGATTGGAACGGGTAACCCAGATTCGCTCAAACTTGAGAGACCGCAGAACGAGTGTTAAAAGTAATGAAAAACACGAAACATCAACAAAAAAAAATGGTAAAATAATTATATTATAATATAATAAACTCGGTCAGTCACTTAGGTATCTGTGCAAGTGCATGTAATGTACAGATGAGGGTAGAATTAAATTCAAATAAACGAATTGCGACGGATTATATGTGTAAGATTTTTTTTAAAAGAAACATTATATTATTGAGTAAACATATGTAATACGTATAGCTGGTATTTTATTTATTAATTTTTACAAACGAATCACTGGTCCATATGATTATTAGTCATTCTCACCTTATACCATGGCTGCTTATAGTCCAAAATGCTTATAAGATTTTCAATATGAAATCTTTGAACCATGAATTATGTGCTACACCAGGTTTTTTGAAATAACCGTAATACGGGGGGCGAGCCAGGCAGGAAATAAATAAATAAATAAACGAAGGAATTTAATAAACTATAGGAAAAGTACGAAATGAAATGAAAACGAAAATCTAACGATAAGGGAGGAAATTTTAACGTTTACTACCCGCCGTTCGCGAACGTTATGCGATAAGCAACTTACTGCGTGTGCCTTATCGATTTTGGCGAGGGTGATGCAGACGGGATTCATATACACAGTGGCACTTGTTTTGTTTAAACGAAATGGTGTGAGGTTCGATGGTATATTTTTTATCAACATCCTATATGTACCGAATTACTTTCATGACAACTATAATATGGCAATTAGTATATAGATTATGTATTATTCATGATAATAATGTATAAATGTAAACTATTTTGTAAATATTTTTGTTTTTCAATAAAAAATATATATATATATATATTATATATACACTATATACGTATATAATACCCAGTATCTATGTACTGTTTCGCTCTTTTATGGTCGCTTCGTAGAATAATCGTTTTTCCTTAAAAATTTTTCAAAGATTTAGAAAAAAATTTCACACGTTTAACACAACGTTCAAAATTTATGTTCATATTTATTTTCTCTCATTCCGATTGATGAGAAATTGAAATTTATATATAAACACTATAAGAGAAGGCTCGAAAATTTTTTAGAACCGATGAAGCATATCGATTTTACTAAATAAATCTGAAATTTTAATGTTGCAGAGAAAGTCACTGAACTTTCCAGAGTAAATCTATGAAAAAATTTTTGCTTAAAACGTGAAAATCTTTTTGTACCATTTTCTTCAAATTTGGAAATGAAATCCGTCTAAAATACTCGAATTCGTGAGCCAATCAACGGGATAACTAATTCCATGGGTGCATTTCAGCTTTAAGCGCAGAGATCCGATAAACGATTATTATATTTTGCCATGAGAATAAATATGCAATTTTTCGTTTAATTAATGAAATACATGATTTATTCAAGACTGATGAGCGCCGCTTGACGTGGGTTGAAAAGTAATAATTGGCAGACCCGAAAACCAACTGTGACGTTATATACACATGATCCACCATGGAATAGATTATCTTTGGAGATTTTATTGAGGATAGATAGTTCACTCAACGAAAATATATGGCTGAAAGTACTGAGCAGCAAATTAGTTTTATAATTCATGCCAAATTTTGCCAAATTCAGTACAACATCACGTTTTGAACATTCAAATTTGGTTGCTTGATTGGGAAGTAATCCGTGGCTGTAAGTATAGGCCACTTTATGCTTTGGGTTACAAGCAATGAAATTCAACTGAATAATCACAAAATCTTTCGGGATGTAAGAATTATTCTGATAATCGATATTGATGTCGAATGTTCGCAGCACTATATTCTATAATTGACTAATAAATCAATCTTTGAATTAAGAGCATACAGCTTCAGCCCAGTCCATGAATGGTACTAGGGACAGTTTCAGAAATACCTTTCTTCAAATTCTTCAGTATTTGGTGCACGATCAAGGATATAAAAGACACGTTACTTCCGCGATCGATTTTATTATTTCATTTATTTATGTACATATGTGACGGTATCGATGACGTATACGTTAATAACGAAACGGTAAATCGGATATATTATCTACAGCGTTTGCAGAAGTATACAATACGATATAATCTACTAAAACGCATTCTAGGCTGTAATCTGAATCTTCTGCTTTCTCTTCTGTCTTTCAAGGAGTCTGCGCTCACGTTCATACTCCTTCATTCTCAAAACAAAACTGTAATAAAATAGAGAAATACGAACAACATATCAATGAAGTGATAATTTTCATATCTGATCAACAAAATCCACCTACTCCTCATATTCGCAGTTCATATATTGATGCCTTTCGTGTGCACATTTGTAAACCCAAGGCCAGACGTTGGCTCTGCATACTTGATAGTTGATCAAAATATGGGCACAATAATCTCGGTTTTCAATCGGAAGTCTGGCAGACCTCATTTCCTCCTCGGTTGCGACCATAACTGAAAAAATAATGATGTAAGTTAGACGCGCGGACCAAGGCGAAGGGCTTATCTAAAAGGGTGGAATACATGAACTGAGGCAAATTTCTGCCCATGAAAATAATTGAAAAATTCGTTAAAAACGAACCGCATTCAATTTTTGTTCAGTTTTTTCATTCTTGTGTGAAAAAGTGGATAAAATAGGCGGAAATTATAACGATGAACGTTATGTGAACCAAAATTGAAGAAATTATGTCATAGGAGTGAAAGAGATAAACAATCTGCATGGTTTAGAGAAAAATTCTAGTAGATGTAACCGAATATAGTTGGATGGTAGAAGTGGTTTGAAATTTCGGCATAAGGTGTTATAGGGTCGATTTTCAACTTAAAAAAATAAGATTGTTAATATATTTGGTGAGTTTTGTGAATTGGAGGTTATGATCTATCAGTTTTACTTGCCTCTGGGTTTTCTACCGCTTGGAAAACCGAGCTGAGAATCAAACGACGGGACTACATCAATCCCCGGTGTGGTGTCTGGTTGGGTAACATAGTAAGCATATGCATTACCCATTTTTTGTATTTTATAATTTAAAACAAATATCCGAGAATTGTTGAATTCTGTCTAGCAGAAGATCAAAAAATATATCCCTCAAGAGAGAGAGAAAGACCAAAAGGAGTTTCAACCCAGTGCTGACATCTAAGAGAACTCCTTACGTAACTCGAAACGCAACCGGGGTCGCTTTCATGTGTGACAAGTAATTAGCCCTCAGGCGAAACCAACGAAAGCATGTTAGATCGAGACAAGCGAATGATTTCTACTTTTATTTGTCGTTTTCATATTTTCTGTTATTCAAACTCAAAACTCCAAATTCTCATCATTATTTCATCTTTTTTTTCTAGTCATTATCAATGAAAATGGAAAAAAAAGATCAACTTTGTTGATACATTTTTTACGAAGATTCTCTTTCTCTAATTATTCTTACAATATTATCAATTTTCATTTTTATTTACTTTTTGTTTCTTGATATTCCGTATCGAAATGAAATGAAAATAATAATGATTGATTAGATTTTCACCAGTAATTCATGTTTTTAATTCGTTACATGTGATCGAAAATCTTTGAACAGTAGATTCAAGCAATAGCCGATTAGTTTAAATGAATTATTGGAAAAGGCGTTTGAAATGAATACCGCAACGCAGTGTTGATAATGAAAAATAATTTTTTATTCGTACCAGGCTGAAATAAAGATAGATTTACATTAGAAACGTCTGTGAAATATCACATAGTATGTTCGTTGATATCGCTTCTGAACCTTACAATCCAATAATCGCTTTATTTCTGAGCTCATCATACTTGCATTTATACATTTTTATGACTAAGACCGTATTTTGTGTAGTGTACAGTTTCTTATTAGCTTAATACGCGTAAAAACCCTTCATTAGATCAAAAAATGTTATCAATTAATTCATCGCTCTTTGTACCGTATACTTACTGGAATAGGCTGTAACTTTACAAAAACTTAATTAATACTTGGACAAAAATTGTTAGAAATTTTCCTTTCTCTCTTTCTCTCTCAGTTTCTTCGATAAGTTCAATCATCCTCCTCCTCTTCCATTGGCGTTGGCTGCGGGGCACCTAGAATGATTATAGAGATGAATAACTCAGTACAGAAGTACGATAATACCTAAAATGTTGAGAAGAAATTATAAATCAATAAAGTTTCGAATAAACTTTCAAATCCTCGAAATAAAACGGTTCAAAGATCGCGAAGGTTTCAGTGAAGAATTTTCGACTGTTTAAATAAGAAAAAAAAAAACTTCGTATACTTTCTACAACTCTTTAACAGATTATTCAATTGCAAGCTTTGATACTGACAATCTGCACTCAAATATGGCCCCAAAAATCTAAGTTTAAAGCGTGAGATGCTAATCCTTTGGAATCTGTTTATTATTTTCGAATTCTATGTCCGCAATGGCGGATTAATACCATTCTGTGGTGTTTCATTGCCAGGTATTTGCCCAGCTTGAAGTAATTTGCCAAGTCGTTGAACTTCCTCAAGAGACGATGCCTTGGTGATAGCTTCTCTGATCTTCGTTCTTTCCTCCGCATTAGTAGGTGGTTTGCTAAGAGTTCCGTTGGTAGCGACCAAGGTTTTAGCCTTCTTAGCAATTTCGCGTGCCATATCCTTGCCCTTCTTGCTTCTGAAGTAAGCGACGGCTGCCTCTCTCTCCTTTTGTTTAATCTTCCTAAAGTCGAGTAGTCGGAGTTGAGGAAGTCTGTAGATCACGTATTGTCTGTACTGAGGTTTTGCTGAGACAGGATTTTGCAAGAGGCATAAATTCTGCAGGTTTTTCAACGGTATCAATGGATCCAAGTCCCCAAGCTCTTGCAGCATGTTTCCAGTAAGCATTAGGACTTCCAGAGCTGGTATACAGTGTTCTAAACCCTCTGCTATTCTCACTATTCTATTGTTGTTAAAGAACAGAGTTTTTATTCTTTTTAACAACGGGAATCCGTCCAACTTACGAATATCATTGTCGGAAAAATCTATTGTGTCGAATTGATCCTAGAAACGAAATTACCGATAAGAAAATTTCTCTTTTGTGCAATTAAGTCTCAATTTGCAAAAATCTCGTGCCGGGGAGAAAAATATGAGGCTAGTTTGATTTTAAACTTGAAAAAAAAAACATGAAATAAAAAACTTATGGAAAAATAAACAAATGAATAGACTGAAAAATTGTGAAAATAAAATGACAAAACTAGGTCAAAACTTTTAGGCAAAATGGGTTTTTACCTAATAATAAAGATATGAATGTTTCGATACTTATTATCTTATTATGCAATACATATAAACTCACCAAAGTAGCCCCGAGGTTTTCTATTGTCGGTATTTTGTATCCTGTAATAAAAGAAATGAGTAAATTCAAACAAATATATTATCGGAATGAAAGTTTATAGGTTATGTTGCTGCGACGCGTGAGCAGTGTTTATTGAATGGCGTTTAATCCTCACCTCTTAGGTCCAATTCCCTGTCTCTGACTGGATTAATGTATTGCATAGATTGCTGTATCAGATCTGGCGTTAATTTCACCATTTTTGGAACCGAATAATTCAATTATAAACTGAAAATGTGGTCCGTTATATCCCTACGCAACAAGAAAAGAGTTTGATAGTTCTTCATTCGCTCGCCAGCGGCTAGAATTTCGATATATCGATTGATAACACTCTCATAGACTACGTCATCAACTCATACGCCATCTAGCGTTCAACTCGACAATTCTATCCGTGTTTACATGCATCGTATCGCCGCAAACATGCTTATCAGAAAATTGTTAATATGAGAATCTACAGCGTATATTTTTCGTCGATGTATTTGAGTCGGCTATCACATTTATTTTGTTATCACAAAAGCCGATGCACATAAAACTGCAGAAGCCATTAAAAGAAGGCAGAAGCATAGAGCATGCGCACAGAACTCGGGACTTTCGCGACAACGCATGCGCTGTGCTTCTGCATTCTACTTACAAAAGCATAAGAGCATTACCGTTAACCGTGCCACACTGCAAGCGGAAGAATAATCGCATATCAAATGATGAAATAATTAATTGAATGATGGATTCATTAATTGATATTGGTATATTTAACATTTCAGTTTACATTAATAATGAAGCGAATGACCCATTACATGCGTATTGATGGTTTTGCTATCAAAAACGCGGTCCAGCAGATTTTTAGGGTTAGACGGATTGTCAAACGTGGAGAGAGCAACGCAGTATTTACTGAATTCTTGAGAAGAAGAAAAAAAAATAATAACTAAATAAGTAGCAAATGAATTATCTAATTGAGCGGTCCTAGTAACAGTTGTTAGTAACGGCTGACGGAATTCGGAAACACGTAATTTTGTCGATAAAACAGACTCTCGCTCAAAGGCGCTTGAATAAAGTCAGCTAAGTAGTTCTCTAATTGACCGTAAGCTGAAATGTCGCACAAGAGACCACAGACTAAGCTTCGGTTGTTCGCGCGGGGTATAAAGGTGGAAGCAGACAGGAGTCCATAAGCCATAAGCGGAATGCATAGCTATATATACCTATATGGATATAGGATTTGCAGTAAAAGCGAACTGATGCGCATGCACCATGTCTTCTGCTTTCTGCTTATGGCTTATGGACTTCTCTGTGCTTCCACCTTTAAACATACGGGGAGTACGTGAGGTAACGCGTCGGCCATATTGATAGGCAACATTCATAAGTCCGTATGGCGCTACTCCAAACTTGCATGTATACACGTAGTATATCTATATCGATGTTGCCTTTCAAGATGGCGTACCATGATTTCCCTTCCGTCCTTTTGTTTCACCCCCGCAAAGGAAGGCCCCCTACCAATACCGTGCCTAAGACACTAGTTATTCAAATGAAAGTTTACGAGCTGTTTTTCAGCGCGCGCAGCGCGACGAGGTTTGAAAATGATCTCTGGATATACATTTTCTAATCATTATAAATGGAATAAAATAGCAAACATTCGCGGTATTGGATATTCATGAAAGTCTTTAAACTCTAAGACCTTGAATTTTATGTGAAATGAATATATCAAATTCGTTGGTTTATGACGTTAAATTATTCAAAACAAACGTCACTCGATTCTGAGTTTGACGCGATACATGCGGTTTGCGTTTACGAAATGCAGAAAATCTATATTTATAGATACAGATATACAATTCACAATTCTGAGTATCATTAATATTTAATATTTGAGTGGGTATGTACGCGATAAGTTATATCGGTATATAGCCCGGGCGAATGAATGGATAATGTATGATTATTAATTTATACTATAGAGCTCTGGAAATCTACACGAAAACACAAAGCCGAATAATAATGAATTATTCATGATACGAGTAACCATTTTTATCTAATTTTAATATGTTGTAACCGTACGGTAAATAATGTATAAATTTTAATGATATAAAATCAGAGCACAGTTCACGGTCGCTTCGAAGGATGATTAAAATTAATTATCTTTCGGTGCATTTGACTATATAAAACCTGCCCAGATTATTTGACTAAATAAATTTAAGGAACTTATTTTTCTACCACCTCTAATGTATTTACTTAATTAATAATAAATATTCTACCACAAGTAAGCCACCCATTTTTTAAATACGTTAACTATCGTAGGAATCCTTTTTTACGTTTTCAAGAAAAAATGTCATTTGCTATTGACTGATAAACATGCAGAAGCCCCGTGTAGTTCAACGGTCAATAACAAATTTAGATATTCGTAAAAGAAAAAAATCAAATAACACGTGACTGCAAGCTACAGAACCAAAGTGTATCACGGAAGTACGGAGACTATTTGCCCGCGTGGTACTTCAATTAAAATTATTTACCCAGGCGGTTAACCGTAATTATTTACTCTAGATTTCGGCCTGTGATCACTATTCATGACAATAAGGCATGAAAAGTCAGGGGAATAATTCGCGTACGGACGCAACAGGTTTATCGGTGTAAAGCTTGTAAGTACACATCAGCTTGAACACGTCATTGAGAAATCCGTAATTATAATTACATGAAAATAACGGAGAAATCGACACGTCATGTTCAGTTGGTAACCACTTCGGTTGTTTTTTTATCAATATATTAAGAATAATCTTTTAAAACCCCGAAGGCATGCATGACAATGACGATCATATACAGGCGCAAAAATCATTGTAAATGTAAAAATGTCCGCTAAATATTGCGATGATTTCATCCCGAAAAGAAATACATTTCTGCCAAATCATGACGTGAAATTAGGAAATTATGTCAAGCACCATGACCTCTCAACAAATATATTACAATCGATGTTCCTTTGTATTCTAGTAGTATGGAAAAGAAAATCATTTCAAGAGCTACATACTTGGCGTGGACGTCCCTTTTTCTCACTATATTACCATTTCCTTAATTTGATTCAAAGAAGTCAAAGAATGACCTGAAAAGAAACAACGCAATTTCATCAAGCAGCAAAATAAATGAAAACAATGATGACTTATCGTTAATTTCAATGTCAGAATAGTATGGTAATAAAATCGCAACACCAATTCCAGGTTTTTGTTTTGTTCTTCCTCTCTAGTCACAGGAAAACTTTAGTATAATGTGTTCAAAGATCAAGAGTTCGTGTACCGAAATATTTATCCTTGATATATGCACAGATCCTACTATATTCAAACGATTCTGAGAGGATTTGAAAGACTGGATTCTAAGAATAATTCAGATTAATTAATCAGAAATCACTCAAACAGCATGGCATGTTTCTAATGATCCGGTAACTAGTATTACTCAAGTGATGATTTGCAAATTTAATGTACAGACTGATCACAACGGTCAAGGTTCGCGATATTCATTACCAAGATACGTTCAAAGACTTGTCCTCGATTTAATTTTTTAGGCGTTTCATTATTCCGGCAAAATATTCTGCGAATCGTGATAATATTGTATTACATATACGTGTATAGCAATTTGACAAGAGCAGTAAATCAACTTCGAAGAATTAATGCTCTGGCCAACGGTCACCGAACGCGTTATCCATTATACAAAAGCCAAAAACTTTCATCAGTTTATCATAACAAGTATACACATATATGTACCCGAAATAATTTGGAGAACGTGGAAGTGCAATGACCTAGAAACATCATTTTGGCGATTCAAAATGCGGCCTGGCAAATTTTATTGGTGCTTTAGTACAATTTCGCATCTCGATAGGTATATATTTTTGGTTTCATTTAATTATCACAAATTTTGTACTCTCAGTTCGGAAGTATAACTGGATGTTGAAGTGTGTAAACTCAGCGAACCAACCGGACCCAAGTTTTCCGTATTCGTTCTCCGCATTTAGGTGTAAAATTCGTACAAATATGCACGAGATCCTGAGACTATAAGCCGTTTTGGTAATTGATATAATCAGGATTATCAGTATCACTTACCACATGTGACCCGAATAAATGTAAAATGTTATATGCAGATCGTTTATGAAAATACGTAAAAAGACATACGCATTAACTCATGGAAGTGTCAACAATCGTATATAAATGTACATCTCCGCATTTAACCGTGAAAAATGTTTTTTTTTTTTAAATATTCAGTATCGCAGGCACTTATTTAATTCGCAGACGTCATTGCCTGAAAATTAATCCTTGTTTAAACTGAAATATGAATAATAATCACACTGCAGCACCGTCAACATGCGGATACTGCAACTATAATTAGTTTATTATTTTCATCTCGGGACTTAAGTCTCGCTTTGCAAAAACAAAAATGTGTAATTTTATCTGGAATGAAATTCAATTATCACATATAAATTTTGTAAGCGATTAAACATTCGTAAACTTTGACTTATAAACCTTTCTGATGAATAATTGCCATTCATTATTCATCACTCACACATATACGATCTACCATGTCTGCAATGAATGCATCATATGCTTTTGTAGATCAGTAATTCTTAATATAAACTTTTGTTACAAATTTATCTGAAGGTGAACGCGATTGTCCAGAGAAAGGACTAGGTGATTGACCCCTGCATAAAGGGCAGTAACGTCTGGCCTTCGGGATATTCTCGTAACTCTTGTTCTTTTGCTGACGTAAATACTTGTCATTTTTCAACCTGGAAAAAAATCATGAGTAACTATCATGAACTCAACAAGTGTTTTAACGATTCTTGTACCAGGCAACACTTCTAAATTATCAATAGTTCGGAATTTTTTTAACAACAATATCTCAAGCCGAAACTAATTCAGGGAAATATTTCTAAACTACCCATAGTATCAATTTGTTTACTCAATTAACTCCCACAAATGGGTGGCGGAAAAAAAAGACCCGGCAAAAAAATCCCGCAAAAAAAAAAAAAACCGGAAATCAAAGACTCAAAATCGCACCTCCAAAGGTTAGAACGGGTTGGGACTCCATTGATCCGTTGCCTATCCAAAACCACAAAGCTTTGGGTCTTTTTTTCCGGGTTTTTTTGTTTCTGGTCTATTTTTTTTCGGATCGTTTTTCTCCGTGTCTATTTTTCCAAGTCTTTCTTCACCTAGATTCCCGAAAACTAGAATTAATACAGGAAAACCTTGTCACATTTATAGATGAGTTGGCCAGCCTTATTTCTTATTCAATTTATAGTAAAAATAAGAAATCAAGGTAACGCATCATCTGGAAATTTTTAAGAAGCCGGTTTTTTACTCAATTTTGCATTAATAGGTGAAACAACTGTGACGGTGATGTCGAATGTCGAGCCACTTCTGAAACTGATCCATCCGCTAATGCCTGGTTATTGGAATAATAATGGAGGCCATCGATTGGTTAAATATCAAGAACGATAAACAGAAGAATGTTTATTACTCAAATTCAATTGTGATTACATACATTAGATCGGATCCAAGAGTTAGAAATTATAAATTCATAGTCAAGTTAATCAAATAAATTGGCGAGAATAGTCTGATTATCAGAACTAAATTGAAATACTTTTCGAATCATTTGTATAACAAAATTCTAAAAAATAAAATAAAAATGATGATTATCTTGAGAATGGATGAACGGATTTGAATGAAACTTGGTACCATAAAGTTTTTTAGATCGCTGATCACCGATTTGACATCGAACTACCAGAATTCGAGTAAGATAATGACACTGTTATGAATATTATTATTATTAATATTATTTTAGATTCAAAGGAGTTTGAAAACGGAAAGTTCAAAGGTTGACTAATGGTCAGCTCAAAACCACTTGTTTTTTTTTTTTTTCTTTCTTATCGTTAATTATAAGACAATTTCACTCTCCGCGATGTAGTCGACCAAGTCTGTAGCTATTGCAGTAATTTTTCGGTTGTCGATAAGCCTCTGGAAAATTGATATAACAAGTCACATACGATCTTTGAATATCGCTGTTTAAGGTTGTCCGCGCATTAAAGCAGTGTATAGATCACAGGCTGAATTCTTACAGGTCGATTCAGACCAGGCGGAACCTACTGGAACGGAAGTGAACGGAACAGAAGTGATCGGAAGCGTGTAAAAGTCCGTGGAAGCAATCAGAAGATTTCAATCGTCCGTGTCAAGGGCGAACTATATTAACCATGGTGATGGATATGAAATAGAAAGGCAGTTAATTTGTAGAATATACGATAAATGACTAAATCTTACGGGAAGACACGCCTTTTGTAATATTGCACGAGAAGTAGGTACCGTTCAAATGTCCAAAAACTAATGTTTATTATTTCTCAAATTTTTAGTTTCTTCAGAGGAATATTCGAATGACATGAATATAGAGACTGTATACAGAGAGATTATGGCTATGGTTTATACTCAGTCAAAGCCAACTCGGCACACTCCAGATTTTTCGTCTGTTTATTGCAGGCTGGCCATCCTCTTTTCTTTTTTTTTCTTCGAATCGATGTCTTCCGAAAGCAAATCTATTCAACCAGAGAAAAAATGCAGATGGTCGGCCTGCAATAAACAGACGAAAAACCTGGAGTGTGTCGAGTTGGCTTTGACTGAGTGTAAACCATAGCCATAATCTCTCTGTATATAGTTTTGATGTGCTTATCCATTCATTAGCTTCAGGTGGTTCCCTACCCAATTCGGTCTGTCCTAAAAACATTGGGCTAATAAACTGTTTTAAAGTATTGATCCTCGCGCCATTTCTCTATTTCAGCGTGAAATGGACATGTTTTGGGATCTACGTGTTCGAAATTGCCAACAGAATTGCGCTACAGAGCCCTTTTTTCCGTCTTCGGTGCCCGGTTAGAGATATTCCGTTTAATAGCACCGTTCACCCTAATGTTTTTAGGACAGATCGAATTGGGTACGGAACCACCTTAGCGTAATGCCACTTGCTACATAGTATATGTAAGCATGGGAATAATTTTTGTATTTTTAAAACAGCTCGTTTGAAAATATAAAAAAAAATATATAAAAAAACATGAGTCAAATTAATCTGCCCGTATGCACTTAGCGTTTATAATTGAAATGAATCATGATGAAAATGTGTAGATAAAGGAGTTCAATACTCAGAAGATGTGAAAAACGGTTTCTTATCCATAGTAGAAAATTGAGCAGAATCTGTTCTGAAATTTCATAAATATAACAAATATCCACCACGTCGTTTTGGCTGGGTTGACAAAGAATTCCTCATATACAGGGTGAATTCTTTCCGGGGTCCGGAGAGGGTGTGGCTTAAATCGGCTGAGACTCCGCCTCCTTCTATTCATACTTGTAAGTTTTAGAATGACAATTCCCACACGTTTTCAGCTACTATTTATTTGGAATTTGCCGTGTTATCCACATAATAGACGAAAGCGCATGAAGCCTTGTCAAAACAATGGGACACTATACTATTTACTCTCATTTCTGAATGGATTGTTCATTATCTGAAGGCAATCATTCCCCTGATAATAACAAGTATGATTAGGAGGAGGCAGTCTGAGCTGACTGAAGCCAAACCCTCTCCGGACCTCAGAGAGAATTCACCCTGTATATACGAGCTATGAACTAAATTAAATGACCCGTACAGTATCAATGACGTCCCAATTTTTATGTTTTTATTTTTTTTCACAATTTGTATTTCAAATATAACTTACGATCGAATTTCCTTGACTCTATACTCATAAATAAACAAACCTGAATTACCATAACTGCGTTTGCCACTTTCACAAGAACTCATATGAAATTGATTTATCTCCGTCTGGCACCAATACTCCCGGTATACGCATAGACACTGACTCTGTCGTCATCTATTCTTCCGAAACTGCAGTTTTGTTACTTTCTACGAAATGAAAATTGTGTTAATGAAGTTGGTATTTATTATTATTATTCTTATAATTATTGTTGTTGTTGTTGTTGTTGTTGTTGTTATTTTTATTTGAACTGATTGAAAATAGCTAATTTGAAAATTAAATAAGAGCTAATCTTTGTCCATGAATAATATGATATGACGTATAATAGGTATAATTTACAAAACGCGTTGCTGAAATATTTAAGCAACCTGATTTATTGTTATTTTATTTTAATACCAAATTGCGTGTAGAAACGCCAAATAATTTATTTGAAATGGCAATAGGTAATAAACGTTTTTATGCTAATGTAAGTGTGTTACATATTATATGTTATAACCATTTCACTGCACACGAAGTCAGACATATTCTTGCTTAAGGTGCTTGCCTACCCAATTCCACCAGACCTAAAAACATTGGGAAAAAAGGTGCTATTAAATGGAATATCTCTGCCTGGGCACCGGAATCAATGAAACAAAATACGTCGCGCAATTCTATGTGCGACTCCGAAGTCGTAGGGCCAAAAAAATATTTTTTTTTTACGCAAAAATAGACAAGATATCCATGTAAAACGGTTTTGAAACGTTTTACACCTTAAAACCGTCTCAAAACCGTTTAACATGGATATCTTCTCTATTTTTGCGGAAAAAAAAACATTTTTTGGGTCGTACGTGTTCGGAGTCGCACATAGAATTGCGCGACGTATTTTGTTCCATTGATTTCGGTGCCCAGGCAGAGATATTCCATTTAATAACACCTTTTTCCCAATGTTTTCAGGTCTGGTGGAATCGAGTAGGCAAGCACCTTGAAAAAAAATATCATGGTTTATTTCAAAGTGGTATTATTACTCCGATAAAATTGCTCCATATATCACACCTCCGGAACATCAATCTACAGATTAGAAAACGGTAGAAAATTGTTAGACGATGCGAAATATTCCGAAATATATTCGAAATGTTTCCAAATTCATTTTCGTAACAGCGGAAAAAAATCAGCAGTAAAATTGTATCTTCAGACAATACCTCAATGCACTTGAAATAACTATTCGTATCGTTTCTGGTACTAGTTGATAAATATCACGTATAAATTGGAGCGTGATGAATGTTGCAATTAGCCAACAGAAGTCAATTTTTAAACGATTAGGTATATTATTAAAAAGTTTCGTTGGAAAATTTGCTTCGGAATATATATACATTTCCTTCATTTAATTTAATACTCGAATTGGATTAATGGCATTACGTTAAAAACTAATAAAACGTTTGACGAAGCCTAGCCAAAAACGGTACATCCCACCCCACTCCTTAATTTTTTTTTTTTTAATCTACTCATTATTCTGGCAGAGTTTTATGTTATATGCAAAAAGAACTATATGCTCTTTTCCATTCTGTATAATATTCAGCTAATCCGATCGTCGCCAAATCCGAGGCTGAAAAAGGAGTTAAATATTGGCAAAAATTGTATTTCGACCCTATTTGTTCAGATACGAAGGCCTTCGATGAGGTTCAACAAGGTCTAAAACTTCGAGTCGCGGACTTGGACCCTATAATGATTGTAAAACCTCCGGAGTAAAATTTTGGCTATGTAATGGCAACGTGTGTATCGAAATTAATGTAAAAAAAAAAGATCGCAATTGAAAAAAAAAAAGAAAATATCTGCAAAACCTGAAGTCTTTCGATTGAGGGGAAGAGGTGCTTCTTTGCATTTGAATTTCAAAATTCGCATTTTTTTTTTTTTTTATTAATTAGCTGTACCTATCGGCGGTTATTTTTGATATTTGTTCTATTCGCAAACTTATCTGCGACAACGTCACAATATCCTACAGAAAAAAAAAAAAAAAAAAATATAACAATTTTGATGAAAAGGATTTTGCAACTTCAGTTAGAAACAGATTAACTCAGATTAGAGATTGTGAAAAATTGTTTGAAACCGAAGATTATCAAAGTTGTTCAAATACTGTGAAAGACTTATTGTTAGCAGACAGAGGTCTGCATTTATTGCAAGAGTACAATAATATATTTATCAAAAATGAAAATCAGGAACAGTTTATTTTAAAGATTATAACATACACAGATTATAAAAAAAAAAAAATATCCTATAGAGTATGCAAAAGAAAATTTAAAATAATTCTCTATTCAATTGTTAAGTTTTTTAAATAACGGCTAATAATTTATTGTAATTATTGACCATTTGAATTATATAATCAGTATGATGGTCATTTTTGTGTCATTGAATGAAAAATATCATATAAAAATATCATTTCCATTAAAATTCCTTTCTTTTTTAATTTTTAATTTTTTTGAACTTTCTGTGTAATTTGAAATTCTTGCTTATAAAGTTATAAGAATAGGTACTAGTAACACTACCGGATATTCTGACATCATCAAATGCATTTGCAAAATATATTTGCAATTATAAAAGAAATTTTCTTTTTTTTTTTTTATATATATATATTTCGACGTCTATCCTAATATGAACAGTTTGGTACTATAGTGACGAGAAACAAATTATTATACTATGTCTGTATGGTGGCTAATTTATTATTTTACCTCAATGCGGCAAAATGGGAAAAGGATGAAAAGCATGAGAGAAAAACACCGTCAGGAAAGTCTCCTTATAGCTGGGAAAAGAAAATAGAGCCTATACTGACTAGTTTTTTTGAAAGCAAGTCAAAGTTTGAGGATTATTTGCCGTGGTCCAAGTCCAGATGTGTGAAACATGACTGTGTGATGTGTCTGTAATTACGTCTTTGAATTTTTTGATTGATCGACGTTCAAGGTACCAAGACTTGAAGAGATTATGACGAATTATGATGTACCAAGGCAAATCTGTACACATTACATACTATATACATGCATTATGACACATATACACGTGTTTCTGTATGCATATGAGAACGAAGCTGTATATTATCGCATGCCAAGATACACAATTGCGAGTAATTATGCCACGTCCAAAGTTCGCGCGCTCCAGCGGTGTCGATTTTCGAAAATTCCACCTGTTTAATGATTCTTAGTCGGATATAAGAAAAATGAAATGATCATTCTGCGCCACTGTACTTATACGGCTAGAAGTAAACACGGGTAATTCTCCTTTACTAATAATTGTTTTAATTGAAATTCACCAAACGTCGACACGCAAGTACGTAGGCTAATTGAATACGAAGGTCTAAGAATCTTTACATTTTCTTGAAATTTTGTTACATTATATGCTCAGTCTTCATAAGCTGAACGTCAACTCACCGTCACAATGATCATCCTGATTCATGCACTACTACACTTAGGGAAAAGTTTCTATGATTCGAAAAAAAAAGATTCAAAAGTGCGATCGAGTTGTTCCAAAAAAAGTAAAAAGAGGACAAAAGCCTTGCATTTTGGAACAACTCGATCGCATTTTTGAATTTCATCAAAAGAAAACTAAATCAAGAAAATTCTTGGCTTTAATTAACCGAACCTTTCTCCGAGTGTAATCGTTACGATTCTATGCTATGTTCGATTACAGTTCGATGCTATGGCGGATGTATGTACAGTCGGACCCCGGGCACTGATGGAGCTCGAGACAACTCGTTTCAGGCACTGACGAAAAGACCCAACCTTGTTAACGACCAATGAATTTAAAGTCTCAGGGCCGTAGTTATAACGGCTTCTAGTGAGGTGCCCCGCACCTATACTTTGTTATGTTTATATTATAACGTCTTTACATGGAAATAAACCTTTCTTCACTTTTTGAACCTCCCAAAACCCGGGTGCGGCTTATGCGCGGATGCCGCCTGTACGAGAACACAAATGGACTCAGGATAGACGTAAGAAAATCGATTATAATCAGTGAAAATGCCTCATCTACAAGCTCACACATTCGGACATTAATTACATAAACAGTTGAATGACTGATTCATAAAATAAAATTATTGTCAAAGCCCCAGATCGTAGTCGGCACTGGCGACAGAATGGGGATTCGGCAGTGCCTGAAGCACAGCTGACGTCAGTGCCCGGAGTCCGACTTTAATATCGGATATTCATCATCATCTCGCAAATCTATTCATTGACCGAATTAACAACCTCGTTAAAAGGTTTGTGCAACAAAAAATTTCTGAATTTTGAGTAACATTAATTTCAGTATGATATACCAGCTACTATAAATTTTGAATTCGTTCAACGTAAGTTGAGGAGAAAATTATTGGCAGAGCTAAAGTTGTTTCTGATGACGTGGGTACTACATATAGTTTCTGTTTCATTTTCATATTTATTTGTCCTTTTTATTTTTATTTTTATTTTGATTTTCCTCTTTTTATTCTTATTTTTATAAGTTTACAAATTTTCGTGACGTTATAGATACCCTTTTTGAGTAAGTTTCTACATTCCCAGATCATTACCCCGATCAGAAAATATCCGGCACCTAAAGGTGAGCAGTTTCGATTGGATGAGAATATATCAAAGGAAGATGAGGTAGACTTTGGTATTTTTCCAAATTAAGTCAGATAGTAATCGGTTGATGCTTAACATTTCTCATTCCTCGCTACGATATCGTCGGTGATAGTGCAATACCGCATAAATAACATTTGCAATACCGCGTACGTACAAAAATAGCAAAAAATGAGATTTGGTATTCATATTATGTATTTTTTATTTTTACATAGAATGCATACCAAATCTAATTTTTGCTATTTCTGTACTTACGCGGTATTGCAAATGTTAATTACGCGGTAATGCACTATCACCGACGATATGTGATAATATGACGGAAACTGATTCTGCTTCTTCCTCAAATAACATCACTGAATACGGAATTATTTAAATTTTGCATTCGTTATACCAGGAATCGAGGAACAATCCGAATATATAAATTAAAATTAAATTCAATAATTACACATCAGATGTAGACGAGAGAATTGCAAATAACTAGTTATTTTCGTGCAAATGAATTATTGCGATTGAATTTTACCGTTGACCTTAAATAATTGCGAAAAAATCTTATGAAATCAATTAAGGACGCATTTCGACGTCTCGATATGTATCTACCTGTATTAAGGTAATTCCCTACCCAACTCCACCTGACCTTAACACGCCAATCGTGCAGATATACTTTTTCCCCGAAAACTATTAAGCCAATGCAGTATATCAAGGTTCACGAATTACTTCGCTAGCAATAACGTCCATTATTTTTTCTACAACATCCATTATTATTTTTATAACACCCACATTGGTCAGAAATGAAAATAATTCAATTGCAGGTTGATATGGGACTCGGTGTGAAATTTTTCAAATCTATACCCAAGGCATGTTAAAAATAATAACTAAGGTAAACAAATTCTGCGTTTTTATGTAAACAAAACTGATGAAGTAAACGGTATTTCCTGAGAAGAACGAGACAAGCCTGTTGATCTCCAATGGCGAGTCTGTTCTTCTCGCTGCATTATTACTTTCCACTTCGTTATTGCAGTTCGATATGTCATTTGATTTTCTGTTATGACATAACGTAACTAAGTTGACCTAGTCAGCAAGTCTCCCGTTCGCTATACCGTATTGGCAATTCTAAATGCTTAAGAGACAATTATATCTGGAGGTCCAATCAATTTAAATAACATTGCACAATGCGACAAATGCTCAAACTCATGCCCTGACTACTCACGCTCACAATCAGTTCAACGTTCTAGTTCGAAAGTTTTTGAGCACATGATTATGTCTCAAGGTGTTACTTCATCGTTCGACACTGATTGCAGCTTTAATAACAGCACTGGATGCCTTCGGGGTGAAATTCACGTCTTCATAAACATTACATACATGCGAGAGCACGTGGACTCGCAAAAAAGGTAAATTAGAGTTACGCACCTTCAGGGAAAGAAAAATTTTATTGCTGACCCAGAAATTATTCCTTACATTAAATTAGAAAATCAGTATTCATCGGCTATTCAATCAAACGAATTTTCTCAAAATCGAACAAATTCTTGCATTGACACACAGTGGAACAAACATCCGTTACACTCCGATCAATTATTTGTTCATTTCATCAATTTTTATAAAATGAATACGCGTTTGAACTAATCAATGATTTATCGTATGAATCGCCTGGATTGTTTAAAACAAAAATATTTTTCAAACTAAAGAAATGATCTGGTTCATTCGAAGATATTGGGTTCCAAAAGGATATTAGACTAGGCCAACCCATTGACTTGATTCAATGAACAAAATATTTGGATAAATCAACGGAACATTTGATTGAAGTAAAAGAGAATAATTCATTGTATTTTATGAAATTAAACAACTTTCGAATCAACTTTATCACATTTTGGTATTGAATAAAAAGAACAAACTTTTCTCTGAGTGTATTGAAGCAATAAAATAATTCAATTCGCTACTGACTTTATGCTGCACTTGAGCCAATGTACACAATTATAAAATGCGATATTTTTTTTATTGCCTCATATAAATGTGTTCTTTGAATTGCAGAATCGGGTGACCAAATGATTATATTATTTGTGACGAAGAATAACTTTCATAATAAATCCGGGGCATATGTATAATATGATGCGTTTTATAACCATAATAAAAAATAATGAAATATTTACCCATGCGAAGATTTCGTTCATTTATTAACATCGTGAAAATAATTGCTGACGCGACTTCTCGGTGATTTTTCTTTCACTTGATCTTTTGTTAGATCGTAGAATCGAGCTCCTCAGAGTGGCATCATATAAATGAAAGCATCAATTTATTCTTTTTAATAACACATCACGTTCGCCATTCAATTTTGCGAAATAATTTCACATTTTGATTATAACTTATCGCCCGTATCGCAGCGGATTTTTCTAAACTTCTTCCAAGATTTTGTCATCTTAGAATTCAAAATTTCAGGCGAAGATCCTTTCGTCTTTTTAATTTTGTCTTTCACCGTTCGAAATGGCAGGTTTTTTTAAATTTCTTCACCTTGCCTTGTACAGTTGTTCTGATACTTCCGTTCTCCTCTTTATATCTGTGCTATTTCTTCCGTTTTTTTTCTAGTGATTTTGTCCAGATAAAAAATTAAGAAAAAATTTACATCGTAGGACGCGATTCAAAAATGTGAAGAACATTTTTTAAGATCCTGCACTGAATATAAAAAATTTTGGCGTATGCATCAGAGTGGGACAGCGTTCGCTTCTATCTGTCAATTGCGATTTCCCGAAAACAAAAATAGACGCAGAGGTCAGTCCACTGTGGACAGTTACTCACATAGTGGGCATTCTTATACCGTGACAATCGGGTGAAACCGAATGGTCCATGCGCCCGGACAGCAAATATTGGCGAATATGACGTCATTTTAGTGGGCTAACGCTAACCACTCGTTGCGCTAAAAATTCCCTAGGGTGATTTTGGCGCGCGGTCGATGCAACTCGGCAGCCATTGTTGATAGAAGCCGGCTGACTGTCAATTATGGAGACTGTATGAAACTATAAAGTTTAAAACTACGGTGCGGCCAACCCAGAGGAAGAAAACTACGTCGCAGTGTACTTCGAGGACGAAAACTACGGTGCGGTCGAGCTAGAGAAAGAACACTACGTAGCAGTGGAGCTGGAGGATGAAAGCTACGGTGCAGTCGACCTAGAGGAAGAAAACTACGGTGCAGTCGACCTGAAGGACGAAGCCGACGTAGCGGTGGTCCGATAACGAAAGCGTATGTTGTACGAAGACAACTCCTGGTGACTCCTGGCGACAATAACTGTAACCCAAATGCCATATGGTGAAAGAATTTATCACTAGATTTAAGCACTTATTTTTATTTCACTGGAAATCGACTCGCCACGGGCACTGCTAGTCTTATACTTTTGACCCGGCCCTAACTTGAGCAGCTATAGGCTCTGTGATTTGTCAACTAGGACCTTCTGTAGCCCGGAAAATATTAGTCCCAGGACTTTTTGGTAAAGGAAAATTAGTCTTAGAATTTCCCAAGAAATCTACTCTTACCAAATGGTGCACGCAAATTGAATCATCCTGTATATAAAAATGTTCAAGCATCAGCCCATAGTGGGCTGACCTTTCCAGCTATTTTTTTTTTCTTTTCAGGGGATCGTAATGACAAATATAAGCAAATGCCGGTCCAATCAGTTCCAACGGCCACAAATTCTCATATCGAATGCAGGATTTTAGAGATTTTTTTCAGATCTTTAAACTGTCACCTACGATATTAACTTTTTCTTCCATCTGAACGAATTGACTAAAAATAATCTGAAAAAAATTCAACGTGCCTTTGAAAGACAGAACAACCGTATAAAAAATTACGGACAGAATCCAAGAGGTCGGGGGTCAGACTCGGGTCGAATCGGCATGGAATGTCCCACATGGTTTCCATTATTTAATAAAATTTACCTATGTCACTTCATTTCTCAGGGTTTCAATCACTTGTTCATTTAATTTCACCATATACCTATGCCACAAGTCTTGCAATAATTTACTGTCCTGTACTTGAATGAAAGAATGAATGAATGAATGAATGAATGAATGAATGAATGGATGGATGGATGGATGGATGGATGGATGGATGGATGGATGGATGGATGGATGGATGGATGGATGGATGGATGGATGGATGGATGGATGGATGGATGGATGGATGGATGGATGGATGGATGGATGGATGGATGGATGGATGGATGGATGGATGGATGGATGGATGGATGGATGGATGGATGGATGGATGGATGGATGGATGGATGGATGGATGGATGGATGGATGGATGGATGGATGGATGGATGGATGGATGGATGGATGGATGGATGGATGGATGGATGGATGGATGGATGGATGGATGGATGGATGGATGGATGGATGGATGGATGGATGGATGGATGGATGGATGGATGGATGGATGGATGGATGGATGGATGGATGGATGGATGAATGAATGAATGAATGAATGAATGAATGAATGAATGAATGAATGAATGAATGAATGAATGAATGAATGAATGAATGAATGATTGAACAAATACTTAGCTGATTTCTATGATTATATAATTCATCCTACGAATGATATTATAATTCTATGAAAGTGTGTGATAATTAGTACTAATAATGAGTTATTTTGGACTATCAACGTATGATTTATAATTTTCACAGTATATCAGAGTTCATCCTTTTCTCCATGATGCAATTCCGCCCTAATTCGATAAGATGTTATCAAATATTCGGAGGATCAATTAGACGATAAGTACCTGCAGGACATTCGATGCTAAATCCCTAATCAGTCTTACATATTTCTTCAAAAGGGGCACCAGTTTAAAACAAATTACAATTTCTCGATAATTTTCGGGATGGGAGCTATCATGAATAAAACGTGGCATGATCAGATTGACTAGTCCGTCACGAAATGCCCCAACTGTAATACAGGTTGGTATAGGTATAATTTTTGCACTGGTCTTATAATATATGTGCGTAGTTTGAATAAAATGCGTCGAAGGAATAAATACAACGTATACCTTATATTGATACATTTTATAGATGAACCAGATCGTGAATTAGAGTTAAAGAATAATTCATGCGGATCAATATTATACCAAAAATTTTTCCATGCGTGTTAATGAACCGAAGTATAAAATAATAACACAAAAAAAAAAAATTATCATGATTTCTATACTTTGATCACATACATCGCATAATTATTCCTATAATTAAGAATGTCGCTTATTTTATACCTCTATCGTATGTATGTATGTATAAATTCATTCTTTCTTTCATATACATATATTTGGAATTAGTTAACATTCACCAATATGTCGAAAAGACGGAGGGGACTACCGAAGTACATCAGTGTTAACGTTAAAAGGTATGAAGTATATGGCATACAGGTGAGAGGGGGATATCACATGGACAGGTAAGTTTGAATGTAGTATATGAAACGAGGCGATATAAGATGGGCATTGGTGCTCGTGAGCCACAGTCGATCACGGAATAACTGAACGATACAAATTACCTTAAACTTTATCAAAGTTAGTCCATAAATTCGGTTTTAAAAAACGAGACTTACTCAACTTGTTCGAAATCGTGAACTTCATTTTAGTGTTATCGAATCGAGCCGATTTCCCCAATTCTTGGATAAGCACACGTGGGAGTTTGGAATACATATAGCTGTTAATCAACGATTTTCAAAGAGATCTTTAACCACCATTGTAAAAGTGAGTTTCAATTGAAGTATACAAGATCATGAAGGAATGAAAAATGTAAGAAGAAATAAGAGAAAAATAAATAAATTAATCAAGTTATTCAATAATCAGACCGTAAATATACAAGGATGGAATTACACCCATATTTCTTAACAAACCGATATCGAAAACAAAGAACTTATTGTGTGTGGTGATACCGATCTATTGAGGGCATATTTTTTTACCAATCAATTACCGATCCCCAATTGTTATTATTATTCAAAATCAGATCGAGGAAAGTGCAATTCATGAATTCATAATTGAAACGGTGGAAAATTTTCGTATCGGTAAAAATCATAAGAGAGAAAAAAAAAAGTAATAAATTTCGATTTTTTTTTACATACATGACAAAGAAAAATTAAGTGCTTGTACAAAGGTGTGATTAATTGAGACGAGAGATTACTAAGATTTCATTCAGGTTACTTATTCATTCATCCAAAGGCGTATGAGATAATTCAACCTTGCTAAATCATATTGTGATGAAAAATGATCACAACTTTAATAAATTGTTATAGATATTGACGGTATCGTTTGAGGTGTGAATAATTGACGTTATCACGTCACATACATACGTATAAATATACACATGCATACATGTATAAATATGTGCGTCAGCCGAGAACCTATGACGATCATAAGAAATGTGGTGAACCTTGAAATAACTCTTACATTTTGAAAGTATCCCGCAATAATATCGAATGCGCTTAGGTTTCCCTTTTCAAGTTCAACTTTTACATATGATATGTTAATGAGTGTAAACGCATAGCTATACATTGTTTGGTGAAGGAAATTAGTCGAGAACCGAGAGTCTGGACACACCTGATAATAATATGTATCAAAAATGAATCTAGGAAACTGTCGGAGAGGTTTATCATATGTGAAAGATAACTGTGTATACATGCATGTATTACAGTTTCGAAAAACCAAGAGAGATATGCACAATTCTAATTTGTAGCGCTACGACTGGGTTGCGAATTTTTAAAATACAATCTCGTATTTTCGGCTACGAAACAAATATTCAAAAACTTATAACTCTATATATCTATGTACATATATATTTCGTTTTTTTTTTTTTTTTTTTTTCTCACAATTTGTATTATAACTTCCGTAAAGCGAAACGTATAGCGCGTTTTCTGCACGTCTTTCGGTCACTGCCCATACAATCTATCATCAAACTGTGCAGCTTTCATTGCGATAACAATTTACATATTCGTTTTCATTATTTTTTTTATTTTTACAAAGACACAAAATTTCATGAGAACTGGTTAATTAAGGAATTTTGTTTCGGGATAGATATGATATCTAATTTATTCACATCGTTGAAGAAACGATCTTGTTGCTCCATCTGCAGAATTAAAATAAGTAAAAATAAATAATAAAATAAAGATTGGAGTACTGCAGTTCCTCAAACTGAAAACAGTATTATCAAAAAAAAAAAAAAGAAAAAAAAAGAAAAAGCGACGAATACACCCGGTTTAAATCGTTGTATTTTCATATAAAGTGGAGAAATTAAACTGGTTTTTTGCAAATTTATAATCGTACAATCTGTCACACGACGGAAAATAAAAAAATTAAATTAAAAGTAAGCTTGCGAACGACGGGGTTCACAATTTTATACACAAACAAAAAAACAAAAAAACCGGTGAATAAATTGACAATCAAATCTCTCCGAATATTTATTCCATTAAATCTAAACATTCCGATAATTGGCTCAGCTGAAAATACCCTTCCTTACTTCTTCTCTAGTAATCTTGCAAAACCGCATAAGTTCGAAACTGGTTTTCACTGCGAACCGGGTTCGGAATGCAATGCAGTTTAATGCTGAGCAGAGATCCAGGCCTGTCGTGTATGACGTCCGGTGTTTATTTTTTAATTTATTTTTATAAGGTGATTCGAGAATGGCAACACGCATATGTCACGCTGTTTCATTATGTAGAAGGTGAACTTAAGTTTATATGACATGACGTAGACCTAGAATAATGCTCATTAATTGCACTTATATTATGGGAGGCATTTGTGTTTAAGTTTCATTGAAATTGAATTATTATTATTTTCTTTTTTTTTGTTCGAACTTCCGGGACATCACATGGTAGTTCTTTATTATTTTCATTCCTTCATGAGGCTGCCAAAGATCGCGAGAAAGAGTCTGAAGATTATCGGCAATCCCATACATAATATCATAGCCGAAAATAAAAATCGCAACGTTGAAGAAAATCGAAAATATTTCAATCATTTCTGTGCATGCGATGTACATGTAGTACGTGCATGCATACATGTAGTAGGTATAACTTCAGGCGTTTCCTAAATGAAACCGAAGAATTCCGTTTAACACAATTTATTTCTACCTCGCAGTTCAGTTATTGTATACATGCGTATACCGTGCTACCCGATTTCTATTCTAATCGGCAAAAACGATTAACACAAACAAACACAAGCACGCAGGCATACACACACACTTTAACATATTAACCGTTCACACCTTATGTATTTATACATTTGTAAGTATATTATTCGAAAATGTATTCGGATATACGATGCATTCACTGACTAAGAGTATCCCGCACAGCACAAGATTCAATTGCCTATCAGACGTCTCGCATATCTGGCATGAGCCAGTTTTTATTATATTCGAGTAGAATTTCGCAAAAAAGTTGTCTTTCTGAAGATATTATCTGAAAGACAGATTTTTATTTCGTCCCCTCCGTCCGATGAACCAAAATCGATATGTAAATCCGATTTCTTGAAATTCCGTACCGAAATGAATGAAAAATAATTCAAATTCACGTGAATTTCAAATTTTTTTCTTCATTCGTGTCACGGTCCGGAGCCTTAAAAAACCGGAATTGTATTTCTCAACATTCTGAACTGACAATTAAAAGCCATTTAGCGATTTCCTGTATAACTGCACGTATAATTGATTTGAATTTAATTATTCAGACGAAAAAAGTGCGATGTGTAAATTCTCACCAGAAAACACGTAGCCATAAAAAAAAAAAAAAAAATGATGATGATGATCTTCAAACTGCGCCGTACCAGACGTCATGGAAATATAGTTTCTTACTTAATTATTGAATAGATATTATATCACCAATCTAATGATCATACGATGCAGTCTACAAGTTTTTGCAATTAAGTATACGTGTGAAAACTACCACATTAACTGAGATTACCAAAAATTCCGACAGCATGGCAACAGTTACTGTCTACTGATGCTAAAACTAGCCGATAGAGATTCTGCAGGAGCAAGGAGTATAGAATTTGCGTCTGTGAATAACTGGTATATATTTATGGTGCATGTTTGACTTTTTCCAATAGAATATTTCAAGTCAGGTCGGATTTTTCATTTCAAAAAACGGGTTTTTCATAGTGACAGCCTCCTGTACGACCGGACTTTTCCTTTCGAAGATCTTGTGCAATAGATTCAATCGAAATATGTTGCCAAAGCAGTAGATACAGCGTCGGAGAAAAGCCTCAGTCTGAGAACCGTCGCGAATTGAATATACCGCTGTATATAAAATTTCTCAATATTAAAGACTAAAAAAACATCTCAATTAAATATAGCCTTGATGATTATCATTTATTTTCTCACGATCAACGCAAGCCGACTATCACATTATCACTCATACTTGAAGCGCTCTCTACTGCAGTGAGGCCTGATTCCGCAACGTAAAATTTATTGCACAACCCCCCATCACCTGTTCAAGGATCTCATAATCATTTAATTAATCGACGCCAGGGGGAGATCGGCCTCTAAATCATTATGACCATGATTAAAGATCGAAGTATATAATTTCGCTCAATTATTAGACTAATGAAAAAAAATGATCATTGTCTTTGGGTGACCCACGAGTCATAATATCCGAATAAAATGTAGGCGGGCGAGTATATGAGTGAGAAGATTTGTCCTTCGGCCGGTTTTCGGATCGATCGGTTTTTCGACTCTATTTTAAAGTTGAATCGCATCGGCTTATGCAGTTTTTAAAACCATTATGTTATTTCCAGATGGACATCGCAGTGCGGACGGTTATCGATGCCTATCGAGACCTAATGGACAACAAAAGTGACCCTAGGGTAAACGGATGGTTCATGATGAGCAGTCCATTGCCAACGGCCATAACCTGCCTCGCATATGCCTATTGCGTCAAAGTTATCGGGCCAAAATTGATGGAGAATAGAAAACCCATGGATTTGAGGCGGGTTTTGATATTTTACAACCTCTTCCAAGTCATATTCTCCTACTGGCTATTCAGAGAGGTACGTCTACCTAACTGAAGAGAAGTTGAAAAGACGTGGAGGGTTTTTACAGATTTGAACAGACTTTAGAAAATTGCAACGAAATTAGCTAGCAATTTTTTGGCAAAATTTCAAAGAATTAACAAAGAGGTGATTCACATACATTGAGGAGACATTCAGCCGTCTGAAATACAGAGAATAATGGTATATTGTGATACAAGTGCCGAAGGTGGGCAATATCCGACGAGCGCCGTAATGACACGAGAGAGCCATTGCCTATCCGCACTTGTATCACACGATATTTCCCGCAACTTCCTGCGAAGAAAGTTTGATTCTAGAGTCAGATTAATTAATAACATAATATCGCATCGCTACTGCCCCCCGCCATGACACAATCCGGGAAAAAAGCACTAGTGCGTAAAGCAGAGCATTTGCGATGTGCGCATGCGCCAACTCTTCTTTTTTCCACTCTTCGGAAACAGGGTATTTTACGCACGCCACACAGGCCGCAGAAATCAAACTTCCGAAACGGGTGTTGCAAAAAGCATTTTTCTCTGGTTAACGAACAAATTATTAAACTTCCGACCAGCGCATTACATTTATCGATTTTTTGAGCACATGTTGTGATTTTCGAAAAAAAAAAGAAAACATTCCAACCCGAATACAGGGACAAAAGTGGCATGAATAAATATCGACTAAATCAACAACCATATTTTGAGTATGTTTTATCCATCTGGTCTCGAAATTTACACAAGTTCTTCATGCTAAGTAGCTATCATTTTGGAAGTGAATTTTTTGACGTTTTAATTTTCATTCACTAAATAGCTGCTAGCATTGTGAACCACACCTGTAAATTTTAGACCAATAAGACCAACCATTTCAGAGATATTATTCGGACGAGATTCCCTAGTCAGTTTTCTCGGTTCACTTTTGCCTACAGCCCTCCCGAAAATTTGCAAAACGGAATGACAAACGAGACATATCGTGTTTGCATAAGTAATTGTTAATTTTAGTTTATTTGTAATTGATAATAATCGCCTGGATTTCAGTCCCTGATAGCAGGATGGGGTGGACATTACTCCTTCAGATGTCAACCTGTGGATTATTCAAACGATCCTTTGGCCGTCAGAATGACACATGCTTGCTGGTGGTATTACATCTCAAAGTTTACAGAGTTCTTTGACACTATATTCTTTGTCTTAAGAAAAAAGAACGCCCAGGTTTCAACCCTTCACGTTATCCATCACGGTCTAATGCCAATGTCCGTATGGTTTGGACTCAAATTCACACCTGGTGAGTAGAAATTTGTTAAAAAAAAAAAAAAATAAACAAAAATTTGCCGTATTTTTATTTCGAAATTTATACGCTGATGTGAATGTAATTTCGCTCGTAAAACGGTACAAGGTCGTAGGTAGGTTCTTTCTCTCATAAAAATAATCGGAACGAAAAGATATATCGAAATTACCCAGAAACAAAAATAAATTCTGAAGTTGAAATGTCGTATGTTAAGTGGATACGACCTTTTACCTTTCAGTTTTTATCATTTTTTAATCTAAATTCAACAGCTTGACGATCGCAAATGTTGTTTTTTTTTTTTTTCTGCAGACACTCAAAACGCGATTGACATTGGAAAAAAAGCTAATGTTGAAGAGCGTATCCGCCATTACTTGGGACCTTTTACCGTTAATCGATACATTTGTCGGTTTCAACTTTCTCAAAGATGTCTTCGTGTCCTTCGCGTGAATCACAGAATAAAGATAGAAAAAATTAATACACTCTTCTAAATTGACGCGTATATTCGCGCATGAGACCGTATGCTATTTGACACGCGATATTCAACGGAGAATAAATGTCTAGGTCGTATATCTGATAATTTTGATAGTTTATCTGTCCTAAAACCCAGATCTAAAATAGGATGTACGCTTTTTATAGATAGCTGACAGCTACCACTTGCGAAAAATGTTATTTTCGAAAGGATGTAGGAAGTGGGTCAATCTGGTCCACGCGAACAGAAGTTTTGCGTCATTTTGTAGCTCGTAGTATATTTCTCACACCGAATTCGTGAGATTCGAACTGGCCAATATTTGGGACTTGGCAAAATCCGATAAGACTCTTTTAAAAATTCTCTATATCAATGAGTTTGGACTCGATTAAAATTCGTCGCGGCTCTGCGTGGCAAAGTAAAAACAAGAAATAATTTAAACAAATAAATATTCGTTTGGCAATAATCTGAATGAATATGTAATACTGGTAGAAAGGCGTAGTGCCCTCCGCGTCTAGACATAAAGAAAAAACTGAATTAATTAACATTTACAACCAACTTGATTCACGACACAAAATTTAGCCAGTGGTGTTTTACCATTTTCTCGCGTATTTGCCCGGAATACGAAATCGATTGTATGATAATTCATTAAATTACTGAGCCTACTTGAACTGGCGATCCCCAGGAGGTAATCGAGTAGCTTTATAGGTACTCATTATGCTTTGTAAATTCGCGGACCTGTATACATGCATTATGTAAGGGTGGAAGTTTTTATCACGGTACGTTTTGAAATCGGATATTTGACTCAATTGCCCTTCTAGAAGAGTTTCTATCATACGTGTGTAGGTAGAGACTCGCTTCTTTCAAACGAAATCCAACGAAATCCCTTCCGTTGTATACCTAATCATGAAATAAGTGAGAGCTGGTTCCTCCTTAATGTAAACCGAGCTACGACAACTCATTTCGCAACTTCTTTCCACTGTATAAGTATAACGAATGAAATTTTCCTACTACACTTAAACCCGGGATTTCAAACCGACCAATTCAGCGTGATATCAAACGTCCTACCTACGACTACAGTTTAATAGAAAAGCGCGTAGAATTCCCCATTACAGCTATATAAATGATATAAATTAAAGAAATCCGTATTACACTGCAGTATTACGTGGAGTGCAAAAATAGGCCCTGCGAGTTGGTTGACGGCGATAAAATTGACCTCCAAAATTAATTTCGCCATTATTTCGTTCATTCTATTTAGCTTTCTGCTGAACAGCGAACTACAAATTTATGCGGAGAAACTACCGAGAATTTTCATTTTATTTCATGTTTGTTTTTTTTTTATTTATTCTCATTTTTTCAAACATTACGATATTTTTTCGAATCGAAATTTACAACGTCTGATATACGTATAGGTCCTTAATTTGATCATTTTTGAATTTCTATTCTCTAATGGACCAGGACGTCTCGAAATATATAAATTAAAAAAAAAAAAAACCTGGGGTTTTGATTAAATTTTTTTTTTTTTTATTTTGCATATATTTGGAGACGTTCTAGCCCATGGGAGAATTGAAATTCTAATACGAATTGAGGACCATTCTAATATATACCATATTTGCACAACGAGAAGGTATGTAGCCTCACAAGGCCCTACAGAGAAAATATTATGTAATGAAAAAAGAATTTCGATGGATAGTTCGAGCAGTTAAATAACCTCAGCCTACAATATCTGTTGGTATTGACCATTAAAAACGTGTCAAATATCGCAATTCGTTTACCAATTAGACAAACCGTATTGACATCAGAGAAGCTGGCGATGTAGAAAAGTGCTAAAAACCTAGAATTTATAGAATAAACGGTAAACCGTTAGGTGCTCTTCGCGTAATGATTGGAGGATGTGAACTTATTGCACTATGGTCATACGAGTATAATTTGGATACGACTGTCCCATAGGCATGATACAATGTATCGATATATATACTACGAGTTCGAGATTGACCCGAAAATGTAATATGACCTCGTATTTTTTTTGCTTATCATTTAGGCGGCCACAGCACCTTCTTCGGACTGTTGAACACCTTTGTCCACATCGTGATGTACTCGTACTACCTTCTGGCTGCCCTAGGTCCAAAGATACAGCCCTACCTCTGGTGGAAAAAGTATTTGACCACTCTTCAGATGGTGCAATTTGTCCTGGTGATGCTTCACGCCTTCCAGCTCCTCTTCGTCGAGTGCAATTACCCGAAGGCCTTCGTATGGTGGATCGGGATGCACGCCATATTGTTCTACTTCTTGTTCCGTGACTTTTACATCCAATCGTACAACAAACAGGCGTCTAAAATATTGAGAGATTGTGAAAAATCTCGGGACAAACAACACAGTGAGAAAAATGGTTTTAACAAATTACAGAGTAATGGTCAGAACGGGGTGCAGCTCAGAGGGGCTGCTGCGGATAATAAAGAAGAGATTTATGCCGGACAGTACAGAATGGCAACGGGTTACATATCCGGTAACGGTTTCAGGAACCGAGTTTTTATCGACAATAGAACTATTAGCGAATAAATATGAAATGGAGTTAGAATTAAACCGTCTCGTTTTTTCCAACCGCGGTTTATGCCTCTACCCTACTTCCTTCATAATAAATTGCAACGAAATTCGCGGAAGATAATGATTCAAGCTGTAATTATCATTCTCAAGAATATCTGTTCGAAAACATATCGCGTTTTATTAACTTTAAGCCCGATTCAAACGTTCACGTAAATATTATGACATCGAATAATATTCGACAAATATATATATGTGTATGTCGATAAATGTACATATAGCGTATTTTATAAATATATATATATAACTACTTTATAGACTTATTGTAATAATCTAGTTGATTGAAAAATAAATATATATATGTATATTTTTTTCAAATAATTAAATTGGCTGACGTATGTATACTACGGGGATGAATGCCAATTTCAGAAGAGAATAGACATGTTGAAGTTGCTTCGGTGATTGTAGTTTTTCTTAATTTCATATTATTTTAATCCAGCTGTGAAATATATAGGAATATATATTCCTCAGTATAGGAACAATGATGGGTAAGTCTTTCGAGGACTTTCGAGGATATTGAGACACGTACCCTCAGAAATCTGGACAAATTCGATAAATACACCGTGACCTGTGGTCAAGCGGGAGTAAACCAATAATTGTTAGAAATTTGAGATAGTGATAGGTATAAGAACTGAACATTCAGAGTTGAAAAAGACAGAAAACGTGTTTCTATCGATTTTATTCTTACCTCTACTGACAGTAATATCTAAGTATCTGCATATATCCTTGCTAGATTTTTTTTATTTCTTCTTTTATATGGATAGTAGAGGTAAATGAATGTCGACGGATCTGAGATCACCGTTAGACATCACACACACACTTGTATGTACCTATAAATATTTATACGGCAATTAGGTTGTATTATTTGTGCTAATTTTAGAAGGAAAAAAAAGGAATCAATTTTTTTTAATTTTTTTTTTTTAAGTAAATAGAAAGCAAACATAAAAATAAGAAAAAATTAAAAAATGAAATAAAAAAAAAAAAAAAACGCCACCTTTCATGACTCTGGAAAAATTCTCTTCGTCCTAATCCTTATTACTATGAGATTTTTGGGTCATTCTTCTGACCGCTTGGGACTCTCATTAACGTTATATATGTACTTTCTATATGTCATAACTTGATACAAGCGCAGGAAGAGGATAAGATCTTTTCGAAATATTTTCAAGTGTAACAGATGAAAAAATCATTATCTTTCGTTTTTTTTTTTCCTTCTTCTGCCATTCTTTCTTTTCTTATTCTATTTCCTTTTAAACAAATAAAAAAACGTATAGGATTTGAAGTTTGTATGTTCGTAAAGTTGTATTTTCGAATTCAGAAAATTGACGAAAATACAATACCTTATACTCTCTAGCGAGACGCTTGCAATAGGATTTATAAACCGTAAGTATTGTAAAAAACTTCTAACAGTTTTTTAACTGCGAGCATCGTAGATACGTCGGAAAATGATGAAACGAGTTTTTCTCAAAACTACGTAACATGTGAAAAATTCTCGTGTAGGATAACTCAAAAAGTAATAAATTTAATGAATTTTTTTAAAAAACATGTTCGAATTCTTGTAGTCTTTTTTCTTTCTTTCTAATAATTATACCTAGCGTTATAATTCAATTTTTTATTCGTAACATTTTTATTAAACACTGGAAAAATTGATTTTCTTGATGATTCCTGACGAAAATGAAAAAAATTGAAAAAACTTCCTAAAATTCGCAGAAAATATATCTGTAAGCATAATGTGAAAATGAATCTTCTACATCGTCCGTTATTGAAAAGTTTTATGTCTTTATGAATTCGACATGCATTTGTGCACGTCTTTCCGATCCTAGCTACCGATATGGGTCATTTTTCGTCTTGTTAGTTACCTATAATACCGAAGTCAAGGCCTTACAGAAGGTTGAAATCCAGTCTCAGATTATGTTGCTTCCTTTTTGTCTCTTTCTCTTTTTTTTCTTTCTCTTTTCCTTTTTTCTTTTTTTTACCAACCATTTTTCTTGTTTTGACGTCAAGGATGCGGTGAGAATCTACTCCAGCGACAATGGTTGCGGCAGAAAAGATAATTAGAAATCACGAACCGACGCAAGCGAGGTATTAAGGTCGTTCAGGTAACTACAGCCAAGGTTGAAAATTCCACCTTGCTACACAGCGTGGGTCTATAGTTACATTATGTAAAAAAATGGAAATAAACTGGATAACTATGGAAAGCATAAATGTATAAGACAGAAAGAAAGAAAGAAAGAAAGACAGAAAGAAAAAAAACACAAACAAAAAACCGGATATCTGACTGGACACGATAAACGAAGGATGAATACACCCGTATACATGCGTGTGCGAAAGAATTTCCGCGTTTCATCGACGTACTTAATTAAATATATCAGGGTGCTAACATTCGCTAACCTTCGCGTTGTGCATCACTGCAAAAATAACTACAGTCCAATCGGAAACAGCTTATAGGCTGACTATTTCTCATATCGAGTTAATTAGCTGCAAAATAACTCTGATTATATTTTTATCGTATTCCCTAACGTTTTCTACAACGCTGTTGTTATATAAGCAACGAATAATAATACAAATTAGATGGTCGCGCATCACCGAAGAACGAATTATATTATACTATACATGGACAATTTTTTTTATTTAATTTTTCTTATTCATCATACGTCCCGAAAAAATTCATGTTAAGGTATCGCGACACAGTTGTATAATGATAAGATAAGTAAAAATATCAATCGTAGGAAAAAAAAAAGAGAGGAAAAAAATGTTGCCAACGTTCTAATACATCCGAATTTCGATTGTCCTCGCTGTTATTTTATCAGGCGATATTTTCACGTTATCACATTGTAGTTGTAAATGCAATTATATAACGCAAAAGTTAGTGAATATAAGACGCCAGGCATACACACTGGACAATCAAATGAATCGAATTCGATCACTGGAACTTTTTTAATTTTTCAAGAATTTCTATACTTGTGATAAATTTTAGAGAAAAGCGATAAACAAATATATCTTCGGTCATATTTGGTGAAAAGTGTCTCCTACGGGGTTGAAATCCTGTTCAATTGACTTTTTTTTCTTTCTATATAATGTAACAAAAAAGGTAAGTTTTACTTTATTAAAATTCAAAATTTTTTGGAATATTGTTGCAAAAAATCGCCTACAGTATAAAGAAAGTCGATTCTTGAATATGGTTATCGCGGAAATCATTGAAATTTTGCAAAAAAAGTATCACACTCGTGTAACTATCGATCTTTCTTATTTTCTTCTCTTTATGGCTCTTAGAAAACCGATAAATTTTTAGTGGCTGAATTAGCAAAGATCGTACCGTATAGATAATTCGCGAATTTAAATATCGAACATAACTTATCGTTTAGAGATTTTTGCTAGCGTGTCATTTGTATATATTATGGGGTGCTTCGTTATGGACGAACATTTTTTTTTCGCTCCATTGGCGAAATATTATAGTATTTACTTGAAAAGGAATTCCCTCAAAGTTTGAGCCCTTAATTTTAATTCTAACACCAATCTAAACAGTTTTTAAATTTTCGTACTCGAAAGCATATATATTAAATCTGACGATTTTTTTTTCAATTATCTAATGCTCAGGTGAATTTTATGATATCGTCTTATAGTAAAGATTAACATGTAGGGAATCGATTATTCTTCAAAAGTGTCCATCGTGGCCTCAGTGTAACTCGAGTTGTTTCACCTGTATCAACCTGAAAAGTTATTTTTTTAGCATAACTCACATATTTTCATTGATATCTGGAAAACGGCTGAAACCAGAAGAAATATTCAAAGGACAAATTTACAGGAAATTTAATTCTCTACAAAAAAGTCTTTGTTATTTTATCGCCTAGAACTCATAGTTCAGAAGATAGTGGGACTTAAATATTTATAAATATTATAAATATTTAAAAATATTATAAATATTTATAAATACAGGTTAAATATTTATAAATACAGGTCAAATAACTCGAGTTGAAAATTTGAATCCTCAGATTTGAAACTGGTTATTTTTTATAAAACTATTCATTGATTTTCTAATTTTGTTTTTTATTACCTCCATAATGTGCCTGAATAAATTTCGACTCTACATGGTTGTGAATATTTATATCGTTCCAAATAATCGACTATACCGACGAAAAAAATCATCGATAATGGTAAATATATGGCACGCCCACTTTTCGATAAAAAAAAAAAAAATCCTGATTTCACCCGATCAAAGGTACCAGTTCGAACTCATTACTCGTCTAACATCAGCTGCCAAAAAGACAAGTCGATCGATACCCCCGTTTCGGAGAAATTCGAGAGTTAGACGGGTCGGTAAAAATCGAATAGACCATCCCCTTAATCCTTGACCCATTTATTCATTGATGAATACTATAATCTACACTGATGCACAAAGTGTAATACAATATGTAAGCTGTAGTCTCGAGAATGCTATAATTGTTACATTATAGTTGGATATTGATTGGGAAGCTTTGAACTTCTACTTGAAGCGACGGTTGGCGAAGAGCCTAATGACATGAAGATCCTGAGTTACCGACCATATTATTACCGATTCGAAAATCGGTAATCGCAAAACAAATTGCCGATTCTCCGATGCTATTTTTGTCTCAAATAGATGAAAGTATTTTGAATAATTTTATATCGCAGATACGTGAAACAGGATTTGACGAAACGTCCCACTAAAAATTAGTAGAATCTTATCAAAACCTGATGCGTAAATTGATATCAATTTCTCGAACGATCTCTTGCGATCGACCGATGCGATATTTCGGGGGAAACCCCGAAATGCTTATCGACGAATGCTACAGCATGCTCGAAGGTAGACTCCGTCCGCTAGCTCGCAGATTTTAGCAGTTTTCTTCTTTTCCTTTCCTTGATCGCTATAAGCCTGTATTTTCGGTCCAAGGTAAGTGCGAATTTTATTCCCAACGATCATTCATGGATACATGGATTTTTTGATAAAGGTTTGCACGTAGAACGGCGTAGTGACTGTGCGTCGATGAAGTTATCCGATTATGCTATTAGCTACCAACGATAATCGCGATGATATTCATCAATCGGTAAAATCCAAGCCGATCATCTCGTCGAATAGGCATCGTATAATTATCTCCGTGTTTTCTTATTACGTAGGTATGGCACCTTTACCTTAAATTTATTCAAAGCTATGATAATGTACAAATCTCGAATCGCCATAGCATAACATGAGGCGATGATGATAACAGTCGCTGTATTACGTCGTACACTTGAGCGTGGCCTCCGCAATAATCAAATATTGACGTTTTGCGATATATTAAATATCGCTGGAGACCATGGGGCACATCGCGAGGATACCTACTACGTAGGCTATATCACTGCAGAGGTGATTTTCAATAGGTGAAAGTAGCTTAATGCGACAGTGAAAGCGTTCTCTTAACGCAAACCCGCAAAGTTAAGCATAACGAAAATGCCACAGGGTTAGAGCCTTCGAGATACCAACGGGGGCCGGAGGGAAATAAGGAAAAGAAGAAGACAAGGTAGCAAGCTCGTTCGGTTTAGCCGCCAATTTTAGTAACCATTTTACCTTTCGGACATTGGGTAAGCGTAAAGCGGCTAATCGCCTATGTTTTCAATGGACATTAATATTTACGAAGCAAATACCGTCTGAAGATTTCGCCGAGCACCTAGGTACCTCAGTAAACACAGACGAATCTCCCGTTCTCATTTACATGGTAAAATAAAAAAAAATCGCAGAAATTATACGCGAATTAATTAACATGTAGGTACTTATAATCGCGTGTGCAAGGAGATCGGCAAGCTTCGCTAGTACCGCACGCAACAATTTTTGTTCCTTTATGCCCAGAGATTTTTTTGGCCAATTTTAAAATACCGGGAGTCCGATTTTCCTGGAAGCATCAATTCGCGACGGTCTCATCTCACTCGGAGTAATTTGAAACGATTTCAGAATCGAAATCGAGTTCTATCCGAATTCAAAATTCGCAATGGAAAGAGAGGAGTGCAATTTTCGTGACTCACAATGACGCATATTGAAAGTAACATTGTTTACCATATAAACCATCGAATTCCAAAATCTACTTTATCCGAAATTGTTGTTGTCTTCTCGGTAATAAAACCGGTCATCTTACTCTCCGAGCTAAGGTCATCATGGTCTTCGACTTTTTTAAATTTCGCCTTGAAGATCATGCGAATCAAAAAATCGTCGACGTTTTTTCAACCGGTCGACCGCGATATTGTGGGTCGAATGACCGGCGACGACCCGTTATGCCCATTATTCTGAAGGATATAATCTAACACTTCGGTTAATCATCTGTCAATCAACTTTTAATGCTACTGTCATGGAAATTTATGGTCATGAGATCTGCGCCGTTAAAAAAATTTCGATTATTACCGCATAATTACGCGTTAAGTATAATATACCTATATGTACATGTAGCACACGACATAAAATGACACTGAAAGTTGCCGCTAATAACCAAGAGAACAAAAACCACCGGGGGCGGTTAGTTTTAGAATTAATTAGCGATACAATACCAATATACCAAAATGACCGGTATACTCTTCGCAAGCTAATCAAAACCTGTTTCTAGGTCACAGCCAAATATCTATAGCATAACTATCCGTTATGTCTGTTGAAAAGTATCCTTTAGGCAAAGGTAAACGGTTTAATACCCGGAAATTATTAACACATTTTCATTTGTTCGCCTTTTTGACCAGTTTAAAAATTTTTTACGATGGTCAGATCTGCTTGAGGTTGATATAATACGAATACCCATATAATGGTTGTCGAAAATATTCCGTGATCATTATAGCTACATTTCTGTTAATTTACGGTATAATTATTTTCGGACTTTCCTCGTCGGCCCGGGGGAATTTGCGGGTGCGTAGAGGGAAGCGGGAAAATTTTTCGATCACACTTTTTCTTTTTCGGTTAAAACCTGCCCTGGTCATGATGGTCAAGTCAGTCGCGATGTTGTTTGGTGGAAATTCCTGCGGCTTGTATGTACGTCAGCGATGAATTGCAGCCGATTTATAACACCGCGAATCGGAAGCGTCATTCGGGATTTGGTAATTTATCAGATGAAACAACGATGCTCCCAATACGGAAAACAATGAGCCATGCATCATCAACGATCTCGAGGAAAAGGAACAAAAAAGATGAAATTAACAGCTGGTCAGAACCGACGCGCATATTGTAGCCTCGTCCCCCAAAATTTAGAGACCTTGACTCGCCTTGGAACGAGTCGACTCTCTTGACCTGGTCAAACGGCGAGGCTAATCGAAAGGCGCTCAAACGAGGGTCAAATTCCTATATTATTCAGGGTGAAGTTGGATTCAAGGGAGTTCAATCTATGGGTCGAAGACATTTCCAAAATCCCATAAAATTTACCAGAAATCATAGTTTGAACATGTGGAAGAAGAAGGTCCTCTTCCTCCACATCTCAAAAGTTCCTGCGATGCATATTTTTTTTTTTTTTATTCATTTATTTATTTTTTTTTCTAAATCTTTTAACTTTTTCACGAGATTACTAATAAGCTTCTTGACATTTTTACAGTGGCCTTTACAATACGGCTGTTATGATTTTAGATGTAAATTTTCTCAGGAATCTTGTTTCACTAATCGTGAATAATTTATCGGCGAATTGATCAGCCCGATTTGATTTTTTATTCTCACTACTAGATGTTAAAACATTTCTTTCAGAATACATCCGGCTTTTGTGTCCTTTGATGTATATCTACGTGTGAATATACCTGATATTTTATAACGATCACGACTAAGTTAAGAATATTTGTCATCGGAATAGCGAGATTCCATAACTCCCAGAATCTTTGACCGTGAAGAATTTCCGAATTCATTGGGTTAATAACCAGAAATATTCTTCCGGGACCTTGGAGGAGTTCCAAAAGTGGATCCAGACGTTGGCCAACAGGTAGCGAAAAAATACTCCGTCCAGTCCTCGTTCAGAAACTGCAGATAATTAGTTGAATTATAACTAAACGATGGACGGAAGCCACGACCACAACGTGAATTTCCAAAATTCCAACGACCCCTTCCGCAAGATTATAGGATTATTGGCCGGCATGTTTCGTGGCGTTTCGGGAATAGTCTTTTCATTTTTTTTTTTTTGTAATAAAATCAATGAAATAACTAACGATGGAAAATTTTCGTATAAATTAGTTGGATCAGAAGCTACCCTTGCGATCATAAAAAGTTTCATATTTCATTGAATCTTGTGACTAAAAGAAGCTCCGATTGTCATTCGGTTAAAATATTGAACCAGCCTTTAAGAATTTCAATTCAATTGGATGAATAGAAATTTTCAGATCTGCTTCGCGCAAAGTGATCAAAAAAAAAGAAAAAAAAATTGCATCCCTTGTTTTATCGATTCGACGAAAGTCCATACCGACTTCTGAGGGGTGTAAAATTTATGTAAATTCATAGACGATATTTTTTACTTCCAATGGCCAATTCCACGGCTTTTTTCTTATGTAGGAATGATCAGCAACCGGAATTGCAAAAAAAAAACAGGAAGAGTACGTTCGTCAAAGTCTGAAGGGTGGAAACGATTGTTCAAAACTTGGTGGGGGATAAAAACACGTTCTACTTATACGACTAGATATGTATATGCATTCTGTTTATCGCACAGTTAAAAATTAACAATTTCGCTACATAACTAAATCCGCGAGTGGGCAACGGTCACTTCGCACGTCACTAATTTAAATCGCAAATCGGAACAAAGTTGATTACGAAATGCTGGGAATAATTCAATGAGTTTCTTGAAGGTTGCGGAACCATGATTCTCTCATATAAATATATATTAAATATTATATATTTATATTACACACATATATATATATATATATATGATAATAATAAACATATGCGTATACACGGATCGACACTAGCCGTTAAACAGCCTTTCAAACAAATGGTAGAATCCTCGCGAGTTGTTAACAAGTTCGACATCGAATATCGCGCGTCATAGTGGGATTTTTTTCTCTCTTTTAATTCCGTCTACAAATTTGTGATCGATTGATTATATCACAAGAAAAAATAAGATTAGTGAGACATTTGATGGGGTACGACTAATCAAAATTCGTGTTCGAATCGGTTTATCATTTTTAGTATAAACCAACTGCGCAATGCCATAAAGTAGACATATATACGATTAGAGTTTACTTTATTCATGATATTCGATAGAGAGTAACTCGTAGGATGATTAAATCGGTTATAAAAATTTGTATAACTGTAAAAAGTATATTTGTATACTTATTGATGATCGTCTATTTTTTTTCTTAATTTTAATTTTTTTTTTCCATTTTATTTTATTTTCTCCGCCTCTTATTCCGTTCATAATTTTCAAAATACTTAACAAGGCGAATTGATTACGGCCAGGAAATTGAAACAGCGATATAACTCATTTAATGATCTGCAAGGTTAACAGCAATGATAAAAATCGATAATCATTTCATTTTTAGGAATAGGAAATAGCCAAATCTGTATACACATAATTATGGCTTCCTAAGAAGACCCCTGCCGATCGGGATGACGTAATTTTCTTCAATCTCACGAGTGAGTATGAGATACGAAATGAAGATGTATAATTAGCAGGATGCTGGAAGTGCGTGGATAGGAACAAAAAATTCGAATGGATTCATCGAATCGCATGAGAGTAGATTTTTTTTTTTTTTTGTATTTCTTTTATTCAACTTTTTGCTTTTTTTAATTACATCGTCTAGTTTACTGCTGTATAGAAATGGTAGTACCTATTTGTTAAAAATCATAGTTTTTTCAGAGTGTAGAAATAAGACGAAATAACGATCACCGGATTTATGCTAATCGGTTTGCACTTCGCTCGGTATTTGACTTTAAGAATATTTCCATAATAGGTATCAGCACTCTGTAAGTCTAGGAAAAGTTGCGCGAGTTGTTAATTACTATTACTTCCTCCCATTGCAAGGTTTAACCTGACCCCTATGAGCTATATTTGCTGATCCCAACATATCTACGTGCGGTGCGTTGCGTTGCGTTAGTTCACGCAGCAAGTGTTTACTTTTTAGGCATTGAAGTATAAGACTTCTTGCGAAAGGCGAAATACGTCTCATAATATATTAATATACCCAAAATTCCACTTTGCAAATGCCCGAGTGAATAATTTATTTATTTATTTATTTTCTATTTTTTTTTAAATAGTTCGTTCATGTAGCAAAAAGGCAGACAATTTTATGAAAATAGTTATAACTCTGTTAAAAATTATGATATCTATTTTATTTTCTGTTCATTTTGAGCAGGTAAAGGATTGAAGTACCTATAACTATAAGAAAAAATGAAAAATGAAATTTTTTTTTGTTTCTGTTTGTAGTAGTCAGCTTTGAGCGAGTGCTTGAAATTAAACCTCGAACCTCTGCTTCTAGGAGAAGCTACTCTACAGCGAAATCTATCATTCAGAATGTCAGTAGCAAAACAAATTAACAAGAAATTTATTTTCGACTTTGGTATGATCGAAACTGATCTCATACATGGTGCGATGAACAATATTTTCTCACGAATAAATGATCTATCGGTATTATTTTTAATGCAATATTTCGTATAAGAAAAGATACAGTCTAAATACAATAATAAATGAAAAAAAGAAAAAAAAATTTATATAAATCGACGCAATATTTTGAAAATAGTATTAAAATTTTTACAGAAAACGATACAACTGCAAATATTCACGGCCGCGGTTAAGTACGATATTCATGTATAAAATTTTGCAATAATTCAAATAGAGTCACAGTTTTATTGTTTTCATTTTTTTTTTTTTCTCAATGATTAAATAATTGATTTATTCAACTGCGCACTTTCGAAAAAAAAAAAAAATAAAACTATTTTTGTAACCCAGATTTTGGATCCCATAATCGAGAAAGAAGATAGAAAAAAGAAGAACGTTCTTCTTGGAAATACCCTAACGTACGTGCACCATGACGTATCTCGCCTTTCTGCATCTCGTTACTGATCTCTGAACGCGAGAATAAAAAAAAAAAAAAATTAAGATCACTTTCCCTGACCGCCGTAGTCTCGAAGGTCTGTATATAACGGTCACATCAGATCAGACAACGATTACCGGTTTACCACTACGTTGTCTTTCAATATACAAACATCCGACAGCTTGGAGATGATCGGGGTGTTTATCGTTTTTCGTAAAATTTCAATTTTTATTGAAAAATTTCTTATTATTATTGTTATTATTATTATTTATTTATTTTTTTTTTTTACTCTTTGTTCCGAAATTCGAAAATCACGTATCAAAGTACAAAAGACAGTTGATAATTAAGTGGGACACAGGCAATGACCCAATAATGAATTAATGGAATAAAAATGTTCCGTCATTCATCTAATTGACAAAAAGACGACGGAGTGTAATAAAAAATAAAAAATAAAAAAAAATTAAATATACGAGGTCATACATACGTATGTATATATATGTCTGAGCTGCTTCCCATTGTGTAACACATATATCTTTAAATTAAGATTTTGATTGTACACAAGTGTCGCAATATTTCGCACGAGTATGTAAAATAATGAATTTGAAAAATGAGAAACAGCAGAAGCCAAGAGTTTTTGAATCGACAAAAAAGGACATTTGAACCGCCTCGCGTCGTCATAAACTATCAGTAAAATGACTTGTGATTATATCTGCATTAGAATTAATTATCTTTTCGTATAAGCATACCTATATGCATACATGTGTGTATATACTGGCTGCACTTAATTAGCTCTCACTGTCGGCATAAATTCACACCGTCAATCACATATAATGATATTAAAACTCAAAATCGTTGCCTTGGTAATTTGATAAGTATATTTTTCCGCGTTAGAAATATATTCGGTTAAATTGATAAAAATGACAAATTTGAAGAGAAAAATTATTGGGCCGGTTAATTAAATGTCGTTGACGATCAAGGTCGCATATCGTACTTATTATCAGCCTTGGACCTACGACTCTTTTATACTTAAATTTTATTTTTTCGGTCCATTGGTCTCGTCGCTAGTGAAAGGACCTTGCGAATCTATCCTCCGGCTATATGTATAACCAAACTAAATACCTTATAGGTATACATACATAATATAACATATATAATATGAGGAATAGATAATATATAATAATATATATATATATATATAGCATATATATACGAGGAAGTCATTTCTTTCAGAATTAGGAATTTCAGCGGATGAATAATACATTTTGTTTTGCTGTTCCGTACGCATTTCTCCAATTTTTATTTCCATTTTTATTTTTCAATTCTGAAGCATTATATATATAATACATATTCTTATTCCTTGAGTTTATACGGTCGTTACCATTTAGCACAAGATAACCAAAATACAGAATTTTAACACGTAGTAAGTAAAAGATAATCTGTTTTACAAATCGCAAAACGAGTAACAACATTTTTGAATAATGAATTTGTCCAATATCCTGGACCTTCGATAATTCGAACGAGATGCCTCCAGCTCTCGTAAAGGTCACAATTATTGTGATTTAGAAAATATACATGCGGATGATTTTGTCAATTATTTACTAGATTTTTAGTTCACAGCATCTCAGACCGAAGATATTTTTTTCATTTTTTATGATCCTTGAAAATTCGTCATATTTATTACTCTTCTGAAAACCTACGCTCCAACGATTTTCACATAGTCTGGAAGCAGGAAGAAAAAACGATGCGAAGATACGTTTACAATAAAAATTTCCTGCTCTTCGGAATAAGAATATTTTCCTTTTATGTAAATACTTGAAAACGTCATTCTACACGTCGAAATGGCATCTTAATGCATTAATGCATTTTTCCATATTTTTGGTACTAAAGGGTAAAGCAATACGCTACAGATTTTTCGAATTGTGTTTGCAGAATAATGAGTACTGACGAAGATATTAGGTGAATAATCAAACAATGACTTTGGAAAATAATTAGACGTGCACATATCTTATAGAAGGGTTAAATAATCGACCTATGAATTTGGGATCTGCATTTGACGTATTTACCCATCCCAAAATACTTTGAATATAATTTGTCGTTACAATTTTATGGGGTAGTATAGTTCATACGATGATCGTACTTTGAACTTTTACTTGAAATGAAAAAAAAAAATATATATTAACGATCATGGTTTCGTATATAAGAATTAAGTCATGCAGTAATAATAAATAAACATTTATCTCTTAATGACAATCGACATAACATGGCGAATGATAATCCGTAATTAGCAATGCGAATATACGATAAATAGGTAATATTGCTGTGTACAATGCAGTAACTGTGAAAAAGAAAACAAGGAAATATTAATAAATGTGGAAGAAAAAAAAAAAAATTCGTTTTGTCATTTTACCGAGAATAACAGGTGAATATAATAGTTAGCAAACCTCTGCGCATTATATTGTAAAATCGTATGTATGCAATTGCGATTAGCATTGTTAGAGATATAAGTGTAATATTTACTATAATCGCTGTACAGATAGGCTTTATATGTGAAAAAGGATTCGAACGTGACAAATCTTGAGATTTTTTGTTCCGTTTTTTTTAACAACTGATACATATCTATTCCTAATACGCTATGTGTATGTATAACGCGGAAACTGGTATTATACAACATAAGCTTTTTTTTTCTTTTTTCTTTTTTTTTTTGGTACCACATAATTATTATTATATGTACAACTCTTGTGAATTCATGCCAATACACGATATTCAAATTCGTACGTGTATATCATCTGTTGATTTTTCGCTGTATAAATATAATTAAAATCACTTGTAAAAATGATAAGAAGAAAAGGAAAGAAAGAAAAAAGAAAGAAAAAAAAAAAAGGCTGCGTCAATCCTTCCGATCCTATCCCCATGATCTGAGCACGTGCATATATCGCCTATATCGCCGTCTGTGTAAGGAAGTAAATAACGGATCAAAAATAAAGAAAAAAAAAACAAAAAGATAGAAGAACAACCGGCAGGAATAATATATGACTAAATATTTAAATATTTCAATCATCATTATAAACAATTCTGTGTTAATTTACGTTTTTTGAAAGTGCGAATTCATTACCGGTGATAACTTTTGGCTAATTCAATGTTATAATGTAAGTACAGGTATGTATATAGTATATATGCATATGTATCTACTTTACAGAATATTAGAAATAAGGCAAATAATATATTGTACATTTATTTTTTTTGAATATTAACATAATCTTTTTTTAAAGCCGGTATAAACGGCTGTAAAAATAACAATTGCATATATGTGAATTAACATTTGGTAGATCTAAGATTTTACTTAGTCAATTAATTTTCATTCAAGTTCATGAGATTACATCAGTATGTAATGATCAATCTGTCAAATCTTACAAACGTCATTAGTCAACCAGGATATAAATTAAAAGGTCCATCTCGTGCGTCACAATGTATGATACGAATAAAGGAAACAAAAAAATAAATAATCATCGCATCTTCTTCTAGTTGCTATTCAATATCATCGTGTATAAATAGATAATGAGAGAATATTCTACGCCGCTGATTTCCCGACTATTCAAACTCATTTGTCGCGCCACTTGTTCCCTCTTTTTTCTTACAATGGATAGAATAAAGCAGAAAAGTCCCTGATTCGTATAAAATTAAACAACTTTGGCCAACCTCAATGCCGTATTTTGATTCGTTGATAAATTTGGACAAATATCGTTGGCCAATCAGAGCTCGGTAATATAAATCATTGAAATGAGAACCGCTGCTAGATAGTTTCCCGTTAAAAGATAGATGGCGGGTTGTTAGTCGACGAAAGGCGTTCTCTAACACAGAACCGTTTCTCCAAAGAAAAGTCAGCGCACAAACGATACCCACACATGTTTATAAGTCGGAGGTAAGAGTAGGGCAAGTTGTGGAGGGGTAGGGCAGTCGCTTATCAAAATCGCGTCCCCATCGGCGGGACTCGATAGTTTGTGCTAAAAGTTAGCGGCGTGAGTTGTCGAGAGGTTGTTTCGCGTACCTCATATCGTGTGAGTAAACGCGTGATACCTTTAACGACAGTGGAGGTTAAACATACAAGAAAATACGAAGCAAAGAACAGAAAAGCAAAAGCAAAAGCAAAAGAAAACTAACAGAGAACAAAAGTATAAATTAAACTCCTTATTAAATAATAATTGCTTAATTAAGTTACGATAAGATTTAACGAGGGAAATAACCAACCGCAATACCTCGTTCATTAGTTAGTTAGTTAGTTAGTTAGTTCGTTTGTCCGTTCGTTCGTTCGTTCGTTCGTTCTCGACCACTCTACGCTTAACCGCGATTGTAACCTAACTAAGCGAGGAGATATCATCGTTTATTAATATACGGGTTCTGACGGTCACCGACGATATTAAGTTTAGTTATACTGTATGTGCGGCAGGTGACAAGAGGACGTTGTTTTTTCACAAAAGGTGTTCCTGCGGTCTAACGGCCAACCTAAAACCAGGTGGGTGTCGGCCGTGTACGCGCTTTGTGTGCAAAATGGAGTTCCTGACCTACTAGTTCAGGTTGAGGTTAGGGCGCCCAAACGCCAATCGATTATACTGCTTTTAAACGTTTTTTATTTCACTTCAAAATTACACGTAGAATGAATAAAACAGTCTGACAATGACCTGCGCCAATGAAACCCCAATAATACGATTTTAAATTATGAAAAAACAATCTACAACCGCGGTCTGAGTTCGTAAAATCGTTTGTAACCTTAAACGACAGAGGGACCGGGCGGAGTTATGTTTCACGCTTATTTCCGTCTGCTTCTAGGTTGATTTTCAATTTTTTCTTTTACTCAATTTTTGTCAATCGCAAAGAGCTACTCGCTTCGTTCTAACTGCTGAGTTACGCAATTTTATCACGGTTACCTTGGTAATTGCCATTATTAAACGGAACTAGTCTTTCACCCGACATTCGCGTCATTTTACAAGAGTTATTCACACCCGATTTGTGACAACATTAATGACTGAAAATTTTAATAAAATAAGAAACTGTGAATAGATCATCTAGGCTACAAGTATTACCGGCTATGCCAACGCTGATAAACCTCCAATCGTCGGTTTTTATTGCTGTAATTACCTACTCGAAAACAATCGCTCGAGTTTTTCTATTCTACGAATTCGGACGGCCTTTATGAACATGTTTATGAAATATATACACATGTATAATTAGTTCGCTATCGCTTTTTCAACTACAATATTACCTTGGGCATTAATTTATACTTATAACTGGTTAGGCGGTTTTTTACTACTAACTGACTAACGTATTGCTATAAATTCTGGACGATATAATTATAAACTTTTTTACTACGATACTGACGATACGATTTTAAAATAATATTTTTCAACCAACGACGTTTCATTCTGATTCTGATTCTGATTCCGATTCCGATTCCGATTCTCCTTCTTGTTTCCGGTACTAACGACATTGCTAGCGGCAACTTCCGGCCAAGGTTTTAAAACGACCGTTCGTTCGTCCTGACTACGCTTTCTCCGTATTCGACATTCGTGTGCTGGCTTTCTTTTTGTATTATCGTTAGGCATTGTTATATAGTTTACAAATAAATAAATAAATAAATAAATAAATAGATTAATAGACGAATATTCAAAATCTAATATATAGATCTTATGATTTTTATTTACATTGTTAATAATTTATATATACGCGCCTATACATACACATATTTTTTTTTTTTTTTGTTTCCTCTTCGTCAATCTCTCAGTTTTTTTTTTTTTTTTTTCTTTTTATTTTCAAACTATTGTAAAAACTTGACGAATTGACAAAAAAAAAAAAAAAAAAAAAAAACATTCATTTTAATATTATCGCCTATTTAATCGAGAACTTAAACCAAACACTTCACCATGTAATACATCAAAATTAATTATCCTTACTTATTTACTATTCTACATTGATGGATCTTACTTCGCTATTCTTGTTTTTGTTGTATTTTGTTTTTCATTTTCCTCTCTTCTTAGTTACTATACTATACTATACGGTCATTATACTCGCGTTATCTGATCACATATATCTCTAGTAATTACTCGTATAATTTAATTCTCGTAATACAATTACGTTGAGATTTAGATAATTCATTGGTTTTTTTTCTTTTTTTTTTTAAATTTTTTTTTTTTTTCTTTTTTTTTTTTTCTTCTAACCTCTTGAGACATAGAGAGAGCGAGAGAGAGAGAGAAAGAGAATTATGACAGCAACTCTATATGACAACTGTTAGGGAAAGTCTTGTTTAAAAGGCGTAGTTTCTATTATACACATACTCGAAAATATTGTGATTTTAATTTTTTTTTTTTTTTCTTATTTTTTATTTCATTTGTCTTTACTTGTATATATTTGACTCCTTTTCAATTTCTAATCAATCTATACGATACATAAGTTTCACGTGCGATACGATAGTTTTTTTTTTCTTTTTTTTTTTTCTTTTTTTTTTTTCTTTTTTTTATCGAACTTTCGAGTTGGTAGGAAAAAAAAAATAACGAAATAACGAAATAATAATAAAATTGATTGTTAGATTTTCTATTCTCTTAACGTACATATGCAATGTATACGTATACATATACTATATGAGGCATTCCACGTCAAGTCAGCCACCTTCAGACCTCAATAGCTTCGATTTCATTTTTCTTCTAGGATTTTGTTATGCTATGTGAGAGTAGTGCCCCTGATTTATTTCAGAATTTTTGAACAAATTTTTTTTTGAATCACTAATTAAAATATTTTTCAACAAAACGTTCAACATTTGTACTTTGATTTAATAAAATGTATGTTTCTTACTTTGACTATTAATTTTGTTACAAGAAACAATTGAAAAATTTCAAATCGCAAGAGAAAATCTTCTAATTAGGAGAAATTGGTTTCTTATTTATTGCATAGCAACTGAGAATCGAATTTCTCCATTTCGGGAGGAACGTTATTATATGTAACAAAAGATACGTAAAATTTGAAAAACAATGTTTCAAAATTTTCAAAAATGACATAATTGATGAAATTTTGATTCTTTTCTTTGAACTTCAGGTACGACAGCCTAAACGTTGCGGAAAATTTCTGAAACATTTTTTCTCAAAAAGTTGGATTCAAGACGAATCCAAACACCTCCTTGTTTTTGTTTATACGACTTTTTCAATTTGGAGATATCATCGATCAAAAATTCTTGAATTCCGAATATCCTAAAATTCAGGTTTGCCAGAACTCCAGAACGGTGGCTCGAAAAATTTGGAAATAAATCAGGGACACTACTCTCACATAGTATAATAGAATCCTAGAAGAAGAATAAAATCGAAGGTATTGAGGTCTGAAGGTGGTTGACTTGACGTGGAATGCCCCATATATACACGTGTATTTTAAACGTGCAGAAATGTGGATTGGAATCTGACCGCCTGTCCTACATATTCGTGAATATATTTTACATACAAAGCAGTTCCGTGATCCACTAAAATTGTAACATTATAATCTATTATTATAGTATGTACCCATAGCTGTACAAATATCGAATAATCACTTTTGACATACCCGAAAAGCCTGAACAAACATCAAGTACGATGAAAACGGAAAAAAAAGGATTTTTCTCTCTCTCTCTCTCTCTTTATCAATCAATCAATCAATCTCTTTCATCTTCATTCATTCACTTTATATTTTTATAACAAGCAGAAATTGAAAAAAAATATATACGTATATATATAATCGCAAAGAAAGAGAGAGAGAGAGAAAGATAGAAAGAAAGAAAAAAAAGAAAAGTCACAAATGGGTCTGAAACCGTTAAGCGCGACTGTATGCTTATATATAGTATATAGTATTTATATATTATAAATATATTTAGGGTGATTCTTATTTGGACTATTTTCAAATTTTTATTCTTATACGCCCCTTCAATCGATTTGAAACAATTGAAAAAAAAAAAACTACCCGTGATTCAGGAAATTGTTTTATTCTTAATATTCGTCATTACCAGCGGGGTCGAAGTTTCTTGTGTGATAATACACACGTTTTTAAGATATCAAGGGAAATAAACGTTTTTAAAACCATTTTTCATGGATTTCTTCTCTAATTTAGCGTAAATCGAACATGTTTTGGGCCGTACGTGTTCGGAATTGCACATAGAATTGCGCGACGTATTTTGTTTTCTTTATTTCGGTACCCAAGCAGAGATATTCCGTTTAATAGCACCTTCTGCACGCGTTCAGCCCAATGTTTTCAGGACTGGTGGAATTGGGTAGAGAAGCACCTTAAGGTGGTCCTTAATTCGGTCATATTCGAATTTCAATGCTGTCATGGGTCAAAACGTCTACAAATATGTAAAAAAAAAAATTGTAGTCGAAACTGCAGGTTCCTATCTCGATTCTAAATACTGCCCTAAAGCCTTTGAACTTTTTTACTAAAATAACCCACGATTTTTAATACTCCGGGGTTATTTTTTTTACTTCCTATCGTAATAGGTATCGGTGAAAGATTTACAGATTTTTAACGACAACATTTTTGCTCATCACAATTCGGAGATGAGAAAATTATTATTATTTTTTTTTTTTTTTTGCTGTGCTGTAACTTCGAAAATTATATCGTTGAAAATCTGTCGAATTTTCATGAAATACCTACTACTGGAGGTAAGGTGTGTACAGAGTTACAGATTTTTCGAAGCTATACTGTAGTAGGAGGGAAAAAAATTGACCGCGAAATGTGACAAATCGTGTTTTATTTAAGTCGGAAAATTCAAAGGATTTGGGTCAGTACTTAGAATGAAAATAGGAACCTGGGGTTTCGGCACATTTTTTTGTATGTATTTCGACACGTCCTGGCCCATGGGAGCATTGAAATTCTAAAATTATCAAATTAAGGGCCACCCTAATATGCATACGAAACATATAATATAAACGTTTTTATTTTATTCAATAAAACCGGAAAAACCACGCGCGCGCGAGTTAATATAATACTCGCAGTTTATAGATTACGTCAGGTTCGAAAGTTTTCGACAGCCATTATTGTTGTTATTATTATTATTACTACTATTATCATATTTGGGTTGCGAAATGAAAAATTTGTCAAAAATCGTATTTATAAAGAAAAAAAAGAAAGAACAAAAAAATTTTTATTTTTTTTTTCAATCATGTATTGCAATGTAATGATGATATTTCATAGTCGTTGTATTGTTTGAATTCAAAACTCCCACGCGTTATTCCGGGCTTTCGCTAATATACTACAAAGATACTATACCTATATACGTATAGGTGGTAACATATACCTATTTTATACACGTCAATACGCGCGTGTGTACAGATAGAGACCGTATAAGTTTATTCGAATAGTATTAATACGATAAGGTTTTTATTAACGTGATCGGAAATATCTCGCTCTACCTATGTGAAAAACGAAAGAGAAAAAAAAAAAAAAAAAAAACACCCCTGCGTATATACATGTATATATATATTTTTTTTTCAAAATACAAAATCAAAGTAACAATATATCACCAGAATAAAACTAAAATAATTTAAAAACAAGAAGAGAAAGGAAAAAAAAAAATCAAAAATCTATTCTCCGTATTGATTTTATATATATATTTTCATCTCTTTCTCTCTCGTTTTTTTTTTTTTTTTTTCTTTTTCTTTTTCGTTTTTTCATTTTTCATTTTTTCACCGCCAGCTCAATGAACAGGATCTCGGGAGGCGTGAATTTTCACGCATATGTGTAGGTATATGTAACCTATCGGGTACAGAGCTCGAATCATCGACGGACTGTCAACTAATAGCGATTCCAAATATTGTTTAAAAGATCTTTTTTTTTTCTTCGAACACTTATATGAAAAACGTTCTTTTCTACCGTACCTACTGTACTTTTTCTATGCGTATCTTCGCCGTTATACGTTTATTATACGAGATATATAATACCGCGAAGAGATATAGGTATGTATCTCGATTCTGTGAATTCGATTGAAAGAAACTGAATACAAAAATTGGATTAAAATTCTACCGAAACAATCGTCGTAATTATTGAGCAATTGAAAAAAAAATCTATGATTAAATTTGTTTTTCATCCAATTTTTCTTCTTCTTTTTTTTTTTTTTTTTTTTTTTTTTTGCATAGAGGTATTATACGCGATGATTCGAAATTTATTTCCACTTATCACCATATTTCAACGATACAAATTCTTTTCATCCGCGTGAAAAGTATAATGACCTCTTATATGCCTCGTTTGTTCATTTTAATTTCCTATAGTATACAAGGTGTCTGAAAATTCGCTGACCATTTGCATAACAGCCAATTTCTTGCGAAAATAAGTTTATACTAAAGTTTCTTACATCCAATAAGAAGTCCGCGAGGGCTTAGGTTTCTTGTAAAATCAGTTATTAACTAATAAATCAGACACCCTATAAACGTTTACATATACCTATGTACTATCATTCGTTATCAATCCCTCGTCGTCACGTCGCTTTATAGACTAATTGCGTTTATTTTTTTCTCCTTTTTTTTTTTTTATTATACTCTAGATTACATATTGATATCAATGGTGAAGTTTCGATGAACGGGGTCAAGTTGAATTTCCAAATTTAAAAAATTCCGAATTCGCTTAAGACAATTTCGGATTTTTTTTAGACGTTAAAATTCAGAACATAAAAATCTCGAAAGTCCGGAACTTCAGATCCTCGGAGGTCCATAAATCCAAAAATTTTGGTCAATTTCTCAGGACGTGAAGACGAAAAAAATAGTTAATTATAATCGAGACCTTCTTCACGGAAACCCATTTTATTTACTTAAATCGATGACTTCTGCATGATCTCATAAATGATTGATAGGATTTTGGAACTTTTTTTTTTTCGAAAATTTCGAGTTCCGTAGTTTCGGCCTTTCGGAATTTTGAAACTCTCCGGTCTTTTTCATTTCAAAGTTTTTTTCAAATCTGTTATGACTGTAGACTTTCTTGGAAATGCCCGTTCCAAAAAACTGTGATTCGGAAACATATATTCAAAATCGTAATTCTTACCTCTCCGGACTTTAAAAATTCAGAACTTTAACTCAACCCCCCCCCCGAATCTGTTCTTTTTTTTTTTTTCCAAAGCGTAACCAGTGATCCCCCTTAATATAAATACATGTATCAGCTGATTAGACACTACCTATGCCACCACGTGGTATAGGTGTATAAAAAGCCAGTATAATAGTACATACCTATATACATAGTTTCTTCGAGGGAGGCACCTGGAATTTATATGACGTAAGGGGAGTTAATTTAGAGGCAGGTTGAAATAGATACGTTAGTTAGGGTTAGATAAAATTAGGTCAGTTTGGGTTGAGTCTAGACCAAGAATTATTCTATTACTAAAGCTCGTCGCGAGTTCCTCTTCTTATTCAGGCATCTATGTATACGTATACATATATATATATGTATACCTACCAACCTACCTAAAACCAGCTTATATATTATATATTAGAAATTGTCTTTAGTCGACTATACTCCATCATATGGTTGTAGGTAGCTGTAGGTATAATAAGACCGGCTTCTCATTTGACATGGATAATTGGATCGAAAAATCCTCGCGATGAAAAAGAGAGAAAAGAAAAAAAAATAAAAGAAAATTACCTCGATGAATCAGACGTGTGAGAAAAATAGGATTTTTAAATCCATACAATTACTTGTTTTTTTTTTTTTTTTTTTTTTCATCTTCTCGTTCCCAATTCTAGTTTCTCTTCTTTCTCTCTCAATTATTTATACAATTTCTGTCACAATAGCGTCTGAAGACAAAAAAAAACGAAAAAAAAAAAAAAAAAAAAATCTCATTTTTGAAGGTAATAATTATTTTTGTTTCTCCATTTTCTTTCACTTCTCCTAATCGATTTTAAATCATTTTTTTTTCTAATTTGTTTTTTTTTTTTACAAAAATTAAAACAATATTTATACACATATGTATATGTACGGATATATACTATATACGGGTATAATAAAGGAAAGAAAAAAAAAAAGAAACAAAACGACCTCGGATTTTTTTTTTTTGTATTTTTTTTTTTTTATGATGATACTCTTATTTAATATAAATGTTACGCATTATCAATCTTTTACGACGATGATGATGATAATTATGTTAATAATTATAATAATAATGATAATGATAAAAATAATGATAATTATTATTATTATTATTATTATTATTATTATTATTATGATACGCTCACCTCAAACAAGACCTAAGTAAATAATCTACCTTGTTTATCTTCCAGAAACGTCAAGATGACGAGCGTTGTCGCAGATTTTATACATGGATACAGGGATCTCATGGACAACAAGTCCGGTAAGTTATAATAACTATTAGGTATATATACATAATATATACCTATTATAAACTATACATATATATATATATATATATATTTTTTTTTTATATAGGTATCATATTATACTTTATTCCTTTATAACTACATATGTATCGATAGATTTTTATGTGCGGTTGAACTATATAAAAAAAAGAAAGAAAAAAAAAAGAAAAAAAAAACAAACAAACTTGTTTATGAAAAACACCTCTTTACCGCTATGACTACGCGAGTTTCATTTCAATAGATAATTCATACCTGTAACCGTGTACGTATAGTAGCTCTATTATTTGAAGGAAACTAAAAAAAAAAGAAGAAGAAAAAAAAAAAAACACAATAGTTCGTAAAATATTTTCAAATATGGATAATTTTTCACCTCGGTACATATCATTATGTTTACTTTTTTTTTACTATCTTCTCCTTGGAATTCTTCGATAATTCGATGAAAAAAAATTGAGGAAATCACTAGGAATCTATACCCTCAAAATATGGCTCTGTATCAATCTGAATCACACTTCTTGTATATCAGATATTATCTATTTACATAGTATATAGTTACAGCTATACCTTATACATAATAGATTGAGGTATTTTAAAAACCTCTATTACGGACATTGAACTTTTCCGGGCATATAGTTAGACTTGCAATCGATCGATTAATTATTAGGGTTAATGACACAGCGATAATCTCTATGGTAGCTACATGGACACGCGACAATAATCGACGTATAGCTGACGCTGCTACTTTTATCCAATAAGTACCTACCTACAAACTAGCTGTATAGATATATACATACCTCTACCCATATACATATCTATATGGATATAAAAAAAAAATTTGCAAGTCAAAAAATTCGCAGGGTGCAGAAATTTTTTTTTTTTTTTTTTTTTATCTCCATTTCCGAAAATATTTCTATTGCGCAAAGTATGAATGAATCCTTTCTTTGTTTTTTTATTTTTTTGCGGCTAGAGGTTTTTTTTTTATGATTTTTGGAAAAAAATCTTTTCGACCTCGAGATAACTTAGCTGCGAGGAGAAGTCTGAGAGATTCCCCCAACGCGGTCTTTGACACTTGCAGTATCGTTTTATTTATTATAATCTAGACGGAATATAGAAGCTGAAAAAATCAGTTCGATTGACCCGAAGAGATTAAAAGATGAAAAGAAAAGTGTAGAAAAAAAAAAAGGATTTCTGCTCCTATAGTAGAAACACTGATTGCATGTGACAAAAAGAAAAGAAAAGAAAAGAAAAAACAAACAAAGAAAATAGGTTTATGTAGGTCGGGGTGTAAACTTTTGCATCCCTGCAGTGCTTGCAGCGATTATAGCAGTATGCGATATACAGAGCGATTCTCCGGAAAGTAACGCGCCTGGAAGATAGGCAAGCGCGAAACGCCTGCATTAAGCAGCTCAAACAGCGACGATTGGGTTTTATTTATTACGTAAGAAATAAAACCCAATCGTCGATGTTTGAGCTGCTCAATGCAGGCGTTTCGCGCTTGCCTACCTTTCAGGCGCGTTACTTTTCGGAGAATCGCTCTGTATAGGAACTGTATAGGTATACAGCGCAAAGCTCGCGTATCGCAGTTATACGGACGTGACTATATTAGCTACTTGTCCCGCTAGTATAGTATAGTATTAGGTATAATATAATATATAGGTATTTAAATAAAATATATATATGTGTATATATATACACGTGTATGAAATTTAGTAAACTTTCACCGGTGAGTGGAAATTTTAGGATTATAAATTCAAAATTCGATACGTATATACATAATATTACATAAGGGAAAAATATAAGCTATAAAATAAAGGTCGATGTATAACTTATACGAAATCCCCGTGCAGTTATCGATGCAAATCGAGCCTGCCTCTGTATAAATTACAAAAAGAAATTGAAATAAAAAAAAAAAAACAAACAAACAAACATCAATATACAATGATAAAACAAGATACTCGTACCTATATACTACATAAGTATATTAGGTACTATATAGGTGAATTTAAAATCATTTCCTCCAACAATGGTAATTTTTTTTTTGTTTATAATTAAAATAATAATAATAATAGCATAATATTAAGAACTTTTTTTTCTTCAATATGTTATACTATTCTAAAATATGAATTTACATATCCGCTGCTTTTGACTAGAAACAATAAATCGAAAAATAAAAAAAAAAAAAAAAATATGTGATCTTTTTTTTCTTGAGATTTGATCAAAAATCAAAACATATCGTGATTATTGTTAATATGAAATTTAATTCGACTAAATTACTTCTCGATTTACTTTCGCTATTATTATTATTATTATTGTTACTATTATTATTATTGTTATTATTTGAACAACTTGACCTGAAAATCTAACAAACGGACGAAATTAAGTGGTCGAAGAATGTCGATGTAGTAGGTATTATACCTATATACATATACTTATATATTACGATGTTGTGACAATGCGGAGTCAGCATATCAGAATTTACAGTTGCAACATTAACTAAAGAGAGACTTACTTCAAGAAGTTTGCAGCGGTATCGTTCACATAGGTATATAGGTATTTAATAATGAAATATTTTTGAATGTTCGATTACATTCATATATATATACTATATATATAAACCGTCCGACAATATAAAAAATTATATTAATAAAAAATATAATTTTTCAATTCAATCTATTTAAACAACTTCAAATATATATATATTTAATAGGTTTAAATTAATTAATTAATTACAATTATTATTTCATTATAAATATCACATTTTTTCCCCACTCAATTAAATTTCATTATTATATTATTACACATTTCTAAAAAAAAAAAATTATTGAATTGAATATTAACGATAATGTAATTAAATTCTATACATCACCCCTCGAGGCTTTTATATATTAATTTTTAATAAATCACTTCTTTTCAATGAAAATCATGAAAAATACATTCTAACCAATATATTCAAGTATTCTTATCGGTCAATCAGTCAGTCAGTCAGTCATTTCCTGATATAAATTTGAGTTGACGTGAGATCATGTTAAATGATATTACTCGGGTATTTCTTCAAGATATTTCTATATATGGTATATTTATATATGTATATATATAGATATAAAGATATTTATACTTTAACCCTGACCACCGATCCATCGTCAGTAAGTAAAGGAAGTTGTTACTGATTAATTGCATTTAAATTGGTGTATTTAAATTAATTTATTTTACTATTTATATAGATATAGTATAACTGATAAATCATTAGACTTCCGATAACCAGAGTCGATCTTCGAACTCTTGCCACGCTTTTAGTTCCAAGTTCAATTGATTATACGGGAATTTATCTTATTTCATTTTTATTTTTATTTTTATTTTTAATTTTAATTTTTAATTTTTAATTTTTCTCAACATTAATATGTACAACTGTAATGATCGTTTATTTCAAAAGGTTAAAGATATTGAACCCGCACGTGCCATTATAAAAACCAGTTGTTAAAGAGCCGTAATTTAAGTAAAGATATAATTATACAGATTCGGTTCAATGCTCTATATCTCTTCTCCATCTCCACATTTTCATACTCAGCCTTTTTCTCGTAATTGATTAATTCAATCAATACAGGTATGAATTATTTATACGCGGAACTTGGCGAGATTGATTTGCAAACAAATCGATTTTATATACAGGTATAGATTAGATATGTAACATATATACGTTTAGTTATTCGAAAGGGAATCTTTACGATACTGTTTATTGATTAATTAATTAATTGAATAATTCATTAATTTATTCACTCATTTATTTATTATCAAATTCAGCTATGGTTAATTATCAAATTATTATATGAAACTAGTTGCGTTCCATATTCTTGTTTGTTATTAGCCAAATTGTTTTTGTTTTTTTTTTTTTTTTCCCCCCCTTACCTTTCGCTTCGTTGCTCGTAGTACTACATACCTATGCAAATTTCAATCACCTGTGGTACCAACTCACCTTTTATTATTAACCTTCAAATAAAGATAGAGAGTGAGTTAAATATAATTGGTACAAGCTTCTGAAGAAAAGAAAAAGGAAAAAATGATTACGAAAACACTGGTATGACGACCAGCTGCCAATAATATGAATTTTTTTTCGCACTATAGCAAAATACAAAAAAAAAAAAAAAAAACAACCAAATCACAATTGAAAAAAAAACGCGCGTAAACGATGTATGAACAATTTACTTTTTCTTTAGCAATTATTATTATTTTTTTTTTACCCGCCTGACTGTTATCCATTTGAGACATTCTAATATTCAAAATTCCCATCTAAACCCATACAGGGTGATTCAGGTTGAGTGATCCATATTCTTGAAGGTAGGTTCTTTATGGAATTCTCAGACTAAATTTCCTTTACCAAAAATTCGAGGGCAGAATAGTTTCCGAGCTACGGAAGATCTTAGTCGACCAATCACAGAGCTTATATGTGACGCTGACAGGGCTGGGCATGAGCGGAAGTTGCGCGGTTCCCTAGCTATGCGACCTATACGCTCTGCGATTGGTCAATCAAGATCTTTCGTACCTCGGAAACTATCGGTCCCTCGAATTTCTGGTAAAGGAAATTTAGCCTTAGATTTAAACAAGGAATCTACTTTCAAAGTATGGACTTATACGCAACCTGAATCACTCTGTATAACAGTACATAGTTTATTCTCATCGAATAAACATGTTACGCTATTTTCAATACGTATGTGACGTCGTGAATAGCAATTTGTTGTTCCGAAGTTACAATCACAACGATAACATATATGTATTTTTTTTTTTTTTTTTTGTTACATTTCGTAAAATCGAATCAAAACAAGACAGGCAAATAAATTTCAGAACCATTTGTTCGGTAGTCATTTTCAATAACGCCAAGTAAAAAATATGTAGTATTTACGTACATGCGCGAATAAATACTATTCACTATAACAACCAATAAAATTTTTTGTTTTATATTTATCCTTTCAGATCCCAGGGTCAATGATTGGGCTATGATGAGCAGTCCCTTTCCAACGATATTAATTTGCATCAGTTATGCATATTTTAGCAGAGTTATAGGACCAAGGATTATGGAGAACAGAAAACCCTTCAATCTAAGGCACATCCTTATTATCTACAATTTAATACAGACAGTATTTTCGACATGGATCTTTTACGAGGTGTGTACACATTATATTTTATTGTTACATAAGATTAATAACCTTCACCTTTCAATTATACATTTGATAAAAAACATAAAAACAATTATTCTTCTTCCTCTCTCAGAAATTAAACGACATCATTGATCGATCTTGATAATATTTGAAAAAAAATATCTTTCGAAGAAAAATGATGTTTGATATTCACTTTTTTTTTTTTTTTTTTTCACGATTTTCATAAATTTTGTTCCGAACAATATCACGGAATAATTTTATTATTTTTTATTATTCGCACTGTATAAGTCGGATTTGAAATGTTAAAATTGTGGCAAATTTAAATCCAGTTTGTAGAAGATCGTTTTTAATTTGGTCTTCCTGCCTAGATGTACATAACTATATATGTACTACGTAGTACATATGCTAGAGTTTATTAGGAAGTGTTATACGCTTAGCGTTCCGTTTACGTTACATATTAATCCTATAGTTATATATCAGTATGTCGAAAAACCTGTTTTCCAAAGTTTCTCATTTTTAGTACTCGTACATGCCTTTCAAATTTCTAATCATCGATAATTATCATTCCCACGGTATTATAGAACCCCGTAAATAAATCTCGATCGAACAATCCTTGCTATATCGATACTTTGCTGAGATTATTTTGATATTATATTGTATTATTATATTATACCTATACGGTATAATTTTTTTTTTTCCTTTTTTTTTTTTTCAAATTTATATCCATAGACATGAAGTAATTCCGTTACGTGATATACCTACCGGACAAAATTTATTCGCAAGATTTTTATTTACCCATACGACTGTGGCCGTGGATATTATGTGCTATAATATCCACGTTACGAAACTATGCGGTGAAATTCGGTCGATGATAAAATTACGTATATTATATATACATACATAAGTAGAAAAACCGCTAATAAATATTCTTTCGATCTTTTACAAGCCGTGAAATAAGATTTTCAAAACTTTCTGCGCTTTTTCCGTTAAACAACATATTGCGAAAAAGTGAAAGAGAGAAAAAAAAAAACGTTTTAATTTCTTCCAAATTCTCATTCATCTCAATCTTATACATCAATATAATACTTACACCTTAATTTCATTTTATTGCTCGTAAATTTTTTTTTTTTTTTCACAACATATCCCATATACATTTCCTCTTCAATTATGGATTTTATGCCGACTATTTTTACATATTATACAAATTTATTCGCAAAATCTTATTCAAATTTGCGATTTGAAGAAAAAAAGGAAAAAAAAACATCACCACGATTTGACAGATAGATATACTTTCTCTTTGTTCATATATACAGAGTGAGTTTTCTCTGGTATCGCATGAAGGAGGTACTTATCAGCGCGAACGCTCCGCCCCTTTCTATTCATACTTATTATCGTCGTATCGACAAACCCCACTCTGTTATTACTATCCTAAATAAAAACATACTCCGGACAAGTAGGGGATAAAAGTGGGGTTTCTCGATATGATGAAAACAAGTATGAATAGAAAGAGGCGGAGCGTTCGCGCTGATAAGCCCCTCCTTCATACGATACCAGAGAAAACTTACCCTGTATAGTACGGAGGACTAATTCTTTGAAAATCTCTGAGATAAAAAGTAACAAATGATTTTCTTAACACGTGCACCCAAAGTCCTCCTTTGCGCACAGTCTACACGCACTGAATGTAGACTTTTGCGCACTAGTGCGGAAAAGTACTATTTTAACACCGTGTCAACATTTTTTTTCCTCTTTTTTTTTTCCTCTTTTTTTTTTTTGTTTTTCGCAATTTTAGAATGTACATTTAACTTTATGAAAAATGTTAGGTATATATTCTGTTTATTACTGTTTACTCGTATATTTCGGAATTTCAAAATGACCTTCTCCATTCTCCTTCTTTTTTTTTTTTTGCTCTCTTTGTTTTTTTTTTCAAATTATTACCGATGTAGAATAATATTATGAAATCTTGAGATATTTACTAATAAAAATATTTCAATATATAATTTTTAGTATTTGATGAGCGGTTGGGCGAGAGGATACAGTCTAAGGTGTCAGCCGGTCGATTATTCGAACAGCCCCTTGGCACTTAGGATGGCCAACACATGCTGGTGGTATTATTTCAGCAAGTTCACAGAGTTTTTCGACACGGTAAATATGAATTTACAATTTATTTAAAAAAAAATTTTTTTTTTTTTTTTCTATGTCTTTGTTTCTTGTATACAAGGGTGAATTGTAATCTATTACTGCGGTTTTGCTGATCGAATCGATGAAGAATCAATCATCGATTAAACAAAAATTGTATACGTTTTCTTTTCTTTTTGTTTTTTTTATTCAAATAAATACTTGCGTGGTCAAGGTCCGGGACAAAGTTTGCCCTTGAAATCTATGAGAGGTAATGAACTGGTGATGGTTAATATTGCAAAAATGTTAACTAGCCTTGCACAGATGAGGGAGAAGACCTTCGCGGATTATAAATTAACGTAAATTGAAGAGGTGTTGAATATTGAATAATTTCAACTGTACCGCAAATTGAAAAACGTTTAACTTTATTTTATCATACAGATAATTATTTACTTACCATATACCTATGTATTCAAGTCTTGTGTAATACTTAGAATGTAATATTAGCGAATCGACAAATACATAGTGACGCAGTTTTCTTGTAAAAATGTTGTATAATCTCAGTGTACGTGTCGCGAAATGATCATAAAATCGCTTATCTATTTCTCTCTTTCTCTTTTCTTTATTTTTTTTTTTTTTTTTTTTCTATTCAGACGCAAAAATTTTCGATCACATTATTCCCATAGATATTAATATAAACAATTCCTCAATATGAATCAGACAGAAGAACGTAATAAATTTTCTTCGACTCAGATTTCTCGCGAATTCCTGATTCACGAAATCTCCAAATTTCGCAAATATATTGCTATTTATTCTCTGATGTCTCAGCCGGTATGTATGTCTTCTGACGAATCATTTCGCGCGAATCTTTATAATTCTAATCAAATATGAGTTAATGAAAAAAAGAATTTAGATTGAAATCAGTATAATTGATTACATCTCAAATTAATATTATCTCAATTAAAATTCAACACGTTAAAAATCCGCAATTAAACTGCCGGAAAGAAGTTGAAAGAAAAAATAAATGAACAAAAAAAAAACAAAATCAATCTTGAATAATTAATTTGCCGAAAGCCACGAAGCGGCTGAGAATGTCAATTGAAGAATTAAATTATCGTCGAATCCGATATTGATTATTATCCGATTTAATCGTTCGTCAATCTCATCCTCAAATTTAGATGCGAGTCATTTTTATTTTTTTTTTTCCTTCATTCTCTTTTTTTCTATCAATAAATCTGCGACGTTATTTCGGGTACTTTTTATACCAGTTTAATTTCTCAATAAGAAATCGAAAAATGAACATAAAGATTGAATAGATATACATTGTAAAAATGGGAGAACAACCGCGTCTCGATATCCATCCGGATCGCGAAAAAGAAAAGGAAAGAAAAAAAAACAATATATCTGTTTATGTTGAATCGGGTTTAATGTATAGATATACGGGAAACGTAGGTATAGACAGACGAGTTCACTCGATCACCTTGATCGGTTGTCTGCGATGGAAACGTTCGTATGAATACATATATTGGATAAAAGGAAGAAAGAGAAAAAAAAAAAACAGTTCGCCACCGTCACCGGATTTTATTTACATTTTATTAAATAACTTGATTCCTGCGTATTCGTAGGTAAATATATGTCGGTCGTATATTGAATAACATGCATATATCCATATGTATACAATCGGGCAGACAAGATTTATATAACTTTACGAATTGAGAAGAAATTAGTAAAATGTTATAAAATTAATCAAACGAGTCGGCGATTATTTGTTCAAAATTTTAAATAAACTAACAAATATGTTCACATCATTCATATTCATTATACCTATGTGAGATTGCATTTCCCACGCTTCTATCGTACGTGATGATAATAGAGTTCAAACTTGTCGCACTTAGCAGTCAAAACAACAATTGATAATAACATATTATCGAGGAATAATTGAGTTTTCAAGATTATTCAATGAAAAATACGTCGAATTACAATATTTGATGATTATTATTAGAATGCTAACTTCAACAAAAATACACACGATCATTTCTTCAACAGCCAAAGTGCTTTAATTTTGGGAGATATTTTGGAAATCTCCTACCGTGTAAAATAATTCTCTCCGTTGCGGCATCTGTGAGATACAAGCCATTTAAAAGTCGTGCGAACGCCTGCATTTGGGCAGCCAACTACACAGAGGCGAATAGCGGCTGTCTGTTTTTAGGCGCACATGAATCACTGGACTGCGGACACTAACGGAAGAAACCAGCATACCGAAGAGTTAGTTAAAGTAGTCCTTGTTGTGATTTTTGAACCGAAAAAGCGTTGTGATTACTCCAGCGGTCGTTCGCGCCTGAAATCAAACCACTGATCGCTTCTGTGTAGTTGGCTGCCTAAATACAGGCTTGTATACTTTTACGGTTTCTCTTTTCAATGAACGGTCTCCTTCTCTTCATTTATATCATTGAATACCTGTTATAACTGAAAAAATATAATCATCATCATCTTCTCAATGTCTATTTCCAGCTTTTCTTTATCCTGAGAAAGAAGAACCAGCACGTGTCAACTCTCCACGTAATCCATCATGGTGTTATGCCATTCTCTGTATGGATGGGTATGAAGTTTGCCCCCGGTGGCCACAGCACGTTCTTTGCCTTACTAAACACTTTTGTGCACATCATTATGTACTTTTATTACATGGTCGCAGCAATGGGTCCCGAATACCAAAAATACATTTGGTGGAAAAAGTATCTGACTACTATGCAAATGGTAAGTAAACATAGAAGGCTTCAAATACTGACCAACTAATTAATCTAACAATTTGAAAATCTTCCTCAAATACGTTACACTCTGTGTACACGCAATTGAATCCTTTTGTCTTTTATACTTGAATTAATTTCACTTCCCCAATTAATAAGCCTCGAAGAAAACGATTAAGCATTCGTTTAAAATATATTATCTGCATATTATATCATCGCACGCATCTGAAAATTACATTGTTTGGATATTCAAATGAACTTTTGTCGATGTTCAATGAATTGTTTTATTTATGAACTAAAAGGAAAAAGTTCGTTACCTCACTCGATGACAATTCATCATACTATTCATAAACCATGATTTCTCCTTTCGTTTTTTACTTTTTATTTCTTCATTCTGCGCTATTTGCTTACTTCTTGATTTCACATGCACTAAAGCAAATGCAAATTTTTATTTATTTGTCTATTTATTTACTCTTTTTTCCTTCTCTCTTTCGCTCTCTCAATCCTCTGACTCTTATGAATGAAAAATGTAATGTAGAAAGTAGCCATAATCAATGAATTTGAAAACGAATGAAGAAACCCATTGATCACCTGGTATTTATAAAAAAAGATGAAGTTAAAAATTTTTTCAATGTGTAATAAAACCGCTTGAAATTCCTCAAAGTTAATTTTCTTCTCTATTTCATTGATCAAATTAATTTGGAAATAATAATGTAAAAATGTTGTTTCTTTCCTTACAAACAGGTCCAATTTGTGATGATAATGACACACCAGTTCCAACTATTGTTCACCGATTGTGATTACCCACGTAGTTTTATGATCTGGATTGGTCTACACGGAGTGTTGTTCCTTGGTCTGTTCTCTGACTTTTATAAGTCAAAGTACACGCATACGATGAAAACAAAAAGAGAAACTAACAGCTCTGGCGGTGGTTGCATGCCTGTTTTGGATGAGGATTCAAAACCGCAACAAAACGGAGTATCCTCTTACGCGACAATCTATAACAAGGAATACAACAGTTGTTATAGCAACGGTACGAACAATGGATATGTCGCGAATAATAACACAGAAAAAAAACTGGCCTAATCTTAAGTTCAATTTATTATCCATTGTGAGCTAATCGATTTATTACTCATATTTCATTATTACTTTATTTACGCCAATAATCCACCTGCTAAATACCGGCTATTGGCTTGCTGCGGTAACTCACTAAATATTTGACACATTATCAATTAATAATTGTAATATAATAACTATGTGCGTGTCAAATTGGAATTTTTTCGGTGGCAAAGGGTGTGAGGCGTTTAATAAATACAACAATAATAACGAAAACAAAATCAACAACAAGAATTAAAAGAAAATTAATAATAATAAAGAATTAAATAATTCGTGTGTTCTGCCTAGACGCTCTACATCTATGGCCTCTAATGTTTTTCTGCTACTGCAGTGTACAGTCCTTGGCAAATAATAAATAAATTGATTAAATAATTAATTAATCAATTGATCAATCAATTAATCAATTAATAATTAATTAATTAATTGTGTAAAATGGAAAAATGCATAAGTCAAATATATATATATATATGTATGATTTTGTCTTTGCCGTTTACTGTACACTTGAATTAACTTTCAAATTATATAATAGCATGAAGTTGAATTAAATAAGGCACTTAATTGATGAATGAAAATATTTTCATGAAATAAATGGAAACACGAACTGTGTTCAATCTTTTTGGTAAAGATCGATTTAATTTCTTAAAATCTGTTTTTTTTTTTACAACGTATTTATAAATGGATAAATACGTGTGTATCTCTTTTAAACAGTTTGTAGAAAAATAGTAGGAAGAAAAAAAAAAAAACAAAAACAAAAGGAAATGAAAAACTTTAGTCAACTTTGTTTACTTAAAAGGTGTACGAACGAAGAAACTAGTAAATTAATATTAATCGATAGATTTCTTAAGTTAAGCTGAAATATTTAAACGTTTCAAATTTATGACATAATATCTTCAATCTTATTATCCTTCATCTGATTTTATATTATTTTTATTTTTTTTTTATTTTTTCCTTTATTCTCATAAACTACACAATGGTATTGGTTTTGTATATTTTCTTTTATTATATAATATGTGTATATATATATATATATATTTATATATTTCATCAAGATCCTACGTCTATAATCATACTGTTACAAGGTTCTCATTCCTATTTTATCTTTTCTTATATACTATATATATATTATATATTATATATTATATATATATGGTTTTTTTTTCTTTCAATTCACTTTTGGTGAAAAGATAAAAAAAAAAAAAATAGTAACGAAGCCAAAAAAAAAAAAGGAAAAAGAAAAACGAAGAAAGTTCACAAAAAGTTAGTTAAAAAATACTTGATGATAGTATGTTTTCAGATATTTAAACTTTGTAAGTAGTTTTTTATTTTGATTTTTTTTATTCTTTTCCGTTCTTTTCTGTTTTCTACCGTAATTTAATAATAGAGCCTTTTTTAATTCGACTTTAATTATAGGACAAAAAACAAAAGAAAAAAAAAAATGTTATGATTAAAAAAAGGAAGAAAAAAAAAATAATTTCGTGTATAAAAATTAAATATTGCTACACCGAAGTTCATTAGCTATGTAAGTATATAGGTAATTAAGTAAATATATGTATAAGGCTTTTTGTTATTAATTTTCTACTAGATAGGAGTGTATATGTATATGAAATTGTTTTGTTTTAATCAAAGCAAAGATAAAATATCTTTTTTTTTTTCATGTTGTCCCTGTAAAATTGTTTATGCTTACGTAAAACAAAAAGTGAGAAAAAAAAGGAATAAAAAAAGAAAAAGAAAAAGATGAAAAAAAAACTTAAAAAAAAAAAACAACACAATTTCAAATATTGAATGTTTAGCACGCGTTTCAATAACTCTCATCTAAATAATTATTAAAAACACATACACAGTCAGCCCTAAAGCGTGAATGTAAAGGGGTGGCATCAGTTTTTATTATTTCAAATATGAGGCCTTAAGGAACAGTTGTCGTTCATTAGCGGTCATACTATATATCCTTCTCTCTATAATCAATCTGCAAGCCCCATAGCATTTTAAAAACAAAAACAAGAACAAGAACAAAGAAAAGTATTTAAGTTAATACAAAAACTGTGTTTATGCATATGCTTGATGGAATGAAAGTAAACTTTTATAATCGTAAAGAAAACAAAGAAAGAAAGAAAGAAAGAAAGAAAGAAGGAAAGAAAAAAAGAAATAGAAAAATTAATAAGAAAAATTATGGAGGCATTATGATTTATTGTTAGTGAAACATCTTCTGTTGTAATATCGTATAATCGCTCAAAGTAGTATATCTTTATTTAAATAAATTATTTACATTTAATATTTGACTTTTTCAAACAACAATAATAACATCTATATCCGTTCATCTTTACACCGCCTGCAAAAATTCTATAATTCATATATTTCATTAGCTGTATATCTTCAATATGATAAAAGCGATGATTATCAGAAGAATTAGAGACTTTAACGAATTAAATAAGCCAAGTATTAAGCATCGTTAACGAATAATCCTCGTCGCAGTCTTCACATAAATTGAGAAAATATTTAATCATATTTAATTCAAATTCACACAGTATACTCATAAATCATCCCGTTCTGCTACTGCCGATGATTCTAAAAATGCCCCTTATATCTTGCCAGGAAATTAGTTTTTATAATAAAAAAAAAAAAAAAGAATCAAAACTACCCAAGTATTTTGAGAAATATCAACCTAATAAACGTGAAAGAGAATGGTAAATTTATCTATGAAAGAATGAAATAGAATCACCATGATGCAGGCAGCAGCGGCTTGAGTCGTTTAAATTTAATCACCGCAATCCTTTAGGAAAGAAGACTTAAGTCATGTATTTAAAAAGGCGAATTCTAAGAAGTGCTTCATTTCGACATTCCTTTTATGATCAGAATATTATTTCCTGCTCGATTAGAGAAGAGATGTGGCTCTTAAAGAATTCCTCCTTCTTTCATGCGCTAACTTTTTGCTCCCTGCTCAAATTTATTGATGTATTTTTCGTTTTTTTTTTCCTTTTCCAAATTACCGGCGTCGTTAATATTCATAAATGATGAAATCAAGTTCATTATTTGTTCATCTCCAGCGCTTGAATCGTTCGCTTTTCATTTCAAACTGTTTAACAGTCGCTAGTCATAGTGTGCATTTCATAATTGTCACTTTCTAAGAATTGCCAAAAGATAGTAAACACAAAAAAAAAAGGGAAATCAGAAAAGGTCATCGAAATTTACAAGTCAAATAATCGAAGAATACTTAGAATACGCAGGCCAAAACTTTGGCCAATCCTTCGTGTCTTATTCTCTAATTTTTGAAGGAATTTTGCAATAATATTCGACCCATTACAGACCACCTAGTACCCTCTCGATGCTTTTCTCCTAATAATAATTAAAGAGTGACCGAGTACCTTGATTTAACTTTTTCTTCGGAGAAGTCTACTCCTTTGAAAGTGTTGGAAATGAATTTTGCACCAAAGATCTTGCTCTCTTTATCTGTCTTTTAAGAATATCTTCATGCTGCTTTGAGAATGCGGAAATAAAAACTTTACATATTTGTGAAATTGACGCTGAAAAGTGTTTCCGTGTAAAGACAAAGATCATATCGCCTCCTTTGTAACTTAAATATAATTAATAACTGTTACGCTGCTTTTAATTTAGGTTTAAACATTGAAAGTCTCCATAAATAATTAAGGCCTGGCTATGCCTGGTGCCAGTACTACTTCCTTGCTACAAGCTTGAAGCAAAAGCGTCGCAAACATGACTGCGGATCCCCTAAGTTGAGTCTGCGGAAATATTGTTGAAGTGAAAGAGCCGCAGTACTTTGCTTTGAGAGAAATTTGGTAAACTTATTTGATTACGAAAGCAGGATCGGACTGCTTCTAAATATTCGTTGGATAAGCAAAGTACTAAGCTTCAACGAACAATAAATAAGTTATAGGATTTGTCTTGGTAGACTCTTCTTAGGCCGCGGTCTCGCGGGACCAATAAACGTCCTAATCCCATGTACCTACGTCCTTTTTGATCTGCGAGTAATGAATCCTTTCCCAAATAATAAAATATCTAGTTCGGTCTTACAGTGAAACGCTGGGATAAGCACGATGAGATCATAAAAGTCAGCTACGTCTCTTGACACAGACAATAAGATGAAGTGAAATAAATAAAAAAAGAAGTTTGGGACGTTGTTCGAAAATTAATGTATCGTTCTGAAGCTGGTCAAACATTGTATGCATAGAAACATATAAAGAATGATATTATTAATAAGCAAAGCAAAGCCAAGCGATACGCACACCAAGCTGAGCTGAGCTGAGCTGAGCTGCTCTGTCCCACAAAACGCTGTTTTCTGTAGTTATTTAATACCTCTTTGTATATAATGATTATCGCTATTGTTTTATTAGTGATAAATAATTTAAACGAAGAAGAAACGACTTTAAAGATATTGAAAGCCGTGACTTACGAATATTGAACTAAAATACACACACGCATTGTCATGTACCTATACCTAATATTAAACTCTGTAATAATCATTGATTCTCATTATATTTTTGTACATAATTGGGGAGAATTATACAAAACAAATTAAAGAAAATAAATAAATAATTAAACAATAAATTTATTCATTTCGCTCTGACATATTTCTTTCAATTATCATACATAAGCAGATGCTGATTAATTATTATCATATATTCAAATATCCAGTTTATTGATATTCATTAAAACGTTAACATTGATTTTTTATTCAAGCTTCTTGTCTTTTTTCTTCTTCTTTTTCTTTTCTTTTCTTATTAAAGAATAAAAATACAATTAATTTATTTCTTCTATTCAGTATTATGAGATACAACAGCTTATCGAAATCCAACGATGTATGTCTTTCATCAAGTAAATCAATCTTACGTTCGAGAAAACGTTCAAATTTCAAATGGCAAGAGTTATAAGAGCGTCAAATCTCGGGAGAATCATTCCTCATGTAATTTTAATATTTATACTTCTTCAAACTTTTCGTATCTTTGTTATTCTCCATATTATACCAGATTTTATTTCCTCCTTTTTCACGAATGAACTAGGAACCCTAACTACGTTTCCAAATCTAAACTACAAAAAAGAATCCAATTTTACAAAAAATTAACAAGATTTTCGAAATATATTCTTGTACTCCGGGGCAATCGATCTAGTTGTCCTAAAACTGTAGATAATAATCAATTGATACCGGATACTATGCCTACTGATCGATTTTTGGAAATCACAAATCGTAATGCAGTTGGAAGTTTCATGTCAACGATGTCGACTATTTCTCCGATATATGACAATCACGTGAAACCGAATGGATCCATGCTACCGAAAAGCGAATATTTCGTATTTTTAGCAGGTTAACCACCCGTTGCACTGAAAACCCCTAGGGTGATTTTGGCGTGCGGTCGATGAAACTCGGCAGCCATTGTTGGACATTGTTGTTGGAAACCGGCTGACTGTCAATACATCGCGGAAGGTAGACATGTGGGGTTATGTTCGCTTATTTTAAGCAAATGATAAATGAAGTGAATAAAACCTACGTGAATAAGTTATTGATATTTAGCAAAAATCGATCAATCAGTTTTAAATAATATCATAGTACAATCAACGAATTAACTTAAGCTATAACTGCAAAGTAATTAGAATCAAAGAGTTCATCGAGCACAACCAATTCCTTGATTGTATTAGGATATCATTCAAAACTAATTGATAGATTTTTGATAAATATTCATAGCTTATTCACGTAGTTTTTATTCACCTTATTAATCATTTGCTTAAAATAAACGAACATAACCCCACATGTCTACCTTCCGCGATGTATTGACAGTCAGCCGGCTTCTATCAACAATGGCTGCCGAGTTGCATCGACCGCGCGCCAAAATCACCCTAGGGATTGTTCAGCGCAACGAATGGTTAGCCCGCTAAAATGACGTCATATTCGCCAATATTCGCTGTCCGGTAGCATGGATCCATTCGGTTTCACGTGATTGTCACGATGTATTCAAATTTCATATATTTAGATTTTAAGACCAAGGTAATGCTATAATCACTCGTCTTTAGAATCACCCTATAGTCCCTAACATGTCATAATGCTTAAGGTAGTTCTCTACCCAATTCGACATGTTCTAAAAACATTGGGCTGAACGGTGCTATTAAACGGAATATCTCTAACCGGGCACCAGAAACGGGAAAAAGGGCCGTGTAGCGCAATTGTATTGGCAATTTCGAAGACGTAGGTCACAAAACATGTTCGCTCCACGCTAAAATAGAGAAATGGCGTAAGGAATAAACTTTTTAAAACTTTTTTAAGTTTATTCCTTATTCCATTTCTCTATTTCGGCGTGAAACGAACATGCTTTGGGACCTACGTGTTCGAAACCGCCAATAGAATTGCGCTACAGACCTTTTTTCCCGTTTTCGGTGCCCGGTTGGAGATATTCCGTTTAATAGCACCGTTCAGCACGCGTTCAGAGCAATGTTTTTAGGACAGGTCGAATTGGGTAGGGAACTACCTTAATTCGTAAAACCTACTTTTAGAATGGACACCCTATGGACAGAATATGACAGTTTTATTCCCTCGTGCGATAGAAACACTAACATAAAAAAAAAAAAAAATGAATAAAAAATATCAACGCCCAATTGTTATTTTTTTCTTTCAAATAATTGTTTCAATCCAACGTTTTCCTCCACAAATATCAACCCAACGATAAGAAGTCGAGCATTTATCAAAGAACAAATCATATTATTTGATAAAATGTTCGATCGACCAATACCCTATTTCCTTGAGCAGTACCTCGGCAAACCAGGCGAGTATATTAATGATAATCTTCATCACTCACATTATGTAGCAATAAATACTATTACGAAATTAAAATCACATCCAAGTTCAACTGACAATTTCTAAAATGGTGTTGTTAAAATTTGATAATCTTATTCTCATAGATGAGATAGTGCAGGGTTGGCTAGGGCTCGATAACCCGTTATTGATGATACTTTTGTACGGTGTTTACGCTGCGGTTTTAATCTTCGGTATAAGATTTATGAAATCGTCGTCACCTTTGAAACTCAAGGAAATTCTGGTCTGTTACAACCTACTGCAGATCATTCTTAGCGGTTATATACTCGGGGAAGTCATAGCATGTGCATCAACCGGAAATTACAATCTCTTCTGCTCTCCATCACCTAAAATCGGACTGACTACTACGAGGGTAAGCGAAGAGCGAATAAAAAAAGCGTTTTTATTTCTTTGGGGTACATAAATCGCGTTTTAAATATATGAACAAAATATATACCAACGGAGTTATAAATGATTTCTTTTTTTGGTGAAAAAATTTCGTAATTTTTCAACTATATGAATAAGGGCGCGTTGGATACAATTAACGGTTTACAATTTTGATAATTGAAAACGCTGCTCAACAGTGACCTTGTTGCCCTTGATATGAGGGTGCAGGTTCTAGGATGCTTTAATGCTGACAATTACGAAACTGCGAATTATTTAGGAAGATTGACTCTAGATTTTTTTTTTCTAATAACCGCCATTTTTATATTACACTGTAAAAAAATTTGATTTTATTTTTTAATATGAAAAGTTTATTGAGCAAATCTGCAGGTACACTGACGCTTTGACTTGTAAATTGTGTATTCTTAGTCATAAAAATCCGTACAGATAACAAGGGCAACAAAAAATTAAAAAATTATTCTTTTTTTTTCGTTGAGCTGTGTAATGAGTGTGATGGACGGCCATCCTGATTGTATTGAATTTATAATAGCTTTGAGCGTTTCGCGCAGCTGTTGAATTGCGGAAGTATTATAATTCGAGAAATTGCTATGTGTTTAATTATACACAAATTGCCGGTTACAATTAGTCTCCTTATGTTTGCTAATGCTAATGGTTATGAACAGTCGAATTTAGCACGTTATTACTTGTATTGTGTCGGTGTGATAAAACGAAGGAAGAAAAAAAAAAAAAAAAAAAACAACACGCTTCGCTGATTAGTACGAGTCCTAAATTTGTAAACTAGTTTTGCCCAAATATATATGTACCTATAACTTTTTTCGTCTTCACCTCCTGACAAAGGTGATTACTGATCACTGATGATTTATAATCAATGTTAACTGTGACGTTATGCGCGGGTTTTTCAAATATAACTAAAACTTCGTGAACGGGCGTCACAGTCTTCACGTCAATCGCTTAAACATTCGATAAATCATTTTATCAAGTGTGTTTAATTACACCGATAGACATGGATCTCCCATGTCGTCACAAATTAATAAGAAATTCAAACGCTCAAATATACAGCCTCGAGATAAATCAAATAATATAAACACACATTTAAATAATTATGTGTATAAATCACCTTTATAAATAATACATTATAATAATTATAAAATTTTACTTCACATAAACCTCACGATAATTTTGAAACTATATACCCCGGTAAAAATAATTCTACAAATTTCAACGTTCTGTCGTTATTTTTCGTAAGAAATTGTAATTTTTTTTCTGTTTTTTTCTTTGTTTCCTATAGTTTGATTAACGAGAACAACAAAATTTTCTGTTAAACTCCAAAAATCTATGTTTTTTTTTTTTTTCTATTTTTTAACGTGAAACTATGGATCATTTCAAATTCCGTGTAAATTCGTAGGGCTAGAAATTTTCCTCACGGTATAATCTAGCCCGTGGAATAACTGCGTGAAAATTTCGCACAGAACATAGCCGTATAATATTGACCCGTATTAATATGCCGTTATAGCTGTGATTGAAAGCTTGAAAACAGAAACGATTTGTATTATTTTTTTCCAGCTAGCCAGAGCGATCTGGCTTTTTTATATAAGCAAAATGATCGATTTGCTGGACACCGTATTCTTCGTACTACGTAAGAAAGAGGAACAGATCACGTTTCTTCACGTCTATCATCACGTGGCAATGCTAATGGCTTGGTACCTGGGGGCACTCTATACACCTGGTGGCCAAGGTGCTTTATAGTCAAATTCGATATTTTAAATTCATGTAACTCTTCTCTTTATTATTATCAGTTTTTGAATCGTGTGAATGTATTCAGCCAATGAAATCACGCTTCCTAAATCATTATAAAACCGGGCTGTGAATGATGTGATCATTACTTATCATTTTTTTTTTTTTCTTTTTTATTTTCACGCACGTAAGATAGTAGATGATTATTCAAGCTAATCGAGCTTGATTCATTGCGGGAATAACACCGAATTTTTGCATTTCAGCATGGCTCAGTGTCGCTATTAACGCTGGTGTACACGTTTTAATGTACCTTTACTACCTGGTATCAGCTCTCGGTCCCTCATATAGAAAATACTTATGGTGGAAGAGATATTTGACGCAGATTCAATTAGTAAGCTTATTGGTTACCTAATGGCATTTCCGAATTAAGGCGAGTAAGGCAAATATGCAGAGTGCCTCCGCTGAAAACGATAAAAATCTTAGAGGGTGGGGTAAAACCGGCCACTGAAAAAAAAAACAAAAAAACATACGAATACAATTAATATAAATTTATATAACAAGGAATCGACATTCTATTTATACACTATCAGCGTTAGAGCGAAGTTTAGGCGATTCTTTTCTCCATCAAGTTTTTTTTTACCGTTTTTCGCGGAGACATGCTAGATTCCATCTTGGCTTACTCTCGCCTAGACGCGAAAATGCCAATCAGCAAACCTTTTTTTTTTGGTGGCCGGTATTGCCCCACCGGTTGGTCTTGCCTCACACTCTAAAACTTTTATCATTCTCAGCAGAGACACTCTGTATATCGTTTAGACTTACTCAACTTAATTCGGAAATACCATCAGGTCATTTTCTTTCTTTTGGTGGCCGGTTTTGCACCACCGGCCGGATTTTCCCCACCTTTCCCCACATGGGTGATTCTGATAATAATTAACCAGGCTTGGGCCTGACCATCTCCGATTTTCTTCTAACTTTAGGAACTCCGTATTTCGCTCGTAAAGCTCCTGAAAGTATATTTTTTTTTTTGACCTTTTGTAATACGTAACTAAAATTCTGAACATTTGCGGCTTTTTCGAAAACCAACTTCTTCATTAATTTTTATAGAGTCTCAGAGGGATTGGAAATGAAAGTGATGGTACTAGATTTTCATAGCAAATCTTCCGCTCTTTCTAATAAAAATATTTTCATTAACCTCAGATAAATGTAAAAAGTGACGTTTTCAAGCATTTACAGACATCTTTTCTATTTCTTTCTGTTTGAGACTCTGTAAAAATCAGTGCAGGAATCGGTTTCCAAAAAAGTCACAAATATTACGAATTTGAGTACGCGTTAAGGTGCTATTCCATGGGGAGTAAGCAGCAGCAGCGGTTTAGTAACTTGCTACATGTTTCTAGTGATTTTTAGTGATTTTTAGTGATTTTTAGTGATTTTACTAGGAACATCTGATAAGTTACTAGACTGCTGCTGCTGCTTGGTGCCTATGAAATAGCGCCTTCACAAGGGCTCTGAAAAAAAATTATTTTCAAGCTCCTTGTGACTGAAATAATGGGTTTGGAAGTGAAGAGGAGAATCGAAGAAGGTGAGAAGGCCCAAGCGTGCAGGCTGCTAATTGTCATAATCGCCCGCGGTATATTAAGTCCTCGACGATAATGGTACGTTTGAATTCTGCAGGTCCAGTTTTTCGTGGTAGGTTCTCAAATCGGTTACCTACTATACAACGGCTGTGCTAGACCGATGTGGCTTGCGTACGGTGCGTTGTTTTACAACGTTACTCTGATATCTCTGTTTTTGGGATTTTACAAAAGAGCTTATGGCGTAAAGATATACAGCGAAGAAAATTTCGAGAAGCTTAAAACCCCGCCGGGCAGATGGTTTGTTAAAAAAAACGAAGGTGAAAAACTATCGTGATTCATTCCCGGTCCACGATCGCATATAAATATAATAAATGCTAATGTTAATTAAAACGATAACGACGACTACGACCGCGACTGCAACGATGATGTGGGTTTCAGCACCAGGAATATTAATAATTATTATTTTCATCCGGTATTTCGCCAATTTAATATTCAACGAACAGTTTTTCGGCTACAGGATAAAGTCGTCTTTCCGCATACCCACTTCATAAATCTGGGATTTTTAACGGACTTCGCTTTTCCCGTCTTCGTTACTAAGTTTAAACCCTGACTAATCTACTGGATTGTCCGCAACATATGTTTCCGGGTGAGTTCGTAATTTCAAGATCGCTAATCACAGCTGCTATAATACATCTATTTTTTTACTTTCGCATTAGATATAATGACATGGATAATTCCTCGTTCAAGCCGTCGCGTTATTCAAATATCATATAATCCTAAAAACACATATTGTAATAAAATAAGATTTTATTTATTTATTCCCGTTTATTCATATTCTATGATAAGAAGTAAAAAAATAAAAACACATTCGGCGGAATATTCCGCATCTATTTTATGACCGTGTATTTATTTCCTTTGCATATTTTTTCTGCAGATAGCTATTACAGATTTAGAAAAAAAATATATATTTTCCTTCATGAAAACCCGAATCGATGGGAGAAAAAACCCGAGTTTATTGGTTCGTGACGCAGGAACCATGGGTTAATTATTTGATGACGTCCGTCCGGACCCCAGTCCCTCGTAAACTAGAAAGAATTGGCCACTGCAGTGCTTTGGTATAAAAGGAATAAAAAGTTATTGATTTTTCGTTTTTTCAACTCGTTTGGGCGCGATTTTTTTTTTCCCAACTCGACTCCACGCCCGTATTGTTCGTTTCGTTACAAATTACGCGTATGATCAAATGCGTTGAAATCAATCAACCGACAGCTTATATTCAAACAACGAATTAAATCTCGAGCTAAAAACTGCAGAATGAGACAACGTGACGTCTCGATTGTTCAATAAATTCAATATGTATTATAATATAGCCGCGTGACGACATGAGGCGCAGTGGCGTAACTACCGCGGGTTTTGGGGTCCAGGGGCCAACGCACGAGGGAGACAACATTTTTTTTTTTTTAATGTATGATCACCGTGCTAGAAAAAACTGACTTAAAATCGGGTCTACCGGATAAACGCAGCTCCATGGTCTCGAAGAAGTTTATGTAAGGAAATGAACATGCAGAGACAAAAGTATATCGCGACTGTTCGATGAACGAATCAAGAAGCAATGTATCCTCGTAAGTTCAAATGCAAAAATCTTTGACTTTCAGGATCATTCTTCCAGCTTACTAAGCATTGAATCATCGGCTACGATGCATGCAGAAATCCTTATATGCAAGCCGTTTGGTTTACCGCTAGATAAAGTGTCTTCAATATATGGAGACGCGATGAGTTTTCGTTGGGGAAATTGCGAGTTTGATAAAACCAATGAAATCGTTTAATTTGTTTAATTGATTATTAGAATAAATGAATGATTTTAATTATCGAACGACCTTTTAAGAAGCGTATGTTTCCGCGAATTTACGATGTTTTACATACCGTTTAACGTTTATTAGCGGCTCAGTACTAATTAAAGTTCTTAGTTTGAGTGCAAAAAATATAATTGCGTATAAAAATGTAAACAAGTATTGGGAGGGGGGACAGAATCAATGATTGCAGATGGGCCAACGGGCCCACGGGGACATAGTTACGTCACTGATCAGGCGTATGCCTATACCTACCTATGTTATACCTACTTGCATTCGCCTTGCGTATAATTTTATGGACAATTATCCACCTACTCGGAGCATAATGTATGCGCACAGGCCGAAGGTTGTACCTACTAATAGCCTAGAACAAAACGTATCATTTTTACGCTGTCTCATGTTATCAGGTTATTGCAATCGTAAGATATGGAACCAGGTTATAGCTTATGGTAGTCGCTTCATGTCAGGGCTTATCAGCTCGCCTCGGGGATTTTTATTCTCAAGACTTGTACAATTTGATCTGATTATTTAATAAGCTATTAACTAATGAATGATCTCAATTGAGGGGATGGGCGGAATAACGGTATAACTCGGAAAACATAGTTTTTAGATAAATGAGAAAAACGTAGGATAAACTAAGATAAACTGAACATATCCTGATGTAATTTAACATAGCATGGTAGTACGTCATAATGCTTCTGATTATATAAACAGAACCACGAAAATTCCAAACCCTTCACAATGAACGAACAATTAAGTTTTCGAGTTATACCGTTCGCTTCCAGAATCCAGATAACAAGGCTGTTTCTCACTTATCTCACATTTTATTTTCACAAGAAAAAATTGTTACAATGAGTACAAACACTTGAAAACAATTATACAAGAAACTGTTCATAGCTGGGGCATTTCATGCCAAATCGACAATTTTTGTTCAGATTTTTCAAAATAAATCCGAGAAAAAAAATTTCTGATTGCTATTTAGAGTTAGAAGACTGATACAAAAAATCGCGGACCGGATCTGAGAGGTCGAGGGTCAGGACCAGGTCGATTTGCCATGGAATCTCCAAACTATATCGTTTTCTTCAATTCTAGTTTACGTATTAACAGTTTACTCCCAAATTTTAGCAGATTATTCCCCGAATATATTTTTCTGATAACACAGCTGCGTTTCGTTTGACACAAATTTTATCGAAGTTCGTGGGTCATCTATTTTTGCCGATGATAAGCCTGTTGAAGCAACGTCCGAAATTTTTTCGATAATCTCGGCGCCATCAAAAATACGTTTCCATACCCGAAATGTTTCGCGTTTTGAGTGATCATCCGAAAACATCACTCCGATGTTTTCATCTCATTTCATCTAGATATTTGGAATAACAGAATAACCCGAGTTATACCGTTCTTCCATAACAGATGTTTAATTTAACCCTTCAATATTCAACCGATTTTTATCAAATAAATATATAATGTAGATCTATGGTCACTGATTATTTTTATGCTCCGGAAAAATGGTATAACCCTACTTGTACCGTTATTTCACCCATCCCCTCAATTACAATTGGGAATTTCTCAGTATTGAAAACCCCCCAAATATATTCAATGACTTTCATTTTTAGATATAAAATTTTTTTATTCTAAGCCATTTCTTAGTATACGTTGAAGAAAAAGTATCTTTCATGCTCGCAGCAATGGAAAACTTACATTAACTTCTATATATTATCAGTTTTCCCGAAAATGGCATCATGGTATAAGATTTCCTTTCAAAATTTCAAATAGTTTTTATATACCGTGCGTTTATGTGAAAGTTACAGGTTCCAAGCGCGCAGGCGCTGATTTATTCGAATATCATTGGCCGGCAGAATCGCGCTAGCAACTCCACTAACTTTTCAGTAATATCCCTAGTTCTGTCGTCTGCTAGATTCACAACAAACATAACCTATTTCTGCCACGGAAACAAATAACAGACGGACTCTAGGGATATTCGTGGCAAGTCTGAAATTGGCGTCCCTCGTAATATTCGAATAAATCAGCGCCTGCGCGCTTGGAACCTGTAATTTCCACATAATCGCACGGTGTATGAACGATGCGGCTTGTGCCAGTAGAATATTTCTTGAAAGCGTGTATAGCAGTGATTTGGGAAAAAAACCAATAGCAATTATTTCTAAGGTCACTTTTCCAAACTTATATTCTAGTTTGTTTATAATTCGATTTTTTAGACAAGACCTGTGGCACGTAAGTCAAAATATTGTTGGAATAATAAATCCGCGCAGGTATTGTAAGGACTCGCGATGTTTTACTCTTTTTTCCATTCGCGAGACGCTCGGATGATAAACTTTTGTCCAAATTGCGTAGGCTGGAGATGACAAACCAGTTTCAAATCCTGGTATTCAAAAACAATGCAATTCCGTATTATAACGTTTGATTAACGTCATTTATATACTATGTTAAGCTGACTAATTCGATATTCATAAACATATTTAAAATACGTTTAAGTCGCACGTCAGAATATATTTGTTTTTCGTATTGCAGTATATAGTATATCTGAAATTACATCAAATCAGGAAATTAAATCTCAATAATACTACATCCAAGCATCGAATTTACATTTTTTTTTTTTTTTTTTTTAGTTTTTATTTATTTGTATCTCGTCTGCTCAACTGAGATCATGCATTATAATATGACATAAACACGTAGTGTTGTAACACTATACAGTAAATATAAAATATAACATAGCATTGTGCCCGTCGATTAAACGGAGCGAAATATTTCTCGTCGAAGAATCACAAGGCAGCGTCTTGGAGACACTCAAGGAATCAGAGATTATCGTTGTAAGTTTTTTTCAATGACTGCGCCGCGACTTCCGGCTACAGGAAACTGAACCGCAATATCTCGGTGTGGTTGTACATGATTAAACTAATTAATATCTGAAATAATATACGCGAAGGCGTGTACACGTTATTATTTATTCGAATATGATATGAAGAATCGTTTGATTCCCGCGCGTTAGGTTCGACAAACTGGTAAATACCTATATCGTTAGCTGTGTGTGACACGTCGTTGTTACCTACATGTTATCGTTGTATAAATATGTCGGTACATAGTCTGGTACACACTAAAATTATAGGTATGTCATGCGCCGTTAAAGGTGCGCAATAGTTATTATAACAGTCTTAAACCCGGCACACCAAGTCCGCGTTGCACGACCCACGTGCCGACAACTACCGTGCCGGTGTAATACCTACCTTGCCTTTACGCGTTGCCTTCCAACTTCCAACTTCCAGTCCCGCGGCTCTTCTCTGCTCATCTCACAGTGTATATTTTTAACCGAATCGCGTCGCGACGAATGCGAACGTTTTGTAAACCCGAAACACCGCATAAACTATAGCTGAGAAGAAAAAATACATACAATAACTCTGATAGAAGATCAGATATACTATTACGGGAATACAGACTATTACCATCGATGATATAATCTCAAACGGCAGTCAGAACTTCCGTGCAACAGGTGAGGATTGTTAGAACGGTAAGTGACCTGTATCAGCTGATCGGAAATAACCCGCATCTCGGCGTAACCGCAATAGTATTTCTATGTTAAAGGCTACTCGGCATCCGGTATAACATTAGAGTAATAAAATTGCCTAACGGTAGGCGTAGACCCAGCTTATCATTAGATATTAGTTATGATTTACTCATAACAGAGAATTATTTACTCTCGAGTTTTCATTTCTCTTTTTTTTCTCCTCTTTTTGCCTAAAAGATAGAAGCGCATCGCGATATTTCCACTTGCTCATTGCAAGTAGGTATACATCTACACAAATATTTAACCAGTTTATGATTCATATCATGATTGGTATTTTTTCTGTCCGATTATCAGACGCGATAAACGTTATATTTTATAAGATTATTACACACACGTATGTAGCTATACGTATGTATTAACATAGTATGTATAAACCCTGAGCTCACAGCAGCGATTATCAGTCAGCGTTATGTCTGATCGCTTCGTCATGATTAGACTTACTTACTACACTTATATGTGGCTAAAAATATAATCGTTTCAGATCTGCATGGATATAGTAAAATTGCACACACTTCAATGAGAAATAATGTTTGGAAATATTATTTGAAATATATTCACGGTCAAATTCGGTTAATATTTGAATGAAAAAATCTCGGCTCTGTATTGGAACAATTTTTTCTTCAAATTCCATAATTCATATTTTCATATTTTCATACTCTTTGGTTTTATCATCTAAAACCACGGAATTCTTATTGATGTGATGAAAATACTTATACAATCATTCAAATTTCAGACATGCTTCACCTGAAATGAAAATAAAAATAAAAATAAATTACATGATCAACACTCTGCTAAGTATAAGTTTCTCGAGTTTAGTTTTAAAACGACGAATTTCTTAAGTACTATGTACTACGTACATTCAACGCACTTCAATGTCAATTGAAACTTTCCATAGGATTGAGGTAGGAAATTGGAGGACATAAAAATACGCTGCCTAGACTAGCGTGGATTCCACATGGATTGTAAAAACCAGTTTAAACTTTACCGCGCATTTACTATGGAATTCAGGCCAAATTCTTTTTGTCGCTGAAACAAGTTCAAATCTCTTCTGCTTTTTTTCTCTTTGTTTGTTTGTTTTTTTTTTTTTTTCAGAGAGAGAGAGAGAGAGAGAGACAGAGAGAAATGGAAAAAAAAAAGATGAATGAGGACTAGCCGGATCTTTGACTGAAGCCTGCTACTAAATTATATAATTAATCAACGCGCGAACTTTTGATTGCTTCGTTTTTGCGCATGCGCGACTCTCATCTTGAGTATTTTATTCATACTCGCTAATTTTTTTTGCACAAAGAGAACATGGATAATTATATTCATAATAAATATAACGGTTATTCCACAAAATGCACGTCAAGATCGGGATAAATGCGTAGATATATGATCTTTTCAGTCACATAAATATGGTAGGATATAATCCAAAACTAACGCATATTTTTTACGAGAGTTATTGCGTCTTTTTTTTCTTTCGAATCTTTTTTTTTTTTTTTTTACCCTTTCCACGGATTATCACAGAGAACTCAAACTTTTCGTTGTTTTTTCCAGAAGAAATTTTAGCTTTTTTCTTATTTAATCGAGAAAAACAACGAAAATCTATAATTTTTTATTAAAAACCACGAAAGTCTACGATTTATTTTTACGGAAAATTATAAAATATTCAAAATTTCCTGAAAAATTGGTGGAAATTTTTATCAGGGTTCGCTTTGATATCGGATATTTAAGTCAATCGCCCTTCTATCAGAGTTTCTGTTATACGTGTGTAGGTAGAGACTCAACGCTTCTTTCGAACGAAATCCAACGAAATCCCTGTCGTTGTATACCTAATCATGAAATAAGTGAGAGCTGGTTCCTCCTGAATGTAAACCGAGCTAAAACGACTCATTTCGCAACTTCTTTCCACTGTATAGGTAGAACGAATGAAATTTTCCTACTACACTTAAACCCGGGATTTCAAACCAACCAATTCAGCGTGATATCAAACGTCCTACCTAAGACTACAGTTTAATAGAGAAGCGCGTAGGATTCCCCATTACAGATATATGAATGATATACATTAAAGAAATTCGTATTACACTGCAGTATTACGTGAAGTGCAAAAATAGGCACTGCAAGTCGGTTGACGGCGATAAAATTGACCTCCAAAATTAATTTCGCAATTATTTTGTTACCTTTTTGCGGAGCAGCGAACTACAAATTTATGCGGAGAAACTACCGAGAATTTTCATTTTATTTCATGTTTGTTTGTGTTTTTTTTATTCGCAATTTTTCAAACATTAGGATATTTTTTCGAATCGAAATTTACAACGTCCGATATACACGTAGGTCCTTAATTTGATCATTTTCGAATTTCAATGCTCTCATGGGCCAGGACGTCTCGAAATATATTGAAAAAAATAAATAAATTTGGCCAAACGCATTTTTTCGCATTTTGATTAAACATGGGAGCATCGAAATTTGAATATAACCGAAACAAGGACCACTATATTCACTCAGTATCGAAACATAACACAAAAAATTTCTACCATTATATAAGTTGTTTATATAGTTTTATAACTGCGTGCAGACAAAATAAAACGCTAATTCATTCCATAAAATTGCAGAGTGCAATTCAAAGATGAAAAATAACGAAGTAAAGTGAATCGTTGAAACGAGTGGGTGAATTAAACCTATATCTACCTATACGTATAATTGACCCAAGAATTGCACTTCCTTTTTGCCCGAGATGATAAAGTCATTTTTCTACACACATATTAACGTCTGTAGTCCCTGCAGTATTTCAGCTCTTCCGAATACAGAAATGATAAATTCGCCAAAATTAATGAAAAATTTTGCGTGGGTGTATATTAATGATATCCGAGATTATTTCGTGTATTATCCACACGCACCGTGTTATATACTGATTAAAATGATAATTATATACTATTTCCAAGTTTCTGATCGTCGCCAAATTGGGTAGAGTTGAAGGCACAATGGAGGCGAAGATATCTGCGATCTTCAGGGTTTTTTCCCGCGCGGAAGTTGCGGATTTACGTGTATAAATAATAATGTCACAGAATTAGCGTATTGAAGAAATGGTCCATTGGTTAAAAAATATTTCAGATACATCATGTTAGATCATTCGTTAAGTTTATAAATTCAAAAGTAGTTTTTTTATTTTTTTCGTCCTTTCTTCATTCAATAATTTATTGATTAATATTTGATCTGATCCCGTAGCCTTGAGAGTCACGATTTCGCATGATATTCATATTTCAATGACAAGTATATTGGAATATATATATTTTTCCCCCTTTCATGCATATGAATTCCTTTCGCGATTGATATTTTCACCAAAAGATCGTCAGGTTCAATAACCAAGGTTCTGTCATCTTCCTGATGCGAACCTTCATTGACGCGGCGATATATTGCGTGGGCATTCTTCAAACGAGCGTAAATCATTATTCATTGTGTATAACGTACATATACGTGTACTATTGTCATCGTATTGCGTGAATTAACGGTGCGTAATTAATAATGAGAGAAACAGAGTATACCTGACGTCAACTTGCGGTGTTATGAAACCTTGAACCCGCAGGACCTATAATCGTGTGAAAAATTATTCCGGATCGATTCGCTAATATCTATACGATCGTATTGAATCGCGGTTTTGATTTATACAATACCTACATGACTCGAAATTTTTGTGGGTGCAGAGGCGAACGCCGATTATCATTGACTTTTGAATCCCATATCGATGAATATTTATTGAATATTAAAATCAATCAAACAATCAATCTTATAGAAAATATACAAAAGTAGAAAACCAACTGCAATGACGATCAAAGTGACTAATCGTAAGATACAAGATATTAGGAACTATTCAATTGATCTCTCAGTCTGATCCAACGAATTCACCTGATACGTCTAATGACCAAAATCGCTACGCACGTGGATGTGACCCAATTTGAAAGAAAATAAGTAATCGTTCATCTACGCCTATCATCGCAGGAATGATTTTCGGGTTCCAAACGATGATAACGATTCTAAGTTATATCACAGATCGCAGAAATCAGACAAGTGATTCATAGTGAAGAAATATCGCTGATAGCGTTTATACGAACGTTCTAGACTGCGGTGGGCGACGATGGAAACTCTTCTTCAAATCTGATGGTTTTTTTCCGAATTATAACCCAAAGCGCAGTAGACAAGGTTAAGGTGCTTCCCTACCCAATTCCACCGGACCTGAAAACATTGGGCTGAACGCATGCGGAAGGTGCTATTAAACGGAATATCTCTGCTTGGGCACCGAAATAAAGAAAACAAAATACGTCGCGCAATTCTATGTGCGATTTCGAACACCTACGGCCCAAAACATGTTCGATTTACGCTAAAATAGAGAAGAAATCCATGTAAAACGGTTTTAAAAACATGTTCGGTTTACGCTATTTTAGTTCTGCCCGATGTTTTCAGGTCAGTTGGAATTGGAAATCACCTTAACTCGATTTTGATGATATATATATACCAACCCGATAACGAGATAATATGGTAATTTTTTTTATCAACTATGGAGCTGTTATACCCGCGCGAGGTAATTACACGTCGTAACTATTGGGTCTTGGATTCGCTGGATCATTAATTGGGTATGTGGCCCAAAAATTGACCACAGATAACCGATCGGTATTTTATGACGAATTTTAATGGGTGGAAACATTGATCGTCATCGTGACAAACTAAATCGCACAAAATGATGTAAGGGTCAATGAGGCCAAGCCGCTATTAAAATAATTCCGACATGGTATTTAAAGTCCTTGTATGGTATCGTGTCTGTGAAACGTCTGATTATAAAGTAAAAAATTTATTAATGAACGGAAAGTTAGTCATTACTTTATTCGTTGGGGTTTTTATAACTCAAATATCTACTTAATCGACTATATACCAACTGAATAACATACCTGTAAATTTAAAGTACGTCAGTGCAGCAAGAAGGAAACGAATCCTAGTTCTATCAACTCGGAAACCATAACGAATCGCATTTGTTTCCAAAATTTGATCAGATCCAAGTTGGATCATATCCTATGGATTGAAAATAGGAATGATCTAAATCCGTCAACGCCGTCCGGAGATATGTCGTTGATTGAAAAATGAAAATTTTCGAATTTGTCTTTTTTCGATAACTTTTCGATAGCGAAACTACTGCATAGATCAATTCGAGAATCTGATCAGTTCTAGGAGGCGTGAAAACCGCTTCGGGTTATCGAAGGAAAATCAAATTTCGTGCATGTCTTCCGGAGATATTGTCGAGTCGAAATCCGTCGAACTTGACGAAGATTGATTTTTTTTTGTTCTGTTTTTTTATACTTCAATAAGTATAAAAATGATCGAGCTCGCCTTGTATAAGTATACATTCTTCTACCTATTCTTATGTTGAAGTACAATCCAAGACAAGAAAAAGAACTCACTTGTTTGTATCGATACCTTTTTTCCATACGAAGTTATAACGAATTCATAATTTCGTTCGTTTTTTGGAAATTTATAACTCGAAAACGGATTGAGATAAATAATTGAAAATTGGTATATGCTTCTGAGTCATCGACATCTGTCATGTAAAAAAAAAAAAAAAAAACAACTGGGGAAATCGAAAATCATGAGGGTCAGCGGCAAGGTCAGTTCGCATAGAAAAGCCCATATGCGGATGAACCTTCATCTCGAATGGGTCATTATTCCGTCAAGTACCGTTCAATTGGCCCCTTGACCATCGCTGTACGCTTCAGTTAGTTTAGCTATCGAGTGATGTATACCGATGTTGGAAAAAAAATTTAACAAAAAAAGAAGAAAATTAAAGAAAGGATAAACCCTGACCAGTGAAACGTGTTCCTTATATACGTCGTACGATCCCATTAGAATGGAAGTACGGTATGGGTATAAAAATTTCTGTAAAAATTAAAAAAAGTGAAGAAAAATCGCCTTTTCCATCACCGAAGGATATAAAGCATCTTCACGGTGTTAATTAGAATTTTCGTCATTTAAGCAAGGGAAGAGAATCATTTCCCCTTGAATATTCGTCCATACAAAATATCATAAGGCAGTTAACTTTTGGACAGCAGCAGCATGTGAATAATAAATGGAATCAATCGAAAACGAGAAATTTGCAGATCGTTTTTTTTTTTTTGTTTTTTTTTTAAGATTTGCCTAATCCACGGCTTCTGATATTAAAAAACCGCATTTTTAAATCACCATATACTTATAATACAATCTAGCAATTAGTTTATAGTTGGTGAATTTCAAGAGTCTCTCATGGCATATTTATTGCTAACCTTTCACTTCGAGAACTCAATCGATTAACCGATGCCTAAAATGTACCAACGGTCGCGGTTATGCCGTGTGATGTTGTTGGAGCCCTACGGGGCAGAATTTGATCATTTTAGAACTCCAATGCTCCAAAGCCAAAGCCTTCGAATTTTCCGATTTTAATAAAACACGATTTGTCACATTTCGCGGTAAATTTTTTTCTCCCTATTGCATTATAGCTCCGAAAAATCTGAAACTCGGTACACTCCTTATCTGTAGTAGTAGGTATCTCATGAAAATTCGACAGATTTTCAACGATATAATTTTCGGAGCTACAGCACACAAAAAAAAAATTTCTCATCTCGAAATTGTTATGAATAAAATTTTGCCGTTAAAAATCTGTAAATTTTGTCACGGATATGGGTGAGAAGTTTGCGGAGTTTCAGATTCAGAGAAGCCATAGAGCGATGGGAATTCAAAAATAACCCCAAAGTACCAAAAATCATGTGTTATTTGAATGGGAAAGTTCGAAGGGTTCGGGGCAGTACTTAGAATTGAGATAGGAACCTGGGGTTTTGACTAGATTTTTTTATATATATTTGGAGACGGTCTGGCCCATGGGAGCATCGGAATTTGAATATAACTGAATTAATAACCACCGTAGTACGGATCTTGTTAAGATATTGCAGCAATGATAACAATTGCGTACGTATTGCACTATGCCAGCCTTAATTGAGATCGTTTGAATCTAAGTAGATAAAAAGAAAGTGTGTTCGATTCGCACTTGCGCCGTGTTCGTTTTGGCGAAGGTTACGTTATATAACTATAATATTTCAATTAACCTACTTCGAGGTTCAATAAATTTCAATCGGCTTTCAAATAGGTGTTCTTTACGGACCCTTTTCATCACGTCACTGACGACTGTGTAATAATATCTGAACTTTCGGAAAAGAAAAAAAGAAAAATCAAAAATTCTGACGAGACAATCGATTGAATTATTTTTTAATAATAAACTCCTCTTTATGTAATCCCAATTTGAAAATGATGAAAATAATTGAATGATTTGTGCTCTCCAATCGATAACCTACGTCATACGTTGTGGCTGGTATCGCCAAGCTCTTCAAGATAATCGTGATTCATTATCACATTTTTCAAAATTCAATAAGGGAATACCTGAGGCTGTAACAATTATATCTGTTGGGAAAATACTAGTGTGATGCGTTTGAGCTAATGGTCGCCCTGGGCATATCGAACCGACAAATACAGTTGGAAAATGGATTTCGAAATGTGTATGAAAACGCGACTGTGTACCGACTTCGCGTTATTGTGTAGATCCCAGCTTTTGAATTACCCAAAATTATTAATTTTTCATCATTTATAATACTTATAGAATAACGTTGCAAAGTTTACCCAGAAAAATAAAATAAGCGATCGATTCAAAAATACTAAGGGTTTCGGGGATCGGTTGGCGAGATCGATCGTTACGTTTGAATATCGATTTAGTAATATATAGTTTGTTTAAGTTTGATTCAGTCATTGCATAAATTAGAAATTTTATTTTATTTTTTTGTCTTTTTATTTTTTTCTTTCTTTCAGTAAAAAGGTAAAATTGTGTAAAAATTCTAAAACGCCAATAATATACGTAATCAAGTTATTATACATTCATCATTCGTCGTGCGTTATTAAATTAGTTAGAATTTTTTCAATCCTATACCGATTCATTATGTATAAATTATTCTCAAAAACTTATAAATTATGTATAAAATAATACGATATTAATTGATCATTTGGGTAAATCGCGTTAATTATTTAATCAAATAATAATTAATATATAAAAAACGGAAAAAATTTCCTCTTCATATTTCCACATTATTATTATTTTTTGTTGTTTTTCTTTTCTCTTTCTTTCTCTCTCTCTCTCTCGCTCTCTCAATGATGGATCGTTTGTAACGAGTCTTGGAAGCATCGTGCGCCTATATCCATCTACGCAAATCGCGGTGAACATAAATTTACACAATCCCCTTGATTGACAGAAAGAAAAAAAAGTAGTCCGTACGATTTCTGGCCTATAATCCATTCGACAGGCTCAATCGTTTAAAAAGATCAAAGACGAAGTGAAAGCACAGAATACATGTATGGGGCATTCTATGCCAAATCGACCCGGGCCTGACCCTCGATCTCTCAGATTCGGTTCACGATTTTTCATGTTATAATTGGAACTCTAAAAAGGGCTGGGATTTATTCTTCATATTTTTCAAAAATCGTCTGATTTACTTACGATTTTTAAAAACGAACACATCGTTGGCCATAATTCTAGGATATGGTGAAATTCTGAAAAATCCTGTGAACACATCGTTCATTTTCAAAAAACATTATTAAATCATAGGATTTTCTGAAAAATTGCAAAAAAAAACAAAAATCTGTCATTCTTAGCGTTGGGACAACGTGAAAAATCGTGAACCGAATCCGAAAAGTCGAGGGCATGGAATGCCCCATATGTAGACACTGCATATAGTTAGGTACTACAAATTGAGTGATAGACCATCTAATGCTCGTGTTGCAAAATAAACGGTAAATAAAATAATGAACCGAAATGTTGCCGCTTGAAGGATGAATGTACGGTTGGGAAATAAACTCTATCATAATTTTTACCTTTTACTAAGTATTCATTTTTTTTTTTTTTTTTCTCTTTTTTTCGTCATATTTTGAAAAGTGGAAGGCTCGCTTTATTCATGCGGTTATTTCCCACCTCGCACCTATCTGCCTTGAGGTGTTAATCTTTAATTATGTAACCGCATAGGTATAGGCATACAGGGAATACATACATCTCGGGCATTCGATGGCAAATCGACCTGGGCCTGACCCTCGACCTCTCAGATCTATTCCGCGATTTTCTGTATCATTTTTCCGACTCTGACTAGTAATTAGAATTTTTTTTTTTTTTTAGATTTTTTAAAAACAGATTCGAGTGGGTCATGAATTTTTAAAGTTTTTTCCTCAAACCTCGATGTCAGTGATGAAAAAATCCGACAAAATTTTGAAAAATAAAAAATTTTTGAACCAAAATTCATGATGTCTGGGTTTTTGCTTCAATCCGTTTTTCAAGAATTTTTTTTTAATCCATGTCGCGCTCGAATTTATTTTCAAAATCTGACAAAAAATATTTTAATTTTTACTCAGAGTCAGAAGAATGAGGCGGAAAATCGAGGACCAGATCTGAGAGGTCGAGGGTCAGGCCCAGGTCGAGTTGGTACGGAATTCCCCATACATAGATAAAAATTCTGGCATGGAAAAGATATCGAATAAATTTCGCGCCATCGAACATTCACAACGTAAAACCGACGCGCCACGCATTTCGCGACGTATAACTTAACTTGTATTCGAGTTTGTAATCGCACCCAGTCACTCGGTTAGTCAGTCAGCCAAGCTATAAAGCTACATACAAGCCTAACGTAAGTTAGCTTAGCGAGTCGCTAGTAGCAATAATAATTCGATCTATTGCGGTACAGTGGGCCAAGGCCAGGACTGTTATTAATTGTAAACGTGTTACGATCGTTTTTCAACTTGCATTATTTCGAAAAATCCGTGCAGAAGGACAATGTGCGATAACCTTCCTGGAATATGTTCGTGTAGAAACACCATTATCGCAGGAATATCGCAACTAGTATGATACCATGAACCCGATTTGTCGATACCACACACGTCACATTTAACTTTTGTGTCAACTGCAAATAGCCAATTGGGTGATCCCAAAGTCTTTGAACTTTAGAACAGGAAATATCCTCTACTCATCTCATTGCATATTATACCGAATGAGGAATAACGCTTTGCAGATCGATAATCCTGTACAACATCACCGCAATAGCGAGAAAATATCACTTTTCGATTACAAAAATCGATTTTTTAATGTCAATAAATTTTTTTTGAATATATAATTGAGAAAATTGATGTTTTATACAAATATTTGCTCGACCTGTGTGCAATGCAAAATTTGTTTCATAATTTGGTACCTCTATTTGGGTAAACAATCCTAGCTTGCATCCTTGATCAATATTCGCAAATTTACCTCTAACCCATTTTGCAATTCTTTATATTTGACAGTTCTTAGAAGTGTCATCGAAAGATCGTGTCAAATTATCATTGAATTTCTTGATCAGATTGTATATGAAAAATATATGAAATCGCTAAATATTTCAAAGTCTATAAAGCTACAAGGCATATCATGTTCTTATTTTCAATGAATTTTGAACCTTGCTATACAAATTCACGTCATATTTCATATTACACTTAGCGAAATATGAAATATTATTTTTACCATTTATACGGTTTTTATTTCCACGAATAAACATTAAAGAAATTATATTCCGAGTACCAAACTCTAACTGAATGTGTCAGCTATACACCTGGGCACGTATATAGCTACGTATGCTTACATACCTAGCTACAGAGAAGCGGAATACGCATTGAGAATTTTAAATATCGGCTGCGATATTTCCTCGAGAAATTTTTTAGCAATACAAAGATTTTTAACTGGCAGGAAAAAAATGTTATTTTCCTTCACTGCATTGAATGAACTTCTCAGAAATAGTAGAACAAAAATTCGTATGATATATTAAAGATCAAAAACTGTATGTCTTCGTAATTTCCGGACACTATATTTTCGAGGACATAACCTGGGCGGAAAAAAAAAAAAAAAAAAAAAACTGAGCAAAATCAATGAAATAACAAAAATTAATGAACAGCAATTTCCAGCGTCGTTGTTCCCTGATATTTAACAGATTATCTCGAAAATTTTATACAAATTTATTAATTAATCAAACTAATTCAGACTCGAGCATAACAACTTTAGCGCATTTTTAACGTAATACGGATATTGTAAGATAATGAATACAGCAAAAACTGAACTTATCTAAACTCGTTGATATTTCATCGATCTTAATCCTTACCGAGGTACATTATGGCGTCTTCGTCATTATAAAGTATTATAGGTCTGTTTCCCCAATTTTTTTATTTTTTTATTGCCGATTAGATAGATTAATCGGCGATTAATGATACCATCGCATAACAACTATGCATATAGTTATTTTTGCTGATAAATAATTAATGACGCCTGGGTCTCGAACGTTTGGAAGAATTTGTTCCATTGGTTACATTGGAAGACATCGCTTCATGCACCGGATGACGTCAAAGGAAATATTCTTCCTCTGTTTTGCGTCCGGCGCAAATAATTTTCCAAAATTTCCTTCAGGCTTTTGCAGATGCAAAACATTAGCATATGTGTATATATACCGCGATTTATGTACGAAGGGTTTTCCCCTGGTTTCAGTAGATGATAGAATACCGTTTTTTTTTTCCTGCGACAATGTGAGGCGAATTTCAATTCGTTTTGAGAATAAAAGAAAAATTGAAAAAATTATTTCCACACCGTATTGAGTCGCAGTAAAAATTTCTAGGGAAATAAAAGTCTGCGATAAAAACGATGAGACGTTCGAAGTGGGAAAAAAAATCACAGGGGTCGAAATTTTTTGCGAGATTTTTGAACGGTATTAAAAAAAAAAATAAAACGAAACCCCGAATTCTTCCTCCTTCAGATTTTTATTTTTCAACGTACGAATCAAATTTCAGCTTAAATTTACCTCCCGAATCAATAATTTATGATTCGTTATACTCGATTCTGGAAATTTTTGAAACAGGTGTGAGCTTACTGATTGAATGATTTGAAAAAAAAAAAAGAAGAAAAAAATGGAAATAAATTTATTCATTTAAAAGGAATAATATATTCGTATATTTTAACCATAGAAATGATACATTCCAACTAAATGTTTATAGATAAATTTATTTAAAAACTTGGTCATTTTTTGAAAATATTTAAGTGTAGGTCGTCTGTGCTTGATAAAAATACATTATTTCGTTTTTAACTGAAACGCGTAGAGATTTTTTTTCCAACCTAATATTATCTGAACGAAATTTAGATCGAAAAATTTATTTACGCACTTATGAAAAAACTCAAATCGTAAAACGACCCGAATTCCGACCTGCAGACTCACAGGTCGAAACGGAAAGCGGTTACAACCTTATATACTTTATACACACGTGTGTTCAAAGATATTTCTAATAATTAAATACCGCGCGTAATTTAACCGAGTTAATTATAATAAAAATCTCGTGGGTTATATAACGTGGGTAATCTTCGGATCTAAAACGATATTCAGAAGAGATGAAGTGTCAATCGTTAAAATCGAATGTGTGGCTGGTTCGTGAAAATTCATTATTATTATTTTTTTTGCTTTGCAATTTTGATCGTCTCATCAATATCATCGATGAGATCTAAATGAATCGGAGGAGATTATTTAAATTATTTAATAATTTATCCTTTTCTTCGTTCTTCGAATGATTACTTTTTTTTGTCTTTTATCTAACTTCATAGTTTGATCAACGATTTCACGGTTACGTTACTCGAAAACCAGTGTTTCGATGGGAAAGGAAAAAACCATCGTATAGTTAATCGTATTGTAATCAGCCAATACTGAACGGTGTTCGAAAAACGGATGGGGACCTTTCTCACTTATATTTTCGTTACATTACTGCACTTCATCATGTGTTTCCCTCTTGATCTTAGGGCCGGCTAAGGCCCCGGCATGATAAATATTACATCGCATTACCCCGGGGGTCAGATCGCGTGAATATTCAAAAAGCTGAATATTGGCCATGAGCATCGGGGGGATAACGAACACGGAGAATAATTTTATCTGCTATAAAGTTATTGATGTAATTAATGAGAGTGAAAAATTAATGACAAACAAGAAACTCGAAATTTTTTCCCTTTTTTCTCTAAATTCAATTCAACCGACTAAAATAAATTATTTTCTGGTTCTAATCACGTAGCGGTCGGGGTTAATGTAATCCGTACGGATAAAAATAATAATGAAAAACTGAATAAAAGGTCAAGATTTAAATGTATCCATGCTTTTAATAATTAACATAATTATTATGCAAGTAGGAACGGCGTTAGAAGCGGGCGTTCAAACAGCTTCATAGTCATGTGTGTAGATTAGGTTTTTTTTTTTTTTTTTTTTTTTCTATTCAACCAAAACTGATTTGCCTTCGATTTAGTTGTCAACAACTGTGAAGGAATTCCATGATTTCCGATAGTCGATGTCTATATACATATATTATACGGGTGATTCAGAATTCATGACGATTACTTCACGGATTTAATCATTGTGGAAATCGAGATCGAAATTTCTTTAGCAATATTTTTTTAAATGTTAGTTTTTGTTCTAATTTTGCTCTTTTTTTTTTTTTTTGATTCAATAACTAAAGTTTCTTAGTAAATTTTTTTTCTCTCTCTCCAAAAATCGGTTAGAATTACTCAGTCAAATCTAAATAAATTTTATCCTTGTGGGCTTTGGAAAACAGCAGATTTTCGTTTTTTAATATTGTCGTCACGATTGACCGTTCCCGAGATATTACCGTTTAGATAAAAATTGATGAAACATGAGTATTCCGTCCAAAAAAAATTTGTACAAGATTTAAAAACTTGTAAATTTTTTCGTATCCTATAGCCCGATTTTTTTTTCAATTTTGTAAGGATTTCTTTTTTTTTTTCGCGAATGCCCCTTGTATACCTAAAAGAGGATTATTCTAACAATACTCAGGTCAGTCAGTCAGAATTTGAAATAAAAATGATGAATTATTTTTGGAAATAAGATTCTTCGATGTTATTTATCATTTTATTAAACTATTTATTCTTCTTCTAGCTCAACTTGTCGCCGAGCAATTTCTCTGGTATTAAATAAAATAGAGAAATTGAATGAAAAAAAAAAAAAAAAATGACGAGAGAAATTTTGATTTCAATTTTGAGAGAGATTTTGACCTTGTGTCTCTTTACTTAATTTGAATAAATTTTATTTACAAGAATATAGATTCCCGAATTATATGATATATTTTTCATTTTATTTCTCTCTTGTGTTTTTCTTATTTAAATTCTTCTCTTTGGAATTCAATTTTTCGGAAAATAAAAATTCGGATCTTCATTTGCGGTATTTTAAATAAATAAATTTCAAGTAAACACATATTTTATAAATCTTCATTTATTTTATTAAAATATAAATATTACGATATAAAAATTTTTATACGCAATCCAATAGCTATATACGTATACTATACATAGATATCTATTTGTTTATTTTAACAAACCTTCGATAAAATTAATTATAACCAAACAATCACGTCAGCATTTTTCTGTTCACATACCTGTATAAAAATTTGTTTGCTGAACTAATGAATTGCGAAAATGATAAATATATGAGGAAGCATATTATTCATTAAAAAATATTGTATATTCAACATAATATATATACACATTCGGAAAACGGAAATAAGACATTTTATCATATCCCACTTTTCTTGTTTTTGGTTCGCATAATCATCTCCCAAACTAGAGGGATAGTCCCGGACTGTGAATCGCAAGATTCGCCTGAATTTCCATATATGGAGATCGTGATTTTCTTAAATCTCATAAGTCCGTCATTTTTGTGTGTTCAGAGAATTTATTCTGAATGGTTCGTCAGTTATTTAATGATTCTACGACGCTGTATATGTAAAAATGAATAAATTTTATTAATATCGAGGTACAAAGGTCGAAGAATAAAAGAAAAAAAAATTAAAAAATGACCTGACGTTCGGAAGGGGGAAAATGAGACGCTCTCCTTCGTCCGCGGACCGCAACGGAGTAGTGAAATTCTTATCGTTGGTAAAACCGCAAGTTCAAAAGACAAAAGTAGAAACAGGAAGAAGAATGATTACCCCATCTTTTTTTTTTTCTTGCGGACAAATAAAATGCGTTTTTCCGGAACGAGCGTGCATCTTTCTGCAAAGCACGTGCTCACTTTTATCGTGAGTAAAAGACGATCTAATATATGTATCGTAGAATCGCCGATAATACAGAAAGCCGGTAATTTAGGAATCCCGGCGCCGCCATGATGGATATTGTCTATAACAGACTACCGGTCTGTGATTTTTATTCCGTATTTGTATACCGTGAGAATTAGGTGAAACGGTACGGTCAATGCCCCAACGCGACTCACGTAGGTTTTCACAGGGCAAGCCAACCCATGAAAATCTCCCTAGAGTCGGTACGCGTCTGACCGCTGATCACGCGCTAAATTATCCTAGGGATTTTCTAGTGCAACGAGTGGCTACTCCTATAAAATAGGAATTATTCGGCGCCTGCGCACTTCGACTATGCTGTTTCACCTGATTCTCACGGTATGAACATTGATGGTAATGAAAATGGAAAATGAATAAAGGACACGCCCTACAGTTTAATATAAATTTCGATGAGCTAATTATTATAGTGAAATCCGTTCCCTCGTTTGGGTTTGATTTACCGATGAAATTTCCTCGCTTCCAAAATTGCAGAATATAGTAGACACCCATAAGAAGCCCTGGTCCATGTGCGATACTTTTGGAACTTTCTCGCTGGAAATGTGTATACACTTCGTTTGGTTAATTTCTTAAGTTTTAGAAAATGAGGAAAATGAATAATTGACAAAAGTTTAAATCGACGCCATTTTTTTTTTTTTATGACATGAAAAATTGCACCAAAAATTCAAAAACGCGGATATCCCGGTTAAAACCACCAAATTCGTTCATACTGTATCTCGTATGAATAATATATTAGATTAACAAAAGAAAATTAAAATATTATAATAATCACCAAACGTTTTCCACAATCGTAATTTATTTATTTATTTTATTAATTTTCGTTCTACGTTATAAATTTTCACCCAATTATTTTACGTGACAATTATTCCTCGCCATGAATTAATATTATAATTCAAAATCAAAAAATGTACAGCGACAAAATTTTATTCTCTGCACGACTTGGTGATAAATGAAAATTATTACCTCTTCGAGTAAAAAAAAAAAAGGAAAAAAAATTACGAAACAAAAAAGTAAAAAAAAAAAAAAAAAACGACGCCTTAAGTGGGAAAAACGATTCATTGTGGTTGAAAATCTTTCATTCGTTATTCTTCTCGATTCTTATCCCCTCTTATTTTCTTTTTTTTTTTCTTTTAAAATTGCTTCTTCTTTTTTTCATTCTCTCACCTTACGCACGTCGTTTACACGCGCGCATAATGTGGGACATCTACGATGAACAGTAGGTAGTACATACGTATTAAAATTCATATATGCTTATTAAGTATAATGCGATCGTTATTGCATTTAAAGAATACAAAAGTATTTATGCACGTACGTATATATATATGTATATATATGTATAACTTAGCTACATATCTTTTACTTATGTTATACCCTGCATTTTATAAATATTTATTGATACGTGGTGGATAGTTTGTACCTATGTACACAAATTCTATATCTATGTTTGCACGTATACAGAGTAAATTCCTATTGGATAGGCAGGTGAATTCAACTGAATTTTCAGTGCGCATGCGCTAGCTCCGAGCGCAAGCAAATTTCCAGTGCGGCCAACCGTCGGAAACCTGAAATTCATGCACGACAGACCGCCGCGATGTGTATAACCCTCAAATATTTCAACGGTTCGGCTCGGTATAAAGTTGGCCTCACTTGAAATCTTCCTGCGCTCGGAGCTTGCGCATGCGCACTGGAAATTCAGCTGAATTCACCTGACCACCCATAGGAATTCACTCTGCATAGGTAGTCAAAGGAATATAAGAGAACCTACCCTTTCCAAAACTGATGGTTGAAAGTAGAGAAAGAATGAAAACAAAAAAATCTGTTCCTACGAATTTCTACAAATTTTTACAAAATTTTGTATGTTTTACAATTTTTCATTCAAAAAGGATATTGTAGATTTTTTGTAGTTCTTTTCAGGGAAAATTCATTGTTTTCTTCAATAAAACTGGGGCATTCCACGTAAAGTCAGCCACCTTCAGACCTCAATACCTTCGATTTTATTCTTCTGCTAGGATTCTATTATACTATGTGAGAGTAGTGTCCCTGATTTATTCCCAAATTTTTCGAGCCGCCGTTCCGGAATTTTCGCAAACCTGAATTTTACGATATTCGGAATTCACGAATTTTTGATCGATGATATCTCCAAATTGAAAAGTCGTACCAACAAAAACAAGGAGATGTTTGGATTCGTCTTGCATCCAACTTTTTGAAAAAAATGTTTCAGAAATTTTCCGCAACGTTTGGACTGTCGTAACTGAAGTTCAAAGAAGAGAATCAAAATTTCGTCTATTATGTCATTTTTGAAAATTTTGAAACATTGTTTTTCAGATTCTACGTATTTTTTTACATATAAAAACGTTCCTTCCGAAATAGAGAAATTCGATTCCCAGTTGCTGTGCGATAAATAAGAAAACAATTTCTCCTAATTAGAAGATTTTTTATTGCGAAATGAAATTTTTCAATTGTTTCTTGTAACAAAATTAATAGTCAAAGTAAGAAACATACATTTTATTCAATCAAAGTACAAATGTTGAACGTTTATTTGGAAAATATTTTAATTAGTGATTAAAAAAATCTTTGTTCAAAAATTCTGAAATAAATCAGGGGCACTACTCTCACATAGCATAACAAAATCCTAGAAGAAAAATGAAATCGAAGGTATTGAGGTCTGATAAGGTGGCTGACTTGACGTGGAATGCCCCAACTATATAAGGGCCAAAAATGTCGATAAAAAAAAACAAAAAAAATTAATAAATATAATAATAAATCTAATTGATTATAATTTTCATCGACTTCTCGCCTTTTATATCAAACGCTCGGTAATACAATGAGGAAGAAAACGAACCAGAAAAAAAAAGGAGGGGGGCGGGGGGTGGGAGAAGAACCTCGAAATGATGAAACAAAATAAAAAATAGGAAGTAAGTATAGAAAAGGAAAAAAAATATATTAAATAATTGATTAGGACTAATCTATGGCTAGTCACTATTCAGAATCTTTCATTTCTTGATCATTTGCAATGCGTCAACGACTGTCTTGCATATTTGAATATATCTGATAAAAAAAAAAAAATTAATAAAATCTGGATACCAAATGACTGGGCGATAAGGAAATGAAATTTTTTCCTCTAACCTTCGCGTGGTAAGGGTCGCGCAGATCGGATAAGAGCGTGACGTCACTGGTGCACAGCTATAATATTAACGAAGGATCGGATATAGAATTAACTAATATATACCCATATCCACATTTGCGTGTATATATATATATATATATATATATATATATATATTATATATATGTATATGGGGCGTTCCACGTGAAACGGACCGGTTTTTGGCCGGAGGTCATTGAAAAGAGTCAACCTGAAGAATCGATCACTTTTTTTCTTTTTGCCTCTTCGAAGTAATTCCGGTAGAAAATTTCCAGGTAATTCGTGCAACCCTTCGAACAGGAAAAGAAAGAAATGAAATCATACAATTTCCAAAGTTTTAAATGCTTGAAACTTTCAAAAATAATTTAGGCGACAGATTTTCCAAAATAACTCATTCATGCGCGTGGAATGAACTATGGGAACTTATGATTTCGTTCATGCATATGCAGAGATACTTCGAGTTTAAAATTCGCGAAATTAAATTTTCGGTCGCGATACAGGTATATTGTACCATCTATTCTCATGCTCTATAAATGTTGGGACCATATCGTGTAGTAGGTAAGGGGGAATCTGCGAATCTGCATTAGCGTCAAATTCGATGACTTCCGTAGAAAAAAAAAAAAAAAAACCGATCCGTTTCACGTGGAACATCCCACGTGTGTATGTATATGTATAGATATTTTTAATATATGTATGTATTTAATACGAAGAACGGAACGCGAACGCAAACGCGCGAAAGGACAGTAAAGGTGTGCGAGGTAGAGGTGGCATCAATCTGACCGTGTAGTTAAAAGCAAAGCGCCGTCGAACTGGCCACCAGTCTGCACCACGTCAAGTCAACAAGAAGAGAACGTTACTGTCTCAGATATAAAGTTATTATTATTAATAATTGGTTATTTTTGTTTTTTTTTTTTAATTTAATTTCCATTAATAAATCTTGACGAAACGTATAATCGAATTTTATAATAAACTAAATCTAAATCTGTTCTTTTTTTTTTCTTCTTCTTCTTCTTCTTATTTTCCTTCTATATTTAGTTGTTGTTTAACAGTGGTGCAGATCCTCACATATAAGGGTCAAAAAAAAATAAAAAATAAAAATTAATCGTGTAAAATTTTTATATATTATTAAATAAAATAATCAAAAGGACGTAAAAGTAATAAAGACTAAGGAAAAAAAAAAAAGTGACGGCAGTGGTGGGTGGGTTTTGAAAATCGAGTGGAGGAGATTGTCGGTGAGTACTTAATAAACTGTAATAGAGAATGAAGGAAAGAAAAAACAAAATAGAAGATAAAAATTTGAAAAATTGAATAAAAATTAAAAACTCAAGGATTTATCATACTTTATTTTGTATATATGGGTAAAGGCTAGCGGAGAATTTTGTAATTGCAGGAAACGCATAACTTCGACTAATTTGTTAGGTATGATTATTATGTCGCGGTCGCGGTCGCGGTTACACTCTCCTTCTTCTAATTATTTTATTGTTAGTTTTGTCTGTCGAGCCGCGGGCTGTGGACGCGTATACCTACCCATAGCAGTTACTTGTGTATAATATTTACCTAGGCATACGTGCAGGTATATACCGATCATATTTTCGAAGCATTGGAAAATTGACATTTCGAAATTTGAACTTGTCGAATATATCTATATTCCTGATTATTTCAAACTCAGCGACTCGTCAGCCTAAAGGCTTTGGCTCTTCCAGATTTTTATCATCTACGATGATGAGTTACTCGAATATTGATTTTTGAACGTTCTTATACGTAGGATGCTTCGGGACTAGGAGAGACCGGGGCGAAACGAAAAATACTCAATAAAGTCGAAAAGTAAAAAAAAAAAAAAACAAAGGACGTAATTAGAAAAATAGAAAGAAAAATCAAACTCATTTATGTTCTATAGTTTTGTACTTTTATTCTGTTGGTCTTCCGAATTGGCCGATGATTATTTTTCTTTCATCTTTTGGAAAGCAATCTTACAATTTTTTTGAAAACTATTAATTTTTCTTTTTCCTTTTTTCGAGTGCTCTTTATCTTCCTATGGTCTTTCTTCTGCCCATTTTGGGTATAGGCAGTACATTGAGATGTCGTAGATGTGTATTTTATCGTCGAAATCCATCACACGTGTTTAATTGTTATGGAAATAAGTAAGGCGTTGGAAATCCCCGATAAATGATCATAATTGCGGTACGGAAGATTTAGTTCCGTAAAAAGTGACGAGCCTATATAACATGATTCACGCCAAGATCAAGATCCAATATTGAAGGTAAACCGCTTCTCGAAAACCTCATGTAGGTACAACCTTGCTGGTTCACACTTCAGAGTCAAAGAAAGAAAGGTGTATATATGTAGGTGAAATTTCGTGGAGATTTCATCCCTCGGGAACGCTAAAAAATTTCGAAAAACTGATAAATAAAATTCAATAAAACGAAAATAATAATAATAAAAAAAAGAAACAACGAGCTCAAAAAATTTCATTGCGTGAAGGGAACCTCGTGAGCGTATCTTTACTCCCACCACCTTGCATGTGCAACTTCGTTGTCGTTGACACCGTTGCAACTCCAATGCAGCACTTTCACTCTATAATTCATCTTGATTATCTGATAAAATTTGAAATAATTACGTAAAGAATTAGTAACCGTTTTTGCCGATTTATACCGGTTCCGAATAATCTGGACGAATTTCCATCGGCATTTTGTGGATAGCCATCATTCGCCGGAATGAAATCGATCGAAATATTGATGAAATGTCTAACTGAAAAAATGTAAGTTATTCCCGATTGTGTTGTATCCAAAGATCGACCTCCTCCTCGACACAGACATATGTGGAATAATTCGTGATAATTATACAAAAATAAAAATTCAAATTTAAGAAAAAACTGCACATGCAACACGTGCGTATTTTTTCTTTTATTTTTCACGTGTTTCGTCCGGGAATACCCTGCGTGTGGTCAGGACGTGTAAAGGTACCCACGCCGGGTGTGTGTCGAGCCTTAACCGTTTGAAGATTCGTTGAACCCAATCGCGACCTTCTATATCGTGGCGCGATGCCCGAGCAGGATTTTTGCAGACTATATAGGTGTAAATTTTCCGGTCTTGTATTCCGACCGATACTACGCAAAAATGAATTAAAAAAAAAAAAACTCGGATCCTGATGCCGTGTAAATGTCACTTGAGTGTAACTAGTATTGGCCATCGGGACCAAGGTCGTTTATGAAATTTGCAATCGGTCAGTTTGCGCAAAGGCCTTGATACATCGTTATATATTTAATCGGAAAGAAGTTCGCTCGAATGAATTCATGAACCTTGATAAAAATGAAATCAAGTAATCGGATCGGTTTAAATCGGCGGAATAATTCGGCGCGACGATCAGGAAAAATTCACGTAACTCATCGGCCTTGCTGCACTGCAGCAGGTAGTCGTATAATAATTCAAGGTTCTCATCGTATGATGCGTAATATTATAAAGATACCTGCGGCTAGCGTAGGTACGAGGAACGATTGCGAACAGCCTAATTTAGTCCGCTTATAAACTGACTCTATTTCTATGTCGTAGGCGAAATCCTTTGTTCGATTTGTTGATTCACCTCTACCTCTTTAGGTATGGGTCAAATTCGATAATTATTAGATTCTAAAACAAATAGAAGACGAAGCTTTATCATTTGATTTATAAAGAGTACCGATCGATTTTATCTATTTATATTACAATCGCGTAAATAATTATTGAAATTGTCTTGCGTTAAAAAAATATATATATATGTATTTTATACCACATATAAAGGACATAAGAGAATGACCCATTCTCAGTATTGCTAATATATACAGTTTTCGCAATTGATTCAAGTATTTGCTTGCTCACCGCGTTTTGGACAGGCTTGTTGTGGATTATTTTGCAATGAATTTACCGATGCCACCACGCTCGCATTCCGCATGTCCGATATTTTGTTTGTCTTTCATAATTTAGGTATTTATTTATTTATTTATGTTTCATTTCCATTTTCTTACAATCACCCCAGTACAAGCGTAGAACATAACAATTACGCATAGGTCTGCATCGACCGAAACCTAACTCGATTCAGATATTTTATTCATTTTTTTTTTTCAACTATTGAAAATATTACGAAGAAGAAGCGAAACCTTGTTCCGCGATCTGCAGTTTTTATTTATTTCTTTATTTATTTTTTTCTTCTATTTTCTTCATTTCTCGTTAGACCAATCTAAACTACTGATTATTACAGAACGAATATCAATTGATGATTCGCTCTTTTACCTGCCCACTATATTTGAGCAATATTTCGACTCACATGCGGACGAGAAATAATCTGTAATTATGTGTTTATATATGAATACAATAAAGCGTCTCGATATGCAGGTATATACACAGGTATACGTTATATTACACCTTCATACATATATATACTATACCTGTGGTTTTAAAGTTAAAGTTACGTAAGCCGAGGCGCGTCTCTGCAGTTTACCTACGTTTGCGATGATGACACCTATCCGATTGTCCCCATGCAATAGCCGATTGGCCTTGAGGTCGAAGAGACACTCCACTCCACTCAATTCAATTTCATTCCATTCCATTCCATTCCATTCCAATCCATTCCATTGCATTTCATTTCATTTCATTCCACTGAAATAAATTATTCCACCACGAGTTGCATTCGAAGCGAAATTTTAACCAACTATTTCCACATATAAACATCGCCTTCGGTTTAACAGAGCAACGCAACCCAAACACGGTAGACGTGGTCGTCGACGCCACCGTATGACCAACTCAAAGATATCTTGTAGTGGGGTGCTCACATGCTGCTGCTCTGCTGCTGCAGCTGCTGCTGGACTCTTAGGTCACATGTATGCATGCGTATTACTTAGTTTAACACCTGAACAAACGACTACTAGTTAAATACACAGGTAGAACGGTCGCGTGGCGTTATGTAACTCGCCCTCGTTCACGTAGGCAAGGTATATGAACATCGATGTCGTGCTCAGAGTCGATATAGGTGTATATAGTTTCGTACGTCTCTATTCCTACTACACCGATGAGAACTTTAGGATAATAAGTCGCGTGGCATATAGCGATCTCATACTGTTTTTTATTCATTTTTTTTTTTTTTTTCACGATTTTGGCACTTCTTAATTACCTTGAATCAATTCGTGACATTTTTGGGTAGGAAAGATCTCGAAATATCGACATACATGGTGTCATTTGATCAGAAGACCGAGACGTGAAAAAAGTGGAATGAGTCGTTCAAAACGGTTTTTTGGGATTTATAAAGATTCCGAATAATTTTATGAAATTTCGCATCGCATATAGAAACTTACGCCGATCTTTTTTCGAATAGCCATATATATCATTCGCCTAAATTAAAACGATCGAAAATTGTGATATTATATCTTCATTACTTTGAATGGGGTGAAATAATTGATGCTCATCTCGATTTCAGGTAGATATACCTTAGGGTGGTCCGTATTAAGGGGTTTTTTGAAATGCTCTAAGCTCCAAGTTTCGCTAGGTTTTTTTTTTTTTTTTTTTTTGTAATTTATTTGCGAAACTTTTTCCGCCTTGTCCGCAGAAAATTTCGAAAACACCTTGAACGAGGAGGACTCTGATATACATATACCCTAAATCCATAGAAATTGAAAATTGAAATTTTTTTTATTCAACGATATATAGCACTTTCTTTTGCACGCAGATCCTTGGGCGAAATTTTTTCGTAATATTGAATAAAGAACTCGCGCGCATGTATTTATTCGGCCTCCTCAATTGCGAGTCCGAAACACGTTGTTTGCGAAGGTCGTACGCGGTTTGGGTCTATAACCGGGTCCCTAATCTTTTCTCTTGATTGTATGTTCCAGAAGGACGAGTTTTGGCCATCTTTCAAACGACCGAGCAGACAACAAACTCGTAACAGCCAAGATGTCGCTTCTTATGCAGTACGTGGACCAGTTCCATGAAATTTTGGACAAGCATGCCGGTGAGTAAACGATTTTAGTAATTATTATGCGTTTATGATATACAAAGGAAAATAATTTACGAATAAATACCCGAAGAGTAAAAGTTTTTTTTAATTTAAAGAAATTTTTTTAAAACCTAACTAGTTCTGGCATCGCCACATAGGTATAGTCGAACGAATCTCTTCTCTTATTAAAAAGTAAAAATTCTCCGAATATCGTAATTAACGAAATATTTATTTTAGCAGAAAAAGGAATGAATTCGTAGTATTTAAAAAAAAAAAATAAAAAAAAAAAGAAAAACAAATTCGCATCAAATCAACGAAAAAATTTTCGAATTATTTCGAACTATCGGAGATTATTTCCCCCAATTGATAAATCAATCCAATTATTTTATTCCGTCAATTTATTTGTTATTAAATAAAATAATATATACTTATACAGGTATATATGTTATCCGGTTGTATTTGCGCGTCTTTCAAGTTTTTATTATAATTTATTCGAGTTTATACACGGGGGGAGGATACGATATATATATTATATGATCTGCATCAAGAAGGTGACCTCCGTTGAGAAAATAGATATTTTTCTCAATTGTTTCACCTTTTTGAAAAATATAATATAATACAGAACAGGAAGAACCATTCAGCTCTGAATCCGCGCCTTTTCAACCTTTTTTTCAATTCTTAAACGTTACTTATACGCATACAAAAATTTTTGCATTACGATCTCGTCCGGGCAGAGGCAAACAACAACCGGATACATAGTCGTTTTATACACACATGTATATATATATATATATATATATATATATAATAAATTTATAATATATACACGCATCCACATATGTTTGTCGTTAATTTTCGTTTCGATCATAATGCGTTAGATGCGTATAGAATATTTATCGAAAAGATTAGAGTAGGTTTTATAGTCGCCTGACGAATCGCAGAACTTTTTCTACGATGTTCATAATAGAATGAACTAGACTCTGAACTAGAATCAATTATTGTCTTTGAAATAGGAACAGATTAGATATTAAAAGAGAATACGTCAAAATTCACACCGGAATATATGATCGTTATTAAATCGGGAAAAACTAATCGTATGTCTCCGATGCGTTAAAAAAACAAAGAGAAAAAAAATAAATATAGGTATAATTCGGGTAAGGACTCTGAGATTATATACTTGAGAGATCAGAGAAATTAGTGGAAACTAAAAAAAAAATTATGTGAATAAATGAATGAAAACCGGAACGAATTTGCAAAACACAAAACAAGATAACAAAAAAAAAAACAAAAAAAAAACCAAAAACAATTAAAAAATGCTTGAGCGATTTAGAGCCAAAATATTTAGCGAAGTCGCGTGCGGTTTAAAGACGTCTAATTAATCATATAGCTACGATGACCGGTATAAATAATGAATTAACGAGTTAAGCGTGTGTATCATCTAAATTGCTCGTTTGAATATTTTAAAAGAGGCTTTCCACCTGTCAAACTATTTATGATCATTTTGTTTCTGCGAGGTTGTGCCGAAAATCTCTTAAAAAAATCTCCGATCATTCAAAATCCTTGTACCTATTCATCCGTTTGACATCGCGTGAATAATCCGTAATTTGCGGAACAGTGATTTGCACGTTACTGTGCAATGACTCGGACTCTAGATTTATTAGGTAAATAAACCTACATACGTAGAAACGTGTTAATAATACGTGATTAGAGTTTTGAGTAAATGGGATAAGTATAATCGCTACACAGACCATCATCTTTTCATTTTTTTTCTTTTTCTTTATTTCTTTTTTTTTTTACTGGATTTCGGGAGTGAAAGTAATCAGCGGATTCGTAATATCTATTGCACATAGAACCCATCTAATATTTCATATTTGTATAAATTCTTGTATTCATGTGGGGAGAACGCGTAAAAAAAAAACAAATAAATGAACAAGCACAAAACTCTCAAAACCATGACTTATATAAGGATGTTAAAAAAATCGTTAAATCTGTCAATTTATTGTACAAATATTTGAACAAATCTCGCATCTCGTGATCTATGTGTCACTGCAGGGTATCGTGTGTGGAGAATATAAAGATCGAGAAAAAAAATCTTACTTGAAATCGTCAAAAACTAAGAAAAATTGTAAAATATAAAATAATTGTTTTCTGATAGAATTTTCCTCGGAGATTTATAATATGGTTTTATCGCGCGGGTATATCTGCCTTCCATACGCGGAAGTATCTGTGAAGATGTTGTCGTACGTGAACTGAAATTCAAAATTATGTTTTATCTGCTTGTATACATATACGATGGAAATTTGTGTTTATAAAATTAGTTGCCATCGTAACTCTGCTCTTTATCTTATTTTTTATAGAATATATACCGTGAGGAAAGGCGAAAAAATCCTGTACCAAGCGCGCAGGCGCTGATTTATTCGAATATCGTTGGTTGCCAGAATCGCGCTAGCAACTTCACCAACTTTTCAGTAATATCCCTAGTTCTGTCGTCTGCTAGATACACAACAAACATAACCCATTCCTGCCACGGTTTGCCGCCATTTGTATTTTACAACAATCTGAAACAAATAGCAGACGGACTATAGGGATATTCGTGGCAAGTCTGAAATTGGCAGCCCTCGTAATATTCGAATAAATTAGCGCCTACGCGCTTGGACCAGGCTCTTTCCACGTTTCCTCACGGTATATGTATACCGTGACATTTCGTGGATGCGGCACAGCAGGGATACCAACCCAAAAAGGGTGCTATTTCATGGGCAATAAGCCGCAGCAGCAGTTTAGTAATTTACTAGATGTTTCTAATAATATCACTAGAAATCCAGTGCTTTCAAAAGATCTAGTTCTAAATCTAGTGATTTCAATAAATCTAATGATTTCTAGTGAGTTTACCACGAACATCTAGTAAGTAACTAAAATGCTGCTGCAGTTTATTGCCCATGAAATAGCACCCTTTTTGGGTTGGTACCCCTGCTGTGCCGCATCTACGAAATGTCACGGTATACCCATGCTATACCAGTTGAAGAATGTCTCTCTTCCTTGTTACACGGCCTTGTCGTAAATGACAAAATTCTATGTATGGTATACATAATAACTATGAAGAATCTCGTCATTTGTTTAGGATTACTTAATTTTTTTTCCAAACATTTCACTTGAAAAATTAAATATACCATTAAATTTAGCAAACGGTATATTCGAGCCTCACCTTATTTAAACAAATTCAAATTCTATGTACTGTGCATAATAATGCCGCAGTTATTAGCAGTCATTGCTGCAATAGAGTAAATATATATATATACCGTGTGGCAAAAGTGAAGATGATATTATTCGGAAAGAATTTTAAATCGAGTTTTGAGTAAATTTCATTTCTATGTTAGAAAAATATCGTACCTTCTTATTTCCTTTGGGATTCTCAGGTCTTTCAGAATCATACATTTTTACGATTTAAATGATCGGCTAATTCGGGAAATGATCCTTTCTCTGACCTGAGGCAACGTTAAACCTGATCGTGAAAGCGTTGAATGTTAATTTTTTATCGTAATACATGTGACATAAGGCGTACTCTGAAAAACGCCTTAAACTTGACCACCAAAGAGTTGGATAGAGGCCGTTCCATAAAATAACTGTCTGATTAAATTATAAGTAGGTAGGCAAAATATAATATGCAAATTGTCTTCCCGTGCAATCATTCACGATAAGAAATTCAAATTCTATACATGATCGAGAATTCGATACCCATCACTTTGTATAATATACATACATAGGTATGAGAAGAAGAAAAACAAAATGTGGTCCCAAAAACTGTGGAATATTTTATATTTTTCACGGAAATGAAAAGAACGTAAAAAAAAAAAAAAAACAAAAAAAAATATCACCCACGCTCTTCCGCGTTGGAACAAATCAAGGTGGTCTCTTTTTGGAAACCTGTTTGTGATGGACATCGAGTAAAAATTCCATGAAATCGGTCGTTGCCTTAGCCGTGAGTGATGTAAATGTTTTCAATTATTTTCTTTGACCTTTTTTCCCGCCAATGATATACACGCGGATCTTTATTTCCTGTGCAAAATGTCGGGGTCGTATTAAAGTTTCAAATTTAAAATGCTTGAAATAAGTTTAGAACATCAAAATCCCGAAAGGTCGAATTGCAGACAGCTCAAAAATTTTGGAGTTCGAAAATTTCGGCCTATTTCCCACGATGTGGAGACTAAAAATTCAAAGTTCTTCCGAATTGGCTCTGTAGAGACTTTCGGGGTAATACTATTTTCGAAAAACTACAAGTCGACGATATCAAAATTCTGGAATTCAGAAATTAGAAGTTTATTGACAACTTCGTTTATTATACTATTCTTGAAATCTACTCGTTCGAATTTGTAAGACAAGAAAAATGATGAAAGTTTTTATTTAAATATTTTTACGACGAGATTCATGACGTATTATATAACATGTGACAAACTTTTGACCAGTTACGATCTCTGATTGGATCTCTATTAAACGACGCGCAATCGTTGGTAATAAAATACCATGTAAACAGATCGGAGATTATTGTGTAAAAATATAAATCATAAAGAATTAGGTAAATCACAAGGAAAACTAAGCCATAATCTAGAGCTGCGTGACTGAGAATGATGAGAAAAAAGGAGCGATCTGTATACTATAATGGTGACCTTCTTGCTAAGGCAATGTTACAAACCTTGGTGGGACATACGAAGTCTTAGAATATATTTTTCAGTTTCGTTTTAATCCACGATATTAATTATTCGCAATTTTTCTACATTCTTTTCACGCGAGTTGGTTAAACGGTTATCAAAATCAGGCATCGATGAAGAATTTTTGTATTCGTTGAATAAAACTTTACGATCGTATTGAGACACGGGGCATAATTGAATTCGCAATTATCTTTCCACCGTATGAAATTTTCGGAATATTCAAATCTTGCCGAAAAGTAACAAACAATTACACAACGAAGCAACCCACGCGTATATACCGTGAGTTTTCCCAACGATGGCACGATCCGTGCGCCTATGGGCTGGCAATTGCGGTATTGCGTAATTTTTAAGCGACCACCGTAACTCTCCACGGCCACCGCCAATCTCAACGATTGTTTGTAAAAATAACCTGATCTTCGGAGCATTTCCACAAATAATCGTTGAGGTTGGGGATGGCCGTGGAGAGACATGATGGTCACTTGAAAATTACGTAATTCCAATTGCCTGCCCATAGGCGCACGCACAGTGCCATCGTTAGGAAAACTCACGGTATATGTTGCGAAGCTAATATATAAATGCAAAAAAAAAATGGATAAAACTTATGCAGATTCCGAATAATTCCAATATCCCAGTATACCTACTAATCAATGATCTGAAAAAAGTCACGATATACTGGATACTAAATACTCTTTGATAATTCGATGAAAAATTTTTCTAAATAAAATTTAAATTAAAAGAATTTCTGAATTATTTACCAATCGCGTGCCTGTAAAAAGTATTCGAATTCAATCATATCCGTGACTCTAATATCGCCTCCTGCTTTAATGTTATTATTATATATAGGTATATTGTTATTATTAATTATTCCACTCTTAACCATTGATCCTTCGAGCGGTTCATTAGCAGAGTACACATAGTGCGCAGTATCGTGACTCGGTAGAAATAATTTTCAGCTAATGTAAGTAGGTACCGATAGATTGGTATATATATGTATATATAACTATATATATATATACACTTTATATGGGAAGTGGTGATTTCAATGAGCGAATACGCAGCTTTACGTTAACAAGAAAAAAAAAAAAAAAAAACGGTTGATTAAACATTGACACAGTTTTTATTCTTAACTTTTTTTTTATTATATGCGATTCCTTACATCAAATAGAAATAACAGAAAAAAATAAAAATAAAAAATTAAATAAATAAATAACAGAAAAAATATTTTAATGAAATGAATTTTTCTTTTTTTTTCAACCCACAGATTCACGGACGACTAATTGGTTCCTGATGACCTCGCCATTCCCCACGCTTTTTATCTGTCTATTTTACGTATACCTTGTCAAGGTATTGGGGCCAAAATTTATGGAAAATCGTAAACCATATCAACTAAAAGAAGTATTGATAGTCTATAATTTGGTACAAGTTGTATTCTCGTCGTGGCTATTTTACGAGGTAAGTCAATCCGCGCCCTTTATATCCTTGTATTATAAGTATATGTGATTAATGTTAAATATCGTTACTTTTTTTTTTTTTTGTCTGTCTTATAATACAATTTATTCTGCTTATTTTTTCTTTTTTTTTTTTTTTCTACGTATGGCAGAGCTTATAACGTCAAGCTTTTTTATGTAAATGTATATAATATATATTATATAGATTGTGCATATAATATACCATGCAGCAATGTTCATAAAATTGCATAATTTTTTTTTTTATCAACACAGAGAAATTTTGTCAGCTTCTAATATACATATACAAATATTTGATTATTTCATTTTATTATCCTTATACTATAGGTAAATGTGCAAGCATATGTATAATATATTTGAAGTTGAAATTGAATGTGTTAAACGACCTTTTACGTCACCAGCTACATCGCTTATGATGAATTATAGTTAATTAGAGGAAAGATCCGCGAGAGAATTGCGCAAGCTTCTGAATATATCTGGTTATTTGTCTTTTATCAAAAAAAAAAAAAAAAAAATCAAAACAAAAACACAGAAGTAAAAAAATAAAACAAATTATCGACTAGAACACATAAAGACATTTTTGGCAATAACAGTGCTTGATGGGCGGATGGTGGGGTCAATATAGCTTCCGTTGTCAGCCAGTGGATTATACAAAAAGTTCTACCGCCGTAAGGGTAAGGAAATTATCTCGAAAAACATTGCCGACATAGGACTGAAGACGGAACCCTCTCTCGCCCTAAAATAAGATCACGTGACGAACGGTAGTTCTTTATTAAATGCCCAAAGATCGTATATACCTCTTTATATATTGTTTCTATATACAGGGTGAATTATCTACAGGTTCCGGAAAGGGTGTGGCAAAAGCCGGATGAATAGTAGCTGACAATGAGTGAGAATTGTCATTCTGAAAATTACAAATATGAATAGGAGGCGGAGCCTCAGTCGATTTAAGCCACACCCTCTCTGGATCCCGGAGAGAATTCACCCTGTATACATGTCTAGGATGATGTTAATATTCACAATAATCAGGATCTCAAAGCTTGTGGATAATAATTGGTGACGGTCAAGGCTACGGATTAATTATTATATCAGCAACTAAATTCTTGGAGATATGTATAACATCCTCACTTTAGTCTAGTCACATTTTTTCACATACACTACACTTTGTTGAACTCAATCGTTATTGTACCTCACAGTAAGTCGTCAATTGAAGTGGGGCACGGTATTTTTCGCAGATTTTTGCGAAAATTTAACCGATTTCAAAAAATCAAAAAATCACGTTCTAGGAAATTTAATAATCTTTCGAATGATACTAGTTTTATCCCGATCGATTGAGAATTGGCCGATTTCCAGGGGACTTCGTAAATTGGTGATAATCGGGGTTTCGCGAACGACCCGGAAAATGATAGTGGATGTACTCTTACCCCCTGGTACCTCATACCAATTGAAAGGGCATCTCTTGACATGCAAAAAACACCCCCTATGTGTCGCAGTCGGATAACTCGTTGAGGAGTTATGCGTCCAGGAAGTTGGAATCGTTTATCGGCAATAACTCTGCAACGCTTCGCTCGATTCCACTGAAATTTGTTGTGGAGTCGTATTTTATTACGCCCTCAGATCTCACCTCAGTATTTTCGCGATGATTTTCCTCGCAGACGAGATCCAGGTACTTCCTGAACGCGAGGTTTCGTTTATCGAGATTTTTCGCATTGAAAGACTTTGAATTAAGAGCTAAAAGTTAGTGATTATTGAAGGGAAAGCTTCAATGCGTGGTCATTCAATATCGATAATGACCCCCATCAACAGCGGGACGTTGTTGACAAACGAGAACGAATTATTGATGATTAATAATGGATAATGATACGCGATTTCGTTCTTGTTTTTCAACAACGTCCCGCTGTTGATGGGGGTCATTCCCGATATTAAATGACCACGAATTTCAATCGTTGAACCTTCCCCTTCAATAATCACTAACTTTTAGCCCTTAATTCAAAGTCTTTCAATGCGAAAAATCTCGATGGACGAAACCTCGCGTTCAGGAAGTACCTGCATCTCGTCTGCGAGGAAAATTATCGCGAAAACACTGAGGTGAGATCTGAGGGCGTAAGAAAATACGACTCCACTACAAATATATATATATATATATAATACGTATACAGGTATACGCATAGGTATATCCGGTTTGTTTGATGGGTATCTGGTATGATAGATTAAAAAAAAAAATGACTAAAATAAATAATTTTAACATATATCGACGGCTATGATTAAACTCCGCGGACACACAAGTCGTGGACTTTGTCCATCAGTTATTAGAGACGAAATTTTGATTTTCGTTACGTAAAAACTGTACAAATATCTCAAGTTTTTATCGGTTTAGAGAATCATCCAAGTCATAAATATTCAAAGCCACAAAATTGTAAAGGAAAAAATTAATCATATATACAATATTCCTTCCGAATAGGGCCGCTTCTCCTAATCCTTGCTCGAGCGGTTCCGCCGCTATATTTCTGTTTACGAGTGTTTGGACAATTAAAAAACGCTTTGAATCAAATAAAACAGTGTCACCTCGAAAACTAAGTGCAATTGACGTGACTGACCCGTGGTCCTATTGATAGGAGTTTTTTTTTTTTTTTTTATATATTAATTTACCCCACCTTAGATAAATGCTTAGAAAATCTTTATTTCGTCTTAATATCAAATTCCGATTTATACACGTCAACCGGGCAACCGATACCTTCATAGATGGATAGATACACGCACTTCGATTAGAGCCAATGAAAATCTGCAGCGAATTGTCGAATTTTTTTTTTTTTCTTCTACCCGGATTCTGTATGAGGTGTAGAACCTCTGCGTAACACGATAATGAATTTTGTTTCATGTATTCAATATATAGGTATGTATGTATACATTCGTACCAATGCTCTAATTCGATCCCAAGATATCTGAAAAAAAAAAAAAAAAAAATAGAAAAAAATAGAGAGAACAACAAAAAATTAGGAAATTTTCAAATAACTTTACACAGATATAGCGGAATCGTTAATTGGGGTATCGATATGATTACCAGATATTATAATCTACATATGATAATACAACATTCATTCCTTGGGATATTTTGATCGAATGGAATCTTACTAAATGGTGCTGGCCTTGGGAGTATTTTTTCAAAAAAGCATTGGGCTGTTATGCTTGCAGATAGGAATTTCCGGATGGTTCACAGGGGACTATTCGCTAAGGTGTCAGCCCGTAGACTACAGTGATCGACCCCAAGTATTAAGGGTGCGTTTTGGTTAACCGACAAATTAATTTTCAATTCTTTACTTACACACTCACTCGCACACTCACTCGCTCACTCAATTACTCAACCACTCTAAACTCAAATATATCGAAAATTTAAATAAATCTCTTACGTAATTCCCTCCCTAGGTACGTAATGTACTATTTTACAACACGTGCATGTAATGGGCCCTTTTCCTGCATGTAAAACGAATGGAAAATCGCTCATTTCTAGCGTGGACTTCATTACCTCCCTAGGGAGATAATATCCATTATTTCCCTAAGGAGGTAATGGATCTATTGCTACCTTCCAAGAGACGGTTTCGAATGTTTCCAAAAATTTCCACAAACTTCCAAAAATTTCTCAAAATTTCCTAAAGGTTCCATAAATTTCCAAAATTTTCAACATTCCCGAAATTTTTGTCGTACATGCACGAAAAAGGGCTTATACATGCACTCGTTGAAAAAATTACGGTGTACAACAAAGGGGGGAGGGTAATTTCAAGCTCGGGTGATGACGCTGCACTCGTCGGAGTTGAGGGTGCCTTCGACTCCGACGAGTGCAACATCATCTGACCCTCGCTAGAAATGACCCATTTCCCCCCCTTGTTGTACAATGTACTATTATACGCTCACCTATGTACTACATCACGTGACTGTATATTGCGTATCTACCATACAACACTAATTCATTTTGTAGTTAGAAATAAAATGAGTAAAATTAATAAAAAAAAAAACAAAAAACTATCTATTAACATTAGGTATATTTGATGAAGTAACATGCACCATGTAGATTAGTAGTATTATGACTATTGCGTATAGACAGCCGATCCCAAATCAAATACAAACGTCAAGTCAATTTAAAACAAATTACCCTATATTTTTTGATTTTTTTAATTTAATTTTTTTTTTTTTCTTTCTAAGTCAATCAATATCACGACCACAGACAATTTATCATAAGCTCTATATGTAGTATATTATTATAATACACCTGTAAGATAAAACAACCAACAACAAATACACCAACAAAGAACAAGGGTTGATAGTCGATACGAACAATTAGATAAAAATATCGGGTAATTAAGATATTATTAACGTTTTTCAGAATATTTTATTCGAAAGTAAAGAACTTTCTTTTCTTTTTTTTCCCCTTCCCCAAAATTGGCCTAGTAATTTGTTTTGGCAACACGCTTACTCGTTGTTAGCTATTAACATCCGCGTTACTGTGGTCAAGAATCTGTGGTTAAAGAGGGTAGAAAAAAGTTGTTCCACTAGAGTTTTACGCTCTGATGAAGGAAGTTATAACGCAATGCTCGCGTATTTAGACATTTTTAGAAAATATTCTACGGATCACTTATCCGAAAATATATCGCGACTCTAATGCCAAAACGGCATAGGTCCATACAATACATGGATCTATCTTAACAGCCGAAAAGGTATGAGAATAGTATATCGTGCAACAAGTGCGTAAAAATTTTACGCACGAGTTTCATACGATATTTTTCGACACAGTGTGCGTAAAATCCAATTTTACGCGTACTCTACAGAAAACACCAATTTCGGCCAATCGCATTAGAATAACTTGTGATGGACGATTTGATAAAAAAAAAAAAAAATTATAATTGAAACCAAAAAGGCCTATAATTATACGTATGCCTTTATGATTTTGAGAAAAATGATTTTTTTTTTCTTTTCCTTACTTTTTATGCTATTTCCATGTTTTCAAAGTGATGTAGGCAAACTTTGAGAAAACTATATACCTTTTTGATTCTAGTATGCCAAAACGGCACGTATAACTGTGTATATTTGACTCTTTGGTATTATAGAGACGCGATATCAGAGAATCATGTACCTAAGATATCATTTTTTTTTTTTTCCTACTTTCTTTTTCCACATCAAATTATGGCGACGTAACGCAGCTCGTCATTATCTAGACTACAGATCCACGAATTATTCGCTATGATATCTCATAGCTTTTGGAAGTTTTTTTTCTTTTCTTTTCTCTCTCTTTTCTACCTATTGCCTTTTACTCCTTCTCACGGATTTGAAACTTGACTTAAATCCACGGCTGTAAAGATTTTTTGTCACCCTAGACGAAAAAAACAGTGGTTACGGTTACACAGGTATATACTATGGGTATACCAGCTAGAAACTCTCTAATCATGCGATAAATTATTCTATAATGAGGCTACGCTGACTGGATCCGAATCGTTCGACTGTTTATTTATTTTATTATTATTTTTTTTTTTTATACAATCACAAACCACCGCTGATTACTAACGAACATAATTTTTTTTTCTTGTCCTTTCTCACTCATCTATTCAAATTTACGAATACCAATGATTCTTACTCCCATTTTATTTTTAACAACTTCCTTATATGATGATAAAAAAATATTTAAAAAAAAAACGTATGAGGAAAAAATTTGTTCGTATCGACGCAATACACACAACCAAGATAACATTAAGACTATCACGTATCATTATAATTTATATAATCGAATGAAATTGTTCTAATTTTTTTGTCTTTTTTTTTTATATAATATTTTTTACTTTGATAATATACACACAAATAATTATATTTATATATTAGCTATATCGAATATAGAAAAAATTAATAATTAGCTTTATCAAATATATAGATGGTCTACGCAAGTTGGTGGTATTATTTCTCCAAGTTTACGGAGTTCATGGATACGGTAAGTAACAACGCAACATTGAATGGTTGCGTAATTTTTAGAAAATTTATATCCCGGATTTTTGGTCAAAATAATTTCATAGCTATCCCAACTTTTATCGATACGAAATATACGCGTTTTTCATACAATTCGTATTGACAATTGTGCCTTCAACACGTACCTATGTGTTTTTTGAAAAAAAGAAAAAAAAAACGGAGTCGGAATCATGATTTTAGTTTCAGCAAATTAGAATTTGAATAATTGTGCGTGTGATGAAATTCTGAGGTGTACCCAAATATTAAGAGTTATGTTAGTTTTGGGAAAGTTTAGGCGCAAACGAGACTTTTTAAATTCTAGTTTATGGACCTCTAGATCCTAGAATTCAGAGAGGCTTCGTAATCCTGAGGCTTTGACCTACAGCTCATTGATCTTTAATAAAATATTTTGTGTACTGATCGATGAACAAATTTCAGGTTTAAAATGAAATTGGTTAAAATTTTCTATAACCCATAAATATGTTCGATATTTCTGAAACAAGATTCGCAGCCGGCCATAATAATGCCACAAATCCGTTACCAAATTGTTAATTATAATCTAACTATGTATCTGTCCATTCGATTTTCAGATTTTCTTCGTTTTGAGAAAGAAGACAAACCACGTATCCACTCTACACGTTATCCACCACGGATGCATGCCGATGTCAGTATGGTTCGGTGTCAAATTTACACCAGGTAAATATCACAAAAAAAAAAAAAAAAAAAAAACCGACTGCTTCATATACAGGGTGAGTTTCCTCCGGGGTCCGGAGAGGGTGTGGCTTGAATCGGCTGAGACTCCGCCTCCTTCTATTCATACTTATAATTTTCAGAATAAAAATTCTCACTCATTGACAGCTACTATTCATGTAGCCTTGTCAGAACAGCGAGACACTACTGTTTAACCTAATTTCTGAATGGATTGTTTATTATCTGACGGCAATTATTCCCCTGATAATAACAAGTATGAATAGACAGAGGCGGGGTCTCAGCCGATTTAAGCCACACCCTCTCTGGACCCCGGAGAAAACTCACCCTGTATATGTCCGAAAAATGTGTTAACAATTAAGTTTTTACTCAAATTTTCCCCCATTTCTCATTACAGGTGGTCACTCGACCTTCTTTGGTTTGCTCAATACCTTCGTACACATAGTGATGTACTCATATTACCTTTTATCAGCCCTGGGACCAAAAATGACCCCATATCTATGGTGGAAAAAATATTTGACCGCATTCCAGATGTTGCAATTTGTAGCCATAATGATTCACGCCTTCCAGCTTTTATTCATCGACTGCAATTACCCAAGAGCTTTCGTATGGTGGATAGGAATGCACGCGGTAATGTTCTTCTTCTTATTCAATGAATTTTACCAGCAACAATATGCCCAGAAAAAATTACGAGCTGATAAGAAAGTTGCTGAAGCAAAGGCAGCAGCAGCAGCAGCATCAGCAACGACATCATCGTCATCAACATCTCTCTATCCAAATGGTACCACGCCGAATGGTAAAACCGATACATTATCGAACGGTTCAGTTCGCAGAAGAGATGCAGCTGATTATTACGTTAAGGGTGAAAGTTTAACAGCTTCTGAATTAGGATTAAGAAAATCTTATACTACAGCCGAGTGAATCGGGCAATAATCGCTCATTATATATATATATATATATATAAATATGTATATACATATATAATATTATAGATGTTTAATATCGAAAATATGTTGCGGTTCACTTATATATTATCACGATATAAGTTCGCACCACTTGCACATTGCCCAGCAGCTAGTTTTTTCGAAGATTAGAAAAAAAAAAATGAAAAACAAAAAAACATATACACATCATGATATTAACAACGAGAAGAAGCATAATTGACACCCAAATGAACACATATACACATGAATAAAAGTGACACTTATCAAAGGTTGAATAACTAATAATCATCATTATACGTAAACAGATTACGTGAATTATTTCTGCGATTGTGCTCAAACGGATCTGTGATAGAGAGGAATTGATCAAAAACCGGATATTTCTAACTTTAGTCTATGTATAAGTATATACCTTTATCTATACGTGGATTTATATACCGAAAACTCAAAAAGGCAAAAACATTTCCTTACGATTAATACCGTTAGTGCAGCTATAGGTATACCTAGCAGCAGACCGGACGTAGCATTCACTTTTTATCCTTATACCATTTTCGAATTCTATATAATAATATTTTGATGAATTTAAAGAGAGATTGAAGAGTAGTTAATTTTGAATAAGAAAATGGGTAGAATATAAAGAAAAAGAAGAAGAGAAAAAGAAAGAAAGATAGAAAAATTAGATATGACAGTTTACCGTTAATTAAAAATTAAAATTTTATTAAAAAGTCCATAGTTTTCCATTCGAAAAATAGAATTGGTTTTTTTGATTTTTGCAATACCTATTACAATACGAATAATAAATAATAGAATAGAGAGAGAGAAAGAGAGAGAGAGAGAAGAAGAAAAGAATAATAATCAATGGGACGATAAGACAATAATAAAATATTAAAATAAATTTATAGTCATCGTGACGCTCTTGCGTTGACGCAAAATATGAAAAGCACAAAAACTCTAAGTACTGTACATATAATATAATATATTGTATATTAATTACATAGTAAATGTTGAATAATATTACGTCAAAAAATTTTTGCCATAATGATTAGAACCGCAAAATTATAATTCAACGATTATATTATACATATAAATATATTATATATATATACTCGTTGAGGTATATAATTATGTTTTATGCTCGAAGTATAAATTAACTCATTGAAAAAAAAAAAAAAAAAATTAAAAAAAAAATTAAACATAAGAGAAACAGAAATAAAAAAAAATGCAGAAAAATAAAAGATGAGAAAAGAATAATGATAAACAAGAAAGCACATAATAACTGTAGATAGATAGGCTAGTTTTTTACCATTATAATATTTTATGAAATAATAAATATCGCCGTATATATATATATAGATGATGTATAATTATAGGTATATTCTTATCAAATTTATTTAACCGATGCCATTTCTTTCTTTCGTCGGATAAAATTTTTTTAAATACTATTCACTATGTAATTGATATAACTTCTTCATGTGTGGCATTAATTTATATGAAAATGATAAACTTACGTATTAATATCATTGTTATTGTTATTAGAAAAGCGGCTATCTGTACATAAAGGTATAATAAAGAAAAATCATCTACCTATCTGTCTGTGTATATTTATTTTATATACTAAGAGGCTTCCGTAAAACATCGCAGTCAGTCACAGCCAACTCGACACTACCCAAGTTTTTCGTCTGTTTCTCGCAGGCTGGCCATCCCCTTATTAATTTTAAACTGTCATTTATTTGATCATTCCACGGCCTTCCACAGTTTAAAATTAAAAAGGAGATGGTTAGCCTGCGAAAAACAGACGAAAGACTTGGGTAGTGTCGGGTTGGCTGTGACTGACTGCGATGTTTCACGGAAACGTCTTAGTATAGTATACAGGGTGAATTCTCTCCGGGGTCCGGAGAGGGTGTGGCTTAAATCGGCTGAGATTCCGGAGGGAAAAATCTGGAAAAATTCAGCAGTGCTTTTTTGGGATCGTAGAATCGTATAAAAAAATCGTGAACCGAATCGAAAACGATGAGGGAAAATCATTGGTCGAGTTGACATGGAATGCCCCATATGTATATTTGCGAATAGGCAGAAAAATAAATACGAAGAGGAGAATTCTTTGATGGAATCCATGTCCGGAAATGTAAGATATACATCAAGAGACGCGTTAGATTTCGCGCCAAGTATACATTCAAACAAGGAGGCGCGCGACGACAGATTGGAAGCTTTCCATCTACAGCCAAAAATCGACGCAGTCAGGCACACAGCAATATGATTGGGTGGAGCGAACGGAAAAGACCAATCGTTTAGCTGTGTGTCTGAGTGTGTTGATTTTTGGCTCTAGATGGAAAGCTCCCAGTAGCTTCACCGCGACGGCTGTTGTGGGGATAAAATGTCGATCTGAGTAATCGGATTTATCGATCATATAAAACAATTCAGGCTTCATAGTCGAAATGAGGATTCGCTCAGCTTTCATTTGAGCCTAAATTCGACCCGATCCGTCCACGGAGAGCTGAGTTATGATCGTTTATTTATTTGGTATCGTAGATATACACTAATGCCTGATTTACGCAGCGCCATAACTTGACCTAATTTAAGAATTGACAAATCAGGAGGCTGCTTTAGCCACGCGCCAGGTGAATCGAGCCTTCTGATTGGTCAATCATTAAATTAAGTCAAGTTACAGTGCTGCGTTAACCAGGCATAACGTTTTGAGTCCGAAATTAGAAACTGTCATCCAGCATGACGTTCTATAAATAGCTTTAATCAAAAGTTCCATGCCTTTCAACCACTAGACTATGGGAGCTTTCCATCTACAGCCGAAAATCGACGCAGTCAGACACACAGCAATATGATTGGCTGGAGCGAACGGAAAAGACCAATCGTTTAGCTCTGTGTCTGAGTGTGTTGATTTTTGGCGGTAGATGGAAAGCTCCCAACCCCCCCTGCAGAAAAAAACTACATAGAGAATGCTGTGAGTCGTTCCACGCCTTTTTGACAAGCTTTCATTCTATGGCTTACGGACAAACGATGGATAAGCTTTCCGCTCCGCCGTCTATGGCGCTACTTGCTACCTCCGATGGCAGGATAAGCATAACATAACTGCATAAGGTGTAAGAAGAAGCCGCCCATGGCACATGCCCGGGCATATTTCTGCTATGGGAAATGTGATGACAGATGAAAAATTTGTTACTCGCCTCTGACATATGTTCAAAGAAGACATAACCACACTGGATAAAGATGAAGAAGAAGAAGGCGGATGAGAAATATGGTTTAAAGATCACGAGTCTACGAGTAGCTCCATTTTCAATCCCAAGTTTGGCATTGACTAAAAGTAGTAGAAGATTGTTGAAATTATCTCCAGTGTCATGTAGATCAACAATACATAATACCTACTCAATTATTATCCCAGCCTAGTCTTACTATTCTAGTTTACCTAACTAGACTCTGAGGGTGCATAAAATCTGTTAGACTGCTACAATAATCGTAATATTATATTGATGATTATTGATAACGCTGTTGACGTGTTGTAAATTCTCTAGGTCCGGCTACGTCATAGACAATTTTCGCACACGTTTTCACAGACAGACTAGCTTTTAATTTTAAAGATAAATTTCAAATAATAGTATCACAAAAAATGAAATTTACATGTATTAATCAATATTCAAATGAATGATAATAATAAAATTATCGTATACCAACAATATTTGTTCTTGTGTTTTATTCATTCAGAAAGACAACACTTATTGAAAAAGAAACTTATATAGTACGTATTTAAGTCCAGAATATATAGTTTACGGTTCAGTTTTAAAATGCGTTCGCTGCGATTTTTGAGAAATGGGAGAGTAATGAGAGGAACTCACGGAATCTGTATAGTAAATGAAAAGCAAAACGAGCATATAAAATTTATAAGAGATATAAATATACCTACATATGTTAGGGCGCTTTTTTTGCAACGAACCTTTTTTTTCTTTTTTCAACTCCTACTCAAAAATCTTGTTGTACACGTTGCAGAATAAATTCTTCTAAATTTTCAGCTCTTGATTCCAATTTTAAGTACTACCGCTCTAATTTTTGCTAAAATGCTAAAAGCATGTGAATATCATGACTTTTTTTTTCTTTAAAAGTGCCTATGGTAGTTTGATGGACTTAAGGTTATTCCCACCCAATTCGACCTGTCCTAAAAACATTGGCCTGGACGCGTGCTGAGCGGTGCTATTAAATAAAATATCTCTAACTGGGCGCCGAAAACGGAAAACAGGGCTCTGCAGCACAATTCTATTGGCGATTTCGAACACTTACGTCCGATAGAACTGCGCTATAGAGCCCTTTTTCCCGTTTTCGGTGCCCGGCTATAGAGATATTCCGTTCAATAGCACCGTTCAGCACGCGTTCAGCCCAATGTTCTTAGGACAGGTCGAATTGGGTGGGGAACAACTTTAAAAGTATTGAACTTGACATTTTATTGGAATTTTATACTCAACAAATTTCGTGTTCTTATATCGTTTTGATTACTGGTTTTAGAGACTTCATTAATGAGACCTTTTTTTTTTAGAAAATTAAATTTCCTACAAAATGATCTTCAACTTTTTTTCTCTTAGTCCAACCGTTTATGAACTAACAGCAAAAAAAAAAAAAAAAATTATGCATCAAAATTGACTTTCAAGGCTCACAAGTACAGAGGTTGAAACCACAGTCGAACTACCATGGGCACTTTCAAAGAACGCACTTAATTCTCTTCATGATTTGTTTTTGGCCAGAACATCCCATTGAAATCAGATGACAAATACTACTATTGCCTGCACATATCGCCGAGTACTTGCCTCTGATAGCAAATTTAACTAAGTCAAAAATTTGTAGATAAAAAAAAAAAATTAATTCGGAGGTAGTTGGACTTTGCGGGCCTTTCGTAGACTAGTACGGGAAAACAGCAGTTGAACCATGTCAATAATCTTATAGTGATATGAAATATTGACCCACCGCGTACTCCAAATAATTAAAAAAAAATTTTTATGATGTCTTTGAACTTTTCCATTTAAACAAGACACGTAAGTTTTGATTGATACTCTATCCATGTAAAAAAAATTGAGAAAAAAGAAAAATATAACTTAAATTTGTGTTTAATTTTGTCTGATCTGACATATCGATCATCTCATATTATAAATAAAAATACGAGAAGAACTTGATTCTTTTTTTTTTTTTTTCACATATTATCATACCTACCGTTTTATTTTTTTTTATTTTTCAATGAAAGAAATGTTGGGGCTTAAATTTTTGAGCGATTCTTTTCATCGTATCAAAAAGCGAAATCTTCAAATTAAATACATCGTTTTTTTTTTTTTTTTTTTTTTTTTTATTGCGTTATTTTTTCATCCAATGATACTCGCGCATGTATACATATCAACTGGCTATGAATAAAAGATATTATAATTTATGAAAAAGATTTCTTGCCGATCATTCTTCGGATAGATAAAATTCTAATTCGCGAATTTCAATGTCTCGGCAATAAGTCAAGAATGCATCCGGGTCAAATAATTAATTCAAGACATGGAAATTAAGATTCAAAATGTAAAAAGGTGTTTGATAACAAAATCATTCAATAGATATCGCTATTACTATGGCAGCTGGTTTGAGTTCTTTTTTTCTTTTTTTCACTTTTACCAAGTATTACTCAACCTTCAAGCAGACAACAAACCGAAAACACAGGACGCGTCTTAGATCGATCTTCCCACAATCAGTTGACACGAAGCGAATTAATTTTATTTTCAAATTTCAGGCGTTTTGAGTTTCGTTCATTTTGACTATCACATATTTTCTAAACGCGTTGATATACAGACACAAGATTCGACTACAACTATAAACGTGATACGTGTACGCTAAAAGACGCAAAAAAAAAAAAAAAAACTATTGACTTCAAAGTTACTGCTATAATTATAGTTTCAGCGTAGACAAATACGCCGTATCCGTAATTTGCCCATATTAAAACTCTAGTAATTGAGTAGCTGACTAATAATTATCGATCAAGAATATACGCACGATCTAAATTTAGATTATCAGGAGGGAAACAAGAAGGAGAATTTTATCGCTGGCCGGATTTTATTGAGCAGAAAAAATACGAAAGATATATATAAGCTTGTCAAATTATACGCACCAAGGCCCACCATTATTTATGTATGTACATACATTTCAGCCTTTTTTAACGAACCCGGCCAAGAAACATTAAGATTATTTATCAGAAAAAAAAAAAAATTAGACAAAAAATCCTTTAGTTTTGCTGATGTATATTGGGAATTTCAGCTCGACTCGTCCAAGCTCTGGACCTCATAGCTCCCCCCTTTTTTTTCTCTTCTCCACGTAATGCTAGTTGAACTAGCGCTTCACGATTTATTTCAAATTTCTCCGAATAACGCTGTCGCAGTTATGAATTTCATGAGTTTGGCTTTTTTCGGATTTTTATTTTTTCTGGACGTCGTATCTTCGAAACCCAACATCGTATCGAAAACTATCATATGACCAAATTCACGTATTTAGGGATGAACTGTGGGAAAAAATGTATCACAAAGTTTTCGTCTCCCTCTATAACGGCACGAAAATCTACCTCGAAAGTGGAAAATCTGCCGAACAGACCTTTTTTGGACCCAATTAATTTTTCTGAAAAAACACATAAAATCCCTCAGCAAAATACGCAAATTTTAAGACCTTGCAGAACTTGGGTCGGTGTTTCGTTCAGAAGTTATGAATTATTCAATCTCGCTGAGATCGGCAGTGAGTGGTAAATCTGTAGCATTGATTTCCGCAATACCGATACTGCAGGCCTAGTTTAGAAGGTCTGGGTAGGCCTAATGAGTTTTTGATTGTCGGATACACTTTTCTTTCGACCCAAGAATCGTTTTCCTGGAATCGGTGACTGTCCAAACAATTGCAGTGCAGCGAGCAAACACTAGCACAAGATTTTCAACGTCCGAATCAATTTCTTTCGTGACTATAAAGTAGAAAAATGTCTATCTCAAGTTTTGATATCGATAGTCTGAAATATCGTCTTCAAAAAATGAGGTATTAATTTCGCAACTATACTTACCGGTTTTAGCATAGTTTAGTGTATTTTTTAATCGTAATCCACAGAATTTACATATAGTCGGCGTGCTTTGGTCAGCGAGTGCATTTTTTTCATCACAGTTTTCGATGCCTTTCGAATTCCCTTTGCAGATTTATGGCCTTTTATTTCAAAAGGATTACAGCACCGAGCACGAAAGCAGTGTAGCGCCGTCGCTCATCATACCGACAATTTACAATACTTAATAGGTTTTGATACAAATTTATGAATTACAACGAAGAATACAACTCATTAGTTTAGAATAACACTTTTCCGTCAATTAAATACACCGGATATTTCCGAATCATTATTACTATACTCTAGGACGTGGATAACAATGGTTGGTTACCACCGTTGGCCACGTGAGTGTGAATTGTGAAAATCATCTTACCTGACGTCGCGCTTGCACTAACTGTCGACCTCAGCGAGATTGAATATAATTCATAACTTTTTTTCAACGAGACACCGGCCCAAGTTCCGCAAGGTCTTAAAATTTTCGTATTTTGCTGAGGGATTTTATGTATTTTTTTTTCGGGAAAATTAATTGGGTCCAAAGGTCTGTTAAGCAGATTTTTCACTTTCGAGGTAGATTTTCGTGCCGTTATAAAGGGACGAAAACTTCGTGATCATTTTTTTCCCAAAGTTCATCCCAAAATACGCGAATTTGGTCGTATGATAGTTTTCTACACGATGTTGGGTTTTGAAGATACAACCTTCACAGAAAACTAATCCAAAAAAACAAACCCTATGGAATTCATAACTGCGGCAGCTTCACCCGGACAAATCCGAAAAAAATCGTGAAGCGCTAGTTCAACTAGCATTGCGTGGAAAAAAAAGGGACTCATGAGGGACAGAGCTTAGTCCAGTTGAGCTGGAATTCCCCATGTAGTATAGGTATACAGGGTGATTCGTGTTGGACGCAACATTTCAGGTAGTATGTATTCCTCGCGAAAATCTAAGACTAAAGTTCCTTCACAAAAGTATCGAGGGATGCATAGTTTCGGAGCTACAACAGATCTTAATCGACCAATCACAGGGCAAACAGGGCCGGTCAAGAGTGTAAGTCTGGCAGTGCCTGCGGAGGATCGATTCTTATCGTACGACGTTTCAGTCCGATTTTTGGACAACCGCATCGTTTCCTGAACATGCCTTGTAAGGCATACGCATCCGTTCTCGTCATCCTGATCCTCGGATTCGTAGTTTCGGTCGTCCAGGTCCTCGGTTTCGTAGTTCTAGACCTGGCCGACTGAAACTATGGAGCGGAGGAGGGAGGAAGTATTAGTAAAGGAACTTTATTCTTAGATTTTCGAGCGGAATACACGTACGTGAAATGATGCGTCGAGCCTGAATCACCCTGTATATTTATACACAAACTAGGATTTTTATGAAATGTCGATCTAAATGTCAAGGCGTTAATATTTTTGTCGATATGATACAGATCGCCAATCCATATCATTCATCATTTAGTATTGCGAATCATTGCACTAAAATAAATTAAGCTTCAGAATTTCAGTTCTTTTCATAAATCTGTTGAACTCATCTTTGAATATATATATATAGATATAAATAAATGGTTAAATTATTATTTCTTTTCCGGTTTGTAGAACCCAGTCAACCTTCTGCTTGAATTTTTAGAGTAAAACCAGTAAAACAAGGTATAATATACGTATTTTTCAGCGAAGAATCGATCACCGTAAACGCTAGTCCTACATAAACTATTTTATTTTTTTTCAATTGAAATGAAAATAATGAAAATGAATTGATTGTGACGAGGAATCGAATCAGTTCACTATTCGGTCTAATCTAAAATCTTTCGAATAATCAGTAAAACAATTCCTTTCACTGGGCAGAACTGTAAAGCGATTAGTTACCCGAATGAAGAGGAATAAACAGCGCAATAGAAAACTGCAGAGACTTCGAACCCGTGAAAGATGGGTTAAAAATGCGTAATCATTCCAACGACGTTAATAGTCTCTGAAAGGAGGTAGAAGACTTTACCTAATTTATCAGCGCGAAAGCAAAAGTTCAAAACAAAATAGGAGGATAACAGAGAATTGCTGCGAAAAAGAGCGTGGCGCCATCTGTCGGCTAATTTAAAAACGACGGCAATAATTTCGATAACCCGAAGAGTGGAGATGGTTTGTATTACCCAGGGAGTGGAGAAAGGCTTAATCCCGAATACCGGGAGTTAGGAAAGTCCAGTTTATAGAATAAAATCAATAGTTTTAATTTTCAACACATAAATACGTCGCATGAGATAATCGGACCCCAATACCCTCGGTTTAAATTAATAACACGAGATTTTTAAGTCGAAGAGCGCGATGTACGCAAATAAAGGCTAAATATAAAACGAAATTAACTTCGCAGTGTGTAAAGGTGGGCGTAACGTGAATAGAGAACCACTGATGAGATCTTCTGCTTCGTGTCACCAGTCAAATTATCAAATTTGAGTCACGTATAACGATTTCAATACTGTATAAACCGAAAACGCAGTCTCATACTCGGTGCCGTCAATTTAGTAACAACACAGAGGCTCCGCTCAGCCATTTATGAACGCATATTGTTGACTAAGCGCAAATAGATTAGTCACCTTTGATTCTCGCGGCTGACTAGTGCGGTACACACCTCCTACAACATCATCTCTAGAGACACAGTCGCAAGCGACTAAAGGATTTTGACGTTTGTGTGAATTGGTGTGAATTTCTACATGTCAAAGCGGTTGTAATACATTAAAACAAAGGAGATTAACAGTTTTTTTTTAAAACGCTAGTGGATTCATAGAATCCAACATGTTGGCCCTCATCAATCGCATATTAGACTGGTTTAAGTCCCTCTTTTGGAAGGAGGAGATGGAACTGACATTGGTCGGACTCCAGTACAGTGGAAAAACTACATTCGTTAATGTCATAGCGGTATGAAAACTATTAATTAACAAACAACGAAAAAGCATGTTTTCCAACAAAATCATCATCCCTATCCCCCCCTACTTCCATCCATTCTAAACTTTCTATTATAGATACATCATGATCTGTTTCTTCATGCTGGATGCTTGATTATCCCAAATTGACAGAAATTCTTATAAAAAAAAAAAAAAAAACGACTTCCTTTCTCTCTTCACCCAAGAAATTTATTTCCAAAACTTGTTCATTCACAGTCAGGACAATTCAGCGAAGATATGATACCGACGGTCGGTTTTAACATGCGTAAAATAACAAAAGGAAATGTAACGATCAAAGTTTGGGACATCGGCGGTCAGCCAAGGTTTAGATCAATGTGGGAGAGATACTGCAGAGGCGTTAACGCCATAGTTTATATGGTCGACGCTTCGGATCCAGAGAAAATCGAAGCCAGTCGTAACGAGCTTCATAATTTATTGGACAAACCCCAGCTTACCGGTATCCCTGTATTGGTATTAGGTAATAAAAGGGATTTGCCACATGCTCTTGACGAAAATGGACTCATCGAACGAATGTGAGTGATATTTAGAGGTGGAATTTGCCTTTATTGATACAGGATTGGTCACTTTCTTATCTAATATTGTGCTTTCTTCTTATTAGGAATTTATCTGTGATTCAAGATCGGGAGATATGCTGCTACAGTATCTCTTGCAAAGAGAAAGACAATATTGATATTACGCTGCAATGGTTAATAGCGCATTCTAAAAGCGGAGTTCGCTAATATGCGGGTTGATATTGATTGGAGAAAATCGGAGAACGACCCAATATTAAGGCAAATAATGATTTGGGATCAAAGGCAAAATGAGGTGGAAAAAAAAAACAAAAAAAAAAAAAATTTTCGGAGGGAAGGGGAAAATGAATTTTTGCCAGCTTATATTTTAAATCGAGTCATTATTATAGCAAATTGAATAATTGTAAGCTTTAGCTTTCTAAGTTCTTACTTTGGACTGCGAGAGTTTGAAGAGACATGCTTGCGCGAGTCAGAATGCTCATGAATTATAAATTGTAATACGTATACAATAATACATTAAATTATGAACATGTAGAATGATGAATAATGATAATAAGAAGATCAATATTAAATTTTTATATTTTTTTCGTTTTTAGATATGTGTTTAAAACATGTATTTTTACTTTTAGCAGCATTTTGGGAGTAAAAATTTCACACGTTTATCATTGCTAGCAGCGATAGTTATTTAATGTTATATTTATAACAGCTGGCGCAAAGATCATTTGATCAAATGATACACAATCTTACAATTATCAAATTTATTAATAGGGGTACGTACATAATTATTAACTGATTACTATATCTGTACACCATATAAACATTGAAAACTAACTCTATATTATTATTATTATTAATTTAGAATTATTAGTATTACCTATATCAATTTATTATCATTCGTAAAATATCGTATGACCGTTGTGTTATGTATATATAGAGGAATAAAACAATGTACGCCATTTTTCAATGGACAATTCGTTACTTTATTCGTTTTCTGTTATTATAGAAAAAAAAGGCCTTTTCTAACATTTCAAGAAAATTTTACTTCCGAAAAAATCCTTAAATAAATTGAAGAAAACAGAAACAATAAATATCTTCTGCTCACTTTTCAACTCTTTTAAGGACTGTTTCTAATTCAATAAATAATTATATTCTATTTCTATTCCTAATTCTCTTTATTTATTCTATAATTATCTCCAACTAGCATATACAGGATAGACAGATAATCTTAGAGTGGCCAGCTACAGGTTGTAAGACTGATGAAGTATTTCGAGTTGGCACAAAGGAAGAGGCCAACGTGTTATACTAATTATTTGGAACCGTAACCATTCCACTATGAAGAAATATCTGTTGAAAGTTATACAATCTATATATATATATATATATATATATATATATATATAATACATATTATATTAGATTTTTTCAGATTTTTTAAAATTATTGTACCGAGAGAATCATCGATTGATAGTGTCGTATTTTTGATAATAGAATGAATTGTGGATAGTTTGTCTATCATGCGATCGCGGCGATTTCAGTATTTAGAATTTCGTCGATTCGATTTCTCTGCTTCATATGACCTTGTCTATCAGAAACGGACATTTCGTTACGATTTATGTCAATAATTATATACACGAATGACAATTTCAATCAATAACATTGACATCGTCACGAATCTTCGCGGCTTTGTTAGTTCACAAAGTTAAAACAGACGCCGCTACCTCACCTGTTGTTGGTGGCGCTATCAGTGTTTGAAAACTAAAAACTAGAGTCTCGAAAGTATTCGGCATATATTTTATGATACGCTGTCAGAGCTCAGTTTCTCCTGAGCTATTCAATTCGATCTTAATATCAAAATATCAAACGGGTAAGCGATGTTATGATCGTGTTATCTTCAAAATTCTGTTTCGCTTTACTAGCCTGTCGCAATTTCACCTACAAAGTTATGTTGATGTTAATTCACTCCAACTATAACCTAACGTAACATAACCTCTTTGAAACCTTTCAACCAGCTTCTAGAGCGAATTTTAGATCTTTTAGATTCTATTTTCTAAGTTAAAGTCATGAAATATAAAACACCGCTACTCTTTAATCTGGTTTAACATTAGATTAAAAAAACCCGCTGTGCTCAAACCGGAAAATTGAGGTTATAATTATCTAACAGAATAGCCGGACGAATCGAATTCGTTCAGTTCGTGGAAAGGCGGACAGTTATTTTTTTTTTCCAGTAACGGAAGTAATCAATGATCAAAATCGTTCGCCTGATAACTTAACGCTATTTTTTCCGCGCTATTTTACCACGAGGAGAACGAGTGGCGAACCTGATATAATTTCGTAGTTTAGTAATAGCTAGTCAACATACTAGCGCGCGTCATAGTGAATCCAACTCTTTCTTTCAGGTCATTGTACCATATTTGGAAGCCGAAACCTTAGTTCTGTTATTTTGTACTATTTTTGATTGAGAAATTGTGCGAAAATTTGTTTAAAAGGATAAGTTTGATTGTCAATAAAGAATGTAAAATGATCGTGAACTTTTGAAGAATTTTGACAATTGATTTTTATCAACTGATACAAAAATATCGACGGAATATTGAATATATCGTAAATTTCAGAATGAACGGAAAAATATCGTTACTTCTACGAGTTGCTTGTCCGTTGCATACGGTTTCGAGGGAGCTGAATTGCCATGTGGCTGCAATAGCAAAAGTGCACAGGAAGATATACGAGAGAATGTATCCGACTTTGCTTATTCAACCTGACGGAAGTAGTATAAATATAAAATACTCCGTGCCGAGACAGATAATAAAATTGCCTTTGAATCTAGCCACCCTTTCGGAAGCTCAACGAAAAGCTAGAATTGAAGGACGCAGACAAAAGACTGTGATCAAGATCGAAGATGAAATAGACGACGGATTTGATGCTAGGAAGTATCTTAAATTCGTCAAGAAGTAAACATGTCCCATCGTTAGAATAGCCAATATGTTATAATTCAGAATATGAACAATCACTCTGTAAATAAACATTAAAACATTGTTTGAAACGATAAAACTCTTCCAATATACCTGCATTTGGTCACTACACAGATTTCAAAGTCCGAAATTCAAGGACATCGCCACTTTTTCATTTCGAATCATCATCAGACTGTAGAAAAATTGGAGAAACCATTATTATGTGTGTTTCCAATGAATTCGGCATCGATTGACATTTCAGGATGTTAAATAAATCGAGAAGTTTAATCCGAATTAATTCAGGGTCGTAAATTACTTTCACGAGTCAGCTGCCGCAGTACTTGAGAGTTAACAAATCGAGAAAATAAGAGAAGAATGATAGGGAGTGAAATTTCATAAGTGCCCAATGAGTGTCTGGAATTCGTCGTTTCACTTCGATGCAAGATGGAAATAAAAAATTAATGGTTCGACCTTGAACTTGTTGAATAAAGAAAGTAGCCTTTACAGACCTTACTGTGAGATCAGACGATTATGAAGATCTCACGTGTTCGGTAGTTCGGTAGTACCGAGAATGGACCACTTTCAAATTATGTTGATTTCTCTTTTTGTTTACCCACTCCCCACGCATCTACTGAATCAAACCGAACAACAAGCGTTATTTCACGATCAGAATAATTCCGATTGACGTGTATAGGTACAATGCGCATACACTCGCATTTAGCCCATCCTCAACCTTCCGCAATCCCGAAGTAGAGTCATAAACTCCTACATCTTCGAATAACTAACTTTGATCTATTTATAATAAGTAGGTACGCGAATATGATTAGAAAGTATATCCCATGATCGCTAAGTACTAACGTAATTGTTAAACAATATCATATCTGTATCACCATTACTATAGTAGTTAACAAATATCATTGATAAAAATGATTTCCTATAATTATAATGATGAAATAAAATCGGTGAAAACGAACTGCAGTCGCTCTTGTATTTACTGTTGTAGTGTTGTTGACTCTTGAGGGAGACCCCTGACGAAAACTTTCTCTGAAATTCATGCGAGCACTTTACTAGTTCGCCTCTGTAATTTTCGTACTAACGCTAACCGTAGCTATAATTGCTGAGCAAAGTCACTGAACGAATTCTTAACCATGTTAGAACGTTTTAGCTACATGTATTGTGCCTGTGTAGACATTATAACGTGGTTTACACACGTATGTGCAGTACACAGTCAGCAAGAAATTTCTGTATGGTGCCTATGTATACGTGTAGATCGGTAATACGATCGTGTTGAAAGTTGACACACTATACGATCATTAATATACACATAGGAGATTTCAGCGAAAGTGAAGGTCTAACTAGTTCTACGTTATCTCTTCGCCCTTGAACAGAAGTCACGGAAAGACCTGACTACTGCATATCAATTCCTAAGCCACTCACTTACATCAAGAAAGAGAGGCACTTTAAACTACTAACACTTTCAAATGAGAAAATTTCCTATATTAATCGATTAGTAATTATTGAGAGCAAATTTTTCTTCTGTTTATCGAGAATATTGCATTGCCTGAATCAAATTGCCGATTTATTTCACTCAAATTGATAAATCTGAGTAGAATTCTTCGAGCAGATTTAACAATGCATCTATTCCATAATTGCTGACACGTAAAATTCAACTCAAAACATAATTTACTAAGCTTTGTAACGATTACAAAACTGCAGTTTATCATTTCGTAATCTGAATCGCCTGCATAATGTATCGTCGTTCTTGCTCAATGAGGACTGTGTGTGTATTATACGCGTCCATTTGAAGCGGTTAGCTCTCTAATTAGTAACAATGATATGTTATCACAATTCTGAACAAAGTTTCATTCGGACCTCGGTTATTAATAGACTTAATGTCTTCATAAATTGAGCTTTCGGGGAAGTCTGAAGATAATCGTAGTAAATGGCGAAACAAGAATGGGTATAGATTTAAATTAAATTAAAAACACATATTCATGTGTAAGATCTAGATCTATATACCAAAAAAAAAAAAAGAAAAAATACTATTCACGCCTCAACTCTTACGAAACAACTATAAACGACTGTGACTTACTCATAAAATAATAAATGCAAAACTGGAACGGTGGAAAGTGTGACGAATTTACGCGCTCGCAAATATATCCGCGGTGGTATATCCTTTCGAAAAACTTGAAATTCTTTTTTCAGAAGATTCAATGACCTTTGACCAATATACCAACAAATATATGAATAAATGTATGATATATCAAATGTGGAATAATTTGATTTCGTAAAGCGCGTCAGCTACCCCTTGTGTAATGAAAATTGTAAGTAGACCGTACTTTCGGACGCAGTGAAACTTCTCTGTCGCAATTTTCACGGCGGAAAAGTGCAGACAGTATGCCGGGGTTGTTGAGCAATTGTAAAACAGCCGTAGACCCATTGCCATAGCTATAAGCCAGTGCTGTAATTAAAGATTTTATTACCTATGGCGTTAAAACAGTCAAATATATCTTCTGCATCGGTTTGTATTACAAGAAGATGGCATATAGGAATAATAACGAAGTAATCCCGATTATAACAGCCATAATGTGTACGAACTTTTACTTACAACGCTAAATGATGTTGGTTAATTTATTGAGGCGATAATATGTGACTTCCTTCAGGAGATAATTTTTTTCTTCTTCAAACGTCCCGCTTTTTGGGACATTTTCCTCGTTTCAATTTTACCGGGAATTATTCTCCAGGTGATTTAGAACTTCTTTCAACACAAATCGTGGAGGGAATAATGAACTTGTTTGTTTTTTTAATTCGTACAGTTATTATAGACAGCAGGAAACTGTTCGGTATTAAAAGAAAACAAAAACCCCATAGATCACTGTCGAAGAATAAATTCCGACGAATGTAATTACTTTGCGAATTAGAAAAGGATGTTATTCCTTGAATTTTACAAGGAAATATCTCTGGTATGCAACTGGCATAAAACTAGAGTATTGAGTAGTTATATTTGCTACTTGGTATTCACAATGGGTATTCAACCATGAACAATCGTGTACATTGGATAGCTTTTGGCTGCAGATGTAGAGAAGTTAATTGGCAATAAAATTTCTATCACGTGCGTTAAACTGCGTGATTCTGATTAGGTGTCATTCCGGTTTCCATCAATTTTGGCACCACATTCGAGATAAGCCATTCTTCTAGTTTTCGCAATCCTGTCCTTCAAATATCAAACAATAAAGAATTTACTTCACGTTCCAGAGATCAGCTCATCGTTACACGGTTTTATTATTCAAAATTGTGGAATCGCACGAGCTTCATTATCCCCACGATTTTTGATTCGAGCGATATCATTTGAACACGGAAATCTTAATTACTTCCAACATGCAACGCGGTTCCCACGCGGTATCCTCGAAAACACGTGATCATATGCCTTCATTAGAAAATGAAATCTACATCTGTAATCGCACTTATCAATTTCTGAATTCATATAGGTATAGTCAATATATGAGTAGCATTTAAGTGTCCGTAGAAATATTAGAAATAAAACTAGAATCTTTGATAATAGTTTCGAAATAATAAACAAATAACCGATCGCCGGTTACGCGCCGTATTTACATAACTCTCGGGATCCTTGGGCTAGATTCGTTCGAAAATGTAACGTGTCACCAAGTTGCTCTCGAGTCATCGACCGCCTAATGAGAATCAGAATACCAGGAGTTTGAATGACCTGAAATTTCATCCGCCTATAAGAATCCGAATGTTTCTCATTCCTTTTTTTAATTTTCGTTACTCCGAAGATGAAAGGAAAAGTTGCGAAAGCGTCGAGGATTAGACATATGATTGGTTGGCTACTACCGGGTTGACGTCATCTACCAATCAGCGATCAACTTTCAACTCTTGCTTTCATCTTTCTGCAGCCAAAAGATCCGCGTTGACGATCGAGGAGTGAAACTATCACTCCTCGCTGTAAGGATTTCAAGAACATTGACGCATTCTTTTTTATCGCGATTCCGGATCCTAGACAACATCCGGTACAAATTTCTGCACCAAATGTCAAAGAATCGATAAAAAGAAGATTCGAAATTCAAAATCTGATGAAAAACCACATGAAAACCTTCAAGACCCTTCATTACACGAAAATCCGTAACTAAAAACGCACTAAGGGAGCACCAACCTCCTCCTTAACGATGGCGTCCGATCGAGCCCTGAGGAAAAGAGTTTGTCCCGTCAAGGTGGGAGTCAGTTCAGTTATAGTAGGCCACCAGGCTTGGGCCTCCGAGCTCCCGCGGCAACGTTCAACTTCAGCAACTCTCTCTTTGCCGGATAAGGCTTAAGTGCGCTTCGTGTGTTGAGTCTAGTTAAAACTCGTTCTCATAGTCAGTCGAACGATAGTAGAAAAATAAAAAGGACTTACGGACGGACCGGTCCAATGTCCGGCACTACAAACTATACTACTCCTGCACATTCGAAGACCTTTTCCGAGCAATGTGATTCCGGCAGGACGCGCGCTTCTTCAGTGCCGGAAAGACGTTCTATAGTAGCCAGTGTTTGACGTTATTGACGGCCCTCGAATGACCGTAATTACTCAAAGTAATAACGTTTTCAGTGAGCCGTAGATAAACGACCAAGTTTTAGGGATCCTATTATATGACAAGGAGATCTTAAGTTCACGTGAAATTAAGTATATGCTCCGTTTAGAAAGAATCGTGGTTTTTCAGACACCCAAGGAAGCATCAATTCTGTTAAGGGCTGTGATTAAATTTTGAAGTTTAGGTAAACTAGAGATGCTAAAGTTCTTCGGTGTTATTTTCTCAATCTTATGATTACACCCAGTGTTGTTTAATTTAATAGTGAATAGTTGCGCCTCGGTACGGATGCCACCCGTGATAATCAGTCAAGTTTAAATGTTAAAACCGAGCAATCAAGAACGCTGATAGCATACAGATAGGTGGTTAAATATACCCGCGCGATATTTGTTTACAGTCCTAAAATCAAATCGTCGAGTTTGCTCCACGCGGGAGCGTCAACTCCTGTCTTAAATATGGAAGTTTAAGTAGGGGAATAAATTATCTTCCACAAGTGAAAATACCTGCGATGATCAGCAAACTACTTTTGGCCGTTTGGATACTTCGATGTCTTCGTGGTCTTCATGGTGCGTATTAGAAAAATATCAACCGTGGATAGAAAAAGGGGAAGAGGAACTAATCAAATATTGCGACTGATGACTGAAATGGAACCAAACCGTTAGAAATTTTGGCCCAATTCATTTTTCGAACCGTTACATGGACTGGTACACGATTGCCAATGCATATATTGTAACACATATTCGCTATTGTAATCCATAATACATATACGTATGATCTTCCGGTTTATATAAAATTTTTGCCTGTCACGCGCGTTATGTAGTTTAGCGTGACGTTTTCTTGTTAATCATAAAATCAAATCACGTACACTACATACATGTATGTTCGTCGTACCCGTACAGTTGTTAATACCAATTGTTAAAGCTGTGCGAGGAGTAGTCTATCTTCTCGTTAATTTTTTGGCATTTTAAAATTACGGTCAGTTATCAAATTAGAAATTTAGCGTCTGACCTCGTTGAGTCAAGGCGTCTTCAACGATTTAAAATATCGTATAAACTTTCGGACACTCCTATACGAACGGCGTTATCCACGCCTCCTAGATCTGGTGAAATTATTTCTTTAGAAGGGCGACCGACCAGATTGAACTCGACTGGACCACAAATGAACTACGGCTAGTCATGAACAAAACTATAACTAAACAGAATTAAAAAGATCTAGGTTACAGACTAGTTCACGGTTAAAATGTCACCGAGATGAATTACAGTCCGAGGATTATGTCCCGCTCAAAATAAACCGGTATCATTCCTGCAGAAACCATTCTTCACGCTATCGCAGACCGTCTGAGTCACTGGATGTCCTACAGTCTCTGATATACCTATCTGAAGTGATTAAATCGTATGCTTAATAAATGTATATGGTATAACGAAGATTGTAGCTACTCGAGAGGCCTGTGTGTATTGTAAATTATGAGTGATTATAATAATGAAATGAATGAGAATTGCTGTAGTTATTCTAGTGATTAATTTAATACACCACAAGCTTTGCCCTTCATATTTTAAGTGAAACGGCCTGTATAATTGTATGTGTACATATGCTGTAAACTTATGTATAACGATGCATGATCCGCACCTACGTAGTGAGTACTTACTGCAATGGTACGATATAGATGTACGTCGCTTTCACTGACCAGTGTTACTTGGAGGGGAAATCCGGGGGGTTAAATGATGGAATACCACTCATCATTTATATGGACACAAGTATAATATCTGTATCAATTGATGTAGGTGCCTGGTCACTGAGAATTTAACGCTCTATACGTTTCGAGGATGAAAAATGCAGGTTGTTATTCGAAAGAAGGTCAATTCGTCGTATTGCAGAAAAACCGTAACAAATTTCGAAGCACTAAGAGTGGCTCAATGTCTTCGAGAAAAACAGTACGATTACTTACTGGAACTTGGCTTCCTACGGGGTTTCAATAATCTAAATGATTCGGAAAAATTGCCGGTGTCAGTTTTCTCGGCTGCCTTGCGTAATAACGAATCTGGGGGAAGAGGTGAATCAACGAGTAGACCGGAGGATTGTATTATTTCGAGTAGAACGACTCTAATTCGACAATTCTATTGTTGGTTTGTTTAAAATTCGTTGACGTTTCCTTTTTACTCCAAGGACAAAGTACGTTATAGTTGCTACTCTGCTTATGAACTATATATACTACGTATACGTACGTGCTACATACATGTGCATTGCACGCAAGTATATAGCGAGAGACTATCAACAAAGGAACAAAGACAACAGAAAAACAAATTATAGGCCTTGTGACTGTGAGTTATGAAAAGAATGTATCGTCCTCTGCACACTAAAATGTCGTATTATGGAAAGTTCAGCAAATTCAGCATTCAATTAACGCTGGTTTCCTATGTAGATCATGTACTGCGAAATTAATTGCACCGATGTCCAGGATTGTGATACGTGGTCCACTGTATGATGCACGAATAGTTTTTTACAACTACCTATAAGCCAGTGCGTGATTGTAAGTCCTTAAAAACCAGGAAGCATACATAACTTCAACTTCAAAGGTCACTAGGTCTTGCGATTGCAACCGCTCAGAGTACAGTTAATAATCACTGCGGTGTACCGACTTAATTCACGATGGTATGTCTGTCGTGAATTTATGCTTCGCAGGTTTCATGTTGTACCAGCTGCCGTGATTTGGACTGTGGATGTTTTTTTTTTTTTTTTTTTCATTTTTTAACAAGCATTTCGCCTACTATTACTGCTTACAGGTCCTTAATGCATACATCGATGGAATAGATAGATAAAATAGATAACTCTTTCGAAAATTAGAGATCACTTGATTATTAAGATTTCAAAAGGTTGTCTGACACGGCAAAATGCAATCTCTGTAGAAATCGGCTCACATAATAATCGCGAAACTCTTTTACACCTCTAGACCGTTAGATGAATAACTTATTTCGAATGACCGTTTCTCAATGACTTATACCCGAATCTCTTCGTTGATTTACTGGCAGATTTGACTCGAGTGGCAACTTTCAAATCCACATACCGAATGCCAGCTAGTTAGATGCCCGCAGAGATATAGAAAATGAATAGTTTTTCTCTTCGCCGAATGATTCGAATCTGAAAAAATGATACTAACGGTGGTTGTCGTATGTAATTTTATATCCAAACGTATTTTATCCAACTTACCTTGGTAATCGAATAGCCAACTATAGAATGTGAATCGGTTACAGAAAAAAGGCAACAAAACAATTGGAATCGGATGCGAAAAGTCACGACCTATTTCTCACGTGTCAAATCCGAGATCATTGGAAAAGCTGCAGAGCCAAATACAACATCGAACGTAATTCAATGCCAAAGATATCGTACTATTCTTTACATGCCAATGCCTCTGCGGTCGATCTAATAATTAGGGTACAATCCCGTGATGCGGTGGTTTCGTATTAAAAAAATTTTACGACTATACAGGTGAAGTTTCATGGACATGCATACCTAAACCTCAAACTAACGTGGTTCAATGAACTGGCGCGACGAAAACTATGTCAACAGTCATAGCATACTAAACTTTAGGACAACCAGTTTCTTTCCTTACCATAACCCGTTGTGATGTAACAGAAGAATTTACATGGGGGTCTCCATAACGATAGAACAAAACTTGGCTGAAAGAAAAAGAAGCAATCGATCCTTGATCCGAATTATTGCACCCAGAAGGTGTCGACGTCGATTCCAAATCTGACCAGCATTTTACATTAGCCTATTGGAATTTCCGAAAAACTCACGTGATTAGAAGAATAATGAGAGAAACTGATAGGAAGATCAATCCAGATGCATCAATGATGATCAAGTCAATTAGATATATGGAAAATCGTCAAAGATTGCGGATGAAATCAGACTACAAATCAAATCTCTCAAATTTCGAAGACGATACTGAATCTGACTATTGTATTCGGTGAAATAAACGGCATAAGCCATTGATGGGTATGATCTTGTTCGAAATAGCAGGTAGTGAATAGTCTAATTGTTTTAAAACCATAGAATGCAAATTAGCGTAACGACTGATTTCCAAATTTCCCGATCCAGTCGAGACAGTACGATATGCATGGAGGCGCTGCTGTTTTCTGTTACGAGTACTTCTCAGAGTAGGTAATTGGTTCGCGCGACAAGTGTCCATGCGGCGACCTAAGGTATACCGTTGCAGTTGTCGAGAACGACGAGCTCCGACTTCCTGGTGTTTACCACGTTCCGCGTCGTTCACCTGAGCGCATTGTTTCGTACCGTTGTTCCTGGGTCGTGGGTTGGCCTCGTGCCCAACTCACCATCTCCTGTCAGCAGTTTACCCAATTTATATCTCCCCGAGAACTTATCTCGAGAAGCTAGAACCAGACCACCGACGGCGGATCATTTACCCTTGACCTTAAGCTCGTTATAATATTTTCTCGTAATTGTTCCATGTGCAGAGTACGCGTATCCATAATGAATTTATGCTGATAAAACTACGGTTCAATTGAACGAGTTACTAAAATCTAACCGCTTGGCCTTAAAGACGTTACGGTGCAATTCAAATTCTCATAATTATACTCATTAGTCTAGCGAGACTGTGCAGCATTAATATCATGCGTCCGTCCACCGCTGACCATTACACCCATTCACGATTTTATTAAGAACTAATATTACGCGATACGTAATTAGATATCATGCAATCCATATCGGATCTTATGAAGATCAAGCAGGTTCTTGCAGGACGACGCAGAAGTATTATGATCATGTACCTTTACCGTCTTTTAACAAAACTCGGGCATTTCTTATATGATGATATGCTGCACTTCAAGGTGTTGCTTTACCGAGCATGACTCTTCAAATCAGCTGTATGTGTATATATATATGTTTGGCGAATGCATGTGCACGTTAATTTTCTAGTGAGTTATCATCACATCTCACCCCGCAAATAGATAATTGAAATGGAAAACCATGTGACTGGAAAATTGCGGATGAAGGTAATACTGATGATTAGTTACTCAATTGACTGAAATTACAGTTCTTGAATCGCCAATTTTCAGGAAACTATGTGAGAGATCGTGTTCTTGTTCAATTCATAATTCTAATCGTAAGATACGGTATAGTGACTTGTTCAATATTGCATATATAGCGAAGGTATATCCAGATACGTTACCTTGTCATCGTCATACCTGTAACGAACCTTATTCCAAGATATTTAGAGCAGACAACCTCCATTCGTATTCTGCAATCGAGTCACCTCTCACTAGTACAGAATGTGAACAACAAGCACAAGTATATCTAATACTCAAGGTGACGAGAGGTCTGCAGCTAGTTGCCACTAAACGCAGAAATTAAGTATTACACGTATATCATATAGAAGGGATAATTTTTTGTACATTAAGTCATGAATAAACGTGCAATCTTAATTACTTGTACTCTTTATATGGTCCGTAATTGCTTCCCCAATAATTTTATCATCCTGACTCAGCATATGCATTCCGACAAGATATGGTTGTAATCAGATAAGACTGATTCAAGAACATATTTCCCCTGGGGCAGACCAGAAGTATGGATTATTTCACTCGCTAGTAACCGTAAATGTGAATTTCCATTGGCTATAACCACTCAACTAATCATTGAGATTAAAATAATAATAATGAAAAAGACTCGATGGATGTAATTGCAGGAGATCCATCGGTGGGTTCAAGATGGTCAACGGCCTTAGAAGAAGCGTACGACGAACGAAATGACCGTGAGATTTTTCAGGCGGTTGTTCAATCGATGCGCGAATGGGAGGCACACAAAAAGCACAATCGTCGATGGAAGAGAGACGTCTCCAGAGTTTGCTACGAGGATATAGGCTGCTTCGAAGACACAGGACCCTTTGGGTACTTGGAGATGTTACCTTCACCTCCCAAGGACGTCGGAACCAGGTGAGACCAGTATAACCGAATGGTCTTAGGTTCACCAATAAATCGCGCCGTAACATTGAAGGTCTTCATCAAACTAAACGTGACTTTAGTCCACAGCAGCCAAGAGTTGTATCTTTCATTCGGTTCCTCATTATTTTAACGTTCTTCGACAGATTTTTGGTCTACGGTAGCAGAAAGGCGAGATCCATTCCGATGGATGTACCCGCTGAAGAGATAGGCGACAAGGCCTTTCAGGCCATCGACCCCAGCCTTCCAACGAAGGTCATCGTACATGGTTTCGGATCGAGCTGTGACCACGTTTGGGTTTACGAGATGAGGTCGGCACTCATGTCCGTCCACGAATGCAACATAGGTGAGAAAGTCAATTCCTCTTCCGATTGCGAACTAGATAAATTACAGTGGACAATCATGAAAATCTGTACCATTCCTATCCGAATTCAGAACATTTTATGTATTCATTTTTAGTCTGCGTTGATTGGGGCCCAGGAAGTGCAGTTCCAAATTACGTCAGAGCGGCGGCCAACACGCGACTGGTTGGTCGTCAGCTAGCGAAACTTGTGCGCAAGTTGAATGTCCCTTTGGAACGGGTTCACCTGATCGGTTTCAGCCTAGGAGCTCACGTGGCTGGCTTCGCTGGAGCGGAACTGGGAAACGTGTCTCGGATCACAGGTAAGTTAGAAGTGAACTTAATGAGTCCCACAAAATCAAGGACTTCCATAGCCTGTTCCTAACTATAACACAACTTTCTATTGGTCTCGGTGCAGGCCTAGACCCTGCTGGACCACTCTTCGAGTCTCAGGATACGCGGGCTAGACTCGACGCAACCGACGCTACCTTCGTCGACGTTATTCACAGTAACGGTGAGCAACTAATTCTCGGAGGATTGGGCTCCTGGCAGCCGATGGGCGACGTAGATTTCTATCCAAACGGAGGCCGGATGCAGACCGGATGTTCGAATCTCTTTCTAGGCGCTGTTACAGACATCATTTGGTGTAAGGCATTTCTTTTCATCATTCAACTCCATAAACCATTGTTAAATCGTCCTAGCAATTTATCGTTCGCTGTCCTAACGAGCGTGAATGAAAAAAAAAAAAGCGGGATGATGTTTAGATTATAATTTATCTCCTTGTCACTCAAGACACTTTGTGTAACTTTAGTACTTTTTCATGTACCGGAAGAAGTTTGAGATCACTGTGCCACGGCCAGAAAAGAGCCGTTCACACGAATAGAAATCGACCCGCAAAAGACTTGAGACGAACTTTTTTCTGTAGTCTAGCATTACTCATTTATCTTCGAAATGTGACTATATCATAGGATAACGTTCTTAGGTATTCGCTTAACAAACACCGAAGTTATAACGACGTGGAACATGTCATTAAACATAGCATATACATAATTTTATGCAGCCATCACTCTCGGAAGAGATGCTGACCTCTATAATAGATCCTAAGAAATGACGTCATAAATATTCTCTTCAATTCCATTCTTGACATTTGATTTATGTCCTCATTGATAACAACAGCTAGTGCCGTGGAAGGAAGGTCGTTGTGCAATCATAGACGAGCGTACAAGCTCTTTACAGACTCTGTGAGTCCCCGATGCCGGTTTCCTGCCTTTCCGTGTGACCATGGCTATGACGGTCTGATTCGAGGCGACTGTTTCCCATGCGGAGTAAACGGCGCGGATAAACCATGCGGAGACATGGGCTATTATAGTGACGAGTCCACAGCTCGAGGGCAACTTTATTTGGTAACGAGGGACGAGGAACCCTTCTGTGCACATCAGTATCAGATCAAACTATATAACAGTCGTGGAGAGAGAACAGCGAGAAGCTATGGAAAACTGCAGGTTTCTCTGATCGGTGAAGGCGCGCTCAACGAGACATTCACTATGACGCGAAAGGATGATGAGGAACTCTTAATTGGAGCAATTCTTCACAAAATCGTTGTGCCCCATCCTGCAGTGGCTGAATTGGAGGCCATAGAGGTAAACATGAATTTAGTCTAATTCACTTATGTTCGTTGTGTACATAATTCGCCGCTTTCATTCAATTCTTGAACGAGTTACTGGTTTTGCCCGATGTTGTCGTTGTAAAAATTGAGGAAGCAGCGGTTTAATGAAATGGTGCTTGAAACGTTTTCGAATACCGTTATCAAGCCAGGGTCTCATTAACGACATAATCCCGGTGACTACTGGGCAAAAATCGGCGAGAGTAAATTGTTGTTTATAGTTATTACGCGAAATTACCACAAGACTTTCTAATGGCCACAGCTTCAATTACTAATTCCATTGTTTAAGTTTGAGTAAAAAATGTCCAGTAAACTTCGCGAATCATTATGATCTTGAGTATATCTTCATGGTCTTCGCAATTACCTTTAAAAATTAGAGAACGATTTTTTAAACTTTACTTGAAACTCTCGTCTTGGTTTATACTCTAATTTCACAAATAATTGATGATTGATCGCATGCTTCGAGCACACATCGCAAATTGACGCGCCTACGTTTTTTTCTCTATTTATCGCAGGTCAAGTACACAGCGTACAGCGGATGGATATCATCAGGTCTAGTATCATGGAGTATTGACAAGGTGTCTATCATCGACAGCTTTGGCAAAAGTCTTTCCGTTTGCAAGAGGAGTTTGGTTCTGGAATCAGGGCGGCCAGTGTACTTGCCATTGTATCCAGGCGAATGTAACATTTCATTAGAACCAGACACAACTATTCTGCCTCAGACGACCCCTCACTTGGAACAATACGTGCAGGAAAAGCAGGGAGGAATTGGCCCCTTCACAAAGGAGCAAAACTTCGAGAAGGAAGCTTTTCTAAGCGAAGTTGTAACCGAAAATCAACAAACGCGACCTCAGAAGGGTCTGGGTCCTTTCACGAAGGATCAAAATCCAAAATCCTATGAGAGTGGAGTCTTCAAGCCTCAGGACATCTTCAGCAACGCCAAAAAGGTCTTCGCGAATGACGTATCGTCGGAAAGCTCGCTACAGACAGCAAATCCCTGGGCTGTAGCTGATCTCAACGACGGAGATTCAAATTCCCTGGAGAATTCGGAGGTGGAAAGTGGTCGTGGTTTTTCCGAGAGTACATCTCTGCAGAAGACACCAACAACAACGAATTCACCGAAGACATTCGACCCATCCACAACCGACTTCTACGGGGAAATCCGCGAGCCAGTGTTAAAGCTCTTCGGCGGAGAAACCGGAAGGTCTTTGAAGTTACCGGAAATCACAGAACCGATCCTGAGGCCTCGACCAGCGAGACAAAACGGCAAGAACACCGGGATCCGGCGGAGTAGCAGAGGGAAACAGCACTTAGAACCAACTCAGGAATCATCAACGAGAAGTTTCACGGTACAATTCCTGCCGGAAAGATTAGCCGGCATATTAGCTCACGCGGAGAGATATGCTAGGCAAACTCTTCTGCCCTTAATATCTCAGTACACACCGAGCTTTGTGGGTGGTCCAAGATACAATGAGCCAACGTACTTCCCTCCACTGGGAGACATCGTCAACGAAAGTTTAGAAGACACAGATTCAAGAGAGATCGTTAACTCTGGACGGACAACTTCATCTGAGGAGGAGGACGAAGAGGTTGATAACTCCTCATCATATAAAAACGGTTTCAGAACGGGGAAGACCCTCGGTTCTGAGGACTTGTTCGTAAAAAGCGACTCTAGCGATTCAACAGATAAATTGGCGACAGAATCCACCGAGCTAAGAACTTCGCAAGAAGACAATACGAAGGAGGATGACCAAACTTCGAAAGAAAAGATGAATGAGAGCTTGGAGGCTGCTCCTGGGCTCACAGACGTTAAACTACGAAACACTTCGTCGGGACGCCAAGAGTCTGAGGGCAAATGGCTAACGGAAGAGGGTACTGCATGGTCCAGTCCAGGTGCCGGAGCCGGACTAGAGACAAAACTTGACGACTGGATACCTATAGTGCCGAAGGCTGAACAGGAGTTCGAAAAACCCATTAGTGTACCCCCAGTCGGAAGCGACACTAAGAAGAAGTTCATTCCCCTCCTTGACTTCGTCAATCCTGACGAGTATTTTGCTTCTTCGGTGTCGAAGATCGACGCCAATGACGTCCCGGGGAATTTAACGACGGAAGACGACGGTGCCACGACTACCCCATCGTCGACACACATCCAGAAAATTCCCGCCAGGATCGAGGTCAAAAGGGATGATCAAAGAACGCCAAAGAGTCTCGCTTCCACCGTATTTCCCTACATTTATGAGAGAAAGAACGATCCTAGAACTAGATATATTCCTCTTCTCCCTGAAGAAGACATGCGCCAGTCTACTCTTGGATTGGACAAAGCTCATTGAGTCTGAAAGCGATGTCAAGGGTATCCCAGGACCCGATTGTCCATCTTCAGGCCATTCCCGGTGTTTGAAAATTTATTTTTCCGAAAATAGAATCACTTTCGATATTTTTCGTCGACTTTTTTTTTTTTTTTTCCACGATAAATAATCTTCGTATTTTTCAGTGTATTATAAAAAGAAGTGAAATTCAATGACAGAGTTTTTTTTTTTTTTCACTTACTCTGGATCAGATCGAGATTATTCAATGACACGAAAGTACGTTCGTTGGCATCGCTTACCCTATACTATTATAAAAGAAGTAGGTATAAGTGAAACGAAAAAGCCGTTGAAATATTTAACAATTCTTAAGATTTAGAAATATTTCTAGAAACTTAAGGCCCATGACAGGTTCCACTCATAAATCTCACACTCAAGTACCTTGTACTAAAAATGTGTGTAAAATATCATAAAATTGATCACCGCGAACTAACGTCCTTCGATGTATATCAATATTACGACAATTGTAACGCTTATTCTTTCCTTTTTTTTAAACTTTTTTATATACCATCACCAATGAGCTCGACGTGTAAATAGTGTGCTAAATTAATTAGAAACTGTGATCAGCCAATGTGGCGATTAGCGGTATAGGATATATGATATTAGTAAATCTAATATAGAAGGCTGTAAAATTTGAAAAATAATTTTTTTTTTTTTGGTAAAAATTGAGAGCTCTTATTTTTATTCTTTGTATATAGGAATCTTTACAATATATAATAATAATAGTTTCACTGAAATTACTTCACGTTCACCGACCAATGTTGCTGTTAAATGTTATTACTTTATTATTATTGATTTTTTTTCCATTATTATTATTATTATTATTATTATTATTATCATTTGTTTATTTATATTTATTACTGGATATATTATATTCCTAAAACGCATCATCGTTAAAATTCTATTTAATTTTAATAATAATATAGTATTCATATAACTTAACACTTAGTAAGGGAAGAATGGGGGGGGGGGCACAGAGCCATGTTAAACGTAGCTATTAGTAATAATAATAATAATAATAATAATAATAATAATAATAATAATAATAATATTATATATATATACAGCTATACTTCGTTCTACAAAGGCTTATATAATAATATTTAAATTTAATTTACAAATAGGAGACATTATGCGGGTAGAAAATCTTCTCTAATTATGTATATATATATATATATATATATATCTATTAAACGTCCGGAATTTAATGAATTAATTTATATATTCGTGGTTCATGATGAAAAAAAAAAGAAAATAACAATAATTATAATAAAATAATAAGGTACTGCAATCCTGTGACGAACGAAGTATACAAGTGTTTGCCATTATTTCTTTTCTTTTCTTTTCTCTTCATTTTCACTATACATACAAAGAAATAGCACGTTATGTTTAAACGACACAGTCAAATGTATGGAAGAAAATGATTTGTATTATTATAATTCTTAATTTGTTTTTTTTGCTTTTTATTTTTTGTTCATTTTTTTTATTTATTTATTTTTCTTTTGTACAATCTATGTCTGTTTTCACGTAAAATAAATATTTAATATTTTTCTTTTCTTTTCTTTTCTTTTCTTTTCGTTTCTTTATTTATTTATTTATTTATTTATTAAAATGTGTTCGTTGCCACAGCTTTAACAATATTCTTGCCTGAAGCTAAGAAATTCATTGGCGGTGGGGGGGATATGGATCTTCTCTTGATGTTCTTCGGAGATGAGTTTTATATAACTTCGCCCGAAAGTGTTCTCTATCGGTTAGCGATAATCTTTGAAGAATTTTGTCGAGGTTCGAGCGGTCGACAGATCGAGTTTACCTGTTCACATTTAGAAAATCAATTCAAACTCCCTACTAGCTATTATGGTATTTACTTAAATACATATTTAAAATTCAACAATCATACAGTCTTATTACGCCGGGTCTTTTATATCCCTTTGAAATATTCACTAAATTAGTACCGGTTTCATTTTATTTCACTATTAATTATTCATGGACAAAACAAAATAATACAAAGCATCAATTATTATTATTATTATCATTATTATTATAGTACGGCGCTATTTTTATATATGTATATAATTTATGCTTTCAAAATTCGTGACATACGTTAATTAGAAAAATCAATCAAAAACACCGAGTTGTCTATGGGATCATTGCGGTCATATAAAATACAGTTTCATATACATATACAATTCCTTGATAAGATGAGACGATTTGTTGTTCTTTCGATTTAGTAGTCTTTCTTTCTTTCTTTGATCTATATTTTATACATTATTATACGCGTATTTCATTCACCTTTTGTAATTTCTAACAATATTCTCTAGCCCTACGGCGTACAAAATATAAGGCCGCCTCATAAATACACTGACTAGATCAGAGTTTCATATATTATTTTTCTCGCCCTTTACTATGCTTCGATTCACGACGTCATCGACGTTTTATTTTTCAATTATTTTCATTTATCAAAGAAAAAAATAAACGTTATTTTAGTACAGACATTTTTATCCACCAGCAAAATACAGTTGATAGCCGTTACCTAGGGATGAATAATGGACTTGGCGTGTACCGCCTTAAAATAAAATTTAATTCACCCAGTTTTTTAACTTCAAACTTCAGATTAATAAAACGAACTCTAAGGAATAAGCCTTATTCAATTTCACAATGTACCTACTAGTCGGACGGTTTATGCTCCTCGTTAAAACCGGAACCAATAATTTGCTGTAATTTTTTTTACGAGTATAGAACGCGATTTATAGAGAATAATTTAACTACCATAAATAATTTGTTTCTCTTCTTTATTTTTTTTTATTTTTTTCTATTCTTGTTTTTTTTTTTCTATCCTTGTTTTAATAGGATTCAATCAAGTCCATCTAAAAAGCTTGCTATCTAACTTCGCGATTTCAGCTGCTAACTGGATTCTTCGCTATTAAATATTCAAGGAAAAGGAATAGCAGCTGATTTACGTTTATTAAAGTATTCAGGACGGAGCTGGCTAGTAGGAACTATGAGGCGTTGTGTCAATTTTGGAAAGATACATTCGACACATGAAGACCTCAGAATTCAAAATTTAAGATTAGGATTTCATGTATAAAAAAAAACAAAAATTCTATTCTGTAAAGAAGATCGAAATCCTCTGTAAATCTCAACATTTTTGACGGAAACTGATAAACATTTACAGCTATAACATTACAACGCGTTATTGTTTGCTTTATCGTTTTACTTTGTACAGAGATTTTTTCTCTAATGTTTTTTCTCTCTCTCTCTTTCTTTCTTTCTTTCTCTCCGTCTCTCTTTCTCCCTCACTCTCTCTTTTGGGTATTTCCCCGACTCTCTACGTGCGATATTGAGTTTACTGTTTTCATACTTTTTTCGATGTTCCCTGAATTTTGATACACGAATCGACCCTTGTCCCTTGTTGTTATATGGAAAAAGAAAACACACGTAAGAATTTAATTGATGCCTCAATAATCCAGCAACAAAACTAGGTACATTAAAATCAAAGAATTCATAAGATCAGATTTTTTTTTCTACAATAAATGTAAAGTAGTTGCCACAACTGTGACAAAGATTGATGGTAACAATTTTTCCTTTCAGCACAGTCGCGCGTTCCTTTCATTGTAAATTTTCCTGATGTTTGATTTCAAAAAACCATTCATTTATACATGAAAGAATGTACCCGTTTCAAACATAAGATTTAAAATGGGACGTCGTATGTCTAAACGTGTTATTCAAAGGACTAAATAAATTCCTCAATATCGTAGGTAGAGCCGGGCAACCGAATCGGTCATTTTTTATCAAAGAGCGAAAGTTTGCTACGTACGGCTCCTTCGCATACGACGAGTCGTTGCGCAGCTGAGATGCTACAAATAGGTACGGTCTCCTCCAAGCTAGCTCTCAACAAAGCTATCCTGCTCGGTCCAGGATCCAGACTAGATTCTCCTAGCCTTAAGGTGCTCCCAGAAGCTTGTTTCCTCTCAAAGTATTCTACTATCTTAGAAATAGTCTTGCTAGTTGAATTTATGCTGCCTAGTCTATCTTCCCAATAAGATGAATCACCACCACCAAGACTTGCTATATCTTCGGAAGAATCTGTGTATATTGAGCTAGTCCTGTGGTCATCTAATAAGAATAAACTACTAGCTGCTGAGCTGCTCAGTGTCGAAGCGTGCCGACGGTTTGGTGGTTCTGGGCTGAGATCCTCTCCTACGCAACTCCAGAATCCAGATTCGCAGCTGCCACGTCGTCTCGGCTCCCAACCTTCCCTGAACAAGGGATGAGCGAACAAACTAGCAGCGCCGACCTTTGTAGCTACCTAAATATAGCAATAAGGGATCAGAATTTGTAGATAATCGCTCGGATCTTCGATAATGGATTATTGATTATAGAATGAATAGTAAAATACTATTTTATAATAATCGAGTAGAACTTTTCATTTCCGGACAGGAATATGGCTTCAAATACGTTCCAACATCTAACAGTTGAACGATAATCTCAACAGGATACGATGCTTATTGAGCAAAATTGTTTTCAAGGTATGAAGGATGTCTTCAGGCGCCGGTATACCAATTTTCATATCGTTGTGTTAATAACAGTATTTCTAATGTTCATTTCAGGGTTTTTTCAAACATATTAGAGAGCAACAGGCCCTTGCAAAGACTCTGCTGCTGTATAAACAATTTTGTATTCTAGAGTATACCCAGGACTCTACCAAGGTCAGATAAATTCAAGATTTCGATTTTGTGACCCAAAATCATTAGGCGTTTGCCTCGTAACATTAAATTTTATTTTTATTTCTTGCAGACACTCGTAGTAAACCTGTTTTGCACAGTTCTTAATTAATTGGCCACGAATCTGGTATAAAAGATATATCAGATCAAGTTACCGAGTAGCCTTTTCAAAACTCGTAGATCTACAATCTTAGAGATAGCAACGGGTACTTCAATTCAATTTGTTTCTAAACAAAACTATTCATTGTTAATAATATATTTACATTATTTTATGTGTATATACATTTTTGAAGCCACTTCCAAATCCGGGAACTCCAATTCTGGGAAAACCGATCAGTGGTTTGGTGCTGTACGCAATTCCACTATCGAACATTGCAATATAACAGATACCGTCGTCTCCCTCTACCTTTTTCTCCCACTTTTTTCTTGCCGTCGGGCTGCTCGGCTCAGAACTGGGTTTTCTCCTGTTTAAAATCTTAGCTATACTGTCATTCTGGGCTGGTTTAAATTTATTAGCCCCGTTATCGGTGACGGTTGACCTGACGTCTTCCAACGATGGCAATTCCAAACAGCTTGAGAATAAATCGCCCAAAATTTTCTTGACGCCTCCCAATGCGTGAAATGGATTAGCGGTCATCGGCCTGTAGTGCGGATCTCTTTTGCTAGCCAATTCAGCAACTCGTCTAACCGAATGGCATCTAGCTTTATCTGAAGGGGTCGCATTATCGCAGCCTCTTGCATCAGCAGAATGACTTCTTTGTCTCGCTGCTCTTCGTTTTGGACATCGACTTTCTCTACCGATCTCATCCAAGCTAGAAAGCAGCGCTGGATCTGCGGACTGACGTTTACTTGATGCATCTTTGTACTCCTCCTCATAAGACAATATTATAGTTTCCAAACTGGCGACTATCTCTGGGAAAGTTGGCCTTGACTTAGGCTCGTACTGTAAAAGAAAATTATAAATAGTAACGAGCAAGACAAATTTTGCAGCTCGAAATCTATGTTGGAAATAATTTCCAAGGTATCAAGGAAAAGAAATAGAAATTTATTTACTGAATGAGATCTGAGTAAACTTACTCTGCAACAGTTAAACGCCAATTGTAGGAAAGCTGGTGGTGGATCAGCAGCGCTGCAGATTTCACCAACGGCTAAATAATCTAGGCCAAAATTGTCGGAGCGTGGTAGGACGTCAGGATCTGCAGATACTCTGCCTATGAGCTCGCAAACAACTATACCAAATGAGAAGACATCTGATCTATGATCGTACCATTGACCCTTTAGACACTCGGGCGACATCCAGTAAGGACTGCCTACTGTGCTTAATCGGTAACCGGAATTTGGGTCTGGAATTTTAGCTGCCAATCCAAAATCTCCAACTACAGCAACCATTTCACCGCTTGACTTATCCTTCTTGATTAATACATTTTTTGACGTCAAATCACGGTGGAATAAACCCCGACTATGGAGATAGGTCATTCCTCTAGCGACATCTTTGGCAAGGCTCATTCTCACTAGATGAGGTAACAGCGTGTGTCTGGCCATTATTAGCTGTTCTAAGCTACCCCCGTTAATATATTCTGTAAGGGCATGGAGCTGACCCTCGTGGACACAGACCCCCATAAACCTGGATAAAATATACTAGTGCAGGATTACCAGAAGTAAGATTATGCAAGAGGGAAATCATCGCGGGACTATTGTAATTTTTACAGTTTTGGAAACACTTGGCAAGTTTTGTTTTTAAGTATCTTTCATTTTTATAACACTTCTGTATATAGTCAGTGACCTTCCGTTCCAAGCATGGACTAGCCCCGAAGGTCTGTGCCCTGTTTGGTCACGGACATTAACAAACGTGCAAAATGATTACTTGGTAGAAACTAGAAACCAAGTGTAGGTAAACCATTACTCAATGCTTAGCTGGTAAATCTGGAGCATATGAGATATTTATAGATTTATAAATACAGTTGAAAAGTAATCATGTCTAAAACAATAAAGTTATTGGCGATAATATTGATCGATTAGATTTTAGCATTTATAAAACCATTAATTACCTCAATATATTAGGGTGACTGAGTTTATTCATCAGTTGAACTTCCTTAAGCATATTTGGCCTATTAGCTGGAAGTTGATTCATCTTCAATACCATCACTTGACCTGATACTTTATGAGTCACCTGTAATAAAGTAAACAAATATTCATCACAAAGAAGAAATCGAACGATTTAGAGCAGCTTAATTTTCTAACAAGATTTTAGTTTATCTTCTAAAATTCAAATTGGATATATCCTTTGTTTCGGCGTGTGTTCTATCTGTGATTGAATCTTGGCAATTTATGTAAAGTGAGGTAAATAATGTCGTACATAATCTATATCATAAACTACCAGCGATCTGTGAAGTTATTTTAGCTAATTGTTTCCTTTAATGCAATGAAAGGAGTTTAAACTTATTTTCATGCTAAAGGTATTGTTGGAGATTAAAGAGATAAGCAAGTTTCGAACTCTTATCTAAGAATAAGGAGTACATGAAGTACACACTACAGGGTCTTGCTTTCGCAAAGGATTAAGTTTTACTTTTCTTTTCTAATTAGTTATCAAGATATTTATGGTAGAGATAATAGAATATAAAATAAAAAAAGAAAATAACTGGTAAATTTCTCAGGACTTGTGAAACGTAGAATTTCCCACAGACAATGGGGCATTCTTACTATTGATACGGATCTTTTGACGGTGTGTGAGGCAGCGGCATGTGAGAATGTAAAATGATTCTCACAGGAGAAACTTAACTTATTAATGAAGACCAGTGTAACATCTGGTGGATAGAAGAGAATTTAGAAATTTGCTTCAGGAAAAGTTTATCCTTTGAAGAGAAGCGCGTATATCCGGTAATGCCAAGAGTTTGTTCCTTTAGGTACACACATAATTAAATTTACATAATTTCACTTGGTTCTAATTTTAATTTAAGGTAAGATTAGCGAAGAAATGAAATGGGTGAAATTTTTTTGGCCAAATTACATAAAAATTTACAAAACAGAAGAATTATGCAATGAAAATTTTTAGGGATTTACACAGATAAATGAAAGCATATTTCGTAAATTGGATATTAGAAATCAATGTATTCCTCATTCAAGTGCAAGTCGTAAACATAATCATAATATTCAAATCCGAGCTTAAAAAACTCATGATCTTATCTGAAAAGTAAATAAAATAAAAATGAGGATTTCTTGGCAATGGCTGTTACAGTTGGACAGTGGCCAACAAGTGACGAATACAGCAAGCCGAAATGGTAAACAAAACCTTCTGAAATTGTGCATTTTTTTAAAGAAACATTAGGAAGAAAAATTGTGAATTTTTTAAGCCTGTCATACAAGAATTTGCTATTTATCAGTTGTTTATCAAAATTAATCAATAGCACAATATCCCCTTATCTCAGATAAGCATGTCCACAGTACCGGCGCCGTATATGACTAATAAATATCAATAAATGACTAATAAATACTTTCATACCTCAAACAGAAATACTAAGATTTTATTTCGCAGATGACTGAAGGCCCGGTTGAAAAAAAAGCTTTTCAACAAGGTAAAGATGCCAATAAAAAAACCAAACATAAATAAAGGTAGGAAAACAAAAAAAAGGAGCAACTGTTTCAGTGACATTTGGTGATATTAATGTATGCACATTATTTATTTACTATTGGAGAGATCTTGGATACCGTTATCAAGGAAAATACTTTCGCTAAAAGTTTTTTTTCGACTCGAATACCTCTAATTATTGAGAATCTACCTGGTATCAAAGAGAATTGAGTGTGTGGGTAAGTGAGTGAGTGAATCGGGAATGAGTGTAAGAGACTTATTAGAGAGTGTTCGGACTCCATGGCCATCAAGCGTGACCGGCTTTCTCATTTAAGCATTCTTATTACAAGAGGAAATGCTTGGTACTGTCTTAAGTCACAGGCAAGGTCGTTTCCAGTGGCCGTTAAATACGTTAAAAGCAAAAATAGTCCCAGCTCAATGTACACATACATCTGTATCTGTATCAGAGTTCTACGTGGAGATATATATATATATCATTCCCAACTATAAGAATACCTTTATTCTACACCAATACGTTAATCACATTGCCGACTAAACAGATTTGCCCACAGACATATAACCAATATCATATACAAGGTGTAAAAAAACATCTCTATTTGCTACCTGAGAATTAACAATAAATATTCCATGAAATAAGTTATTAATCAATCAATTAAACCGGCGAGTATTAAGCTGATATTAACATTTTAGCTGAGAGATAAGCCTTCTTCTAGAAACGAATAGAGGTAATAAATATTGACTAACAATCTTAGGAATCTAGATATTTGATCGAGATTCGTTATGAAAGCATATAATTCCGCATTAAATTTGTTTAGTTTCTGCAGAACTAAAAGAGATTTTATTTGCTATGCGTTTATTTCTTCGCTGTGGAGATTACGTGTTTGACTTGAGAGAATGTTGAATCCTTTGCCCTCCATGTAATTTGGGTCTATCTAGATCCAGGTAGTAGATTAACGAAATTCATATTTTGGTGAAAGTATTCATAATTTTTTCTTTTTTTTTCAAATAAATAAAATTCTCGAGGTATGCCAGTATTTCGTAATATGTTCATTCACGTTGTGAACACGTATGTGACATTTGGAAGATAGTTTACTAGCCCAGACGAAAGGTTATGATAAAAAAACAGAGGAAAAAAAAGGTTGAAAAATTTTTGATGCAATTCACTGGCGATTCTAAATATATGGGATAATCTAATTATGCAATAATCCTCGTCGTCAGTTATACTTATGAGTTTGTCAGTTTTCCTATAAATACTACTTATCAAGGGCACAGGAAAACTTCTGCTTCATTTTCATATGCGTGAAGGAAGAGGGAACGAGATGAAAGGAAAGAGACGGAGGCTCAGGCATTTCAAAAATAGATCGCGTGGGTCCAGCTCTATCTTTGCTCTCTCTGCCTCCCACAAAATATCAGACTAAGTAGTGCTCCCGTTCTCTGAAAAATCTTGCCTCACGAATAAAATAGATGGAGAGAATATTTCTGGAAACTAGAATGACATCCGTATCTATGAGGCAGCAAGAGCAATCTGACAGTTTCCCCACCATTTTTGGAAACTGATATTTACTAAATCTCGCAAAGTTCACGTGACAAGATTATTCTGTAAAAAACTGCACTGATTTCTCTATTCGAAGAAGATTTGTACCCGATTAAAAAGACTCCCTGAAAATTACCTAATTTTAGAATTCTTAGCTAAAATTTTTTTAACAGAAGAGATGTGATATAAGGGGATGACTAAGGTGGAAACTAACTGTTAATATGTACTAACGTCTTGGCGTACAAACCAAGTTCTTGGTGCCAAGAATGTGAGACCTCTGAATTTAGCGAGATACTACTTTTCAAAGTTTAGCAAATGCAGAAAGTTTTTCAAATCTTGTCAAAAGTTTTGAAATTTTGGCGCCGATTGTGCGTCGAATCTGTTCTGTGTAAACCAACTGCCAGCCATTTATCTAATCTTCAAATTATCTTCTGACGAAATTTCATCTCAAAATATGAACAATCATTAAATTATTGAATTATGTTAAAAGAATATAATTTCAAAGTCGAACTAAAATCCTAAATACATTATTAATATCTAGATAACAGTGACCCCGAAGTCTCTACGCAGTTTGATAATACACAGTGAATTCTCGCTTAGCTAATCATGTTTAAGTCGGCATAAGAGCATTGAAATTGTCATAAATACGCAAACACAATATCATATCTAATCAATTGTGATATTAATCTAACAGATAAGACTGCGTATGTGATACCGAGTGTTCAGGGGTAATAAATTGCAGAAAGAGATATCTAAGGTCTGTCAAGTACGAGTCTGAATATGCTTGGGTAAAAATTTCATCACGTTCCTGATTGATGAAAATCAACAATAGACACAAAGTTGCATCATTGTTTATAAAATGCTGTAAGGATCTTCAAAAATACAGACTAATGCATAATCCCTGCTGAAAAAAAGTGATAAAAGTGTAATTCTGAATCCTGTTTTACCTTGAAAACTTCAGAGAAGAATCCAGCTCCGATTTTTTCAAGGTAAAAATCGTCAAGTCGATTAAGAGAAGCAACGGCATGTCTCAAGGCCTGACAAGAGGCGCCAGTCCTCCTTTTGGTAGAAAAATCAAGATTTGCATCCCCCGAGGACACACTGACATTGGGGGCATTCCCCTCAAGTTCAGTGGGCTTCCATGGATCCCTGGTCTTCTCTCTGTCCTTAAGACTTCTAGGAGAGCTTTGTATCTCCGTAGGTAAATGCAGAGAAGGAAATGACAAACAGTGCTGCAGATTATCCGTATTTTCGCACTCCTTAAACGGAGTTGAAGAGACGAAGTTGAACTGATCAGAAGTGGTGTTGGTCTTGTCGCACTTATCAATTTCAGAATAATTCTGACTTCCTGCAGGAGGTCTGGCTTCTAGAATATCCCTGTTGTAAGCTTCGGCCAACGTTTCAAACTCCGAGTTTGAACTTTTCCCAAACTTTACCCCATCGTTATTGGTACTTTCGGCTTGCCTAGCGCCAGCCTTGCGCTGCTCTTTGCCAGACTTGCAATTAGACTGCTCTCTGTTAACGGCAGACAATTTTTTCAATGATCTAGCAACCTCCCTGTTAATAACGTCGATGTTCAAGCACCCCAGACTGGAAGCTGATAGATTCTTAGATATTTTTGAAGTGGAATTAGCCCCTGGGTTAGACTTGGCGTTTGAAATTGTGGGGCAGTTTGGATTCGAGGAACATTTATGAATCAGGGAATAGTCTTTAGACGCATTAGAGCATGCCTTATGACCGATAATGCTGAGCGGTTCTTTAAAGGGTGCGAAATTCTTTGCCAAAGATGACGAGGGTGAAGATGAAGCCCGGTTATCAGACCTCAGTGACTTGTTTATTGCATGAAAATTAGCCGGTGCCTCTGAGACAACCAGCTCGTTGTCTTTTGGTCTCCAGGTTTTTACCTTATCCTCTAAATTTCCTGCGGCTATATCTTCGGATAAAAAACATGGCAGACATGTGCCCGATGGTATGGTACCGGTTTTGACGGTAGATATAGCTGGCGGTTGTCCAGAGGTATTGGAAGGCGGCGGTACCTTGCCTAACATTATTTAAACCTCTTGTTAAAAATTTCTTTTCAAATGACTAAACGATGAATTAGAAAATATTCTTCATAGACCGACATCACAACGGAATAATAATAATAATCGTATTATTATTGTGGTTTCGTAAACATTGGCACACTGGTTGTATGAATGGATGATAAAACAAAAATAATAATAATAACAATAATAGTTTTCTTGATTAGTTATTTCTTCTTATTTTGATAAATAGAATAATTTCGTTTATTATCCACGAATTAGTCGAATTAGTCACGGTTATGTTATCCTATTTTAATATATATTCAATTTTTATCATTAAACTTTATTATTTAATGAGTTAGTATTACCATTCTGTCACCATATTATAACAGCATGACCCGCAAATCTGAGTAGGCTGTCAGTTTTGTTTACTGTCAAAATCTCTGCAGGGAGTTTTATATGTCGTACGGTACCCGTGTGACACTACGTTTGATTAATAAATATGCGAATGATTATTACATTTGTTTATTAGATACATTCACGTTGCTTTATTTTGTCAATTTTATTAATATGATTATCGGAGGGGTTTATTAAGTGTGTGGAAGTTCTTGACTTTCGAAGATCTCTTTAAGAAATAATCACTGCGTCGCGCATAAACAGAAGTAGAACTAGATATTTACGAACGATATACCGGGGTGGTTGGGTTTTAGTTACTGTCAAGTAGCGGTACGATCACGTTACACTTTTAGGGATCGTTCAATTATCACCTTGAACTTCCTTTTCGTATTATTAAAACTGTCAATAATTGGATTTCTTTGGAGAGACGCCAGGCAACCGACAACGCTTGATGGCAGCCATTATAGAAATGAGTTCTTCGACGAGGGCGCCGAGACGCCGCCTTCCGCTCGTAGCCCGAAACATATTCCCCCTCCAATTACGCTCCCCCTCCCTCACGCCGCGCCGTTTAATATCACTGAATATGCTACGATAAATTACGAATACCACTATTAAACATCCCGCGTTTGCATCCCTCATTCAAGATTCAGATCAGGGATGTGCGAAATGATTTCATCTAGATTTAGGTTGAATATTTGCGAGATGACGCTGCAACATATTTATAACTCAAGTCTATTTACCGTAGCGGATATTTTGATTAGAAATATATATTACGATCATAAATTATAACATATAGGTATATGTATTACTATGTCTATCATCGATCTATATTCATAAGGAAAATAAATTGAACATTGGTAATGTTGTTATTAATAATCATCATAATTTGTAATTGCAAAAGCTGATCTTTTGATTCGTTTTGATTTTTAGGTAAAATCAATTTTATGCTTGCTTTATTACACCGAGAAAGTATGTGAATCTGATTTGCAAGACGCGTAGCTGGTATATGAGCCAGCAATCAACATTCAGTGCAGATTTCAACTTTTCATTTTATTGTTGGTCATTTATTGTGCCGGGTTCTATCCTGTAAGCTCGCAAAGTCACGATGAGTGCAATGTAACTTCTATATCGTGTCAGAGATGCATAAGATCGGGGAGTAAACAGGTATAACTATTTTACAAGTTTATTGTTCAAAGTTATAGAATAGAATAAGTTTATTAACGTCCTAGGAATACGGTATGTATATATTGTTCATTAGTTATGACCGTGTAACTATAAAATTGTTGTACAGTGTAAGCTCTTTTGTATGTATAGACTAGGATGCAGAGAAATCTGATGAATGCATATTCTGATATAGTATTTTTGCTAAGTTTTCTCCATTCAAACGCTTCCAATTTAGGAATAAAGGGCCGGAATATTTGAAAACTGCCTTTCCAAACGCCTCGTGTTCCCATCCGCAAGTACTTGCATATCACAACTGTGGGTAGAGTTGCATATAATTAGGCGCATTTTCAATCTATTGTTAGACGGATAGGATAAATTGATAGAGATTCATTAACTGAAGGACACGTGTTTTACGACTCGAGGCTTATACCTATAACACTCATAAGTAATAACTAAATCGTAATGCTGGGTAGTAAATTAACAACAGAGTCTTACCACGGTATGATCTGTGAGTTTCATAGCTCAAATATGCGATTTTACCGATCGTAGAAACTCGCAGTACTGACTGTTCACCACTGATGTTTATATCGTCGTGTTGCTCGCCATCTGCGCGTATAATTTTCTTCAACGCATGTACGATAGTTCGTGTTCTAATAAAGAGTATAAAACGGATGTCACGCTAGGAGACCGGAAATTCAACGAGAGCTAAGGTTCTTTGAATATTTTTAGTTTTTGATTCCGAAACTGGAAGATTGACTCGACAAGTCATAATGGAGATTGTAGAATTGCCTAAAAAAATGGACTTGGATACCGCGTACATCGGTAATTATCAATTTTTAACACCCTTCTATAACATCTCATTACTTTTTCTATTACTCAAGCGAATTTTCAGAACCCCTGATACACGAATGGCTCCAACATGTTCTCGAGGACAATGCGAAACAGCTAAAGATTTTTAAGGAAGGATATGAGTTCGCTATTCCGTACATGGGTAAGCCTAATTCCAAACAACTTGTTTACTCTATAATATATTATTTCACTTTATCGTTTTGACATCTTACAGCTGTTCCACTGCCGGTTATAAAAACGATATTTGTAATAACAGGACATTTTGGTCTGGGACCGAATACGAGATATCTGACTGTACATCTGTTTGATAAATTCATGTGCAATCACTTTCGCGACTTATATCTAGCCAGAACTGAATTAGAACCAAAAGAGGCTAATTCCTCATGGGCACAGATCTGCAAGACTGTTTCAAGCCAAGCAAAACTAAGGCTTATGTCTTCCATGCAATTGGCAAGCAAAATGGACTCGCATTCAAAAGGTCTAGGTATTTCCCAGGTATAAAATTCAATCCATGATCAACAAGTGCAGTATGTAATTTCTGAGATATTTTTTACATCCGAATACCCAGCTGTAAAACTTTCCATGGAATAATTGAGAGAAATTTATTTACTGAGATATTTTATGTGTCACGCAGGTAATGCGTATGCTGCGATGGCTAGATGACAAGTCTGAACATACTAAAAATACTGTGTATACTTCAGAATTTTTTGTCTACAAAACTTTAGATTTCAAAATACCATTGTTCACACCTCTGCATTGCGTTGAATTACTTTTAGCTGCCACAAAGTTCAGGTCAGGGGTCCCTGAGGCATATGACGTCTGTGTAGATCTGTTGGATTTGGTATATTTACAAGTAGGACTGAATATGCTGCGCTATTCTTCTTCGTTTTCTTAAATAACTTTTTTTTTCTCCTTTTTTTCGAGTATTCTTTATGGTAATATGATATTATTTCCATTCCAGCACGACCAGATATATACTCATCTCCAGTTTGCAATGAGGGAAAGATTTCCAGAATCAGAAATTGAACCGGGTAAAATAACTGCGTTGGAAAACAATTTGCTCTACTTAGGGGCTGCGGTAGTTCTTTGTTCCTTCTTTATTTTATCTATGGAAGAATCAGATGCTAAAGACTTGGTAAAGAAACTCTCTAGTCTGATTGGGATAAAGGAAAACAACATTAGGCACATGGCTGAATTACTCTTCGCTATGGCACTGCAGCAAGAACAAACTGCCTAAAAATAATCGAACACATGTATTATATCTTTTCAACGACTATGAAACTTTTCTCTTCTTCTCTCTCCCCGAAATAAATTTATTTATATAAAATACGTTTACAATATTACATTTTTTCTTAGTTTCGAATGAGAGTATAAAACATGATCGTAGTCAGGAATGATTCCAATGAAATGCGTTAACGATCTGAAGTATAAAATAGTCATTTATTTTTGTTAAATTACATATTTCACGTATATAAATCGACTTCTTTTGAACGTGTATAAAACTATGTTTGAATTCAAATCACTAAATTGATCCTGCATCTTTTGGGCAACTCTGATGCAGAAGTTTAACTAAACTATTATTTTTCCGATTAAATAAGATGGCGACATTTGAAACTCAATTTGCTCTTTTCTCAAAGTATGGTGATACCAAATCAGACGGGACCTCAATTACATTAACGCAAAGTGATAAATGGATGAAACAGGCCAAAGTTTTTGATAATAAAATTACCACAACGGATACAGCGATATGCTTCGGCAAACTCAAGTCTATAATCCATCATAATACTAAAATATAAAATTTAGTAAATAGTTTTGCGATGGAACTAAACTATACGCTTGCCCTTGTTTATGATTCTATAATATGCATTAATATTCAGTGATAAACAGCAACGTTTTACAAATTATAGGCAGAAGAATCTGGGCTCTTCAGATTACAGTAAATTTGTCAGAGACTTGGCGGCGTCGAAGGGTTTAAATCCAAAAGATATTTTTGATCAAATGACAAGGTGTGGACCTCCAGGTTCCTCAAATATAACGGTATACTTACCACCTCAAAAGTCAAGTAAAACATGATGTATGGTTTCAACAGAAAGCTAGATGCGATATTTGTTCCATTTTTCTTAGCAAGCAGCAAATTCAAGTGTGGTAGATCGCTTGACAGATACAACTAAGTATACAGGAGCTCATAAGGAGAGATTCGACGAATCAGGTAGAGGCAGAGGAGCGGAAGGACGTAGCGACACAACTACAAACGAAGGATATGTTCAAGGATACAAACATAAGGACACCTATGATGAAAGTCATAAATCATAAATCATAAATAACGAAAGAAAGCTTATTAAATCGTAGCGCATGAGTAAAAATTGAATTTATATCTATAACGGAATTTCATAAAACATATTGATCGGGATATTCGCAGTTTCTTTTTTTCAAACGAAAATTATAATGAGAATTAATCAACGTAGAACGATTTCTGAAGTATTAAAAAGATACTTTTTGAATATTTAAAAATACGACCGCGTATAGACACCAGATGCGCGGACGGCTTGCGCACCAACTGACTAGACCGTAAAGATTCATTTATGCTTAATCCAATACGTATAAATACGTGGCTTGATATCTCGTTCAAGCATACGAACGACACACATATCAACATGTCATACAGAGGTCGTGACGCGTGTTGCGTAGACAAATATGAAGCATGCATACGATGTATGTGTAACATACTCCGATTTAAAGTACACAATATAGCATGCGCGCAGAAACTATAGTATAGCGTGTGGTAGGCGAGTGAGTAGAAACGACAAAGAGTTGACGATTTTGCCACTAGGTTGCGCAGTTCGAACGGAATGCCATGCATTCCACTTGCGTACAAGTGGTGGGGCACCGACTTACTTCTCGTGTCAAACAGCTTGTGCTGTGTGTGTCTGCCCGCATACCATTCGATTTTAATAATTTTCAATGAAAAAATACAAGCACGACAGACCCCAAGTTTGACGGAATATTAGTTAGTTGTCATTCGCCCAAAGTGTAAGATGCACGAGTATTGCGACTGAGAGAGAGGTGAGTTCTTATTGTCAAACATTTCCATTTACCAGCTAAGGAATGCAAGGCCTGCTTTTTTTTTACGCTGCCCCGCATTCCTCTATCGATCTGTACAGGGATGCCAGACAGTGTATGAGAACGTGAATTGTGAAAAGTCCTCAATTCAGTTACGCACTATTTTTTAAGGTGCTTTTATATTTTATTCATTTTACAATCATTACTTCATATCAGTGTCACGCGATATACATCATATATTCCGAATGCATACATTCTGCAGTTGCCCTTGATGTCTACTTGTTAAAGTTCCATTTTTAAAGCAAAAAGAAAAAGAAGAACTACGCCTTGCATCGAGTTGTTGTATAAACGTATAAACATTATAATTCTAGTTTTTATCTACATTCTGGCTCCGATTAGTACATTTCACATTCTGCAGCGCGCGGTCTGGTAGGATAGATTTTGGCCCACTTTCCTTCATTTCTTTATCTTCTACGAGTAACAATTGTACCATATCTTCGATACGCAATCAGAATCACAAAAAGTAAAAACTCTCAGCTCGATCTTATATATATATTGTATTGTATCAAATATCAATACAGTATTTTCAATGATCTCGGTTTTCTTTATATGGTTTCTTAGCATTATCCCGCAACTCCTATTCCTCTTTGTCTCATTAGTAATCACTACAATAGAACGTTGTTATTTACCCGCGTTAAACTAATACATCCCAATAGGTAAATTAAGCTATTAAACTGAGCTCGTATTTGAACGACAAGAACGCAGAAATAAACTCCCACCCCATAAATATCTATAGAGTAGCCCTCTGAAAAAATCTTCGTAGATCTTATAATTTAGTGACTCAAGATCAATAGGTATACATATATACAACTGATTAATGATTAAAAAATAAAATAAAATACGATCCGGTGTGTTAAATTAATAATACGGACGTGAGTTGTTCGTATGGTTATTATGAAATTGTTCCGTTCGCGCGGGTGGGAGTAGCGCGATGGCAAAGAGGAGTGAGGAGGGTCGCGACGGAGGTCGTGAGATGGGGAAGTGAGGGGGAAAGAAGGGGGAGGGAGAGGGGGCGCATTCCACGGACAATGGCACGTTTTTTAAACCAACTTTTGCTTAGTTTATATATGCTTAGGCATTGAGGAATTGTAGGTATTATATAGATATGGGTATATTGTGTATATGAATATTGTATTTTATTGTTATCTGTTACAGTTAACAGACGTATTATATACATATATATGTACGTTTATTATTCGCAAATCGATCGAGTGGAATTATATAGAAGAGAGAAAGCAACAACTGCAAGAATTATAAAATATTAGTGAATGCACCGGATCCGGTCTGCTTCAGTATTCGGAAAACTCTTTTAGGGATAATAAATATTGAAAGAAATTATATACGGATAATGTCAGCTGTTGAAAGTGCTTTAGACGTCCTTTCCAGGGCAGCCACTATGGTACAGGGTGAGTATCAATTATTTGACATCAATCAATACCACCGTATTCTTAGTCCCCCACGATACCTATATGTTTATGTGTATATCGCTACCGCGCCAACTTTTTTCTCATTTTTATTACAAACGTGTGTGTAGATGATATATGTATACGTGTGTGTATGTTCAGTTGTACGTCTATCTTATTGTCAATCTCCATTGCCTTCTTTATGTTAGTTAGTATTACTGTATTACATTCCATTGGTCCATACTAACAAACAGAGACTTGTTATTGGTTAGAGGAGAAGAACGTTGCAGAATGTTTATTTAAAGTTCCCGCATCGTACGTAGTACGTGTACCAAAAGAAGAGATTTATCTAGTTACCGCGGTGATATCCCATTCGCGCGAGTATACCTACTGTCACATCTATCTACAGGGTGATTCAGGTTGAGCGGGCCAAATTCTGAGGGGCAGATTCCCGTTCTGAATCTAAGATTGAATTTCTTTCATCGAAAATTCCAAGGACCGATGATTTCCGAGATACGGAAGATCTTAGTTGACCAATCGCAGATCGTGTAGGTCACATAGCCAGGTCACCGCGCAATTTCCGGTCATGGCCAGCCCTGTCTGCGTCACCTATAAGTTCTGTGATTGTTCAATTGAGATCTTTCTTAGCTCGGCTACTATTGTGCCCTCGAATTTTTGGCAAACAAAATTTAGTCTCAGAATTCCACAAGGAATCTACCTGAAAAATATGGCTCGCGCAACCTGAATCACCCTGTATATCTCGCCCGATAAAGAAGAGCCACGTACTATTCTCTCGAGAACGAGGATAATGTACACTATCGATAATAGCACGCGTGCGGTCTAGAATATCCGGTGCGTGAATGCGCGCGAGTCTGACGCGTCGATAAAACAAATGAACAACAGGATAGCACGCGCTACACAATAGCGTGTGTGTGTATATAGATATAGTACAGCATAGCAATATTTAACGTGAGGAAACGATCGCGCCTAGAGACTTAAGACTGGGACACCAGACACGCGCCATTGATTTATCTATTTCTTACTTGATTTTATCGTATAATCGTATACTCATCATTTTTTAAATCTTTAGCCCTATGATGTGTGTAGCTTTTGAATCTGTACATTTTTCCATGTGTTTTCTATCAATTATATGGGACGGCAGTGTTCCAAAAAATAATAAAATTATGTTAATCTATATATTTTATTCTATTTTAATTTGTGTATACATTTCTTATAAAATTGGATGAAGCATTTTGAATCACCTTTCCTCCTTTTTGAGCTATGCCTACGTGAACGTATCTATACTGGTTTTATTATTTATTATACTTACCACACTCCCATACCTCACGACAAAGCATTGTTATACATGCCATTATAATATACGTGATAGCATCCGCTGATTTCGCTGATTCCGTCGATTCCTTATCCCCGTTCTCCCCGTTCCACAACTTTTTACTTACTGTGAATTATTATTACTCTTTTATATTATATACTCTGAGGCGAAACCTTCAGACTCCATAGATCACTAGTATCGGATAATGTTAAGAGTTCAATAAGCGGTAGTTCCAAGGGCTCACGATCAGTTACAGGATTGAAGGTTCCCGAAAAATGCACACCGGATATATAGATTTAAAATAAAAACTTCGGTACAAATTTTTTAAAATCTATAAGACTACGAGTAATTTTATCTCAGTGTAAATCCGCTTTTATGGAAAACTAGGTGGTTGGCTATATAATATAGTAGATCGTTTTTTCTCTAAAATAAGTTTGTGCCGTGTTTCGATCACTCATGTCTTTCGATCATCCCGAATCACGAGTAAAAGTTGAAAAATCGACGTCGAGTATTTGCTTTTGGCAGCCTTGGCGAAATGCTCAGACTTTCCAACCTTCGTCGTTTTACGAATTAATTAGAGGTATATTTCGGGTCTAATACGTATTTATATACAATTTTACTAAACGTATGTAAGTATGTAACGTAGGAATTGGGGAGTAGTGGCGATGGAAGAAGGTCATTATTTCTAAACGCAAATAAACGTATATTAAATAGGCTTATATCTACACAATAAAATTTGAGTTATTATTTCACAAACAGAAGAGAGACCAAAAGCGTCAAGTCTCCACAGAAAACCCAGCAGTGCATGGCGCAAAGAACGTAGGCGAGATCCAATCCAAAGTGAAGCTCTCGACATGTCTGCGGCTAGGGTCCATCACCACGCCAGACCGAGCGTAATAGTACCAACGACACCGCAACCAGGTGAATTTAATCAAGTAGGAACGCAGTAATTATAATTAACAGTTCCTTCCTTCTAGTATAAGTATGATAAATACACTCGGAGTAAATAAATGAAATTCTATAAACGTGCGATATTATAATTTCTATACATCTATTATTTATTCATTACTCTTTGTACCTTTTTTTTTTTTTCTTTTTTTTTTTACACCTAGTTTACTTGTTTTCAATTTTCTTTATAATCTTGAAAAATAAATAAGGTACAACCGTTGAAGACACGCCGGTAGCGGCTTGCACAGCAACTGCCTCTGCTGCAACAGGGGCTGCACAACGAACCGGCGTAAGAAGCAGCGGGGTTGTTAGCGACCCGGCAATCGACGAACACTTTAAACGATCCTTGGGACTCGAGGAATACGCCGCTGTATTTGACGCGACGACATCGAACGACAAGACGGCTGGCCTCAGCGGTGAGTTTCTCTTTATTACTGTTTTCTTTTTTCTCCGTTCACCTAATTCGATGAAATAATTACATCTTTGTGTAAACTCTGTTCTTCTTTCTTTGTATATAATTGTTAAGAATGTTATTCGTTATGTTTAAAGTGTGAAGTGTAAACAATACCACGAACAAAGAGGATCAAAGTTGATCTAATTTATTTCATTTTTAAATCTGGACCATTCGATATTGTCAATTCTTCGGGATTCAAACATTTTAAACCCTCCGAATTTTCGAAATCATGGAAACAGTTGCGATAATACGATTTTAAATACCGCGAATTATTCTACCTTTGAAATTTTTCGTTAAAGACCAAAATTTTACTGCTATAATTCACTTATCTAGCATAATATCCGCGCATGAAAAACTCACTACATATCTTTGTTGCACTGCAGTCGATGACCACTTTGCTAAAGCCCTTGGAGAGACGTGGACCCGATTGCAGGCGACAAACAGGAGCAAGGATTCGACTTAGCCTTTTACCGTTACCCCAACAAGCGTGAACAGCCTGCGTACTTGGCCGAATGCTGCTACCATCGATCTAATTGTTAGTATGTACATGTGATAATGTAAATAATCATGAATTATTATTATTATTATTTTGCTTTCATTATATTCAATTTTTACGCTTTTTTTCAATATCTTCCCCATACCTCACTTAATTCCAGCCTTAGTCCGTCAATCAAATTCTGTTATGAGATGTAGTAAAACATTTCAGGCCCTCGATCCGATACACCAACAACATGCTGCTCGTGCGATTAATGCAGATACTGGATCGCTGGAATATATTCATTGTAAATAAAGATAGCTTAATCAATCATTATACAGTATACCTTTTAAATTATCATCGCATCCACTACCAACTTCCTGGCGTGGCACGATTTGCGTATTATTAAAGTCTTGGCTCGTTCAAGTTTGGTCCTTTTTTTTTCATAGAGAGAGAGAGTCAGAAGTTTCTTCCGAAATTTGAACATTTTTAAGATTCAACGTATCCCACTCTCGTCTTCGTGGAATAGAGTATCAGTGAAATACCGCGAAATATTGCAACAGCAAAATTCTCTTGTTAAAATAAAACTTGCTACTCTATCCTAGCCAGTATTTGCGAGTCGTCGAATTCCTCAGCATCAGGCCATGATCGCCAATCGATCACTTCCATAATTAGGATTCAGGGTTCCAGTTTCTCGTGGCTTGTACAAACGCATACAGAAAAACGGAGGAAATTTCTGATATAAGTTTCTGGAATTTCTTCGCTGTCAGTTTACGATCTTGTATAGCTGCAGCTTGGTAGTTTTTATCAATACACAGCTAGTGCAGAGTGACGGGAGGAGCGGCACTGATTTCAAATGGTGCTAGGCCGTTTATTAGTAACCCCAGCACTCACAGAAGTCAGTACCTCCGCCATCCTGTGCTCCCATACGATCCCTTCTTCTCCCAATTAATCACATCCATCATCATCTCACAAAAAAACTTAACGTTCGAAGACTACTGTCTCTTTCCTAATCGGATTCACGTGAATTTCAAATTTTCCGATCAGCTGCGTGCAGACGATATACCTGATTATAATTTCAACCAAATCTCATATATTGACTTCTATTTAATGACTGCACAGAATGATCATTTATCAGATCCCGAACTCTTGTCCGACTTTTGTTAAAATTTGAATTTGAAATTATACGATGACGTGTATAGGAGAACCGGAAGGTTGCGTGCGGTAAAACGTTTAGCAAAGTTCCCGGACACCTACTATTAGCATATTGTATAGTAATAAATATGTTGGTATATCTATACCTATGTGCTAATATAATGATGATGTGTTACTTTACTCCGTTCGGTCGTTCGGTGTTTCCGGTGTACAGCAATTATCAATTAGGGTGCTCTCTTGTATCTCTGGAGTTGTCGCGAACGTGTGGCAGGATATAGATCAGAGATGGACTAGGTGGGCACAGACGAGCCAACTGCCTCAGGAGCGGTCAGATGGCTTCCTATATGCAGGCAGCTTGTTCACTTGCCGTAAAGCAGAATGGTAACTTAATATTAGACTTGAATATAAGTACGGTAATCCCACACCACGGTCTAAAGTAAGCCTACACCTCGCCCTCCCCCTCCTGCCCCCCTTTCCTGCACCGTGCCCTTCCCTTTTCCCTCCGTCGCGACCTGACCCACCGTTTCACCTCCTTCCCTCAAACACCCTCTCAGGTAGAATGATGATGCACCGGAGATGGAACTGGATCACATCTCTGGGCGACGAAGTGTTGCTTTTGTGCTTATTGTCATCGTCTTCTATCCGCCCTCCTCTGTCGCCCAACAATTAACCATTTATTATTACACTGGTGACTCTCCGCACAACACGGTTACTCCATCAACAGGTGGTTCGGTTTACATCCCGCTACTTACCGTCAAACGTAATAATCATATACCCGCTTAAGTTCGGCCAGTTATTCAACGGAAGACATCTCATCGCTGAATATACTTTCCCAATTTCAGCATTCGAATTTTAAAATTGAAGAGATTCTTTCAAGCGTCGCCAAAAACTCAGGGTGCAGGCGTCTGTAAGTAAGGGCGTCGCGTGTCGGTGTGTGAGCGCACAATTATGTCATACCATTGGTATAATCTACGACGATAATTCATTTAGCGCAGTGAGGTAATGTGGTTCACTCCATGCGTTTATTCTAATCATTGTTAGGGCCGGTGTACAAGGAAATTTGATGAGTCGGTTCGATGTCATAGGAACTTTGTACGCATCAGGTTCGTGTGATTGATAAAATCGATCGTAATTGATTTTAGATTCGCTACCGTCACTTCAAACGCTTCACTGTATCCTAGAGCGCTTAGATCGAGGGTTGCGACTAACAAACCCATCGTACTAAGTCCCAGTAATGTGACGATTTCTGTGTTTCCAAAAATTCATCCGATTTTTTTTACAGAGGTGAAAAATTACAACAGCTACGACACAGCGAAGAAATAAAATCTAATTTAAAAGATTAGCCCACGACCACGACTATCTACTTTGTAAAACTGTCGAAGATGAAGGGAAATCTTTTTCAAGACGACCTCGGAATCCCTGATATTTAGAAATGAACGAAGAGTGAAGCGCGCGCGCGCTTCTGCGCATTTTCACAAATGCGTAGACCGATGTGCAGGTAAAGTATGAATCCACGATGCGTATTACTTGCAGTGAGAGTTATTGGAATATAGAGCAGTTTTTATCGACTTTAATACATGGTTGTAAACGTGACGCTACTATTTGTCCAAGTCTCAGGCGTATCTCGTTGCGAAACCAGAGCCGGAGCTCGAAGCTTGAACCAACCGCAGGTCGGCATCATTTTCTCATTTTACACTTATTTTATTTCCTCGTCTATACATATTACTTACATGCGTTCGCCCTCCTATATCTGTTGGCGCGTTACGGTATTGTAAAACAAATCGAATACAGTATGGGTTTAAATCTATAATAAAATATAATTTCCCCCGTGCGTTACGTATATTATAACTGATGTATAGAGACCCGGTTAACGGCTAACTGCCAACGGCTGGTGTCTGGCGTCTGCCAACCACCATGTTGCAGGGGACGCGCGGAATGGCGATGCCCCCCTGGCCCTATACGATGTCTATGCAGGGACACCCTTGCCACTACCGCAGGGCAGCCTACAGGGTATTACAGTGCCGTGCGGTAGTAAGGGGTCGCTCACCCCACACGCTCGTCCTTGTGCCACGAAATTTTTTTCCCCCCTAGTCCCCCATCCTTGCCCTTGTTCTTCCCCTTCCCGATTTTCTCCCCCGTATTACGAATTGCCCCCTATGCGACGCTTGGCGTCCATATTATGATGCGATGCGATGAGATTGCCTGCCAAGAGTTTACCGTACAGAAAACTTTCAATGAAAAACCGACTTCCGATCCCCGCATCCGCACGTCTGTATCCAAATAGGCAATAGAACTACTGCACATCATGTACGCAGCGCAGATTATGTTTTGATGATGAAACTGACTTCAACACGCGGAATTACACTGGTTATTGAAGATTTTTTATTCTGGCCTTGACGCGACGTCTTCTCGATCTGAACGATGAAAATTTGGATGAATTATATGGATCAGTATTATATGTTGGATGAAGTAAAGCGACGCGTTCCACGACCGACAAAAACTCAGGATTATAGTTATATTTATCCGTTCGTTCATACGAGTAGGTATAGATAATTCAAGGATCGCGGACTCCGATCGGTCGAAGTTTCGAACGTAACGAAACTTCGGATACGACTGAACGAAGAGTCTCCTCCTCCGAACCGATCGACCGACAGACGGATGAACCGATGCGTGATCAACGGGGTAGGTCGGTGGCAAAATAACATATACTAGCGTGCTGGTCAAGCACGCAGGTATACGCAAACATATACATATTGTATATTTGATATATAAGTGTCTAACGCAATCCGCGGTCATTCCGAGACCTGATCCGTAACCGGGACGAAAAACAGGGCCTGGACTTGGGCCAGTAGTGCACAATCACCAGGAACAACCACCACCACCACCACCGTCAGGACGCGGACGTAAACTGCACCGTGCTGTATGACGCGGTACGACGACGACCCCTCGCCAGTTCTTGTATAGAATTACCTACCCACGGGGGGCACGAGGAGGGGCCGTTAGTAGAAGGGGACGGCGAGGAAGTGGCTACCCCCGCTAGCACAACCCCCCAAACCCCTCGCCGTTCGACGGTTGCGTGCGTGAATCATGCATATCGATTTTCTTATGTACGTTCGTTGATTTTACGTCCAGTGTATATATCTATGTGCTCACGTTCCCGTCCACTTCCAGTTTTACTTCTCCCCTGATGCAGTACGTACATGTATATCCACCAACCCCCACCGTAATTTTTTTCAAAAGCCTGCGGGGCCCCCCAGTAGCAGTGGCAGTGGCAGTGGCAGTAGTGGCAATGGCAGTGGCATTGGTGATGGTGTGTTCTTCTGCAGCACAATGCCCCCTTGCTTACCTCCTCCTGCCCTTTCCCCCCTCACTGCCCCCTTGTCTTCTTCCCCAAGTATCGCGTCCTTCTCGGATGCAGGACGCCGACGGCACGGCGTGCTGCCCGCCCTGGTGCAGCTAATAACCCCTCGTCCTTTGTCCCTCGTGCTTGGCTCTCGTCGTCTTTTGTCTTTGCGCCGTTGTAGCTGCAGCGCGATAACGGAGAGACGCGGCGAGCCCGCAAGATCGAACTCACCCTTGAGTTCTTCAGAAGGCTTACATACATATGTCTACACGCATGTATTACATATATATATATTTATATATATATATGCAGATGAAATTTATTTCGAGAAGCATTATATGGTATGCAGGGTTTGCTTTCGGCTTTTTCGATAATTACCAGAGTTTCTATGTAATAGTTATTATCGCTGGAAATCGGTTGTCTAGACAGGCAAGTCTTTTGCGAAAGTTGTATACGTACTATTGTTTCGTTACGTACATGTATATATTATAATTTACCAACATATAGATTTATAAAGGTGGTTTGCAGCTGCCTATTTAAGGACCAGAAAATTTTCGCGCATGTTAATTAAGCTTTTAAAATATATCATCCCTACGCCTTATTCGGAATAGTTATAGCGTTTGAACCGCAAAATAAAATCTGCATCTTTAGCTCCATGCCAGTTTTCATTTCCCACAACTTTCGAACTATATGTAATCGATACATCGGCTACACTTGGAATAGAGAAGGCAGCGCGTTTCTCTTTCGAAAATTATTCGCTACTTACTCGTGTGTAAAATTAATAGAAAAAGGTTGGTTTTTTCTGAAAAACTAATTCTAATCGAAAACCAATAAACGCTTTTGATTTTAATAAACCTTCGTAGAATACTATATACATGTTCTTTCACCCGCACGCGCTGTACAGACATTGATTAACGAAAGCAACAAAAAAAGAAAAAAGAATAAGGCTGTATAAAGCGTTTCTCAAAGATTCCCAATAATGGCGAGCGTTGCCATTCATTAATATCCTCAAGCGTTTAACCGCAGCTGCTTTTCGGCTGGTGAAAATTTGCCACTCGAGAGAATGGTATTTTGCTTTTATGTAAAATCATCACGAGGGTCAGTATAATACCTATTTGTGTATAGAAATAATTCTTCTATTGTTTTAAGAGAGAGGAAAAGACCGTCTATTTGATGTAAGCGGAAGTCTGGCTCAAAAAGTATTAGAATATTTTGTAAAGAGATGATAGAAAAAAATAAAATAAAAGTAATAACACAAAAATCGAGGGAAGGGTTTAATATACTGTCTAGATTAACAGAATACCGTGTCACTACCAGTCTACACAATATAAAGACATTTTTTTTTTTTTTTTTTTTAATAATTAGGCATTATTTAATACAATATAAATAGCTACATCTATATACAGAGATATTATGATATAAGTTACGGTTGTATTATGCTAATTACCGCGCTCGCGGCGAATGAACGATGATACTTTTACTAATACGTTGATGAAACAGAAAAAAAAACAAAAAAAAAAACAAGTTTTTATTCTCGTTCATAAAACGCAATGTTGAATGAGATTAAATACTATGTACTTCCCCATCCCTATAAAATTTAGTCCAATAAATAAGTACAAATGGCACAGTCGCAGTGTCCTGTAAAGTCTACATATACATGTATATCATAAGATTGAACATACATCATATAGAATCATATAGAAGTGGAAATAAATAACAATTTATCATTCATTTTTATTTTACTATTGTTATTTTTTCTTTCTTTTTTGTGTATATGTTTATTGTATAAGTGTATGTGTATTGGTATTCGCTAATAAAGTAATAATAATAATAATGATGATAATATTAACAACAATAACAATAATAATAATAATAAAGCGAGAGAAGAGAAGTTTATCCAGGTTCTTGTGTACATTGTCATAATCACAATGATGACGAGGTACACTCTTACCTGTTGCGTCCAAACGATATCTAAATATAAGTTTTAAAATGCTATTGGAATGATTAATTTCTTCGCTAATACATGGGTATAAGATATACCTAATATAATATAATAATAATTCTATAAAAGAATCACAAATGTAAAATATACGAATGACTTGTTAGTTCCGTTTAATACCGATCTGGTTATAGCTGCTTCAATTTTTTCTTTCTTCGTTTCTTTCACTTCATGTTACACATGATCAAACTTTGGTAATAATTAGATTATTTTTGGCCACCAATGTACTCAATATCTATACCTCGCCATCTAACAAATCCTCGATTTTCAGCAAGTATATAGGTACTGGTATGCATTAACTATATGTCTATATGTATACAGAACAGTCGCATAGTGTGATCTCTTTCACAAGAAAGATAAACGCATAGCGCTTCCGTTTTTCTTAGAATTTTCAAACCCTTGAGTAATTTTGAGGTGATGATGAAATCAGCGTTTTCAAATTATTGGAGCGTGTAACGACTCGAAAATCGAAAATATAGACGTTTTTCAATTATATGTAGACACTGGGAAAGCGATAGAACTTGAATTTTGTTAGAGTCTTATTTTTCCAACGTTACATTCTCCCGAAAATAACATTTACCGGTACTTTGTGCACGATTAAATGAAAACTATTGAATCTAAAATGTTTAGATTAAACACACTTATTCATTACGTATTTACGCACTGTGTGAACTACGCATATTGAAATCGCTTGAGAAAATTTTGTGATAACTGCAAAAATTATATTTGGTAAACGTGATAGTTATGAAAAATGAGTTGCTTCCTTGAAACAAGTATACTTCTCATGAATCCAATGAATTTTCCTTAGTTCACGCAGTGGGCATACCTGTTCAAAATATTCGTGTAAAATTTGATTCATTTCAAATGATCGGTGTCAGAGCAACCCTGCACAAATCAATTGATCTTTAATTCGGCTATGAAGGCTGTAAAAATTCACTAGTTGAATTATTTACATATATCGAAGTGGAATTTGATCGAAAAATAATGGATGCAGTGATATTGATCCATTTTACAATCAATTCCCGAAGATAAGTCTACAAATTTGATTTCGAAGTGCAAATGAACCCTCAAAGGCCAATCACTACTACTCATGCATTGACATTGCCAATTGAATCGATGATTGATCTACAACAGCGATGGGTTTCATCAGTTACAATTTCAAACGTAGATATTTTATTTGATTTTTATCGCTCTTCCGGTGTCTACGAAGTTGTGTTTTCTTTTAGAAGAATGACGGGACTGTGAGTTGAAGAAGAAATTTACTTCATATACCATATTGAAATATTCTTTGTGTCTATTTTCAGGAATGAATTGCTGTGCATATCTGCCACAAGGTATTAAATAAATATCCTATAAAAGTGTGATAGCTGCCACGTTTATCAAGACTTTCCTTTATCTTTGCCCCGTACCCTTGAGGATGGGGAATACAATTTTCTAATAACCGACACCAAGTCGTTTTTCGGAAATAAATTTTCTAATATACCCTCCAGGAGTACGTATAGCAGTCTTCGATTGAGCACTGGTTCTTGAAAGAGTTGAAAAACCCTAAGCAACCCACGACGGGTTGTTTCACTGCCAATGATATGTTTCAGTTCATCTGAGAAGCACGATAAAAGTGCTACTTTAGCAGCCACTCGAGTTCTGCTCTTCATTTCCGGGTCCCGGGGTGGTTTAGTCTCCGCCTTAACACCGTTTGGCCAAAAACTGTGCCTAAAAAAAAGAAAGACAGTCAAAACATCAAATTTCACAATTAAATGTAAAACAGAATGAATCAAAGTTATCAAATTTCCATTCAATATTTACTTGAGTAAATTCAAATACGTCGCAACGTTTTTAGGGCTTGTTAAGAGGGATACATATTCCACTATTCTCCTGTTCACAATGTCGCCAAACATCATTCGGATTATTTGCCTCAGTAATGTGACGATCCTGCGTCTAAGCCATTGGTTTTTTACTTTCAAATCGAACACCTCGTCCATAAGAAGCAGAATAATTCTCAACGGTATGTTATCGTCCGTCTGAAAACAGCATATTTTAATATCATTCTATTTCCATTCAATACTAAACCAATAATTCATCCATTTCCGTTGCGTGGAACAGTCTCGTGTCTAGGCAACCTTGAACTTATTCTTATCTGGACTAGTTCATATATCTAATTCCAGATCTAAACCCTCCGTATCTCTCGAGGTCTACAAAACTCACTTCTGCATCGAGGCTAGCCCCGACTTTAACACTCTCATAAAAGACGCTAGTTTTCTTTGGATTTCCAAAGAATTTGCTTATGTTATCCATCACGCCGTCTACAGTGCTCAGCATATTGTCAGGCATAGTCTTTACCGCCTGTGTCATGCTTTTCATCGAAGTCTTCAGAGGATTTACCAGAGTGTCGATCTAAAAGAATAAAGACGTTCATAAACGAAGTGTACTTTGTCTATAGATTTCATGCAACATGGGTTCAGCCTGCCCCTGGCTTACTGTTCTAGCGACATGACCGCCAGTAACTCCTTTGTCATATTCTCCTTGCTCCAAGAAAGTTAGCAGCAAAGATTGCAGCCCTAAATGTCCGTCGACAGTGAGGGGTCTGGTGAGCTGTTGCAGCCAGGCATTAAGCATGGTCATTCTTCTCTCAAGAACGGCGCGGTCCATATTATGAAAAGCCTTCTTAGCTGGGAACGGAACTTTAGCGAGATCGTAATACTTGTCTTTTATTTTCTGATGGAGGTCATGAAAGTCAGAGTATCTTCTATAAATATGCCACTTCTCCTGATACCCAGTGTCGTATCTCTTTGTTACAGCAACCGCGTAAATTCCGTAAGTTTTTCCTTTGTCGCTGACTATTCCAGTTTCAATTATCTCCGCCACGATCTCGAACCTTCCTTGCTGCAGCTTTTTGATCGCGCTTTGATCAGACATCACAGTGTCACCGATCTTAAGATATCTCTCGTTATCTGACTCGAGGTAAAACCTGACGTCAGAATCCGCGATCTTCTTAGGGTCTGTGAAAACTTCATCCTGATTAGTGTCAGTATCCACTTCAATGTTTACCTCAGGGGCCAGGTCTGTCTCGTCAAAGATACCGGCGCCAAACTCCGCCCCGAGGCTTGCGAGGTGCGTTGAAGAGTTTGGATTCGATTTCACCCTGTTTCCTGTATCCTCGTTGTCTCTCCTAGCCTCCAGTATCTCCCCGTGTTGAATATCCAAGTCGTTATTCAAGGAGGATACGCTTATGCTGTCTAAAGACCTTGTGTCCTCTTCAGAAACCGGATCCTTGAGTAAGTCCAGCTCTGCAAGTAGCTTGATGTATGCAATAGAGTGCTTGAAAGCAGGCAGAAATCTTGCTTCATTCTGTAGTTTCTCATAGCAGCATGTCTGCAGCTCATCGAACCAAGTCTCGCTAACAGTTTCGCATTTAATTCGCGTGGCGAGTCCCTTTACGAGAGTATCGTCAAGCTGAAGTCTAACGGAAGCTTTGTCGCTTAGGTACTGTTGGTAGATCTTCACTGCAGCTTCCTTCAGGTTTTCTAGATCTATATTTTTCGACTTTGAAGTGTCCGTACCATTGCGATGAAGCTTTTGGAGCTCTATATCGGATATTTGCTGCTCAGCCGATACCTTCCATCCATAAATGTTCAAGTAAAAGAATAAATACGCCTCGGCGCCTATACTGGTCATGTAATCTATGAAGTAGCTCAAAGCTATATTGTTCTTGAGCAGCTCATCTAATGGCAAGTTTACCAACTTGTGACCAGGGACTAAAAGTCTGTTCCAGTCTTGGTGGGCACTGATACCATCCGTAAGATCAGTTTCGAGGCCCTCCTGCATCCTTATCATCCTTGTTTCAAGGATTTTCCTGACGTACAACATGCTGTTCAACCGTTGCTTGACCGTCAAGTCATCATCTCCGCCAGAATCTTTAGATCGCAGATGGGCAATTTCCTTCATTACAACAACTTTGGTGGCTGCTAGCTCTTCCAGATTATCAGTTATCCGGATCACAGTCAAAAACGTCTCACTAGGTAGACTCATGTCCTTAGCGCACTGCAAGTGAAGAAGAGAATAAATGAAAGTATATTATTTCGGTGAGAATTGTTTGAAGATTTTTTAAAATTTGAGTTCAAATTCGGATCTTACCAGCCATATAGACGCCTGATTGATGTAATCTGGATCTGATAGTAAATTTATCATCGGTTTCATGACTACATTGACCAATAGTTCTCTCAGGACGATTCTTACAGTAATACAGTCAAAGTCTTCTTTAGGTAATAACAAGAATAAAAGAATCTCTGATAATTCAGCGAGGAATATCAGCTCTTGACTTTCATTTGTGCAAACTAGATCTCTAGATATCAGATTATTCTCCATCTGTACTTCCAGATCGAAGAATATCTTCTCCAAAGACTCCTCTTTGTCGTTTACCGGATCCGGTCCGGGTTCTGTAAGCGAGCCTAAATTTGGAACATAGAATTTCGACTGCGAATACCACGATAGATCAGTCTCGCTTTTATTACGACGGTGGGTCGGGGTCGCACTCTTTTTAGGGGTACTTCCCGAAGTACTTGAACTGCTGCCACCTGCTTTCGGAGGCTTTGGTGCTTTCATCTTTGCTCTGGCTTGACGGTAGAGACGCACATGCGAAGCTGCGTCATCTACGAGTCGAGTCGTCAGGTACGGTATCCAGTCCACATCCTTCACTCTGTAAAGAAAAATCAATGGAATGAAGATGTTACAAATGTAGAAAATGTGTTTACTGAACGTCTGGGCTTATCACGTTAACGAAAACATTGATTTCCACAGAAATTGATAACATATATACATATGCACAATGGTATGTGGATGTTTTAAGCCATCTGGCTGATTGGGAGTAACATTGTAATGAATTTATCGTCTCTGTGATGAACTACTGTCTCTTAATTCTCCTGTAAAATTCAATTGTGTCTTATTTAACGTAGCTAAATAAAAAACTGTCGAATTATTTGGCTTTTGAAGAATGATTCTGTCCAGTTGGATCTTTGGATTCTTTCAAAACCAGATAGACGTAATAAAGACTGTTATTCAAATGAATTCTCGTCATTGTTTACATGTCTTAGTCCGATTGTTCCTGTAATCAGAATGACGAACGAATGTTTAAAAACACTGCGTCATATTGTTAAGAATTTAATAGACTGTTCATCCTCAAGTTAGATGCAAAGTCTGTAATCTAGGAATACAAAAATGATATGTAAATGGTCGAAAAATTCTTTGGGATGTTAAAATGAACTGGAGAACCTCTGCATTTACCTATTTGCCAAATTAATGGCAATCTTTTGTGCCGTATCTCTAACGGATCTGGTGAATTCTTCATCGTCCGTTAAACGCCCGTACCACGGCTCGACGTGATCTCTTAAAATAAAGTCGAATATTTCCTGAAAATATTATTCGTCATTAGTACCTGTTCAAGGTTGAAAAGGTCTTGATACTTTTTTATCGTATGCCTCTTATTCCTTTTAAAGGAAAAAAATTCTAGTCATTCACCTGAAGGGATTCATCGATAACGTGGCTCCCAGTCACCCTTCTATCAGAAGTAAATTTGACCTTATTTTTGGACGCATCGTCAAACATCTAAGAGCGAAAAAGTAAAAAAAAAAAAAAAAATTAAAACATCATAAAAATCTTCCGTTTCTTTTCTTATGTGTGAACTCTTAGTAAGTGAAAATATCCATGAAATTACGTTTTTTGTCAAACAGTGTAGTTTGATACTCTATTTCTGGTTTTTCCAATTCTAAAATATTACCGCTTTAATATTCACTAGTCAAAAGTATCATTTGTATCTTGAATAATAAAGATAATATTGAATAATAAAGATAATACTCTAATGCTGTGGTATTAACACGATTTAAAAATAATGCTCTTATAAAAAGAAGAGAAGAACAACGGGATTTTTCTTTATTTCAAAGTAGTTAGTTTAACTTCAAAGAGCATTTTATAATGATAGATGATATAAATGTTTAGAAAAATTGAAAGCGGCCTATCAGAACAGGCAGAGACTTAAATACAGTATCATCATATTGTAGCTAGAAACTGTTATATTCCAAATATTCAATCTTCTTGAATCTGTAAACTTGAATGAACTTTAGACTACCTGTCGTAGTTTGTCAGTCTTTTTGTAAAGATTTTCTCTTCTGTTTTTAGCTTCGGTTTCAAGAATGGGAGCGTAACGTCCATAAACGGAAGTTAATATCCTGAAAATGATCAACGAGTTTGTATATAATAAAGTAAAGATATAAACATGGACTATTGATAATAATAGATAAATGAGTATTTGAAATTCACCCTGTAAATAAGACGAGGAGAACAATAACAATTTTGAATATTGTCCCTAATCCGAAGAGTGTAACAAACAGAATGAGAACTGCGGCAACAACGCCATAGAGCGGGACGTTCATCTGCAAAAAAAGAAAACAAAACAATAACAAAAACAAACATATGTATGTTTGTAGTAAAATGTAGAAAGAAGAAAAAAAGGAAGAAATCTGTTTTACTTACGGACTTTCTCATCTATAAAATAAATTGGTCATAGATAATAGATGAATGAAATAGATGATGAGAAAACAAACGACAATCAAGCGATGTAGTTTTATATCATCTTTAATTTAATTTTGCACACCCGTTATATCGAATCTAGTGATTGACGTGTGTGCGGTATAGCATGATATGATATGGTATGTATGTTGTGACATACATACGTGTATAAGAAACAAAAAGAAAGAGAAAGAAAAAAATTAAAGTATAATGCAACGATTAAAGATCGGATTTCATAGTATAAATGAAATATGAAACAGCCGTTCGATCTTGACTTGACGTTGGTAAGCTATGACAAACGTGGCCCATTCCAATAGCCTCGCGCGTGCTCGGCAAAATATTACGCATGTTAGTTTGTATAGATGTCATAGAATAGAGATAGTAGTGAGGAGGCGAGATATTCGTCCGTGCACATATACGGACATATATGAATGTGTTCGACGAGACTGGTAGGCGGAGAGAAAGAGAGGAGAAACCGTAAATGAGATGGATATACGAACCTTGGAACACGGGAATAATCCACCTGAATAGTGACCGCAGGAACTACACACATATTGCGGTTCACAACGACTAGCTTATCGCTAGAATGTTGTCAGCTGACTAAACTTTTATTTACATTTTTCCAGGAGAGGATTAAACCCCGACTAAAGACCGACGACATTTTTAATAGTTCAGTTGTAGGAAGCTAGACGGCGCTATTGAACATGCGCGCGCGCAATTTGTCACCACGTTTGAATCAGGCTTTGAACAAGACTAAAGTGTTTTCTAGGTAGTTTTTTTGTTATTTAATTTTGGGAGATTCTCTGCATACGACCAGCGTTCCAAATCTCATCCTAATGTTTTTAGATGCGAGGATGAATATCGTTATAGTTATCAAAGCGCGTTTAATCAACGATTAGTAGGCTGTATGTGAACGTGCATCGTGAGATGTCGCTACGCGTTCATCCCCAAGAATCTAGAGTTTAGCTTTAATTTTGAAAAGATGCGCGCGGTTGATCGAAGCTCTGGATGGGTAGTCTTCTCAAATCCTTGATCCTTCGAGGTCGCCGTTGCTCTTTTTTTTGCCAGTTGAGAATATGTGATAACAAAATAATATCCGTCCTCAAAAATCGCGGTGAATCATTTATAATAACACTAAGCTTGTTTGAAAACAAACTATATCTTTCAAAAAAGGAAATCATCATTTATCTCCCGTTTATTATTGTAGTCGTTATTATTTTGAGCAAGCCACGCATATAAGAAAGATAAACATAGATCATAACAATGGCAAAACTGTTAGCAACTTTAAAAGCGATAATAACAAGACTTGTTTTTGCTGCACATGGATTTGTGGCGATATGGCAAGTGACGAGTTTTAAAAAGAATCCCCTTTACTGGTACCTCAGTTGTCCAATATTGTTGTTATTTTTCGAGGGTATTTTTACTCTGACCATAAAGGATAATCAAGAGTGGAAATGGTAAGGCAATCCCCGTATGTAATTATATTAATATAATTGTGCATCTCCAGTCGCTGAAACAGAATCGAAACGTATTTTTACTCACTGTACATTGCAGATACTATACATCGCAAAAAAATGAAATAAAATTGAAAAAAATTGTTACAAGAACAAGAAAACGACAAGAATAATAATTCATACTATTATCTGTATAACTCATATTGTTGGAGTTGGATAAAGATCTTTGCTTTCATGCCCATAAAATGTTTTCAAGTAATAATATATGGTAGACGTATATAAGTAGATTGCAGTTTTATTTTATTCTAACGAAGCGTGAAGCCTAACAAGCCAATTTTCCACGGCATAGCATTTGATGATCTAGATTCTAGATAGATGTAGCGGTCACCCCTATGCAGTGGTCGTCTACACTGACATCGGCCTCGGGGTTGGGGATGGTAGAGTGTGGCGGTCCTTTGTACTCGCGTCTTGGGGTGACGGTCGGAAATTGGGCATTAGCAACTCGAGTTCGATTTCAACCGAATAGACTCAATATTTATCGATCTAGTATATTATATATATGTATATTATACATCACGGAGAACTGCAAGTGCGCAAGAGTCGTCAAAACAGTCGCTTGGGATCACATATATGTGTAAATTTGGAAAAAAATTAATCATGAGCGACGTAGAATCGTTTGCGGTGATTTTTTATATCAATTTTGCGTTAGATTTATTGACTTATCTATGATGAAAACATTGCAACAGTTTCATTAGAATGCATACTTACGTCAATGCCTCTTGAAAATATATTTTCGTTCAAGGTTCTGCCCGTCCGTTTTTCTCTACCTCAGCAGTGTGGTCCCAGCTATATGGCTTTTGGAATTGGACAAAGTAGATCGAAGACTCAAAATGCGGGAGTCGAATTTAAATCTAACGGACAATTTGAATTTCACTAATCTGGGTGGAGCCGATTTGAAAAATTTGGAAAAAGCACTTGGTGTATGTGTCTGCTACCATATCTATACACATCTGTAATATAGTGAAAAGTTTACAATGTATATAATACGTGAATGGCCATAGGTGAACATCAGGCTTCCGGATCTACAAATATCGACAGAGACCTGGGTAACATTAATCGAACAATTTTTAATGCTGATATTGATAATCGGTCGATGGATGCTTCCCAAAGGAGAATTGACGCGCGACCAGCTCAGCCAACTGTTGCTCGTTTACATCGGTACTGCAGCAGACATTATCGAATTCTTCGACTCTTTTAAGGTTCGGTAAACCCAGGAATAGAAATAGGAATAGGATGGACATCGCTTCATTAATAGTATCAAACAAGTTTTCAAGGGATTCGATTCCAATTAACGATGTGACCATTGTAAACCTTGAAAAACATGCCACAGAATGTTTCTCTCATATTTACTCCTAGCATGGATCGTCTATCACTTATTTTTCCTTACCCCGGTAATGCCGAACTATAAATACATTTGAAGATTCAATTCCGAATCTTGTAGGAGGGCAAGATCGCTCAAGAACCTGTCCTAGTGTATCTGACTCTGGCCATATGGGCCTGGTCACTGATGCAATTTACGGTTGTCTTAACCGCCACAAAATCAAGAAAATCTCGACTTTCCTCTGGCACAACGGTAAAACGGAAACGCGGTGTTAATCAGCCCGAAACTAGCTGCTGCAGCATAGATGTATGGGGTATAGCACTCAACATGGCACTTCAGGTACACGTGCATGGATTAGACTTCAGGGTGGGCTTTGAATCCTGCAGTATTATTCAAATTCAAAGGGTTCAATTTTTCGAAAAATCATGTGAACACTTTTTCCAAACTATTCTAATTCGAATCTAACGAGTCTTCGAAACGCGATCAACACATGAAGGATGTCTAATAGCTATATTATTTTCTAATATGGAACAGGATGGGCCATTTCTTGGGTTTCGATTGATCCTGATAATCCACTACCAGATAGTGAGCTACATGAACATTTTCTTCACCTGTAAGAACACGCTAGTGATTCTCCTCCAGTTGTACAGATTATACGTTGTCCAGAGCGAAGGAAAGATGAAACGAAAGAAGGATAACTTGGGGAAGCGTGAAGCTCAATCTGGAAATATCAGTATTATATCTCGGGGTGTTCCGCCGGGCAGAAAACGGAAACATGAAGAAGACGGGTCAAAACGTACTTCGAAAAGTAACGCTGGTTCAAGGAGAGAACGGGACATAGATGATTGTGGATCTGAGAGCGACGAATCAGCGCGGGAAACCGACAGATATGAACTTTCTCCAAGAAATCTTGAGGCCTCGACTAGGTAAGGGATAAAAACGATATTTCTTTGTCCCAGAGGTGAATATCTCTGATTTAAACCGAGTCTGCATGCGTATAGAAGGACACGAGGTACCCGCCAAGACACAGGATACTCGACCTCAAGTTCCCGGACTTCTTCGCGGCAGGACAAGCTCCAGAAGCGTGAGAATAAGAAAAAGTCGAATACGCGAGGGTCGGACAGTTGCAGGCGAGAAAATTCAAGTGACGAAGAACGCCGCGGCAAACGTACGGAGCCAAAGAAGAAAAAGCGTAAGAGGTCCATCGACCAAAAGGAAAGCAAGTTGGGAGCAGGGGAGAAAGAAAGTCCCAGAGGGATTCGGCGCGGGAAGTCAAGACATACTGTAAAAACGGAAGGGTCTTCGAGAGGCGTGGTCGGAGGGGAAAAGGACAAGGATGGAAAAGGACGACGTCGACGAGACGCCCCTGACCCAGAAGAGGGCGAGGAAGAGGAGGAGGGAGAAGGACAGGGCAGGAGTAGCGCTACGGAAACGGAAGATGAGGAGGAAGAGGAGAGAGGCGGGCATAGAACATCATCCCGTTCTTCCGGCGCCCGCAGCTTGGGTAGCGAATCTGAGAGCGGAAGGAGGTAAGTTTAAACCAGAAAGAATTGAACTTCACGAAGTATATAAAGATCGGGGAAAAAAAAAAAATGGTGAAAATATGGACACAAGACACGTTGACCCTACTGAATTTTTTTCATTTTTATTCCAGGTACAGGAGACGGAAGCGTGGGCGTGAGGTTCGCGATTGACAACGAAGCCTCGGCATCGTGGCGATGTTCTTTCTCTATTTGGCTATCCTCGTTGTCTGTATGCTGTTCATTCACGCCGGTATTAATGACGGCCTTGTCCTGGCGACCACAACTCATCACTATTACTTTTCTACCGTACATTAAAGCGCTACAGGCCCAGAATCAGTACTGAGATACGGTTTATATGTAATAAATGATAATGGTCTATATGATCAGACTAATTCCATTATCTGGGCTGAACTGGGCTACATAATTAAGCATTAACTATGTATAATTAATATATGATCGAATATGTAACCTAATGTAAGTTAATATTATATGTCTATAGATTATAGACTGATAGACGTATGTGAATCTAGACAAAGTTTCAGATAAAATATATAGGCCGAAGAATTAAGTGAATTAGAAACCATAAGGGATTAGAATTGTTGGGAGCATCAAAGGTTCGTTATACTATATTCAATTACCTTTATTATTGATAAAAATTGGTTAACAATGAGTTTCGTCGCAACATATACGTATAGGTATGAGAGTGCCACACTGACCACGTGAAGATACAATTTTTGTTTGCTTTTGCTTTTCTATTTTTACGAATTACAGCATTCCGAAATCAAGAATTCAACGTTCAAGCTGTTGGAAGTGCTTATTGATTTTCCTTTTGCAAAGTAAATGGCGGCTTGAAGAAATCAATTTGTTCCACCTTTACGAATCTTGTTGTAGTATGACTGTCATAACCCCCTAATTATTTCGGAAACGATGAAACGTATTACCGTCTTTAAGACGCCATTTTGTTCGCAAAAGTTCAATCGATGAATACTCTTTGAAGTTTGAATATTGCGTGTTTCGTCTCGGAATCACACCCATCAAAATTGATGAAAACTATCCTACATCAAAGCTGCACAACTCAAAAATATTACTTTAATCCATGCATCCTCGCCGATTTCCTTCCCTTACTAATATCATGGTTGTACATATCTACATATGAGATATCAATATACAACGACTGTACAAACGAGGCCTAAACACAAATTAAAATATCCTTATACTCCACCGATATGAATCTATTATACCGCAGTTCCCCGCAGATAGTCATATAATTCTATAGCAGCTGAATTACGGCAAGACGAGTATATTCATCCTCACAAAGCTCGAAAATAGGAGACTCATGGGTGAAAAAAAAAAAAAAAATAGGATAAATTTCGGCCACTCTTCACCCATCGCGACGTCTAAGCCACTGCAAACTTTGCTTCCTATCCAAGCTATCTACGTATTTGGTCAGGTCACGCTGGTCAACACCATTTGCAACGCAATATAAAAGACTTGTATCAACGAGGAGCTCCTGGAGCCAATGATCGTCATTTATCTCGGTTTCGGATGCTGTCTTTGGTATATCAGCCGAAAAAACATCTTGCGCATCAGATTTACCTACGCCTTTGTGAACAGAAAGTGTCTTTTCGGTTACCAATGTCTTTTGCTGAACTTCCGGTATCCCGGGGTCCATCGTTTCTTGACAGCTCTTCACAATTAAGCTGCTTTGTGGGGCTGTGACGGGAATAACCGAGCTGGAAGGACCACTGGGAACCGTATCTCTCAGGCCTTCGTTATACTCGGAAAGGATTCTCGCGATCTCTGAAGTCTCGTTAGAATTTTTAGTCACCAAGGAACAACCCTCGCTGGTATTTCTTACACTGTGATTATTTCCCGAAGAAGGCGAGCCCTCGCGACTTGAGGGCTGGTCCTCGATCGGTAGAAGCTTTTTATAGATCGAAGACATCTCCATCAAAGTCTCATCGCTTATCGAGGAGTCTTCGAGTCGCGATAAGTTAAGGTGGGACGATTCTGCGTCGAGCAATTCGACCTCTACGTATTTTTCCTCCACGTTTTTTTGCGGTAAAAATTTTTGAGCGGGTTGAGGGCGAGCGTCCAGACGTTTTTTTTCCACCATATGACGATAGCTAGGCGCCATAACCTGCGCACAATAAGCAAGAACAGAGTGCAGACTATCGTGCATGCAAACCTTGAATGATTCCTCCGAGGATTCGAGGCCGGTTTTAACCGATAATGGCGAAGATAGTGTCTGGCTTGGCCGCGGGTCGACCGGCACTATTTCCACCTCTTCAGGAGCGTCCAGGACTTCACGGTACGTCCATTCCGAACCTTCGGCATCTGGCGTCGACCAGAAAACTCGCCCTCCGTATCCCGCCGCTAGACCAATCTAGGCGAAATAAATGGATGGAAATTAAAATTAGTCTATGGTATTATAATCAATCAAAATGGGAGTATGAGGTGATTTCGGTCACTAAGGCTAGGAGAAACTAGAAGGCTCAGCTTTGTCGTTTCATCGATCCTTCAGATATACATAAACTTGTATACTAACCTGGGGATGGAATACAGGCCTCTCGTGCATTCCATGAACGGGCCACTCTCTCCATTCAGTTTCGTCCTTACGCGTAGGTGGTTGATGAGTAGCCCCAACGGTGTAAAGTTTCCTTGTAACAGATCTCGTGTTCATATACGGCATTGTGGTAAGTTTCGTCCTTCTATTTGTCCCGGTCGCAGCAGTTCCTTCACTTTTCTCTTGTCTCCTGGTAGCAAGAAGCCGTTGTCGTTGTCGGGGCCGAGTGGTCATGGTCGTAGTCGATATAGTAGTCGGTATAATCGCTGCCACCGGCATCGTCGATCCTTTCTTGGACGTACCACATCGCTTTGGATTCCTGCGCGGAACTACTTCGACGATCCTGATCAACAAAATAATATCAAAAAGCTTTCCCGAAAGAGTAAAAATACTGTACTCACTTCTTTCGAGTTTCCCCATCCGATGCCCGATAAAGTCGCTTAGCTTTATCTCTCGGCGAGGCAGATCCGGATCCAAAACTACCGCTGCTACTTCCGCTACCGCAGCTACTGACGCTACTAGCGCTGCTACTCCCGCCAGCATTGCTACTACTGGTGCTAGTAGTGGTTGTAGCAGTAGTGGTCCCTGCAGAACTCCCGTTGGTATTACTCCCTGGATCGTTTGCTCGTGCAGAATTGGAGAGGCTTGGATTATCGTCCTGACTTTCGCGTCTGGGGGTCTTTGGTTCTTGTTTAATGAGAACAGTGCCAGGTGGTAGTTTGTGAATGATGTTAGTATTCCCCGAAGTGGATAAGGAAGATGGTCCTGCGTCAGAGAGCTGTTCTGTTTCCTCGTATAGGTTTCCCGCCATATTAAATTGCTTTCGAAGTTCCATCTTCGAGGCTTCGTCGCTGAGTTCTATGACCCGCGGTTTTTTAATCTCGTGTACAACGCGAGCCACTTCCTTCGTCGATGGCAGCTTCGTCTTCGAGCAGCCTCCGATCAAGGCTCGCCCCTGACTTCGGCGAACCTCTTTACCCTTTTGCAACGACTTTTTCAACGACTTGACAGAAGCTAACGGCAATTCTCGAATGTAGTGGTACCTCGCTCGCTTCGGGATGCCGGAAGTCCCCTTTTTTATCTCCGCTATTACGCTTATCTCATCGTCAGAAGCGGGGGCTGACGACAGATTTCTATTACCCCCCACTCCGCCCTCAGAAGCCATTCTGAAATTTTTTATTTCTTGTGCTGAAAGTTTCAGTCGATATTTCAACTTATATGGTTAATTGTTTCAGGCGTTGCGAATTCAGCGAAAAACTGCACAGAGTGATCAGTATCCGCTCTTTTGTTTCGATGAAATTTTCTCGTTTTATGAGGTTAAATGGCTACTGAAAAAATAATAAAACGAAAAGATCTCGCCAATAGCTTAGCCCTATAAAATATCTCGAATCAGCTAAATTTATGGTGAGACAAGATGGCCCGAAATATGAACTAAATTAATATGGGATAAATTTAGACACAATACCTGGTGATTTTCACTCGAAGATATCCGATCGCTTTCACATTCACGTTACGTATTATCTGGGCGCGAATTATTATAAATTTTAAGAAATAATTAGAGCAGAATAATTATGAGATAATGAGCTCGATAAAGCTTGACTCGGGACTCGTACCCGCTGCGAAGTTTAACGAGAACCGAATTGACCGTCATCGAAGCATCTTTCAATTGTTTTTCTGATTCCGTTGCCTACCATCACCGAAATACGAGACCCATAGAGCCCTCTGTCTTCTTTTCCATGAAATTGTATCGTTATGAAAATAAATGAACACCTTTCGGAAATCAAGCCGCAACTTTGTTGCATTTCAGATCAAATGCTGAGAATATCGCATCCAGCCGTTTTCGATATTTTAGAGAATCATGCCTCTCTTCTTCTACTGAAGTGTTTCGAATTTGAAATCTGAGCCATGATCAGATGAGGTGCTTTGAATTTGAGATAAATACATTAATTTTTTTTTTTTCTTTTTTTTAAATTGATACTTTATTTATTCAATTTTGAATAGCATATACTGCAGCTATGTCTAATATGCCTAGAAATGTCTCTACTCGTAATCGCGTTGTATTTTACATCTATGTGTGATTATGGTGTCAGTAATATAGCTTTACATGTGTACATATACATGAATATGTTAATATTGCACGTAGCCAGAATTCTATACATCGTTTAAATCACGTAAGATAATGCTTCGATTACTCGTGGTGGTGTGTATCATAAGCGTATACAGTCATATAATATGTATAATAATTATATAGGTACATTGAAAATATTTACAAGGATTATAAAATCGTCGCATTTAATTAATTCATATTATCTGCAGTGAGGGCCAACGTCGTCAGCACTGAACGTCGATTCGGATTGACGCCTAAGTTTTCCCAGTTTATCCATGAAAGCCGCGCAGTTAAATCTGGAATGATTTAACCGCGAATTAAAATAGCTGCATTTTTTTTTTTTTTTTTTTTAATATATAAAATTATTCAACCCACGTTAAAATCAAATTGATTTTTATATTAATATGGGTTCATACCGCTCGTGTTCCATTCAGCGCGTTCACCGCTGATCTCTCCCCGAAGACATCGCTCGACATAGGTGAGAGGGTCTAATCTGGCAGCCAGAACCTCCCTGAGAAGAGCGATGTAGGCAATAGCCAGACGCAAGGTGTCGATTTTCGAAAGTCTTTTCTCGTAGGGAAACGTTGGCACGTGAACTCTCAGCTCGTCGAAAGCCGAGTTGATGCTGCTAAAAATCGCAATCACACTTAGAAGTCGTTCTCTCTTCTTTATTGTGAATGCAGATGGAGTAGAACGAGGGTGTGGAACGAAAGGAAGAAAGGGGAGACGCGAAAATGTTCAATTTTTGTGTTCAGAATTTAATTTTCCTTTTTTTCAGGCAAAGGGAACTACTCAAATGTGTACGAAAAGTAATTTGTACAGGCTAAAATCGCAGGAATGTAACTAATGGAAATAAATAAAAGGGGGAAAGAGGACTGGTGGATACACATCCACAGGTTGATAGATTTTCTCACCTGAGCATACGCTTTCGTTCACGTATATTGGCCGCGTGCCTTTGAATTCTGTAAGGGCTGCCGTTAGGGTAGTAGCCCTCTTCGACGCCGCCGTTCATTGAGCTCATTCCATTCATTCCGTTCATACCAGCTATGCCATTCATCTCTGTTTCGTTGTGGTCTGTGAAATAGCGATAGATTTATAAGAATCTTATTATTTTCTGATTAATCAATCCGGTTCAATGATATCCACTACATAGTGAATTTCAAAAATAATCTCGCATATAACATCTTTTTGATTTTAAATTTCATAGACGGCGATTGGCTTTGGCGACTAGCTTTTAACAGAAAATAAGATAAGATAGAGAAATATAGGTATATTCTGTGATACTTAGGCAAAGAAAGAGTGCGATGCTGGCCCTACCTGCACTGGATTGCACCGGCATGTGATAATGCAAAGGTGAATGCGTATGGGAATGTGGATGCGTGTGCTGCTGATGTCCTTGGCCAGTGTGAACAAGCTGTTGTTGTTGTTGCTGTTGCTGCTGTTGTTGTTGCTGTGATGAAGATCGTCCAGCGTAAACGCAAGAAGGAAGTTCGGACAGGTCCTCCTCGCTGATATCGCTATTAGGGCTCACGTAGTACTGAGAACTGAAAGCCAGAAAGTCTAATTGTTATAAGAATTCTGAATATGTGCATTTCATTTATGTCTAACTATTTTTTCAACAAATTAAAGAAGGTGGATAAGAACGCTAATAAGAAAATGGGGTTAGTTCAAAAATATGCTATTCATTGTGAAACGCAATTCTAGAGTAAATTTTACTGAAATTGGTGCAACAGTTATCAAGCTGTGTATTCTGCAATAAAATTTCATGAAGTGCAACCACTCCCACATTCGATTTCCAAATTTTTCTATGTTTGGGAAAAAAGAAAATGAATTTCATCAGAATCGCGAAATATTAAGACTTCTTCAATGTTTGTATAGATTTGTCAAATTCAATGTCATATATCTATTTATCATTCCTGTACCGAATGACGTTTTAATCGATTGACTCGTTTTGAAATTATTTCGCGGATGGACAGACGGACAACGTCAAGAACTCACAAGTGTCGCACTTTATTGGAGAGCTGGAATCGGGCTTGTAATTAACATATTCCTCCGCGATTTGAGGATATAGGAATTCTCAGTCATGGATGCAACGCAGCTGATTGCGAGTCTTGATTTCTGTTATAGTTCGAGATTCCAATTTATTCCTGAATTATTTCCATCAATGATACAGGCATGCATGGTGCGGTATGTCGATTCATTTCGTGATTGATACTGCAAATACATCTTTGATTGCAAAAGCTATCGAGTTTTATTCTCCGACGCAGGAATAGTGCAAAGAATATAATTGCAGGTAAATTATATAGGGCAACCAGAGGTAAAGACTATCGTATGTGTATAATATTACCTGGAACACGCGACGGTGGAGTCTGCAGGTCCTCTGGTAGTTGCGCCTCCAGTTCGATGTCGAAGTCTCTGGTTCCTCTCCTCGTAATCGTACTGATTTCTTCCCGGGTGTGACGACATAATAAATTCTCTACGTTTTTCGGTGGAATCCGACTACCTCGGAGGTTCGCGTCGTCGTGACAATCTAGACTGTCAGTCTTGCCTCACGTTATACAGGTATGAAGGGGACGGGAGTTACATGTAATATACACTCGGGTACTGGTCTAATAATTGAAATCCTAGTACTGGTCCCGGTACCAGTCACACTTCCGCTACCAAAATTTATGAGAATTCACAATAACCGATTATGACCAGAGTCCTGCAGGAAGTTTGCGCAGTCCTCCCGTCCCGAAGGATTAAAGTACGACTATCGTCGGGCTCCCTTGGGAGCCACCCTTATATACGGTACGCTAAATGATATCGCACGGGGGTGATCGATACCAGGCGACGATCCACAGGCGGAGCTTTCAGCCAGCACCCTCCATGGGTCAACCAATCCCCAGTCTGGAGACCCGAAAATTTTTAACCCCCGGCTCTACCATTGGCTAAAGCTTAAAGGTCTTGTATATATCTGGCATACATATGTACGATACGATATACCTATATCTACTCAGCGATAAACTGCAGACAGGGATCGTTGGAGAAGTAAGTACATGTTTGTATGTAGATGTGAAATAGTTCGACTGTGTAGGTATAATGTGCCTATACATATTCTCACTATAAGTCAGAGCAGCCAGGTCCTTTTTACTTTTCATCACCTATGCTGGTATAAAAGAGTATTGGTTTCAGTCGAAAAGTGATTTTTACTAATTTTAACGAATCTTCACGTTTCCGACCCTCTGGAATCAGAAAATCACAGAAATTCGGAGGACTTCACATTCGAATGACCGGAATGAAAAAGTGCCATATCGCATTAAATTGCAAATTGTTTTATTTATTACGTGGGAAATAAAACCCAATCGTCGATGTTCGATCTGCTCAATGCAGGCGCTTCCCGTCTGCGTACCTTTTTATTTTCCACAGAATCGCTCCGTATGTATATCTTTCCTTTAACTTTCATTCTTGATATTTCTAATCGGTGTTTTTTGCTGGTTTTCCTTGGTGCGCAGGTATATCCTGATTTCCAGCTCATCTACGGCGAGTATCTCCTCAGGTTCGACTATTTTTTTCCCTGATAATATAATTCGATTCGTTGACATTCATACAAATATTCCCGAGATTGTGTCACGATGGTGAATCATTATGAGACTCTGAATTTGAGCAATTTTTTGCGAGGGGTTGTTCCCGATTTTCGCCTTTCCTGGATTATTTTCAATACGACAATACCAACTCCGTTTTGGAATCATTTCAAATCCTGCCCAATTAGGCATTCCCCGAGTTTTTCTAACCAGACTTTACATATCTATGGACAATCGGGTCTAGTGACCACAGCGATATCGACGACAATGATTGGATCGAACCCGCGAATTGACGATTATATTTAAACGAAGGTAGGAATGACAGCCTGAGAAAATTATAGTTCGTTGGTGGTACAGTGTACCTACATAGATGTATTATGTCCATATGTATAAGTACGGTGGCGTTAAACCGAGTTCCATTGAAAGGATCTTGAATGGAATTGTGGCCGCCAACCGCACGCAGCTTAAATATTGGTCTTTCCTCTGGCGATGGTTGGTTAGATGGTAGGATTCACGAACTGATATATGTGCATACCTACCATAGTGATGAACACATACGTGTGCCCCGTGAATGGGCCAATATTCAAATTAGGCTGATAGGTACCTCGTAGCCGTACGCGCGGCCAAAAAACGCACAATAAAATTCGGTGCGTGCAATTATACAAGGTGTTAATACGATCACAATGGACCGCGGTTGTATACATACACAAGAATAACCACGTCCTTATTTATTCGATGAACAGTACAGTACGTAGACACCCTGGGATCCTCATTGTATACACGACACAGTCGATCATTATACTCGTGTGGCCAATTGTGCCGATCAGGTATATCAGCAGTATTTAGGTAAAAGTTACATATTCATGGTGGAAGGTGTTTGTCCCATATGTATATCGGCCCGAATCCAGGATTCGAGTAGGGATTCAAGAGGTTAAATAATAATGAGTCAAAATCATTGTGAACGTTCAAATATTCTATAGCAAATCTTCTGATTTACAATTAGTCGCGATCCGCACGTGAACCGTGAATGGGGCTGACTGAACAATGACTCTCATACTGTTACGTCAGTTTTATCATTCAGTAGTCGGACTTAAGGCTTCTATTTACATACTTTTACAAATATTTCGAAAAGTCCATGAGACGTGACATGTGTAGACCTGAACGAAAGAAACAGAAGCACAATGACAATATCCGCATGATGTGGATTGTGCTCAGGAAGTCTATCCTGCCCATCCTCAACATCCTACTTAACTGTGTTTTTTGTCGAGAAAATTTCGCTTTTAGCTGCGAAAAATTTTGTACCCCTTGAAATTGGCCGATCTTTATGTATGTACATATGTGGATACAAGCTAGAAGCACACGGTGCACCATGCAACCCCATGTACTATATGCATACAAACGCGTGACGTACGACGAGTGACGACACGTGACCGACGGGTGGCAAGGCGACGGGTCACAGGACCTCTGTTTCTAAAGTTTTACCAGGATCGAATGTGGCTTGTAGGTATGTATGTTTATGTTACAATATTATGTGAATGTACTGTATATGAACACAAGCTCAAATTTCAGATTTTTGATCCTGAAATGTCAAAAACGTGTATCATTCAAATAGGAAAATTCGAAGGCTTTGGGCCGGTACTTAGAATTGAGATAGAAACCTGGGGTTTTGGTTCCTTTTTATTCTATATATGTGGGGACGTCCTGGCTTATAGGAGCATTGAAATTCGAAAATTATCAAATTAAGGACTACCTCGTCATACATTTATAGTATAAATATAAATGCTTATACACTTGAAAGATCGTTGAGTCAAACTGCATAGACATAGGACAGATCCGAACATTATAAGATGAGGTCCTGGTGAAGATAATTCTACGAATTTGTAAAAATTGTTAGAAAAATTTGAACTTTTCGTATCTTCTCGTTACAAATTGTATAAATTTTTCTAGTTCGTTTGACAAAATCAACGAGTTTTCCTTAAAAAACAACGAAAATCTACAATTTTTTATAGAGCAAATCCCCTAAGGATTTTAAGAAATTTCAATTATTGTGGTTTGCGGTATATCTGTTCGAAACCCTTAACGTATGGACCACTCCAGTATACCATCGATAATAAAAACCCTGAAAAACGCTAAAAATATCTTAAACTCATTTCATCCATTTCCTAATTTCATGCTTATACCTATTCTATAATATGCTATACGACATATTTTATCGATAATTTTTGAACCAGGGTAGGTATATACGATATACATCTGAAATAGACCGAAAAAGAGTTTCCAATTCGCGATTATACCTTATATACCTACTTATAGCTAAATTCCTATACCCCAATACACAGCCATACACGTATTCGCCCACATACATTTATACCCTCCGCTTTACCGGGGGCGGTGGCTAGTTTGCAAGGACCCCTGGCCCATTATATACACACACACACACACCACGTGTACATGTCCATGGTCCCTGCGTCCGTCACCCGGGTAATAGAGATTTCACGCCGCGGGCCCCTCTCAAGTTCTCACAGTCGGGGTCCCCCAGGTCGTGGTTTAATTCTTGTCCAAATTTTTGCGCCAGGTCATAACGGGGGTTGGTTTTCGCCGGGTATTTATGTTCCGTTACTTTTCCCGGTGGTTAACTCTCGCCGGGCGCGTGCCCCTAAGTATCTGTTTATAGTCGTTGGGGATCAATTTGTTTGCCAAATTATTTATTGGTCAAATATGCTTACGAGGTTACACGAGTGGTTTCACGGAAATCTATTTGCTCGCTTATATCATCGATGATAGTCGAGGTAGGTACGCGGTTACGGTTTGCGGGAAAAGCAAACACGATAACCAAAAGCTGCGACCATTATGATCGGTTTCAAAAAACTGTGCCGAATAAATAATCGCATAATTCATCGCCCATCAATGCATATTCGTTGAACCCAATTTTGTATTATATAGATAGATTGAAAATTTATTATATCCAGAAAATTTGGAAAAATTAATAACAATTAATCCTAAATCAACGTATAAGAAGAATTAATTTATGGAATAGTGAGAACATAATTTTGGATATTTCTCAAAAAGATGTACAAATTAAAACACGATATCGATTACGATATATAATAGGATATAGTATATAAACTAGAGGCCAGTGACTCCAATCTACATTCCACTTACAGATATGATTATATAAAATAACTATGACAGCATATAGTGCAGTTCCGATGAACAATCGTCATTGAAAATCGTCGTTCCAGGCTATTTTTACCTGTTACTATGTTTAGATCGCCGCAAAAGAACAGAAGAGTTTTTGGTCTAAAATAAAATCAGTTTTCAAGTAATCGCTGGAATATCGTAATCATACAGTTGGATATAACCGATTTTGATGAAATTTTCAATGGGGTAAAAAACAAAATTGAAAATTTCACTCATTTTCGACCATACAAGGGATTCGAAAATCATTTCAACGATTATAATGAGAAACATTTGATCGTTATAGTGATTCATAAGAGTCCCATGATAAGAGAAATCTACATTTTTCAAATTCTCTTAAACTATAAATGCAAGTCCATCTTCGCTCGGGGTTTGAAGATTTTGTCTTTTTACAGAGAATTCATTGAGCGAATTTCATCAAAATCAATTATAGCTGACGCTCATTTAAATATTAGAGCGATTACTATAAAGCTGATTATTTTCCAAATTACCTAAAACTGTGGGGAGAAATTAAAATCGTGCATGAAATTCCCCAAATAAAATGAACCCTCACTCGAGTCGAATCAGAATATTTGCACAGTGTAATTCTTGCTGTCTGTAACAACGATTTCCAGATTATCCTTTACCAAAATCCCGGATATCCACCCGAACTGGCCTTCCTTGGTTCCCTTAGACCCCAATACTCGCAGGAGTTCACCTTTGGGTGAAAATATCTGGATTCTCGTGTTACCAGAGTCACCCACGATCACGTTTCCCTTCAAATCCACCGTCACTGTCTCAGGAGATCTGCGGGACGAAATGAAAATACGGTTTTTGTCACAAGTACCCTTCCGTCCTTTATGCACACCTCTGAAAATCACTTTCAAACAAACCTGAGCAGCCCTTTATGGGATCCTGGAGTCCCGATGGTACGCAGCAAATTTCCATCATGATCAAACATCTGGGAAATAAAATTTGTACGTACAACCAGTGTGATAAGATGTCGATGTGATCTTATATCAAATTATTCACCTTTATCTTGTGATTGGCACAGTCCGCAACTACGATCATCGATTCTGTAACTGCGACGGCAGTGGGTTGATTCAAGTGAGTTGAACTGGTTGTGAGGGTGATTCCGGTCTGGGTCACAACGGTATCCGCCTTTCCCGTCGGTCCGATAACTCCATAAGTCGCACCATCAGGTGTCAAGATTTGAATTCTGTCGTTTCCAGTGTCAGCAACGTAGAGTAGGTTCTGCGTCGGATGGGTAGCGATTCCCTCTGGGCTTCGGAGCTGACCGTCACCCTGGCCTTTGGAGCAAATTTGTCGAAGAAGTTCCCCCTTACGATTGAACACGTGAATGCAGTGCTTCCACTTGTCTGTTGTAGAAAAAACGTTGGGATATCTTAACGAAGGAGAAAATTTGGACCATCTTTTTCACCGTAAATGATCAAATACCAGTAACGAAGATCTCCTCGAAGTCTTCGAGGAAGGCAACACCCTGTGGCGACATCATATCTCGATGTTGGATTCGCCTATGTACGCGGTACTTCTTGTCGAGGACGAGGACTTGGCGGGTTCCTGGACAAGCTATCAGAAGATGCTTCTTCCAAGGGTCCATTGCGATGCCAGACGGTCTCTGGACTGTGTCGCGGCTAGCGACGATTCGCGGTGTGAAAACCCTGCTTCTGCATTTACGGGATGGTGGGGTTAAGCATTTTTGCATTGATATAGCATTTTCAAAATTCTAGTTTGCATCTCCAAGTCTTCAGTGAAACTATAATTTCGATTTTGCAGTCTTCCAAGAACCCTTAGATGGGTATACCAGTGAAACAGTCCAGATATTCGGAGAAATACCAGAAATATAGGTAAAACTAATCATTTTCGGTGTGAGATACGGACCTGTAATAAAACCAAGCACTCTCCTCGTTTGATGCAAAATCTAGTCTCTGCTTTTCGCCATGTTCGTCTAGGGAATCTGTCAGCTCCGGTTCCCAAAGTGCGACTGCTGCCATCAAGTCACTCGCCCGTCGATGAAGGGATAAGAAAGTCTTGACCTGCACAGATAATTGACGATATACTCGAGTGCATTATTCAAAATCGCAATTTTGAAGATGATTTGAAAAGTTTTAGTCATCTTCTTCATTCAGAATATATTCGACCTGTTGTGATGGAATGTGATCGTAGAAATCATGATCGGAAAAATTCTCCTCAAGTATTTCGGAAGCTTTTATTCCTTAGGAATCGGAATCGCCGTGTAAACGAGTCAGTTGGTTTATATTGTTTGATATAAAATCGGTGCACGTGATTCTGTAGGATTGTGTAAAGTAGTTCGGTGTGCATATAGAGATGGAAGAAGGCAAAACGAAAGCAAACCACCGTCAAGCCTATTTTTGGTACACGTGCAGCCCGTAGAGCCGCTTGTATAAGTTTTCTGGCCCCGAATCCACCCTGCAGGACCAGGACGAGTTGGACGCCCTTGGTCTCTGCCTACGCACGCGCCGACACGCGACTCGGTTCTCCTGGTCGGGAACAACACTCGGGAACACGCGGATCTTCTCTGTCCTCGATTGCCCGCAATTTAGTGCCGCATCAACGCACTCGAAACGCACGCGGTTCATCCCTCGAGGACCAGCATACGTGTCACTTGCATTGCAGATCAACCAAGTTATATATTATACGAATCGTTAGCGCCCACGATCATTCGCGATTCGACTCGCTCGATTTTTATCGCTTGTAACCCTGATTCTAAACAGACTATATCTCACGGAGTGCGGTCTAGATCTTCCCTAAAAAGCTTCAAGTCCTTGCTGCGTTTTATCGCACGATGATTTCTGCACTGAATAAAATCATTCGCCAAGTCCCCAACGCGATTTATTTGATTGAATGAAATTCGGCGATCTAATAATTTGGTCGGAAGAAATATGACAGATTTTCTTCGCAAAAACTACCTTTCACGGACTTGAATGATCCTTATTTTCATCTGTTAAGCGCAGGATCGTTTTTCATGAGTTTCTATAGTTCTTAAAGTACTGCGAAAGAAGAGTTATCAATAAGAAATCATTTAAAGGGTAGATATGCTGGTTGTTGAGTTGGCTGTGGACGGGGGTAAAAACATACGTATTAGAAGCCAAACGATAGACGAGTTAGTTACAGGTCAGTTCATTTTCCCAGGCGCCCCCCATCGCGAGCTTAAATAAGTGGGGTCCTCGACGCAATATGTCACTGTGGCTAATTTGGGGGCATAACCGTCCCGCTCGGGACGGTCCCGAGCTAATCGTAAGCGTCGTCACTGCACCACCCCCGGTTTTCTTTACTGTGCTTTCAATTATGTACACAAATAATTACCTGTTATCGCGTTCCGGGGACGGATCTACTATACGGCTGAAAAAATCACACATATAGAAACAACTCACCATGAAGAGGGACGATCAAATCTGAAAATCTCTGAAATAATAACAGGCGCCAGACATCTCCACATATGTGATTTTCATTTCCACTTATTTAAAAATACGCTAACTTTTAGAGGATTTTTTTTATCAGAATCTAATACTAATTATATGCACCCGCGACCTATATGGGCAATTCTCAAAAACCTCGAAATTTTTTACGGAATTTATTTTTATTTTTAATTCTTTATCACATGCCTGAAATTTTTAGTATACGTTCCGTCAACTGTTAGAATACAGAATCCAACGTACTGGTGCAACGTTTTAAAGCAACGCATCAAACGTTATCAACGTTTTGGTTTAATGGTACGTTTCATGGTAAACCTGTTTTCGAGTTGGAAAAAAAAAAAAAAAATAATTAGCTAAGTTACGAACCGATAGTTTGAAATGTTTCTTAATTTACTAAGAAATTGATATCCCGAAATTTCAATGCCCAAATTTTAGTTTAAGTCAAATTTTCTGACTCTCTTTATAGTCTTTCGAATTCGGGACAATCCGAGGATTACACTTTGCGATTTCATCCATCTTTTTCCCCATCAATATCTGACCCATTTTGCATACTGCGCGATTTGGTGCATTTGGTGGATAATTGTAGATAAGTCGATGCATCTATATGTACATGTATGTGGCTTTATTATATACCTATATCCGGTAGATATTTCTATATCCATGTATACTCATACTACCCACGATTCCCTCACTAAAGTTAACTCTCGTTTATGCCTGTGTAAGTTATGTGTGTATTGATTGTGAGCGTTTGTGTCCAAGAGGTGTGCTAGTGACGTGAATTATTGTAGCTTGAGTCTGCTGGTGAGCTTTCCAGGGGAAACAGAATTGGGTGTGGCCTACGAGTCGAAGAGGGCGTGCCAAAACGAGGTATATATGTATACAAGTACATACACACATATATATACGTTAAGGGTAGAGAAAAATTGATTTGTTACGTGAATATACCGCGAGATAATAACTCTCAGAGATTTTACTCGCCAATTTTATGTATAGCGCAAGCACATAGAAATATATTAATCTCTGTATGTATTCACCCATAATCTGCACGAATTTAAAATTTATTTGAAACCGTAGCTTCCACCATTCGCAGGCACGAGTTTACACGTGAGTGCAACAGTGTCGCATGCGAGCTTGCGGTAGGTACAGTTATTTCGACTCCCTCTAATCCCTCATTTTTTCTAACGTAAATAAGTTCGCAGGTAGTTTATAAAATCGTTAGCTCAGGTAAACTGAAACTGAGAACGTCAATTCCACTTTTTCAACATAATATCAATTAAAAACGTGTTCAAAATGGCGAAAATAAATTCACGTTAATTGAAAGTATTTAGGAAATAGAATTCGCAGATCGATTTTGGCTTAGTGGTGTTTCGTTTATTACATGAAGTAATCAAAGGCGAATACTGCAATAAAATAAATATCAAATTCTCGAATCTCTGTTTCATCCGTCTTATTTGTTCACCTGGATCAGGATCGAGGTCAGTGTTTCTTATATCGTTGTTGCGTGAACCTTTCGGAATGGTATATAAATACCAATCATAAAAGAACCGGGGTTTGGCAAGGAATGAGGAGCGTTTAAAATATCTTTCAAATATCAATCGAGGGTTGTTTGACATGGCTTGGCTCGGCTTGGCTTGGTCTGGTTTGCCTGCCTGCCTGCCTGCCACCACCAGCTCTCGCGCGTCCCTCCGCAAACAGTAGTAATGGCCTGTCATCGCCAGACACAACCGAGCGATCGCCACCCGCTAAGGGATGCTGAGGAGGCGTACCCGCGCCTGTAGACGAAGATTCGACTCTCGCCTATCTTGTGTATATTATGTATTTGTGTATTATATATCTATGTATCTGAGCAGGTGCATATTACATATATACCAACCAACGAACATATATTATATAGACTGTGTGTTCGTCCACGTCTGTATATCTCATATACATAAATATATACAATATATACATACACCGCATGTATACGTGTATATTTTCCAGTGATCAATAAAGTCAGAATCCTGTAGCTGCGATTTCTCTTACGAAGCAGGAAATTGGTAGCCGCGCTTGCGCTCCGCATGGCATGTAAAATTTAAATATGGCCGTAGAGTAAAATGTATCTGTGTGTGTGTATGTAATAGCTGGGTATATAGATAGCTAGTAAATGGGCGGACCTTTTCTTGATTGTCGGCTAGGGTGTCGAACTTGAAGTTTTGATGGGCGACGACTTCGTCCTGGGCCTTGATTATCTTCGCTTTTAAATCTTCAGCGAGACGTTCGCCTTTCGAAGCCGATTCTTCAACTCGTTTGATTCTTTCTTCACGCTCTTGACGCAGCTCACCAATACGTGATTCGATATCTCGATCTATGTAGTTTGTCAATTCGACGACTCGGGTCTGAAGAATATTTTTCAATGTCAATAAACAAATAAACTTTTTACAGAAAGACACATTCAACCAGGCGAATATTTAGGACTCAAATCAACTGCTACTCCAATTTTACACGTTTCAGTTTCTAAAATAGACGTATGTTGTTCAGAAAAACCCGATCGCAACTTTGATTTTCAAACCGTGCCATACTCGGGCAAATAGATTGGTCGCTCGAAAAGTAACGATTGATTAAATAAATTTCATCGAAATCGCACAAATGGTTACCGAGACATGATTAATTTTCAAAAGCGCACTTTTTACTCTCCTTCTCAAATCCCTTGACCATTTTTGGTCAAATTCAATATCAGATTCACGAACTGTCCGAATATAGTTCAAAAATTGTTCTTGCTCTTGCTACCTTATTAGAAAGAGTTATAAATACGTATAAATACGTTCACTTACCTTGTAGCTCTGAATCCTGTGCTCGAAACGATCTGTCGTATTCATAAGCTGATCCGTTATGTTGGCGAGTTGTTCCTTAAGCTCGTCCATATGAGCGACCCAGCAAACGCTGCAAAAGATCTGAAAAAAAAAAGAAATAAAAACAGGGAAAGTTACGTGAAAAACGAAATGAAGCCTTCTCACCTGTTTGCAATGCTTGCATTTATTATCTCTGTTGCAAGTTGTCTCGCATTTTACACATCGCGTATTCTGGGCCGGGGGTTCCGGGACAGTAGGTGGTGAAGAAGGTCCTTGCACCAGAGAGGCGGGCTGGTCACCAAAAGGCGCGAAAGTCACTACAGGACTAGCAAATTCTAGGTGATCCAGACCTCTTCCAGAGTTACGCATTACCCGGAGAAGATTTTCGATGTATAAATTAGTTGGTAGATTGCGAGGGACGCATTCAACTACTGTCAAGTTGCACAAGGGGCATTTTATCACACCGCCTAAAAGAGCCGATATACGAAGGGAGGAATTAAAGCTATAGACACAAGTGTGAAAATTCTGTTTCTCATTCAATTATCGCCTTCCCATCGCCTACCCTCGTTATCCGGATAATCCAGCTGCGACTCCAAACATTCTAGGCAAAAAGTGTGCTGGCAAGGCATCATCCTTGGTGATTGTAGGCGTTCAAAGCACACTGGACATTGAAGTAGGTCTTCAATGGCTCCCAGCGAGGTCCTGAAATTTATTTTCATTCATCTGACTTCTAGAACTAAAAGTGATTCGTAATTCCTATGGAAAAATTCCTCTAGTTCGAACCTGTTGCGTCTTTTTGGGACTTTTTTACCAGAGCCCGTAGTTGCAGGACTTTCGCCATCCAAATAGCTTGAGGCAAGGGCCGACGGGGATTTAGACGCACCCGAATCTGGGCCGAGGATAAAATCCTTAGGGATTTCCTTCATTTCTTGCATTATTGCACTGGACTCGTCGTGGTTCTCGATGGTGGTGGTTCCAGAACTCAAGGACGGATCACCGTGAGATGCTTGCCTTTTGAATACCGATTTCCACTTTGATGCCATTCTGGAATTGTAATTCTGGTTTGCGCCGACATTGAACATATTGTAAATGGGTATCCCTAAATGCGAGAATTATTTTTAGCAATCAGTGAGTCTCCACTTAAATACGGTTAATCTTCGTTATTGACGGTGCAGTTATCAGCAGTTAGTGGCACCTTATCAAATTGATTTAATATCAACTCATTATCAAGAGTTCCAGTGACGTTGACGGCTTTGTATCTCCTTGTAAATATTCGTGTTTACAGCAGATAAGTCTTTCAAACAATATTTCGTAATTATATTGATGCAACATAGAGTCTGGGGGTGGTATGTATGTGTTCTTCAGCCGAAGAAAATCGCTATGCATTTTCAAACCAGCAAATATTTATCGCGTAAAAACGATCATATGAACAGGATATCAATAATAGTCGAAAACTTTGGAAAAAACTATGTTTCCACATAACGAAATATGTGCTAGACCATCTTTGCATATGCGTTATAGTTTTCAGCATACATAGATATAAGGCGTGTGTAAGCTGTGAAAATAATGTGTTTCGGTGGTGTTAAATTTGGTCTTCATTTCAAGATTTCTTTTACTCAAGAACAAAGAATACGGATGTTTCATTCAGAGTAAAAGAGATGTGAAAATGAAGGACAAAATTTTCTGTACATCTTCGGCAACACCCTTTTTTTCACAGTGCAAAGTTTAGACAGTAGTACAGGTCGCTTATGATTCGTTGGTTTCCATTTTCGTTGATTATAAGAGTATGAATCTGTCATGAGTGATATTGTAATATAACATCTTACCGTGCGGTGACAACCGCTTCAAGTAGCAATATTCTTCTGGTAAATTTTACTCGAATAATATAATGGCGGATTAAATCCTCGTCGAACACGGAGGATTTATTTAGTATCCTGATAATCTATCAATACTGAAAGTCAGTCAGAACGCAACAAACTGACGACGAAATGGAAGATATCTTTCTCTCGATAAAAATCTTATCTAATACTGCTGCCAATCGTAAGATAACTATATAGATATGTATACAGGTACATACTTGTTCGTTTTAATTTTACTTTATAAAAATATATCTCCATTTATCAGATATGCAACTTGGATTTCTATTTCGTTACCTGATTTACAAAATCTGAACGGATATTGTAAGACGTGTTCATATGCAGATACCTTGTTACCTCAGGCTTCGAGCATTCAGCAGAGTATCAAAAAAATGATTCGATGCATGCATACCTAGGTACGTGTAAGGTGTAAGTATGATTATACGTCACACATCAGTACTAATATAGTAATAAATAGATTGTAGAAGTTATAAAGTATATACTTAAGACTATTTTCGATAAAATATGCCCTGAATAAGGCCCGTTCATATGTAAACTAAGTGAAAAGATCAAAGCTGTTTGGAATTGAAGAAAAAAAATAACTGAACAAACACTGAATAGTATTTTTCTTAAGTTTCTGTTAATTATTCCCAAAGATTCGGAATACTTTGCTAATTCTTTTCATCCATAAACAATTCTTCATTCTATTTCCTCCCGCATTCGAATCAGACTAGTTAAGTAAATCCGTTCTGAAACTAGTGAGTCTTTGAATTTCGAATGAAATGTTACGATAATCTTATCGTCGCATTGTTTCAAACTCTAACCGTTGCTAAATAAAGGTTGTAAGATAACGTAATAATAAAATACAAGTAGATATCGAGTCTTTATTTTAAATTCAAGCACATAATCTATCGAAGTTCGAGACTATTCGAGTTGCGGCGAGGGTCGATATTCCGATCTCGATTCTCGATGGGGGCGGTGACAGCTAGATCAGGCAGCAATCAACAGCTGCGGACATGTTTGTTTTCCTTCCTAGTGATAAAATTTCGTAATTAAATGACACAAACTTGATAATATTTGGCCACAAACTGTGCAATGAGAAAAGTGTAAAAAACAATCTGCATAAATGCATAGTCGATTAGAGACGGTGGCGTGTGATCTGCGCGTCATAAATACCTACAATAAATGAAGATTAAATAGTTAAATGCGTTTGTTACACAAAGTACTAGTCAATCTGGTAGTTCTCGCCGTATTTCTCATCCTGTTCTACTGTTTTCAAACCCCGAATTCACCCTCATCAAACTTTTACCGCAATAATTATCCTCGAAATGATACACGGCATGACAATATTTCAACCTCCGTAGCAGCCCTATCTGATCCCCATGTACTTTACGTCGATAGATATAACGACTCGAATGCGAGTGATGAACACAACGAGGTTTACAATGTCTGGTGTATATTCACTAAAGTCACGTCAAATTCTCCTATGAAAAGGAAGTTTAAAATATTCATTGAATCACTGCTGAAATTGGCTACCGTTAAACTGGCATTTCACGTTATCAGTGACACTGATAGCAGAGGTATTGCCGAAAATTTGATACAGGGGGTGATTTCAACGACTGGAAAACACATGACAGTAAGAATGAACAATTCATGTAAAAAACAAAAGAACTTTTGTAGAATGATGAGAAACTTGGAACAAAACACACTATCATCAGATTTAGGAATCATATTTTAGAACTATTGCTAAATTTTTCCCTATTACAGGTAAGGTACTATGATGTCCATGTATTGGCGAAGGAGCTAGAGGACATAGTGTCAGTGATGTCTCCGCACTTCAGCAGTAATCCGGGGACGTATTATTCAGACGCGTTGTTCTTTCTGTCCCTTGGATTGCACAGGATAGCTCCAGCGGATCAAAACAAGGCTGCGATGTTTGACGCTGATACAAAATTTCGAACTGATATAAAGGAGCTTTTCAAAGAGTTTAATAACTTCGGTCCTGAAACACTGTTCGGTTTGACTCCTGAACTGACTCCGGTTTATCGACACGTCTTGTACTTGTACAGAAGCAAAAATCCGCAAACTAAATTCGGAGAACCTGCCTATCTTGGCGGATTTCCAGGATTTAACAGCGGCATGGTTCTTTTCAATTTTAAAAAATTGAGAGAGTCGTTAGAGTACGATAATATACTTAGTAGAGACAGCGTGGATAGCATGACTTCTAAATATTACTTCAAGGTTTGCTCAGCTTTCATTTTGAAAAATAATTTGATCTTACATCTTACGCTCACCTTTTATCGACTAGAATTTTCTTCCATATCGGCTCTCCTTTGGGAACGAACATCGGTACACAGTAGAAAGGCATTTTTCGCCTGAAATCTAACATCATGTTCATTACTAACTGTAGAATGATTCTATAGTCTCAAATGTTAGTTTTTTTTCATTCTATATCAACGTATTTGTAAAGTATGAAGAAAAGATCCTTTTATCTGAAGTAACCAAAGCACCCGATTGAAGGAGAACTACTAATATACTATCTGTTCCATCACAATCACACAATTCTTGCTGTCTGAATAGTAAATAGTGAACAGATATCAATACCGATTCTTGGTAGTATGTAATCTTTTGTTTATATTGCGAATATTGGTCCACCGAATATCGATAGATTCATATCATCAATAGAAATCGAGTCCCAGTGTTATTCGTAAATATATAATTTGCCTTAGCAGTAATAACGTTGATTTTATTCCACAGGGTCATTTGGGAGATCAAGACTTTTACACAATCTTGGGTATGGAAAGGCCTGAGTTAATTCACAAGGTTGACTGCGGCTGGAATAGGCAGTTATGTACATGGTGGAGAGACCATGGATATGCTGATGTATTTTCAAACTATTCCCGTTGCGATGCTAAAGTTAAACTTTGGCATGGAAATTGCAACACACCTATACCTGACTACTAGCTTATTAGCAGAGATTGAAGATTTTTATCAATGTGCAAACAATGTTAATAAAAAATAATATCATTGGGAGACAATACTGTACAAAGCTACCAGCTGAATTAAGGAAGAGATTGAATTATGTGCTAAATTTTGTAAAAATAAATACTTTATCATAGTTTATATACGGATCTTCTCAACTTGCGTATTACATCTTCTTTCCTTCGCAATTATTAAATTCCCTTAAATCTATGTTTGGCAGAAAAATATAAACAGGATTTGATTTTTGATTAAATTTAATTTGACTATCAGTTATAAGTTATAACTTAATACATAAATAGATATAACATAAAGTGCTTTTTTTTTTCTTAGTTTTAGTTTTAGTTGTATACAGGCTGAAATTAAATACAGTATTAATATAATAAAGTTTTCTCTTTTTTTTTCTTTTTTTTTCTTGTTTTCATCATATTTACAGAGGATATGTTTTAATCTTTGCTTCTCTACTTTTTCTTAAGGGTGCATTAGCTCTCGTTGAGTATTGAACAATGGCTAAATACACTAAAGACCCACTAAGTATTTTATATATCTAATAAATATATTTTCATAAAGAATATATTTATTTATAATAAATTGGGTGGATAATATTGATATCTGATAAAAATTATCTTAATCTTATCAGAATTCTATATATCGGTTAAAGAAAAATTAATGAAGGTACTACTTGTGAGCCAATATATCATTTATAGGTAATATAACGTTAAATTAAAATATACATGAGGCACTTTGGACCAAGGAGCTGCAAGAATGAGTTTCCTATATTTTCTCATTTAATAATATTGCCGTAGCAACTTAGTTTCGAATATCATGAAGATATATTATAAGTTGGGTAATATAAATGTTCTATTCGATGTTTGAAAATGAAGAAATCACCGGCTCACCATGAATAAAAATATACATATCTCATACATAGTAATATTAGTATACATATAGTTATTGATGACGTTATATTATATAGATATATCGCGAGTATTCGTGGAAACGCTTCATAGGGAAGTGAAAACGCCTGTATACAGGCAACTCAGAAGTCAAGCGTTCAGGTTTTATTTCGCATACTGCGTGCCCATTGGCTACGTGGGAACAAAACCTAACGCTTGATGTTTGAGTTGCCTATATGCAGGCGTCCCATAAAGTGTTTCCACGAATACTCCTGGTATATGTATAGTAATAATTATGTTATATTTATATTCATCATTTTCAAATCTTTGACGTTGAAAAACAAAAAAAGAAAAAAAAAAAGAAACAGAAAAAATGACGCTTTGGTAGAACTAAAATAAACTATATAATGATTATCTTTTGCAAGTATACTATATATGAATAATGTAACGGAATTAGAATATTAATTAACGACTGTTGAAATTATCATTGAAAATAATTCTCACCTTATTTATTATACCTATAACTCCATTATATCTATAATCATTGTTTTAATACGCGGGTATAACTCATACGATTTCTTCTTACGTCAGTCATATAGAAATTATTATTCTCAATCTCGTTATCGAAGTAAGTATATACGCATAATAGCATCTCTCTTACAACATGACTAAATACACACCAGTATAGTATAGCACCTAAAGTGGAATCTCTTTCATTACCACGCGTTTCCAAATAGACTTTACTTACACATATATCTAATACATCTATTAGGGTGATCCTCAATTCGATCATTTTCGAATTTCAATGATTTCATGGACCAGGACGTTTCCAAATATATACAAAAATGTAGCCAGAACCCCAGGTTCCTATCTCAATTCTAAGTACCGACCCAAAGCCTTCGAATTTTCCCACTTCAATAAAACACGATTTGTCACATTTGATGAAAATTCAACAGATTTTCAACGATATAATTTTCGAAGCTACAGCCCACCAAAAAAATATTTCTTATCTCTAAATTGTGATAAATAAAATACTGTCGTTAAAAATCTGTACATTTTTCACAGATTCCTACTACTATAGACAAGAAGTGCGCGGATTTTGAGATTATTCGAAGCGATAATGCGATAGGAAGTAAAAAATAACCCCGAAGTAATAAAAATCGTGTCTTATTCAAATGAGAAAGTTCAAAGACTTCGGGGCAGTACTTAGAATTGAGATAGGAACCTGGGGTTTCGACTACATTTTTTTCTATATATTCGAAGACGTTCTGGCTCATATTGTCAGCATTGAAATTCGAATATGACCGAATTAAGGACCATTCTAATACATCTGTAATAAATTTGAATTTTTATACACACGGAAAGAAGATTAATAGTTAATGAATTAAATATTACCTTACTGTAATATAATGAGGTGAAATAATATCATGTCAAGAAAAAACAAAAAAAAAAAATAAATAAATAAGCCAGTAACAGTATCTGAAATATCCAATCTCATAGTCGAGTAAATAAAAAAAACTATTCATTTTATTTCCGTGTACTATTATTTATAGTTATACTAAATTTCCGGAAATTTGTACAAAGGCACAAAATAATATAATAATATACCATATGTTTATACAGACGTACTAAATGTTGAAAAATCTGCTCTCTATAGTAAAGTTGAGGTGTTAAATGAATCCACTAAATAAATAGTGAATTACAAAATAATAATAATAATATTCTTTTCATATTCATAATCGAAAAACTTTGATAATCGAAATAAGAATTCAAAATGATCCAGCTATCTTGAATATCTTTGATATATACTTAAATAATAATATCTGAGCAAAAGTGTATAATTTATTATCCCATTAGTTTTAAAAGGCTTGTTTAACTGCGTACGATGTTAGTGTTTCTCCTTGGGGCCTATTAAAAATGAAATAATGAAAATTTGATAATGAATTAATCAAATATCAATATATATTATACTTACACGTCGCAGCTGATTCTGTCCTCCAAAATTCCTGATGGATTCGAGTAGCTGATTCCTCGTATCTGGTTCAGCAGGCATTGACTTTGGTCTAAGATTTTTATGATTAATGCTTTTTAACGTGACGCCTGTAATCACGGGCATCGTTGGTGGCGGCTTCGGTATACCGCTGCTAAAATCATCTATTTTGACTTGGGTGGTTTTACGGAGTCCGTTTTGAGACGGGACATAATTCCCGTTTGATATATCCCCGATTGCGATTCTATTAGACCCAGGACGTTTATCCTGCGAGAATGTAGCCTCGTCTTCGGGTGCAACGGCCACCTTAAACCCTTTGACAACCGGCATAAGATTTCCTCGACTCTGTCTTTTCACGGCATCTTGAATCCCGTTGCGATTTATACTCGGAGGTATAACAACGAAGTTTCTTTTATCCTCAACGGAAACTGCGGACTTATTTACCCTCGAATTTTCCACCGGGATTTCTTTACGTAATGTATTTTCCTCCGCGCCGTTTAACGAGATATTACTCTCCCTACGAACCGTCGATTTAGTCGTTGAACTGTCTGATCTTCGACCATACGTTCCGTACTTTGGCATCGATATTGAATTTGCATTCTGATCTTTGGCGAAGGCCTCTTTAAGTTCTTTGAAATTTCTCGGTCTGTCATCCCTCTCTTTTTCTCCCTCATCTTTTTCCGCCGATATTTCATCCCTCCAAATACCTCCGTTTATACCACCCTCAAATTTCCTCTGTCTGTCTCTTTCCCCGTTTATTTTATGCTGTGTCTCTTCGTCTTCCTTTTTCAAGCGCATCATCATTCCTGAAGATTGAACTATCATTGAAACTGGCCTTCTAAAACCAGTGGCTGTAGTCCTAGCTATCAGAGTCTTGGCTAATTCGTTAGGCTCCGTCTTATCTCTGTTATCAATAGCGATTTCCTTTTCAACCCTCGTTGAGATTGGCTGCAGATTTTTAATCGCTGTAACAGAATTGCTCACTACAATTTTGTTCACAGCCGTATTGTCTTCCTTCTTGAACGGTGCAGGAGTCTTCTGCAGCCCTTCAGCCTCGGGGGTTCGATTGATCTTCTCAACTTTGTAATCATTATCTGGTTTTATCTGAACACGGGTGGTGCGAGATCTGTCGGACCAACTGCCCAGATTAATAGCCGGTGGTCCAGCGTACGTGTAGCGTTTTGCACGCGGTTCATTCGACGACGAGACTGTCGAATTTTGCTGTACGTTCGTCTCAGCTGGTGTGTCGTCGTTATTACGAAGCGGAGCCACAACCCTGTGGAATAATTGATAAATTATTCGAGGACCAAATTTACTGGGTTGAGCCATTTATTTTTTTGTATAATACATAAATTGTGTACCTTATAGTTTCCTCGGATTTCGGAATCAGATTGGCCTTTTCAGCAATGCTGGAATCATCTGAGTTTCGGCGAGCACTGTCCAGCTGTGGCAAAGTGCCTTTCAAAACCTGGAAACATGAGGTGATAATAGGTTGAATTTGGGTAAATGTAAAATACATACGTTAAGTAAGAATGCTGAATGACTGCAATTTTTACACAAAATCGAAAGACTGAGGTGATAGACTGCGATGTAATCCCTGATATTGGTGAAGTTATCAGAATTAATCCAACGAGGATTTCACATGGTTAATGATTTCTATGTTATACACGATTCCGAAGAGTCGACGGACTTGATTCGTACAGTTTTTGATTACGAAGGAAAAAAACAATAAAAATCAGAGGAACCAGAACTAGGCGGATGAAATCGGATCTCGTTGGGGCTCCAATGATCGGATTACGAAATGTGGTCCTAGGGTTGACAACATTTTTAAAATCTATCGTGCAGGTATTTAGAGGATAGGTGAACCAAATTAAGGGTTGGTCTGTACACATGATTTAACCAAAAACATTTTTACTATGGGAATAAAGCTTCCGAAGTTGAATCGAGAGATGGGTCAAAAGTTATTGAATTCAAGAACTTAATATTTGTGATGCGAAGAGCATTTTGATTATATTTAAAATATTGGTATTCCAAGAAGCTCCTTGAGTCACAATAAAATTTTCAGTTCTTCAACTTGAACATCTCTACCTCATCGGTGGAAATGACTTTAAAAAATTCACGTAGCTTTTTTAAAATCAGTTTATCCTTTCTCATAGTAAAAATTATTTCATGGTAATGGTAAACTCAAAATTTGTATAGGACCACCTCAAATTTGAAAGCTGATGTACTACCAGGATGGGGTATATTAGAAGTTGTGTGAATATGGGTGAGTGGAGGATGCTTGAATTGAAATAATCAAATTATTTATTAAAATCGTTTTCTGATATCTAAATCGGTACTTTATCCCCCTGGAATATTATACGATCCTAAAAATAATTCTAAATTAAATAGAAATGTCATAACTCATTGTGTAGACCGAGATGAAAAAAAAAAAAATGTGTGAAAGTATAGTGATTGCATTTGTTGTATAATAACAAAACGAAAAAGAATCTTACACGCACCTGTGAAGACTGTAATGGTTTTTCCGTAGCTGAAGGAGTCTCATGTTTATTCAAAATATTTTCCCTCCAATGTGAAAGTTTCTTATTGCTTCCAGCGACCGGTTCTCGACTAGTTTCTTCAGCAGGCTTGATGTCTTCCCTGGAATTTGAGGACTCATCCGAACCGATGTTAACAAAAACGGGTTTCGGGCGTTGATTTTCGTTGATAGAATCGCCCCGAGGTCTTGGTTTGGTAGCAATAGATATTTTTATATTAGATCTACTCAAAGTATTACGTAGATCGTTATCGCTATCGTTCGTCTCGTTCCTTTCCGTGCTCGAATGCAGGTCGTTACCTTTCGCGATTATTTCAGTTTGCGCAGATTTCTGGACTGCTAAAACCGCGCCCGATTTTTCCTCTGTAAAATTACGCAGCTGCAAGTGATCCTTGAGCAGAGAAACCACCGAGCTTTTTCGCGAATCTGCAGCAAAACCGGGAGCTGGAACTGAACTCGAGGCAGAATTTTTCCGGCTCGTTTCTACCTGCGGCTCTCGCGTCCCCCGCTCGATCTCATTGAATATATCGACGTTCTTCGGCCTCGAGTAAGTCGTGATAACAAAATTGGACAACGTGTTGTCAACCGGAGCAACAGTCGGCGTTGACGAGGCCTGGGATCCCCTTCTGGACTCTGAATCAACGGAAGACTTTATACCAGTGCGGGATAACCGGGCACGTTCGATGGCCAACTCACTACCGATCTCCGAAGAACTAGCTGAAGTGGTTCGGGACCGATGGCCTGTTTCTTCATGACGAATATTGGAGGCTAGACTCGCTCCGTTTGTTACAACAATTTCGGTCACTTTGGGTTTCGCCTTTTCTGTGATTCGCGGAGCTGATTTTTCGGTTGACTTTAAAGCAACGTCTTCGCTAACTAGAAGAGTTTTCGATGATAAGACTTCGCGATTTTCTACCACGTTCGTATCCCTGAAGGCAGTGGGTGGTTCGGGCAGAAGATACTCCCAATCGGTTGTGGTAGAAGACAGATGGACGTCCGTTGAAGTCGTGTTTTGCTGGCGATCGGATGTGGTCGAATCCTCGATTGTCGGCGGTTGACGATTATTGAGAAAGTTTGATCCGACAGGGTCGATCGAGGTCCTTTCATTTCTCGTGTATTCCGTATTGCCCTGGAGGTTTTCGTTCACCTCCGAAAGTTGTCGGGCTTCATTAACTCTCTGTTGCAGTCTACCGTCTCCCGATCCCGGTTGATCCACGCAATGTGCGTTTGTCTGCTGCTCGTTAGCCAAGGATGAAGTGGCACCAACTAGTGGTGCCGGTGACCGTAAAGACCCGGAAAGCGTGTCGGATACTTTTTTCAATAAATCTGAAGTAGTTTCTTCTGATTTGGTTATGGGCATCGTTGACAACGTCGATCTGTCTTTACCAGAGCCTAAAAGTATCACAAGAGAGATCATGGTATCAGTGCGCATAATTCCGTGCACAAAATACAATCGCGATTGAGTATAGTTTGCAAATATGACTCAATGAGAACCAATTATACATTTGAAACACGAGATAGATGATTTTTCGAAATTGTGATTGATTCCAACGATCAGGGATTTGAAAACTAATGTAAGATCATGCTGACTGGATGTTTGAAATGTCCGGTCTTTTTCAAGGCATAATGCGGTTGTGGTTGAAATCGTGTTGGTTCAAATGGACACGAAAATTTAAGGTGAATGAGCGTGTGATCGATGGATATATTTGTTATATTAAGCAAACTATGTTAATGAATTAAATCAATAGATAAATAAATAAGCCAGTATGATAATGCTTGCAACAATGGGTCATTAGAGATTCGAAGACAACCCTGTGTCGATAAAAGTTCCATGCATCATCTCTAGGTCCTTGAAGAAATGACCGATCTAAATATCAAGATGCTGTTAGATAATTTTAAAGAAAAAATTATATCGTTGCAGAACATTGTTCACATTTGTCGAAAGCTGTAGATATGCGATGTGTTAATATGACGTGATACCCGTGAAGAAATGGAGATGCGCCAAATCTAAAAGTGTTAAATTGATGACTACTAGAATGTTAGTAACACAACAACATGCACCTGATTCCCCTACAGTCCAAGCTTTCTCAGCGTCGTCCTCTGCACCCTGTAAAAACTCTCGTCTTTCCCATGTAATACTGCTGGCAAGAAACGCCGGGAGTTTGGTAGCCGGTGTTGCTGATGATTTGTCCGAGGTTAAATGCCTTTTCAGGATTTTTTTGGGATACGCATCCATCGATAGATCCGATATGTTCCTAGACAAATTTGTGTTAAGAGCGAAGGTGAAATCCCCCGATCTTGATGTGAGCCTTCCATTACCCTTGAAAGTATTTATTTCAAAGTCGTTTAGTTCGGAGTGACTTCTGACCACTTTCGATACCTTACGATGCCTCCTCGACTCTTCAAACATCTCAAAGCTCTCCAGTTCCAATTCATCGTCGCTTCCACTGTTCGTTACATCGGTTGTCATACTAGACGTGCCAGTGCTCTCAAGATCCCGTTGATAGTCGCTATGTAAAATCGATTTCCCCGCTCCAAAAGAAGATCCCAAACTAGAGTCGATGCTAGTCATCGAAATGTAATCCGGCACGTCATCGCCAGCTCTTTTACGACATGTTTCACCAGCTGGCATTATCCCCCTCGTGGCTATTGGAGCTTGGAAATTGTCGCATTTCGGTATCGTCGATATAACGGCGCACGATCTTTTCACATCATCGAAATGCCTGCCCGGGGTGATCGCAGATTTTTTCTGATGTACCGAATGGTCTTCGTCCTTACGTCTAATCGGGGCTGCAGGTTCCATCGCTGCTGCTTTTCTTGGTACAGGGGTTATTTTCGGAACAAAACGCCGTTTCTCATCAGGAATTTTTTGCTCACGCGTCGTTGCCGATGTTTGGGTTTGTTCCAAAGATTTCACGACTTTTATGACACTGGTAGCAGGAATTTTGGCACCATTGCTAAGTAATCCAACGGTTCTTTTTTCTTCTCCAGGTCTACGTTCCACATGAGTTTTTTCAAGCTCTTCCGAGCTCTCTAATATTTTCCTTCTCGGTTTTTTCGGGATCTTTATTACATCCCGATGTAGCGCTTCAACATCCGCATCATCCCCGGCGCTGATTGCACAAAGATTTTTCGTTATTACCGGTGACTTTGAAGCTGCTTGAGCTCCATTCTCATCTCTAGTCTTCAGCCACTCCGAATTATTGACACTTGAAGGACTAGGAGAACGATCATCCCCACGTCTCGATTTGAACCTTGGCTTTGGCCTCGGAAAATCGTGATTGAAATCATTTAATTTGTCAGAGTTTATAGGATATTCATCTTCAGGATGATGGCCGGATTCCCCATTGACGTTGTTTTCGATTTTATTAGGTCTAGGGGTAATTTCTAGGTGATCTAGTTTACTCATACTTTTTTGCACTGGATCTCTGGGTGTGGTCAAGGATGGGTGCAGTAGTGCAGAGTCTGGGATGATCTGCGTTTTTTGAGGCACGAATGGAGCGACAATATCCGACCTACTAATCGTTCTTCGGGGTTTTGGAACGGGCGCGTATACTCCAACAGCTAATTTCAAAATACAGAAAGAAAATAAAAGTAGTGATGCTAAAGTAGAGGAGAAACAAAAAGAGCCAACCCACGAAGATCAAATCGAGTTAGTACAAGCAACAAGCACTATATTACAGCCAAGAAGAGGAAGAGGAAAGGGGGTTCGCGGAATGAGGCATGCATATATATGTGTGGACGCGTTGAATGGTGAGGTGACGCGGGTACGAGCTATTAATTATTATTTGTAGGTAGGTGTCTTATTGGCAAATGAAAGGTGGATACCGAGACACGTATTGCCTGCAGTAATTTGACCCGCGGACAAGTTGGCTAGACGAATTCGCCGACTCTGCTTTCGAGTATGGAATTCAAACGGATCAAAAAGTTGTTCCAATTCTCGTTTGACTCTTGGCGACTAACCAGCCCTGGTGGAGGCGGTTTGAAAATGCTAACTTTCCTTTCTACCCCACTTTCATTTCCATAGTTAGTTGCAATGGGAAGTGACGGCAACTTTTCTACCCCCACTTCAATCCCCGTTTCCACCGAAGTATCATCCTGCACCTGTAAATCGGGTACAATTCGTTTGGCAGCGGTGGGTACCGCCTGGATGTTATCCGGCTTTGTCGAAATCGCGAATATTTGCAAATTGCTCAGTGGAAACGGGGACGTATGAAAATCTGGGATCAAAGTTTCACGGCTAGAAATTCTCGGGTCTTTATACGACTTAGCGACTTTAAAGTCCCCCAGCTTCGGTGGATCTTCGAAGATCTTCGAATTGGTATGAAAGCTTTGGGACGAAGTCAAACCGGCGCGTTCAAAACTGTTCGAGATTTTGGTCTCCTTCAATTTCTTCGTGCTCTGAAAGCTCAGGCTCTGCTTTATCATTCTGACCTGACACTTTTCGTCACAAATATAGTTACCGGTGTGGGATCTCTTAGGGCTAAATCTACTCTCCAGTATACCGCAAGGCGGCATATTCTCCAAATCGGGTTCCGGAAAGGAATGCTTTTCTAAACACGAGCTGGATACTAAACGAGGATTTTCTGCAGGCGTACGGATCCTTCGCAGCGTATAAACCGGCGTTTGACTACAGTGGGCGTTGAAGCTTTGAGATTTAGTCATTTCGCGATGGGTTTCAGCCTTTTTCAAAAACCTATCGTCCTCGGCGGGCTTTGAATCGAGAATGTGATCCTTTTCAACGGCAGCATGTGATCTAGTGAACAAACGTCGCCGCGGATTTTCATCAGGGATAAAAAGTCCCGCGGATATTTTAGCCTCCGGTTCTTTGTTCGTCTCCTTTTCAAAATGGCGAGGTCGTGGTTTTGGATTCTTTGTCACCTCACCAAGCTCAACAATATGCTCTAAACTTTTCCTAGAAACGAAACTGTACGAAGACATGTCGTGCTCGATGCTACTATGGCTACGCACTAGCTTACCTCGTTTATGTTCGCTAGCGGGATCTACATTAGGGATGATAGCAACCTCCGCAATCTCGGAGCTCGAGATACTGGGATCCGTCGAAGACGCGTCTAATTCCGAGGTATCCGGCCCAAGTGAATCATCAGCTGATTTTCTTCTCTCGTTCTTCTCTTCCAAATTCATTATGATCTTCTCTGTTGCGCTAGGCCCCTCATTTTCACTGCCTGAACTCATTTGAGAAACTATCGAATTCATTTTCGACGCCACAGCGAGATCTGACGATGATTTTACTGTGAAAGACTCAGAAACGGACGTTAACGATTCTTCCGAATCAACGATACGCTCTAAAGCTTGGGTAGAAATTGCGGATGACAATGGTCTGGATGGTTGCGGCGGGGCTGGAGCAGCTTTTTTCTTCCTTAAGCCTGTGGGAGAGATCAGAATAACAGACAAATTCACGGTTAGAGATAATGCGTATAAGTAATCGATCGAATTCTTTCAAGACAAGACGAATTCTTTCTACTCCGACTTAGAAATGCCTTTCCAACTACTTCGATCCGCTGATATCTAGAATGTGAAGAGCATGAGATTCTGAAATGTTCCTACTACTGCAAAAATGAAGAATTAACTGGCATTAATCAGAGCTTCAATCCTCGAAAAATCACTCGACCAGAAGTTGCGAAACTGTTTAAAGAGTGAGAATCTAAAAACCGTGCCTACGCCCCCTCTATTTCATCAAATCATCTACACAGGCCGCCCCTGAAGCAGCACCACTGTATTCTTAAAAATGAATATCTTACCTGCAGAGATAAGCGACGAGTTGCTAGTACCACGAGCAATGGTAGCCCTCTGTGCAGGAACGGCGGCTAAATTCCCAAGACTTTTACTGGCCTGAGAAGTTTCGGCGAGAGTTCTTCCCGACGATTCTGACGATGGTGTAACCTGAAGCCTGCTTCTTCTTGGCAGCGTTTCGGGCACTCGAATATTTGAGTCGAGATTATCGCTGAGGACAGAAGCTTCATGGTATCCGGAACTGTCGCTACTATTCCGACTGTGACTGATGACGATTATTCTTTCGGCATTTTCTATTTCCTTTTGAGCAACTCTTCCAGTTTCTTTCAGGCCATTATCCATCTGTTCGCCGTTTGGCTCCGATTGAGCCCGAGGCATCGGGGGCTTTGGTGCCGGTCTTCTTTTGCGTTGTGGTCTAGTGGGCGCCGTAGGTGCCTGAGGACTCGCGCTTCTTCCTGTACCATCGCTGCGTGCAGGAGAGACACTTCGTTCGCCGAGGCTGTCAGTGCTCAATGAACTTTCTTTCGACTTTTTAAAAGCGAATCCAAAAACGCTTTGCTTCGCCTCCTGACGCCTCCTTTCCTCCTGACGTTGCAATGCCATTATATCTTGAGAACTCAACGACGAACCCAGAGATCGACGTTTTGGGCATAGCGTAACTTCCTGTAGGTGATAGTCCTGCAGTGATAGCGATAGGTCGAGGGTCTCCTCGATGTTTGCTAGAATTATTAAAAAATTTCAAAAATAGCACTAAATCTGTGTTTGCAAGTTTTTACGCTTTTTATCATTTATGCTTCGTTTCTGCTGCGTGTAAAACCTCGGAAGACAGTATGAGATGATATTTGAGCACATCCGTTAGAATCATTTACGTCAACTTGACCCAGTATGTTAATGATAATCATCTGCTTTACGAAATCGAAAGACTTTTGTTGTTTATGTATTTAGGTGGTGTTTTGTTAAACAGTGAAGATCCGAAACTATTGAATGCCGGTACATGACTTGTCTATTACTTTCTCTTTGCGTTAGGCAATGAAAAGCCTAATCTAAGATTCTTGGAACACTGCTGCAGGCCGAGTGTAGCGCACTATTATTACGAGTATTTCCGGTTCATAATTAACAGAAATGCGGGATAAAGTTCCGTTGATGAGACGTGACGATCGTAAATGAACCGCACGTCCTGTCTATGACAACAAGGCATTTGAATACCTCATTGTAAAGGAACGAGGTTGAAAGATGTTCAAAAGCCTCGAGTATAGTATATACCTCGATAGACCTTGTCCTCAGTCCGAGTAATTGATTTGACCGTTATACAAATGTATAAAAAAGTCTTCCTTGAATATATCATAGGAATAACAGAACGAGAATATAGAGAACTTTCTACGTATGCGTTTTATTCCACGCTGCTGCGGAATTCAGTTGCTAATTGGATTATTCCCTCTTGAGAACCTTACGTGGCTTCCGAAGCTTTAGTAGTACACCGGAAAGCCGAGGTCGCAAAAATATCAGACTACACGTGGATGTCGCTCTTTTGAATATTTTTGTACATAAAAACCGTTCATATTTTATCCCGTTGTAGCTGCACGGATGCTGATGATGTACATATCGTATGTGAGGACTCACCTGGGTGGCAGAGCTCGTAGTTATTACGATCCAAGTTCTTCTCTCTGCACACCTCGTCCAGAATTTTACCCAAATTCATTCTCGAACTGACTCGAGAGACGTAGAGTTGATTTCTGGGGAGATGGACCTAGACACATGAGCGTAGCATGAAAGTCTCGTGTTCTTTTAAGTCTCGGTCTTATAATTATACGTAAATATCTCATTAGGAATGACATTGTTCAAAGATACGTGGAGGTGACTATTTTGGTTCGTCTCTTACCTGCAACCTAAACGTCTGTTCGAACGGTTGATTTACATGTCTGGTCTTCATCGGTAGGAACGTGCCTTGCTTCGGCAAGAGTTTAACCTGTGGATAGCGAAATAATCAAAATTCAAATCAGCGTCATTCTCCCGCTGTTGAATTTCTCGCCTCTATAATCAGCGACGGAGAGGAATTCCGAATGACAAAAAAATGACACAAGTCGGGGTCTGACACAATTGCGTCATACACCGATGATTCTTACCTGTAAAGCATCCAACGCACCGATCGGGGTGTTCGGATGATGAGTCAACACAAGTCCATGTTCGCCGATAGCCTCTAGGGTGTAACTTGAAGCGGACAATTTCTGCGAGGTTGCTACTTGGACCAGAAGATCCATCATCGGGGTGCTAGACGTAGATGAGAAATGCGCATCGTTGTTATTATTTCCAATTGGTAATTCGTCCCGATGTGAATACATCATGATTTACTTTGCAGTTTGCATTATGTGTACAATTTATATTCAAAGATGACCAGTGCAGTAACGAGGGCAGGGCAAGAGGCGAATACCGCATCTCTCTTTACGTAATCGGTTGCCCATGCTGCGCCGTATATATTTGAAAGTAGACATGTATACGTGAAGATATATAGTGCTGGGTGGACGTTATGCAACGACGACGATCACGGCTCTCACAAGTATATCTAGACATACCTAGATATCTATCAAGCGACTAGAAACGGATACGAATTACGTGTCTATATGTATATTTCGTTATACACGAGTATTAGATATCGTTCAAAAGAAGTAATAATGATATGATAAGATGGTATCGCATCGTCTTGATTCCAGTTCCGGTCCCCCTTTTCAATCCTGATTCTCCGATTCGAACGTTCAATAATAATCTAAAACTTAGGACGAAGACTCGGTACAATGTTTATCTACTTTCTAAATACGCAAGTAACACGCGGTGCTAACGCTTGTTAAAGCCGCTAAAGTTTTCTCCGTTTCTCCACACAGTGATACATACGTGTACGGTATACTGAAAGGCATATTCACGCATTACGAGAAATTGTGGAAGAACTCGCAAGGTCAAGTTCACCAACACTGAATCAGTTAAACCACCTTTCGTACATAAAGTTCAAAATTTAAGTTCCCATTCGTTTACTTTCCATAAAGCGGTTTCAAAAACGGGGCTTTCATATCCCCGTTCTATATGCACTAAATAACAACAGCCACGGCACGTACCTTCTGGCCACTGTGACCCTCCTCGCATTACCGTTAGCGGTACGTCGTGGATGATGACCGTTGTTGTGATGGTGGTTGTGGTGACGGTGATGATTCCGATGGTGTTGATGAAGGTGGTCATCTTCATCTCTGTCATAAACATCATCGTTATCATAACCTTCGTCCATTCGGGGTGGCAACTGGACCAAAAGCTCCATATTTCCGGCCAGCATGTCTGCCGGGGTGTCCTCCGTCACAGTCAAGCCCATCCTTGATGGGTTGTCAAGGTCTCACCCCGTTATCGCCGAAGAAGCTAAGGGCAGATAATATAACACTAGGTTTATTAACCTTGCGAATATTCAATGACAGAACTTGCCGATTCATTAGAAATTCCTAGTCTCATCATGACGATCTGTAAGTGATTTAACGATGTAACAATTCGCGGTAAATTAGAAATCCATAAAATGGCCTTCGCTAATTCGCTACTTGCACAACGCTGGCTCTATACTTGTGGAGGTTACAGAAACACCCTTGGAATAAACCGTGGCAGATGATTGCGTTGTTGAAGTGAAGTGCAGGTATACGAGGTGGGGTATCGGAGGAAAGAAGAGACGGGTGGAGTGGGTCGAAGGGAATTGATTTCTCATCTACGTCTACTGAAGTAGAAGGATTTCTTCGTCCATAATTGGCACCGGTCACGAAAGCGTGTCCAGTCGTTTGGCACATTTTCACCATAGGTAGGTATAACAACACAGATGCAATACCACGAAGAGTCACACCATTAACTGCAGTATAAAGATACACGATCACATGCAACGGGGTACCGAGAAATTCTTCGACGTAGACTTATAAAGGACAAACTAAATTCTATACCGATTTATCTGATCCACGTCAACCGCGAAAGTAAACGATTGATTGTGACCGGTGTGATAGATGCTATGCCTTCGACTGTGTTTCCTCATCCAACATTACCGCCGTTTATTACAATGCCAATAGGCATGCGGATAACATGCTGCGCCATTATAGATGTGTGCTTTAGAATGCTGTGACAGGTGTTGTTGTGTCAATTCGCCTACGTAAAGTCTTCTCCCACGCATTTCTCGAATCCTAACCCGCTTCTGCAGTGGCAAGGTCGTCCAAGGACGGCGAGGGATGCTCAAGGACGAGTGGGAGCTGTCTGAAGCTGTGTATAAAAACAGCAATGGGCACGGCCATTGAGGGTATAAAAAATAAAAAGAGAAAAGGTAAATCAATGGGCTTTGTCCGGCGATGAGTCGATTCCACGAATAAAACCCACGACCAAGATGGAGACGAGCATACTTCGAGTTAGTATCGACCGATCGCGAGCTTAGCGATGAGGGTTTTACAAGATAATGAGTATTCCACGGTTAGATTATGTCTCGATTCTTTATCTAGATTCTAGATAATGAAAAAGATAACGGTTGAGTGATGGAATTGAGTTAAGATTCGATTTCTGTAATTATTTGATATTTGGCGAAAGAGATAGGAACAGAATGGGACTAACCGATGTTTCATACGTTAGATTAGTCAGATAATTATAAAAACTATTAAGCCTTAGATATCCTGTCTTTCTGATTATTATAAGCGATATAAACTGGAATTTTATCCAGGTGAAGGCTATGATAGATAAATTTACATCACACGATTTCATTGAGATTAAAATATGACGGTATGATTTATCTGTGAGATGATTATCTTAATTCTTGTCTTAAAATTATACATAATATAACTGAACAACACCTAGTCGTGATCAGTGGGAGAGCTTCATAACACCGAGTGTGTGATCGTGATCACCGCTTATACTTTGTACGTAACATGATTACAGAGTACACCTGTATATATGCTTTCATTGCGGAAGGCTCCACGCGTAGCCGCAGGGATGTATACACACAAACGCATAGAATTATATAAACATGTATATATAATATATAATACTGATCACGATCAGTGAAAATGTACATAACTGACGCGGTACCTACACTGCGTGGGTGAGAGCGAGATTCTACATACCATCTATAACACGCAGATACATATACCTAGATATACTATATATTCTGCGGATTACATACATATACCTAGGCGAAGGTGCGTTCTCGGATTACGTTCATAATCAGTACGAGTGTAACAGCTCAGTATTTTTCGACTGTGAGGAGATAGAGGGACTTTTTCGTATCCTGGCCATACGACATGGCCTACTACAATCGACTTCAGTCCATGAGTAGACACGCAGACTTAGATAACAAAAGGAACAAGGAAAAGAGTCGTGGAGCTCGGTGTAAAAAAATGTTATTTTTTACAAGAAAAAAAAAATGACCAAAGTCAAGGATTAAGGCCGTATATCATATTGTAAGATACCATTAACGAAGATGGACCAGTTCTAAATTTAAAACGAAAAAATCCCATAGGCTAGCTTTCTATTTCCAAGCTATGGCACGCCATAGGAAAAAAATATTTCAAACTGGGTAGACTTTACCCTATATTTCGTTTATCTTAATGCATGTAGGTATAAGATAGGCGCGTCTGATCGTCAGACACATTACCGGTCTTGTCGCTTGGGGCATAGCAGGGTATTCATTTATACCCACAAGTATGTATAAAGGTAGAAAGTGGCACGAACGAAGTACGCCCCGAATTCATACCAAAATGTCAGAGCTCCGGTGCCAACCTCGCCCCTGCTCTTAATTACCCATTTGAATATCAATTTTACAGATATATGCCCTATTCTATATGTATATTTCCACCCAGTTGCATATCATGCATGTATATCACGGGGTGGCGTAGTTTGATTCATCCCTTCCACAACCAGACACCTTCACTCATCTTACGGTGCATGGTATCAAATGTCATAAAAAAGGCGTCGGAAGGATCGTGCGGTTTTTTTTTTGTTTTTAGAATGGATACGGACGGAGGTATACCTACATCTATATTATACATAATCGTCTGCCGTTCGCGCATTTGCCAATTGATCCGAGGAAAGAGATTACGCCGATGCTGAGAGCGCGCAAGGTCATTGCCTCGGGGCCCCAGGCTACTCACCTTCCTCCTTTATCCGCGGCTCGTAGCTCGTAGCTCGTAGCTCGCGGTTCGACGCGGCTCAGCCTGTCGCGAACGTGTAGGTATAGGTAGGTACATGGTCCCGGAGCAAAACGGTACCACTAGGTGTATAAGCTGCGCGTTCTTCATCGCGAACTCGCGATTCTAGATTCCCATGGGCACAAACATCAAGCCCGACCAATGGGGAGCAAGATTTAAGCGCCATCCTCGAGGCGAATTATGTACTCAACGAAGACATGCAGCCTTCGCGATTAATGCGATTCTCCTTTTCGCCATGGGCTCCGGAGTCCAGGCCCTTGGGGTAGGGCAGGCGCGCATTGGAATAATCGTTCTTGGGGCAATCCTGCAGCCGTACAGTTCGGAAGAATGAATTCAGCTCTGCAAGCTGCACCGGACAATGAGACTGCAGGGGCCTTTCCTTCCGTCCCTTCGATACCGATCCGTTCGCCTTGTTCCAGTTTGATGGTTATATCGCGGAGAGAGCGGTAAGCTGCGGCCCCAGCTCGGCAGCTGATATACACAGGCTTTCAAGAACGTACGGAACGTTGCTTTTTCAGGTAATATCGCACCCGACTAAAGCCAGACAAGCGATTACCAGGCGCCCACTCTCATGGATGTGTCATAGCTAGTCCGCTGCAGTGGACTCGTTGTCAGTCCCACACGAAATTAGCGAGACATTTGATGAACCGATCGATCTTCGGTAGTAGAATTGACGTGTAACGTATCATTAACCACGTTTATCTGATACAGTAAAATTGGAACCTGTACCAGTGTCGACGGAAGCTCGAAAATAATAGGCATGAATAGAAAATTCCCTCGAGAGTAACTATGTATAGCTATGCAATTTATTTGTTGCGCATGAGAACTGGCTTCTATTGCAACGTTGCCGTCCCGAGGTGGGTAGGTACATGTATATGTATGTACCTTCGTCTACATTCGTTTCGCACCTAACACAAAACGCGACGGGAATCTCATTTAGAACACCCGTAGATTGGTGTGTGAACACGATGCACAATGTGCACATTTATGATCGGCGAGCTTCCGGCGCTTCGTATGGAATAACAAGTTTCAATGAATTGGCTAGAAGCTTCCATGAGTAGATTCCGTGCAGCTTCGCAGTTCTTGAACTTTTCTTGTCGAAGCAAATGCCTCTTTTCTATCACAGCCGCATTTCGGAGGTCCTTCGGAGTACCTGGGATCGATTTCGCATCGCTTTTAGAATTTCCCTTGGGTAACGTTTTCGCGTTCTCAGCCTGGATGGCCTCCTTTCCCAGCTGTGATGACACACGACGGTTATATCTCGTTCCTGCGTTGACAGACAGTCCCGACTCCAGACGAACCTCGTTTACTTTCACCATTGGCAAGGCGGTTTTCGGTGCAGCAATTACACCATGCATTATCACCGCTAGTTTCCCTGCACTAAATTCCACGCTGCCTGCATTTCAAAGCTTCAATTACACCCTGGAGAGAAAGGTCTCTCCCATATTCCTAAAGATAGAAAATTTGTCGGACGAGAAATCTCGATTCATGAATCATGATCATGAAATTCAATTTACGGATGCTTCAATCTTATGTTTTTCACAGAAATCCTCTTGAGAGAATGATTCATGAAGTAACCAGCTCCGGGGTTATCCGAAGAGATATTGAATTCCTATGGTAAAACCCCCAATACTTTCTCTGCTGTATTATGTCCTCAGAGTTATTCGGAAAATTCGGCACATATACTTCACGATTTCCGTTCTCTGATTTTTGTCTGATTAACACAAAGAGGTACAAACATTGAGGACCGTCTATGCGACTTGTGAAGGACCGTTAAAACAACCCTACATTTTTTTTCACAAAAAACCATCTCAACCGGTCCACGTGCGTATGTGGAAACCGCAAATCGTCAACCTAGCTGTAAATAGGTGATTTAAAATAGGATTGAAAGATTTTCTGCAGTATATAATATGCGGGCAAGGTGACGGAAGGTTCAAGGTGCTCCTCCACATCGTCGGGTGAAAAGATCGGTACGATGATCGCGCCGGAATGCGGTTAATTCTATACTCGTTCAGGGCTGTGGCGCGCCGTACCTTATATACGGATGTATAACATACGTGTGCACCAGTCGCAGTAGCAGTATCAGACACACGTACGTTCATACATAGCATATCTATGTATGTAACCAAGTACATATATACAATAATACAGTTTTCTATGTAAATCAGGGAATTTCATACTTAGTCGCGTGCGAGAGGATCGGGTAGACGGGGTCCGGGTCACCCGCTAGTCACTGCACCTGGTGCAGCTTCACCGATGCATAATATGCCGCATACATGCGTGTGCCAGGTGAATAATATGGTCAACGATGTGGTAGTTTAAGTAACCGCACATTGCACTTGCGGGGGTCGATGTGACGGTTGGAAATTGAATTAGATACATTACCTAACTAATTCTTCCCACACTTTTGCATCTAAATTTCTATACTTTCTCGGAAAATCGTTCGTGATCTAATTTCTTGACGATTTCAGACACTTGTAACAATTTTTACACAATAGTTCAGCGATCAGCAGGAAGAACAAGCCTGTTATGTATTATTGACGGTGTGACGTCAGAACGACAAACTTTGCGGTCGTATATTATACACGTAGATTTTTCGCTTTCGTGTACAACCGAGGTGGATGCGGATGTATACATACATGCATATAGTATACATGGATGTATGCTTGCGCGGAAAGAATATAAACAGAAAACGTGATATGTACAGGTGTATGTAGGAGGTAACGCGAGTAGCTGCAGCATATAAAGTTATTGCGATATAAGATGTTTAATTTTCATTCTCTCGTATTTTCGTTAACGCGCTGTTATGTCTTATAGTATGTACTTGTAATATACATAAGTATGTATATTCTATACGTTGATGTCTGTCTATATGTATATATTATACCTATATACCGGGGCTTTCTCTTCCGTGTCCAACGATTACGGCGACGCGGTTGCTTGGACGTGCGTTCGCTCGTGCAACCGTACTGATCCCTCTGTCCGTACATACCTACGTATAACAGATACCCATACCTGCAACAACGTTACTCTCCGATAGTTCAACGGTCATTTTTACATCGCAGTTTAAACTTTTTATCGTTTTTTTCATAAAAGTATAAAATCCAACGACGAGATGCTGTGATTACCGGCGAGTCTATATGTAGAGCGATGTAGAAGTCTTCGAGAGATTTCAATGTCAAATTCTTTTCTTTCCTCTCTTTGAACCAGGGGATTTACGGGACTTATTATTTTGGCTAAATTTGGTACCGGAATATGTCGAATCATTTTTGTATTCGGTATAAAATTTCAGCCAAATCGGTCAAGGGGTTTCGAAGTGGGAGAGAAAAATCTGTTTTTAAAGAGGCGTTAATTTCTCGGTAACCGTTCGTACGATTCGGATGAAATTTTTGCAGTTCATATTTATTCAGGCGTCGAGCATTTTTCCCAAATGTAAAATATTTCGTAAATGAAACACGTTAGGGGTAGAAGTTTCGGATTTTATCACGGCATAGATCGATTTTAGCGATATACTTACTGCGAAATTGTGTTTTATCATAATAATCATATTTAATAACGCAATTATTGCCGAGTGAGAAACTTGCCCACTTTCTTGAGCCCAGGTTTGTTAATTATTCTGAAAAATATAGTTAGAACAACTAAAACTTCGTACATAGATTCACGGTTCTGATTACAGCACGCTTTCCGGCGCCTTTTATTATCCAATTGCACTGATCCTCTTTTATAAAGAGGCTTGTGTGCGGAAAGTAATTAACTGCGAATTTTATTGTGAAAGATTTTGAAAATGGCTCGATTTCCAAGTCCGTATATCCCATATCGTGAATGAATGGCGCAAAAAATCACCTCTTCGAGTATAGAAATGAATTGATAATCATCATCTTGGCACGAAAGATATCCAACACATCGAAACCGCTTTACGATCAATTACTCAAGATAATTTGGGACAGAAATGATACGTCGAATTCCTATGAAATGAAGGTATAAAACTACATATAGCGAATTAAAACCGCATGGATATCCGTTGGAAGACCCGCATCATCGACCTTGATATCTCTAGAAATATGTTCCATTTATTTCTCCATCTAGACTAATATATGCATAGGTATAAACGTTGCATCAACACCTAGGTTTTGATCGATGTATGAGTAGAGGCATACCTCCATCTAACATAAGTAGAAGGCTCGTGCCAACGCCGTGATAATCGTTGATACAATTCGCTCGACTCAGGAGGGTCTAATCCAGGCTAGTTAACTGTAAATTGTCAGTACGCGGGGAGGTGGTAGGCGGTAGGCACCTGTTCACTGCGTAGTTCTCCATTTAAAGAACCTCGATGTATTTCGCTATTAGCAAAGACGCGCGTACATACGATAAACCACACATACATTAGAGTAGCGATTCTTAAAGGGGTGATTTTTTCAATTTTCAAGGTCCACCTATCGATCGGTTCCGGATACAGAAAAAAAAAAAGAAATTCCCTTACATTCTAGCTTTTAATTTCAACGGTACCGCGTGCGTAAAATTAGTTGAAAAATCGAAAGGTGAATTATTTATTTTATGATAATTATTTCAATATTTCTACAAGTAGATGGAGGTTTTTTTTTTTTTTTTTTTTTTTTTTTTTATTTCATTTCATTTTAAATACCAAAAAACAAATGAATGACCTTCAGCTCGAAAATCCATCCGAAGAAAAAATAGAATTTATTCATTGCATTTAATTTTAAATTAAAAATCACACGATGTAATGTCGGTTGAATAGATATGCTATTAATTTAGAGCATTTGAACTTTTTTTGAGTGGATATAGCCAAAATAAATTGAAAAAAAAAAACAATTTTATGGAGGAAAAATAAAAATTATGCGTCTCCTGTTCCAGATGAAATGAAGAGCTAAAATTTTATGGGATTTTTTTTCTGTATTAAACACAACTCGATGAAGAATTCTTAATTGAGAACGATTGAAAAAAAAAAAAGATAAATTTCTTATCAATTAATCGGGTATCACTATTCGCAGAAATTGCGGAACGTCGATCGCTTCTGCACATCTGTGTACATATATATTCGTGTATAAGTATATATATATATATATAAATATATATGTGTGTGTGTGTGTGTGTTATATATATTCAGTTGGGAGTAAGAATAAAATGTTTATACTTTAATTATTAGGAGCAGAAAATATTGAAGAAAAAAAAAAAAAAGAAAAAATAATGTATGCGCATGTGTGTGTCTTATCTTATTTATTTCGCGTGACTCGTGTATGTATGCTTGTTAATACGCTGGCAAAAGAGAACGTGAAGAAACGTAGTGAATAATTAATTGTCTACATATATGTTTGTGTAAAAAGTTGAATAAAATTAAATGAATGAATATAAAATTGTAAGATATTTATAGATGAGTGTTTATCATAAATCTGAAATTTTATACCTCATATACCTAGTAGGATATTGAAATAACCAAACTTTTATGTGGCAGTATAACTTGTCAGTTTAGTAGGTATATGTATCTACGCGACAATCGGGATGATAACAGCGATAATAATAATACGATAATGATAATACAACGACTTACGACGATACAGAAGTATTTTCTACATATATACATAACACATACCTCAATGAAAATACTAATCATGTATAGATAAATGAAGAAAAATTATGAGGAGAACATCGGATCAGATTCCTGCGATAAATCTATATAATTATCTTTCGATACATTTATATATGTGTATACTATTAGCTAAACGATTGTAAGTCTAATCAAGGTGCATATATGTATATATATATATGTATATATGGTATATGCACTTAGGTATTACGTAAGACAAATTATTCAACAGAATATATTATTATCGCAAATTCCTATACGTAAGATTCCAATATTATACTCTGTTTATTCTGGATCGATTTTTGCACTCTACGCACGTATTTATGCCTCACACATCGTTGATCGTACAGCGACTTACCTTGTGCTCGTTTGTTATAACTTATGGATTGAATCGATTGTATAGACATACATATATATATATGCGCAGTTACACATTTCTAAGCTAGAAATACGACACAACGGATATACTATAGGTATAAGGCGTTCACGCTTTACGCTTACTTTTCATCTCCTATAGATATAGGAAACTAATTAAATCGTAAGTAGTTAATCTCCAGTCGTAAAATACGTCATATACCTATGTAGGGAGATGTTTATCACTAAATAATATCTATGTAAGCTTCGTGTTTATAAATATATATATATATATATATTGTGTATATCTACAAAATAATATGTTGTGTATAACTAATTGTAATCATATTTTATTAGCTTTTTTGATATTTTCAATATACATATAACTATTTATATATACAATCAGTGATGTATATATTAATATGATATATCCTACTATTATACATGATGTGTTTCTTCGCGCTATATAACCGATATAAGTGTTACGTAATCAGCTATTGCCGCGCCGTTTGCCAAATGAATACCAAAATGTAAATCTACCTATATATATGTAAGTGTCGATCTGCTTCGTTGCGGTACAGAGAGCTAGAATGCAACGAACTAATATACGGGGTGATTCATGTTCACCAGGCCATATTTTCAGAGTAAATTCCCAGTGAAAATCTAAGACTAAATTTCCTTTACCGAAAATTCGTGGGATCGATAGTTTCCGAGCTACGGAAGATCTTAGTTGACCAATCGCAGAGCGTATAGGTCGCATAGCCAGGGCACCGCGCAACTTCCGCTTATGCCCAGCCTTGTCTGCGTCATCTATAAGTTCTGCGATTGGTCAACTTAGATCTTCCGTAGCTCGGAAACTATGGGACACTCGAATTTTTAGTAAAGGAAATTTAGGCTTAGAATTTCACAAGGAATCTACCCTCAATATATGGCTCGCTTATCCCGAATCACCCTGTATACATGTATGTAAGTATGTAGTTAGTATATCTAAATACAATGAAATAAAAGTCGCGTACGCATGCGCGTAAAACCCTCCGCAATTCGCAAGCACGAAGGTATATATAGCTAGATATATAAATGCGAAATGTCTATAGATTATACGTAATAGTTTTAATCATGTATTTATGTATATATATTTGCAAGAAAACTCGTACCTATTACATACTAGGATTATCTCGCGGGAGTTCCTCGCGAATTGCGTGAGCGTGACTCGCTCTCTAGCTAGCCGCGAGGTTGTTTCATATCCACCTAATTTCATATCCGTTATCGATGTATTGTTACGTATTTCTTCATCGTATAGTTATAAACCATTTTTTAATTTCTTGTTTTTTGCATTTTTTTTTTTCAACGATGACAGTCGGCCTCGAAAAAGGCTTCGAGGTACTACATAATCGTGTATCGCTTCTGACCAAATTTCAGATTACGCAGATCGGTTATTGCGATAATTATCGCGCGTTCCGCATACTCGGTGCTATCATTGAATTAGTCATTAATACGTTATCGCCAACCAATCACCCGACAGTTTGCTATAAATTTTACCGGAACTGCCTGTCAGCAGGGAAATAAAATTCTTCGATATATATAAATGAATCTTACGTACTTATACGTATATAGGTATACATATAGGTATATGGTATCTACCTGTAAATTGTTTTATATATTTTTTTTGAAATTTACATCGGTATAGAATGTTCTGTCATCGTTTAGGCATCTACGGAACCGGTATGACGCCACCGCGAATTATATATCGCGATAAATCGGCATCAGTATGTATGTAGTAACATAGTACATATGTATACATGTAGTTCGTACGGATCATCAAATCGCTACATATCTTGGGGTTTAAAATTGTTGCAATTCCATCTATAAAAAACTGCAATCGGTATATGCAGCGCAGTATACCTCTGGGTATAATTATAATGCAACGATCGTGGCGACCTCGAAAACTAACAGGTGATAATTCGACGTCAATTCGATGACCTTGAAGAAATTCAGTCAGAGACGATGATACCGCAGGTGACGCGTATTATGTGAGGGAATTATATACACGTATACAATTATCGGTATGACAATTATCGTTATTATATATCGCTTACAATTATAACTTAACGAGTAACGAAGCTTCACTACCTATTATACCACAGACTATGGACGATTCTTCAAGCAGCGATTATTTTATACTCATTTTCTTCTTTTTTTTTCTTTTGTTATCATGTAATTAGAAGATATTCACTGAATAAAAACTTCATTCATTAAGCAATGGGTATATTAACATATTTTCAAAGAAGAAGAAAAAGAGAGAAAAAAAAGAAAACAAGAACACACATCTCGGGGCTTCCTCTTTGTAGAAAACTGTAGTAAAATTTTCGTCCACAAAATTGAGCATCTTTTGCACGTCGTGGAGGGAGAAAAAAAAAATATTAATGAAAAAACTTAACTCAATTTTGCAGTTTTAAAGATTCTACTTTTTCACTTGTTTGAATAATGGTGAACAAAATTCATTTCGGATCGTAAAAACCCAAAGGCTGTTTTTTACTTTTTCTTTGTCATTTCTCGAAAGACTGCAGGGTAGGTGGTATCTTCCGAACCACTGAACACATAGAGGCGTGTAATTCTGAATTCGTTATTGCGGTTTAGTGACGAACGAAGATCTGCTAAGCCGTAAAAATTGGTGATAATTCAATATATGAGCATAAAATTATCCTTAAATATATTTTAAGCTGAATACTATCCATATATACCTACATACATACATATGTATCTATAAATATTTACGAAGGTTTAACACTTACGTATATATCGCGTTATCTACCTCTTATCTATACTATATACTATAGTACAATACATTTTTGCACAATTCCTAACATAATACTTCCGAAACTAGTATACTACGTCTGTCTATTCTCTATTCGATCTAATGTCTATCGAACATGCACGAGCTGGTCCCAAAGGTCGCCAGCATTCACGGCCTCTCTCTCTCTCTCTCTCTCTCTTTTCTCCTCTCGTTTTTATTTTATTTTTTTATTTTTATTTTCTTATTCCGTAAAATTACAACGCAATCGATATAGTCAAAAGACTGAATCACTTACTCCGATAAAATCGGTCAAGAATCAGCAGCTCGAATAGTATAAAATAAAATCATTTGGTAAAATCTGATCTTGGGGAATACGTATAACCTTGCTCGATTTTCATAGCACGGTGACAGTCAGTCCCGTTGCCAGTTATCCCCTCTATACCTACATAGCTATACCTATTTAAATATTGTATGTCAATTGTGTTTACTTTTCACCTGACATTACGGTGGGGTACGGGGAACAAATATATAGTATACCGGCGTCGATTCTTGAAGTGCGGGGAAAAGCTGTTCACCTTCGTACCGCGCGTTCATTATTCGGGCATTTATTTTTTACTCAAGAAAAACCACCTGTTTGCTACCGCGTCCGTACAAACACTCGCTCTCGTATCTAGGTATATAACGCATATATGTATATATAATATACAATATGTGTACCTGTATCACTTGAGTATACATATAAATATTGTATACGTGTCTACCCACTTTCTACGCACACCGTCGTATACGTAATTGCCTAACGACTATAAAAGATAGTCTGATAGTTACAACGATTTGTTAAGAGAGGTACGCCGTCCTCAAGATATACCTCGGTTATTGTTTGAATTGAAATTTATTTATACGAGATATGGAAAAGATAGGAAACATTTTTCTTCATATTAAACCTGTATACCTGTGTATAAAAGAATTATTCGAAAATTACATCGGATGTAGTTCTCATTCGTATTCTGCGGGGTGCGTAGTCAGTGACTTATGATTGAATTACAGTTAGTCAAATAATCATCAACTATAGAACCTAGCTTCGGACAGAAACGGGCTTTAGTAATCCGTTGATACTGATATGAGTGGATTATTATTCGCTGTAATCCATTCATACTCGTTTTCTGGTCACTGTAATTACTGTTTTTTTGACTCTTGTTATACAATCGATCGTTATAAGAGTTTTGATTACACTCTAGTTGAATAGACTCAATCTATAGATAAATAAATCTTATTTACCGAACTATACGGCAAACTGTGTCCAGTGTTCCGAATTCTTATTGAATATCTCCTAGCCACCACTTCGATGAAAATTACGGAGCAATGTATTAGATTTACTTATAAGTGTCTATGATCTATGATCTATGATCTATCAATGCATCAACAAAAAAAAGAGAAGAAAATTGAAGAAAATTTATTTTAATAATTGAACCAAAAACTTGGAACGCGACCGTCGAGTAATGAGTGTTTTTTTTTTTTTTTTCTGTACACTTCTATGGTAGTATAACGACGGTGGTCGTTCTACGTTGACGAGGTCCGCTCGCAACGGTCGCGATCACTGGACTGCCTGAACGTTCATACTTCTTACTTTGCCCCGCCACGCCTCGTAGTCCCACGGACGCCATTAACCACCCGCACCTGTCCTCGTCGGTACCGTTCAACGAGCCTAGCCTCGTCTCTGCCACTCTGGAGGCCAGGTATGTTGTGTTACCGCGAGGTATGATATACCCGTGGCTATGGCCTGTGGCCTGTGGGCGCCATCCGTGCTACACGATAGGGTAGTTGAATCAATGGCCAATACGAGAAGCGTGCGAAGCCAGATACGCCTGACTCACCTGGGCTACTCCCCGTCGTTTAACACGGGGCGCCCTTTGGGAACAGCTGACTTAAATTTAACTGTGAGAGAGGGATTATTGACTCGCCACTCTTCCCAACGGTCATTCTCGTGCTTAGGGGTAGAGCGGGAGCGCGGGGGCCCCCAAGGTGTTACATTATGTATCTTAGCAGGGCACGCGCGGGGGCGGAGAAAATCGTTTGTAGACATCCACCTGTTTGCTACCTGATAAAAGGTGCGAGCATTTAGAACTCCCTTTGAAAATCTAAGGGTTGGGTGGAGAATAAATCACATTTAAAGAAAACATATCGAGTACAGAACTGTATAACGACGTTATAGGCCCTTGTTACGAATGTTCGTTTCTTTTCGGGATTTAATCAGCAACCGCGTCCTCTTCATTGTAAACGAAATGAGTATTATATTTTCGAAATTAGTATTTAGCACTCAATCAGTCTTTAACATCGACGATATGCCGTTGTAAAGAATAAACTCTTTTGTATTTTTTATTCAATTTTTGTTTTTCTTAATTTACTTACTTTGAGTAATTTGCATAAAATATATTACGATTTTTTCTATCTTCTTATTTGATTATCCGTATGGGTTTACATTATTTACGATAAATAATAGTGTTTTAACTCGAGATAGTAATAAATTCATTCATTTTGATGAGCGTTGATTAAAAGATTTTGCGAAAGTATGAAAGCGGTAGTTCAAACAGCTGCATTCATCTGCACACACATAAAGCTCTGTATCCCTTCCTACCCAGCGCGCAGGCCCCTGCGCATGCATATAGTTATATGATACGAATGTCTTCGAACGTCCTTGAACCTTCTAAAGCGTCCTTGAGCGTCCTTGCTGGCTCCGCAATGTCGCAAGTAATCATCCGGCTCTGGCAAACTAGCTATTCTGTTATTTTTAAATACTAGAGGGACAATTTACGCACAGGAAATATCATCTACTACAAAATTACCTTACGATTGTCTCGTAATGCGTTCACTATACGCTGTTATAATTAGCTATAGTTACATATCGTCAATTACGACAAGTAGAACCGCATTATTTAGGGAAAAATACACGTTGATTAACCCCAAATAATTAAAATAAGATTGAAATACTCATCGGAATTGTCTGCGAGTTATAATTAAAACCGTATTTTTTTATTTCGTAGGTATCTAAAATTCATAAATTCACCCGGTTCGCTCGTATTTTTAGCGCTGCTAGTGCGCCTTGCCATACGCAACCTAACGTACGTCTGAACCACCTGGTGGTAAAGAGTGTAACTACATTCTCGAAAACGATTCTGCCAAAACACGTAACGTAACAATTGCCGACAAGCGCAAGCAGCGAGTTATCTTCGCAGCATCAGCAGCAGCAGCAGCAGAGAAGAGTGTCGAGTGTGTAGTGCGTACCTAAAATGTTATTTTCGGTATGAGCCGAAAGTAGTTATAGAAAATTGAAGCGAACGTTGTTTATCCTCACCTTTGTGAATAGTTATAAAACACATAGTTTCGCATCGTCAATTGTTTGGCCTTTCGATTACTCGGCTAGTTCCAGGACTTTCATTAATCTCAAGTTTCACGGTATACACTTAACCGATATCCCAACCTCAAAATTCTCGGGGTTTGATATAATAAAAGCGGAAGATAAAGCAAGCATACATCGATAAAAGAACAGAGAATCCGCCTACTACTTCGGTGAAATATCTATTCCTAATATTCTAAATATAATATACAAACATTCACTGCCGAATTTACATCGCCGACATTTAGGTTACGTTACTCTACTTGTATTACAAGGACACCAAATTCCGTTACTTGTTTATCGGATAATTAGATAACCAGGGTATGAGATGCTCCGATATTATATCGAGGAATAAAATTTTTTTTTTAGAAAATAATATAAGCCAGTGACTGAGACTGGATCAAATGAATTTTTGAAAAAAAAAAAAGAAACAATACATTTTCCGATTTATTTCGCCCTGAAATTTACACAAATTATCAAAAAAAATTGAGTCGAATAAAGAGAAAAAAAAAATCAAAAAAAATATGAGTTCTCAGCAGAGCCCAGCTGCTCTGCAAGCTACGGTTGACGGGGACAAGGTTTACACTTGGATAATCGAATTATCAAACCCTGAAACACGCGAAAATGCTTTGCTTGAATTAAGCAAAAAACGTGAAGTTGTTCCCGACCTTGCGCCAATGTTGTGGCACTCTTTCGGCACAACCGCAGCACTGCTACAAGAAATTGTTAACATTTATCCCGCTATAAACCCGGCTACTTTAACAGCCTACCAAAGTAACAGGGTATGCAATGCCCTTGCCCTACTGCAATGCGTTGCTAGTCACCCAGAAACAAGATCAGCGTTTCTGCAGGTAATTATTTAACAGCTTTTTAACAAAATTAAACAATTTTATACCCTGGGATCATTCTTCTTTATATTTTATCCAGTTTTTTTAAATTAAAACAATATCTTAGACACTAAGTTCATTGTTCTTCATTTTTTTCACATTCTTTTAACATAATAAGACAGGATCATAGTCATCGGATTGACTTCTCTGCCTCTTCTCATCATCATTTTTCCTTTTTTTATATCTTTTCACATACCGAAATAAAAATTTATACTTGAATCTCAGTTTTCTTACCCTTCTCATCATTATGCATAATCTTTAAAGAAAATAAAACAACATTCCAGATGAAAATTCTATTTTCTTTCTACTTTTTATCACATTTTATGTTTTTCTCTACAAATAAGCCGGAATCTTACTCAATGACTAACACAAGTGAACTTGGTTTTCGCTGTGCACAATCTTCTATGTCTTTTCCTGAATTATTTTCATTTTTTCAGGCCCACGTACCTCTGTTTCTCTACCCGTTCCTCCATACCGTCAGCAAGACACGTCCCTTCGAGTACCTGAGACTAACGAGCCTTGGAGTTATTGGTGCGTTGGTAAAAACTGACGAACAAGAGGTGATAACGTTCCTGTTAACCACTGAGATAATACCGCTTTGCCTAAGAATAATGGAGAGTGGCTCTGAGCTCAGTAAAACCGTTGCTACATTCATCCTGCAGAAGATCTTACTCGACGATAGCGGATTGTCTTATATATGCCAGACTTATGACAGATTTAGTCACGTCGCTATGATTCTTGGCAAAATGGTTCTTTCCTTGGCCAAAGACCCTTCAGCTAGACTGCTTAAGCATGTTGTCAGATGCTATCTGAGGCTTTCTGATAATCCTAGGTTTGTATTCAACAATTTTTTCTTTCCTCGTTTCATCAGACAAACTCGTTTTGAACCGTCGAAATTCTTCATCAAATGCTTATTCACATTTCAGGCTGTTTTTAATTGAAGATAATTGCACAACGGATAAAGATTGTCTATGATTATCTATAATTAATATTCACGATGACTTGAAATCCTTATTCTTTGATCTAATGATTTATGTTAACATTGTGCTTTTGATACAGGGCACTTTTGGCGCTGAGACAATGTCTGCCTGATCAGTTAAGGGAGAATACATTTGCGACTTGTTTACAAGAGGATAAATCAACGGCTCACTGGTTAAACCAGCTGCTTAAGAACCTGGAAACTGGTCCACAACCAGGACCTCAGACTCAGCCAGGTCAACAAGATCCAAGAACGATTGGAATGTCTCCTCTGACGTCGTAGACTGATTGAATTATTTTTTTGATTAAAAAATAATTATAAGAAAAAAATCATATTTTAATATAAATTATCGAATAAGTGCCACTTTATTAAAATAGAAAAAAAAAAAAATAATGGGAGACGTAAAGAAAGAAAGAAAGAAAAGGAAAGGGAACTCAACATATTTATCAAATCGTTGCCTGCCATTTGTCAGAGATAATTAATTTTGCACTGCCAGATGTGACAGAAATATATTTAGAATACAATATTTCTGTTTTTTTTTTTCTCCATTTTATTATTTCACTGTGTCAGGCAACACGAAATTATCAGTTTAGGTAAATACGAAATTATAGATTGAAGGAAGAAAAAACAAAGAGAAAAATAGAAAGAAAATGATTGATAAAATTCTGAATATTTGTTATTAAAATCTTTGTAGCAGCTTCGGAGCTTGTGAATATCAGTTTTCTTTTCGCATGCCCGTTTTTCGTTTCTCTTTAATGAGGAGAATCAATATATTATAGGGAGATTAAACGCGTTATACATTGTGTCAGCTATCTTATGTTCGGTGTGTTTACGCGTTTTAAAATAACTGAAAAGACTATGATTAGTAATTACAGATTTCATATATTAGTAATGTTGACATCGACTCGGGCTTAAAATAAAATAAAATAAAATGAAATAAAATGAAATATAATAAAATGAAATTAGAAAACAGTACGCAGCAGCATGTCACGTATTATGTATAATACGTTGTATTGTCTCATGTATAAATTTCATAAATTGCATAAATTGATATACATTGACGCGGTAAACTGCGTAGTTTTTGATTTTGTATTGGCAGCATCAAAGACGTGTGTAATTCAGAGATTTATAAGTTTTCTTTATAGTCCAACGATAGAAAAGCAAAAAAAGTAAAAAAAAAAAAACAATATGGAAAAAAAGAAAAAGCAATTGAAGAAAACACCATTGATTATTACTTACCCGGAATTAGTATTAACTAATAAATACAAAGATCACAAAGATTATAAATTTAAGATTCAGCTCTCAGGTTGAAGAGTATTTCTCATTATTATAGCTCACGTTACCTTATGTTTTGTAATATCACTTGCTAAAGCATTATACATGTTTAAATTACTAAACGCACAATCTATTATCACAATTTTCACGATACATTGCTATAAACATGCCATGTTATACGTTCTATTATATGAATAGATTCGATTAGTTAGTGTATTTAATTCAGTATCGAAAGGAGAATTGATTTGATAATTAAAAGAAAATTACAATTAAAAAAAAAAAAATTATTATATCGTATAAAATGCATAATATAAAAGGTAATGTTATTATTATCATTATAATTATACATAATTATAATTATTAGCGCCCGGTGCACGCTTATGCATAAATACCTATATTTTCAAAGGTAATGTCACGTATACCGAAAATTTGAATAATTCGCTGAATCAGTTGAAACATTATAATTACCTATATATTATATATATGTAAAATTAACCGATTATCAATGCAGATAATTTGAGAAATTTCATTCTGTATATAATATAATAATAAATAATAAAATAAAATATTATACGATATAGGTATGTATGTATATTAGACTGTGTCAAACGAAAACGACATCTTCTTTTTGTCCCGGCCCTTTCGAAAATAGTTAGTGCTCAATATGAAAAAAATTGTCCCCGAAGCTCAGCTATGTAGCTTGAACACAGAATTAGCGCATTTGAAAATAAGATTTCCCATGTATTTCCAATGGCAAAATTTGTTTATCTTAGTTTTATCTGTATAACTTTCTTCATTCAACTGATAAGAATAAAAAAGATATACGGTTTGGTAGAGAATTTCATGATCTAAAAAAATGGTACTTTGGCCCAAGTTGCTCGATTGAACCGTTAACAAGTTACAGTGGTTTAAAAGTCATATGTATATTTGATTACTACTTACTTTTCGACAAATTAATTTTAATTATTTTTTTTATAAATTTTCGAAGAAATATTTTTCTTTACAAAAACGTGTATTTACTTTATTTTTATCAGTTGAATGAAAAAAGTTATACAGATGAAACTAAAATAAACAAATTTTGCCATTTGAAATACATGGAAAATCTTATTTTCAAATGCGCTAATTCTGTGTTCAAGCTACACAGCTGAGCTTTGGGGACAATTTTTTTTATATCGAGCACTAACTTTTTTGAAAAGGATCCAAATGAAAAGGTGAAGTCGTTTTTTTTTTTTACACAGTCTAATGTATACCTCGCACGGAGCCCTATAAGTTTGTGGGCGTGTTGTTTAACTAATATAAAAAGAAAAGAGAAGAAAAGAAAGAAAAAAAAAAGATTGAATTTTTCGTTCTTGATTTTATCGCATTAAGAATGAAATAATAATAATAATGATAATATAAAATTGGTAGATTTACTCTAATAAATCTCTAGATCACTAGTCTAAATAATCAATATATTATATGTTTATGTATTATTGTGTATTTATGTATGTTACGAAGCCATGTCTGCAGCTAGTGACGTTAATGAGATTAATGCTGCTCTCGTTAATTGATCATATACAGTACGTCATAATTTATATATACCTATATATATGTAGTTTAGGGTGATCCTTGATTTGATCATTTTCAAATTTCAATGCTCCCATGAGCCAGGACGTGCGTCTCCACATATATAAATAAAAAGGAACCAAAACCACAGGTTGCTATCTCAATTCTAAGTACCGGCCCAAAGCCTTCGAATTTTCCGATTTTAATAAAACACGCTTTGTTACATTTCACGGTTAATTTTTTTTCTTCCCATTGCAGTATAGCTCCGAAAAATCTCAAACTTGGTACACTCCTTACCCTTAGTAGTAGGTATCTCATGAAAATCCGACAAATTTCAAACGATATAATAATTTTCGAAGCTACAACACACCAAAAAAAAATTTCTCATCTCCAGATTGTGATGAATAAAATTTTGTAGTTAAAAATCTGTACATTTTTCACGGATACCTACTACTATAGGTAAGAAGTCTGCGGAGTTTCAGATTATTCGAAGCAATAATGCGACAGGAAGTAATAAATTAGCCAGAAATACTAAAAATCGTGTGTTATTTAAATAGGAAAGTTTAAAGGCTTTGGGGCAGTACTTAGGATCAAAATAGGAACCTGGGGTTTTATTTACATTTTTTTCTATATATTTGGAGACGTTCTGGTCCATGAGAGCATTGAAATTCGAAAATGATCGAATTCAGGACCACCCTGATATGTATATGTCAATTAATTCATCGATTTCAATAAACATAAATGTTTGATTATATTTCTTCATAATAATAATTGTGGCTGGCTAATGTAAGTATTCGCAAGCGAACAAGAAAATGAAAAAAAAGAAGTATATACTATATATATATATTATAATAAAATTAATCATAATAATATTTTTTTATTAGCCATATAAGCTTTTAGTTTAGGAACGTATATATAGAATATTGTTTCTGTAATTTATAAATTTAAATAATATTAAATCATTAGTTTTTAGTCAAATCGTATGTTAAGAATGATAATATGATCATTGTAAGTGGGATGATTGCTGCAATATCATACCGAGAATTAAAAGAAAATTATTAAATATTAACGATGCTTTAATCATTATTCTTCGATCATAACATGTTTCCCATATTTTATACTTTTTCGTTTTTCTTTTTATTCCCTTTACAGGAAATTGGAGAGGCTCGGTATTAATTTATCATATTTCGCTTCCGGCAATATCAATTAAATAAAATATACAATAAGCGATTTATTCGTATAGATTAGTGGAGCCTTAATGATTATGGATTCAAACCGCCTGTGGTAAGGTAAAGCTTAATTAAAAATAAATGATAAATTTATTTAATTTATTGTTCTATCACACTGAAATTATTTCATACAACGTATATTATAATTTAATTAATATTCGTCAACTTCTTTTCTCAGCGTGATCCTGGACTCCATCGAGTTCTGTTATATTCTGGAAATAAAAATAATTAACGTATACCTACAGTACAAAAATTAGGTATATACAGGGTGAGTTTTCTCCGGGGTCCAGAGAGGGTGTGGCTCAAATCGGCTGAGACTCCGCCTACTTCTATTCACATTTGTAACTTTCAGAATAACAATTCTCACTTATTGCCAGCTACTATTTATTTGGCTCTTGCCGTGTTACCTACATAATAGACGCAAATTCATGTAGCCTCGTCAAAACCATGAGACACTATACTATTCACCCCAATTTCTGAATGGTTGTTTATTATCTGGAGGCAATCATTCCCCTGATAATAACAAGTATGAATAGAAGGAGGCAGAGTCTCAGCAGATTTAAGCCACACCCTCTCCGGACCTCGGAGAAAACACATCCTGTATATTATAAAACGTTAGTTAATTTTCTTTAGACTTTAGCTTTTATTTTATTTTCTTTATTTTTAAGACATTGATCATTTATTATTGAATATTACCATTCCTCTAGAACTTCTTTTCAAAAATCTGTGTATCACAGGTGTGTATAACTTCTTATCCTCTACTCTGTATTTATTCGGTCCTGTTATCCATGAGACAAAAAGTCCGACCAAAATAGCCACCAGAAATCCTACCCAAGTATACCATAGGTATGACATCCTGTAGAGGAAGAATGGTGCTTCCCTGGAAAAGCGTATTTCACATTAAAAAAAATAAAAAAAATAAAAAATCCTACAATTTTCATCAATCAAATGCGGATCATCGCAGCTATTTAGAACCAAATACACATTTCAATAATGTCGGGAACAACGTTTAATATACAAAACTGAAGGTTCTTCAGACTATAATAATCAACATACCTTGTCGCGTTTTCTAATATAATCGTCGCATTTTGTAAAGAAAAAGCTTCGAATTTTTCCGGACATTCTTCAACCGAGATTGGTTTTGTCAAGAAATGAATTTGCCCGGTCGAGATCGCAGCTTGAGTTCCAAATGATATCCAAGCTACAAAACTTACGCTAACGATTCCACCAATCAATGCACCCTGTCGATAATAGTCATTGCATTAAATTATAATATTATGCAGTGTACATATATAATTCCAAATTGAAAAAAATGAGATGATTAAAAAAAAAAAAAATCATCGTGCGATTATCGATGTGAAACACTTCCGGTACAGATTTAAACAGTTATATTTTATCTGAGAATTTACGAGTTCGCGAAAGTATGCGGCGTACCGGTGGTATAGGGGTTGTTCATTCTTTATTTGATTTTCTTATTATTTCTCGAGAATAAAGAGCTCGCGAGTAAAGTATTTGCACTTTAAATCTCACCCGACTCCTTTGAAAACTTCATTGTATAACGCGTCTAACTCGAAACTCTGCTAAACATTTCCATAATTCGGGATAAAGAGACGGTTGAAACTTAAGAATAACAGTTTGTATGTATATACACGTGTTCACAGGGTGGTCCATTTTAATCGAGCGAAAATGGCGGCAGAGGTAAAATTATTTTGGATTGAAATAATAATCGAAATATAATTTAAAAAAAAAAAGAAAAACACAACATTTCAATATACTAGACGTGTGCTTATACATTCGATGGAGAGACAGATCCATGACGGTAATTTTCATGGATAAGAATTCGTTTGATAATTTTTTTTTTTATCAAGAAGAAGGGAATTAAGATGAATTCAACTATACAGGGTGAATATTCTCCGGGGTCTGATCTGGGAGGAGCTGCGACGTGCCGAAGCTCCGCCCTCTTCTATTCATACTCGTTCGCTTCAGAATAATAATGTGTGATTATCAAGCAGATACCCTCATCTCCAAATTTGTTTACATCACGCGTATAGCACACGAATAGAAGAAGGCGGGACTTCGGCACGTCGGAGCTCCGCCCAGATCAGACCCCCGAGAATATTCACCCTGTATGTATGAAGCAGATCATCTCGTCGACGAAATAAATCAAGACGTGACCGCGAAGTAGTTAGACTCGCGCACTGGTCAGACTACTGCAGAGTTAGAACTTATGACGCGAATCTCACTGAATTCGTTGAGTTAAATAATGCGTCATATTTATTATTTGACTTAGTTTAGTTTATTCTGAAATTTTCCTAATCAATAAGTATGAGTAAAAGAATTCTAACTCTGTGGTGAATTTTTTACTTTTAATTGGAAACTGTGGCGGCGTATATTTTGTATTAAAATCAACTAATCGAGTATTATGGTCTTACAATAATGTTGCGAATTTCGTCAGCTGAAATAGAACACCTTGTATATATATTTTTATGGGTATATACACACAAATGCAGTACATCGGTGAAACGGGCTTTACGTAACTTCAAACTTAACTTACCGCCGAGTTTGCGTAAGGGAAAAACATTCCAAGGGTGAAAATTCCTAGTAATGGTCCAGCTGTTATTCCAGATAAACTTTTACCAGTCTGAAAACAAAGAAGAAAAAAAAAAGAAGATAAACAAGGTAAACGGAATAGAGTATGTCTAAAGGGTCCGATGAAGCGAAGAATTGGGAGCAGCTGGGTCTTGAAGTTACAGAAATTCTTATTGAATTTTCCAAATTTGATACAGTTATTTTTCGATTGATAAACAGTTGCTCCCACATGTTAGATACAAACCATCTTACTTGAATCAAACTGCTGAGTTTTTCAACGATGAATACTAGGCCGACGCAAAGAGCTCCCATTAAGACAACCGTAATTTTCATTATTCTACTAGCTCCTGTATCTCCAAGTGGTCGTTTCAGCAGAGGTTTTATCATGTCTTCGTAAATTACTCCAGACATAGAATTTAAACCTGTGGACATTGTGCTGAAGAAAAAATACAAAAAACTGAAAATTATATGAACATTGTAAATGAGAATAAGAATTAGAATAATGATATCGCCTCAAGTCGGAATAGAAATTCTTGTGAAGACTTTGAGGTGCGAACAAGAATTTGAGGGTACGATTGCAGTGCATGTGATCAAATTCTGGTTCGCACTTAAAAATTAGAGTTATGCTCATTCTGAGCAAGTTTGGGCGCGAACTATACTTTTGAAATTCTAGTTTGGACCTATTCTGCGTTTTCGATCTATAGCTCCTCGGTCTTTAATAAAACGTTTCGTGAATTGATTGACGAATAAATTACAAATCTAAACTAAAATTGATCAGACTTTTGAGGTCGTGAGTAAAGTTTGAAAATTTATTAGGACGAGAAACGCTGATTCTGATTTCCACCTCTGCATTATCACGTTGGAGATGATTCTACTAAAATGGAATTATTTTTCTGTCAGTAAGACCGAAGAATACAGGAATAATTGTGGTTCTAGAGGATCAAACTCGAACTCCTACTCCGACTCGGGGCATATGAACCAATATTTTGTCTTCTAAGAAGCGATGGACTGCCTGCAGAAGAAAAAAAAAAATACGTGCAGACGATATTTCGCCTTGGACCATTTTGACTGATTTAATAATCGTAAGCCTATTAGAGTTCACGAAGTACGGAGCTCAATTACACTTTCGAGCTTGACGAAGTATCAAATTAACCCTCAAGCTACCATTATAATTGAGATTCGAATGACCTTGTCCTAGCCATAAAAAATAAATGTTACTATAATAAAAATAAAAAAACAATGATAAATTTCTAATTCGTTGTTTTCTTTTTCACATCCGTTTATTGGACTACGTGACTTGTTTTTCGTAATTGCATCCCCCTCAGTGACCTTTGATTCTACATATATTGTTTATGAAGGCTACGACATTCGGGCTAATCTCCGTGAGAGGGATCGCGGAAAATATGTTTTCTATTTCGCGTGCACTTGAGCCCGCAAATATTTGACCAACATTATTTGATGGGATGTTGAAACAGTGACGCTTGTATACGAGGTTCTGCAATGACGCGACGCATATGGTACAATATATACCTATATAATAATATATCTACGTATGTGTTACATGTATATTCGTTGTATAAAACTCACCTCAGAGCTGCGCTGAAGACACCGGATATAAAAAGTCCCGGAAGTCCAGGAACCTTCTCTGCTATCTCCATGACGAAAAACGGGAGCAATTGATCCACCTTATTTATTTGCTGGAATATAAACTCAGGATGTTCACCCACGGGTCATGGCGTTTTCAGACATCATATTTCTCCGTGAAATATTTCGGTTTTATAAATATTGTGAAAAAAATTAATTTCCCGAAAAAAAGTTACCTTAGTCGTAATGGGATCACATTTGTGAAAAGCTGCAAATATAACGAGACCAGTGTAGCAGCTCATAGAGACAATGGTTACCATGCCTACGGCCATCACAGCAATCGTGCTGAAATAACGAGCTGCACATTAATGGTTAATAAAATGATAATGGTTCGTAAATGACGAAGAAATTACTTGCGGCGTTACACTGCTCGCACAAATTAATCGAGATACAAGGTCTAGGCACGTCTCAATAGTCATATACATACATCATGAAGCTGAAAGGCGCAGAATCAAATGAATGATCGGAGTACATTAATTGAGTAAAAAGTTTTTTACACCCCACGAAAAAGCCTGTTCGAAAATTGAACCGGACGTCTGCTCTTGTCAGTTCGATATCTTACGAGACCAATATAAATGGTAATTCCGGTATACGTTTATGAGCCAATGTAGGTATTATACCTGTACAGCAATTTCTTAAAAAAGTCGAAACGAGAAATTGCGACGACGTATATTGGCGCAATTTTTCTCACTCGACTTCCTCCTGGACTTTACAGATCCTTTGTAAATAAATCAAAAGAGATTTACTCACATGTTAGCATTGCGCAAATTCGGCATCGCCAGACACCGCTGTACCATCGCTTGATTAACGGAACAAGACGCCAACCAGTTCAAGTAATTTCCAACTACCACTGTCCAGAAAGTGTGTCTGACAGTCGGGTCTGGATCCATACTGGAATTGAATGAAAGGGTTTTTTAACGCTGGTCATATTTTCTGCCCGGAATTATCCTCACTTGAAAAATTCAATCCGATCAGTTTCCTGGCTTCTTCGCCAGACTTCCTGGACGCTACCGACTCTCGCTGTTCCCAGGATCATTACTACTATCATACCACCAAACATGACTATTGTCTGTATGGTGTCAGTCCATACGACAGCCTTGAGACCACCCTACAAATGGAAAGGCGAATGATTCGGTACTGAGCAGATTCTGAAGCTAAACGAAATTCCGCGTTTAGTGAAACACTGAACAAGGAAGGCTTATCGTAAATTTAAAACCGACGATGAATTACTGAACTCGCACTTCCTCGGTGGAAATTTATCCCCCGTGGGTCTAGGTAATTAAAATTATAATTCATAAGTCAGAGGGTAAGAGGTGTTCAATTTTTCAAGCTGGGACACTTCACTGCAAGATCATACTTACGAGAGTCGTGTAAAATATGCAGACGACACATACAATTGGTGTGATTAGATGCAACTGGATCCCTGTAACCTGGTTGAAAGCGAGAGCTGGTACGTAGATCACCAGAGGTATGTACAATAACTATATGAGGTTTAGGATAAGAAGGATTTCAAAAATTTGAGTCAAACATTTCCAATTATTTAACATTTTGAGAAAACTCACCATCTTGATGATAAACATAATGGAACCCATCAGACGAACTACATGATTGAATCGTAGGTTCAAATACTGTAAAATAAGGTGAAATTTTCAGTAGGTAAGTTAGTGCAGCTCGTCAGGTTTAACTTTTTTTAGATTTTAATAAATATATTAAATTCTCTGTTACAGGGTAGGTATTTCTTTTTCGTGAAACTTTTGAAGCGTTTTTCAATACGTCTTTGATTTCTAAAACGAACCGAGTTTACCAAAAGAATTTATAAAGGTAAAATGAACTAGGGGCTGGATTTCACAAATTGTATATACATGTAAATCTACAGATGAACCTGAAGAGTTTGTTGTTTGACGAATCGTGTGCATTTGGCATGTAGTCAAAGAAAAAGAAAGGTCGAAATTTTCGTTTGATTTGAATGAAAGGATCGCATTGCGGGAGTAGAAAATGAAATTCTGTTTGTGCGGTAAGAGGGAATATAGTGAACAAATCTGACGGCGACATGGGTTCAGGTATGTATATTTTTGGTTTACTCAAAGGCTATAAAATGATTGACGTAAGAAATTTTCTCATCTAAAAATGAAAAAGAGAAAAGAACTTCTTCGTAAATAGCGAATCGGATTTTTTCTTTAGATTTTCGCACCTCGTAGGAGGACGTGATTTGCAGCTTGTAAAATACTGGCAGGTAAACTATGGCCATAGTCAGAGACACCAAGCAATCTGGTATGACGACGCACCACAGCTGGGTTCCGTAGATGTACATTTCGGCTGGTATTCCCAGTATAGTAATCCCCGATATGTAACTGAAAACGAAAAGGTAGATGAAAATGAAAATAAAATTATTTTAAGTCGAAATAGGATATTATCATACGAGTGCAGAAAGTCGTTGATTCCCGATGAGTGTGAGGTTTGCGGCATCTCACACGAATAGGGAATCACCAACCCGCACTATTTTTTTTAACACTGTATGGAAGTTCGCACTTTGCGTATACTCCGCATGAATAAATCGTGCGGGAATGTTGATTCCCGCACACTTTGTAATATCATCAGGAATCTGCTATTTTACATACGATTTTCGGTGCACAAAGTAAGAGCTTTCCATACAGTGTTACAAAAAGCATCATTTCCATTTTTTTTTTTTTTTTCCGCCAACATATTCACAGGACCAGTTACGAGATCGAATAATTTTCAATCGTTCAGAATACTCGTTGGACGGTTCGTTAAATTCACCTCTGGATGGATCGCTCGACCTAGTTGATATCCAACTTATGCATGCAGTTAATTAAAATTCTCTTTAGATCCCGCGACTTCAATTCGCCAGTCATAGTTTCGTTACGAAGATGAATAGGGGTGAATGCGACCGGTTGATCAATACGTTACGGTGTAATCGCGAATGGGTGTATAATATGTATGACACGAGTTTTCAATCACATTTAACAGATCTAGGTGATTAAAATATAAACTTTAGAAAATTTTAAAACATTTTTTTTCTAGAATCTATATTCCTGTTTTTTCTAATCTCTATACCTATATCTATTCGAAATCGTAAAGGGGTAATTTGCGCCACACGTTAAGCAAGCTGCCAAATAAATGGCGAAGCATACAAACCTACGTGTATATGTAAATATTTCCACTCTTCCTTCGTAAAATTAATTCATAACTCTATCTCGAGAATTTCTCTCCTTATGATGTGTAAGCTTCGAGAGTATTCGTCAGAATTCTATACGAACTGAGACACCCTCTCATGTATCATAATCATAATCATAATCATGTTCGCGTTTATCCAAGGGTATATTTCTTGCTTTCTAATTACACATTTGCGATGTGATCTTCCTCACTCCTACCCTTATTTTGAGAAGGGATATACACGTATACACAGACGTCGAATGTTATTCTCTATCTCATAGTCGCAAATTAGAACGGAATCAAACCCTGGAAGAATCCCTGCGTGTCTAATACATTCCCTTTGGCATTTACGGGCGAAAATTTCTCTTTGATTAACGATAATTTTCGTTTAATTTACACTCCCAGACTTCATGATTTGTAGAATATTGTATTTCAGATCACCCTATATGCGCGCATAGGTCGGGTGTATTGGGTCGAAAGCCGAGACAGGGTGGATCGAGGTGACACGTCCCTTGGATATTCTGAAAGGGTTCGGAATGGGGGTTTGAGAAAATAGCTCACCTTGCAATCAAAGACATGCTTATAGGAAATATAGACATGTTCTGTCCACCGACGAGGTATTCCCTGACCGCGTTAGGATTTTTTCGAGATTTGTAGGCTTGGTAGACTCCGACGAGCGCCGAGACGCCCAGCATCCCGGCAAAAACGACGCAGTCAATAACATCGAAGGAATTTTTCATCCCATCATCTTCCATTGCACTTTCCTCACTGGATTTATCCGATTCTATATTTTACTATATTTTTATCCTAATTAATGGACGTATCTACTTCGGCGGTATCCTCGACTAGCTAACACTCCTTCAGACCCTCAATCCCAGTGATATACATGAATGACAACCGCGACTAACAGCTGACAGCTTTTTGACTTGTATGAATGGAGGCTAAGCTAAAATGGTACGTCGACGTTGATTGAATAATCGTCGACTTTACTCTGTACCCTACTATACCTCGATTCCCCTGTATATATTGTCTATGTATATCTACCCACATATATACAATTTTACTTCACGGTTACAAATATGAATGTACTATCCGCAGCTGTAATTATTTAAAATTGTCCCTCTGCTCTACATATACAGAAAAATTTACCAACTGCCAAGATTGCCATTGAACATCATTATAGCCCGGATGAATCTCGCCTAACCAACTATATGGCTACGTAGAAAAATTTTACCTCAATAAAGGCCGTTCGTACCTTTTCGAAATACATTTTTTTTCGCAAATCATAACTAAATATTTTGTGGACTTTGAATCGCATGTAGATTGATTGGAGGGTATATTCCAAATCGACTTGACTAAAAGCGCATTTTTGTTTGTTTTTTTCCAATCATTGAGAAAAAACGTATCATTATTGGTTTACCCTGCAATGACGAAAATTTGAAAGAAATAAACTAAAGATAAACCATGATGTAGGAGTGATACAATACATTTGACAATAATAGCTCCACCTTGAAGGGCGTTAAGCCCACGACATGACGTCCAAAAATGTCGACGTCAATTGATACAATTTTTTTTTTTCCGGAAGTTTTGGCCATATTCTGAAGATGACAGACCTTGATGTACATACGTTGACAAACAAAAATTAAGTGGTTCTCGCGGGAATCAGATAAGCAGAAATTGTATACCTACACACCTACCTATATTTACAATCAAAACTTCTTTCATTATTTTTTTGCAGAATTTTGGTATTTTGATTTCATCATCAGTCTCGATTTATTAAATCTACAATCAGCGGATGAATATTTCAAGATCGAAGCTACTTCCTGGCTCTAATTCCAAGGCTCATCAGACAAAGCAGAAATTTTAATAGCGGGCTTACGCCATTTGTCATGCAGGAAAATTTCCGCCTCGGACGATGAGATACGGAGGTAACTATAATAGCCGAAGAAATATACTGCGGTAAAAATGAAATCATGATAAAAATATAAATTAAAATGAGACTACTCTCCACCGTGTAAATAATATACTATGGTACCGAGGTTCCTTCACTGCTCCAAACACGTTTCGGCAGTTTGTTACAAATCGTAGTTAGCATATAAACCCGCGGTGTTCGCATAGTCTACCTATACGCCTTTTGCCTTTTGCCTTTTGCCCGCAGTTCGTGTTTCGCATAATCGCGATACATAAAAGGCGTAAATCAATGGGAAAAATTGTCGTCTTTTGAGGAAACGATCAGCTTTGACAAAGCTCGGCTGAATTGGGGTAAAAATCGGGCGACTTTGTCGTTACTGATGCCAAAAGGAACAGAAAAAAGACGGGATAAAGCATCGTCGTTATTTTGAAAATCCGACAGTAACGTGTTGATGACTCAACCAAACCGAAGTTTAATCCCAGTGGCCTAATTCCCCCCAGGAGTTTTGGTTTCCACCCAAGTTATCGCCAGGCGTATTATATACCCTGTGGTTATAGCGGGATACCTTTTTCCCCGGAAGGGTATCGGAGCTCGGTTTCGGTGTCCCCTGGGAAACGTAGGGAACGAAGGATCGCCATTGACCAAAAATATATGGAAATTAAACCAGCAGCTGAGACGAAAAGTTTCTTTTTCCAAATTTAGGTAATACGAGCAGCACTCGAGAACCTGCAGACGCGAAATAAGGGATTCAAAGAGGAACACAGTCCTGGTATGAATAATTCTAAAAATGTCTACGATTCATAACGAGAATTTGAACCTTTCTCACCTTTTTATAAAAAATTGAACCTTTTTTCGAGTCTTATCGACAAACGCAACGAATTTACTTGGAAATTCGTGGAAATTTTACCAGCGAGGCGATATGCAGTAAAAAGAAAAGTTATGCGATACGAATCCGTCCTTTCCACTTGTGGGGGATAGTGACTAATGTTCTTCAGTTTTTTATTTTATTTTTTTTTTTCATTTCAGCCATTTATTGCTCCCGCTTAGAAAAAGCCAATAGTGATCACCCCGCGACTCTGATATAGACGTGAGATAGCTAGGTACACGTCATACAATAATATGCTTTCAGACATCTATTTTCGTAACGGGCAGATAAATGGTTATTGGCTAGTGGAGCTATCCATCGTTTCTTCCTGGATTCTGTTTACGATGGGATATCGGGTGTCGACGGTCGCTTGTCCATTTATTTCATTACCTACCTACTCGTTTCGAGAGCTTATACTCACGAGGAGTATAAGGTATATCGGTATTCTCTGTCCGCCCTTTCCTTTTGACCGATTCGATTGTTTATCTCCGTGTAGAATTCGCGATTTTCAGCAGTACCAGGGATCGTTAAAAAAAGAAAAAAAAAAAAGAATCGTATAAAAGAAACTCAAATTTCTTGGACTCCGAATGTCACGCATGAAGCTTCATATCATTTCGTTGAACCGAGCATGGAGCCCAGAAGTTCCTCATTTCTGGGTTGGAGAATTTCAAAGCCGTAGTTAGAGCCGAAGAATAATGGGTAACGGAAAGACTTCTTCATTCTTCTCTGTCTCTGCACCCTCGGAACACGAATGGACTATCCACAGCACTCCTCATTATCGGGTAGCCTGAAGCCAGCAACAATGGAAAGCCGTTACGAGTCGATTGCGCGTCGCTGAGAACTTGGCATTACTTCCGTAGGTATTTCCGGTAAAAGGTTAAAGGGTACTTTAGTGCTTAGGGGTGGCTTTCGAGCCTCGTAAACAGATCGGGCTGTTCGGTGCCCGATCATATTTCCAGAAATTTTAGCACATAAAAAAGGCTTGAAAATTATATAAGTACAGGAATTCGATGTTTCGGTATGAATAGGGTAGTTGGGGGTGAATACGGGAACTTTTTTCGAGTTTCATTCATCCTTTCGATTTCTCGTGTTATCGTTGATACAAAATACGTCGGAATATCGCGAAACCCCAATTAAGACAAACTTATTATTCCAAGACTTGGGGTGCCGGTTTTCCCCCAATTTTCGTATTCAGTCCAGGTGACTGTTTCGCCTCCCTGCTCATTTTGTTCCCATCACTCCCATTTTCCGATCGTTCCGCATATGTGAGAAACGTCAGGAAACTGAAATGAGTCGTTTTTAAAAAAGTTAAGACAGTGCCTGTTTTTTTCCTCGATTTTTATTTTCCGTCGAGGTGCTCGTTTCGCCCCCATATCCCCCCTATATACCTATAGGAATAGTATAAAATCGTGGGCGGAAGATTGAGTTGGGTATAAAGCCTACCGGGTTAAAAGCCAATCGGATTTCGGCAGATCGGTTATACGTATACATTTATTCGATTCATAGCCTGAATAATGTAGTTAACTGTATTCGGGATACTGAAACGGTGATCTTTAAATAAGGGTGAAAGCTATCTCGGCTAAATAGTTTGAAGATGTAATTTACAGATGGAGGATCCTTGAGGGGGTGAAGGTATAGCGTATGAAGTACCTTGGAGGTGATTTTCATTTCAATTTCTGGTACGCTTTGAAGAAATATTGGATTTCACCCTACTTATGGATATATGAATGAAACGAAGTCCATAAAATCTAAAATAATTTCGAATTATGTCACAAAATACTACTAATTAGCTGTGAACCGTCTTACTTAATGGAATATTCCTTGACAGCGTACCAGCAATTTAGAAAGAAAGAAAGAAAAAAAAAGAAAAGGGAACCCTTTGAGCGAAATAAAAATATGAGAAAGCAGAGACTCGACGTAATCAAAGTTCTCTCTTATATTTAGTAAAGGCAAAATCAATTTGTAAATTAAAAAGGATGTAGAAAATTTTCCGCTTAAAAAAGGCACGAGCTTATGAGGGATTGGCTAGAATTTACATTCATGATTGATCGAGCGGTGGTGTAGACTGGAGAGGCTCGGACGTAAAGCAATCACTTGTTTCCTTAAATCCTCTGACGGTACTGTTAGGTGTGTGTTTCCTTGTCTCTCACCTATGAGACGCATGACTTAAAGGACGTAGATACGAAGTAAGACGGATTGAAACAATTTGACAAATTGTTTAATCAGCGAGGAGTGTGCCAGCGGTTTTGAAAAACGGAAAACATTGTGCAGTGGAACCCGGGGTCTATGGTTGTAGAAAAATTTCTAAATAAGTTTTTAGGTATTTAATTAAAAAATATGATAAATTTTACATTATGCATGGCAAGATGCGTATTGCTTACACACCGATGCCTATGAAGTACGGATCTATACAGGGTGTCCCAGAACTGAATGCGGAAATGAAGAGGGTAATAGAGGGGGTCAAGCTGAGTAAATTGACTTGTAGAACATGTGGTCTCCGAAGCACCGGTCGCGAGATACGGTCGTTTAAAAAATGGCACTAAGCGCCGGCATGTAGGCAACCGACTACACACAGATATCTGTCAGCCGTCTAATTGATAAGCGCGCTCGACATTTGATGCGAGTTATAACGCTTTTGGATTCGAAAATTTTTAAACAAAAATCCTTTTGATATCAAATTTTATTACGGAAACAAGTAACGTTGTTGTGTTTGGAGAAAATTCAATGTCGAAAGTGTTTTCATTCGAAATTCTTGACTCATGAAGCGTTATGAATAGAGCGCTAACCGATGCTAGCTGTGTAGTCGGTTGCCTACATACCGGCGCCTTGCGGGATTTTTTAAGCGGCCGTATCTCGCGACCGGTGCTTCGGAGGCCGCATGTTCTATGTAAGTCAATTTACTCGGCTTGACCCCCTCTTCCTTTTTTGCATTCAGTTCTGAGACATCCTGAATATATTTGCGTAGCTTCGGATAATTATATCATGGTATAGGTATAGACGCGCAAGCCATGATGAGCTAGACAATCAAGAAGAACCGAACTTGAACTTTGACGTAATTAAAATCGAAGTTTATACTTAGCGTCAAGAGTTTACCTCGTAAAACTTTCTTAGCAAATTCAATCTCCTAATATCTTCAATTACAGTATGTATTCAGGGCTAATTTAACTTCGCTAACGACATCTACTTTATACTCGTACCATCTGCCTTCGCATGTGTGTTTTCATTCCAGACTATCCTTGCCAACGATTTTACGAAAATTTTCAATTATATGGGATTTGGAGAAATATACAGAACGATTAGATTCCCATACGAATAATTTGATAATAGAAAGCCAGTACTTCGGCGTTGGACATCGATTCTCAGGATCGAGATGACGCCAAGGACTGCCCACTCACAAGGTAACCATGCGGAAGTCTCGAACGACCAGGTCATCAATTTCGTGAAAGTAAATGACGCGTAAGTCACGAGTAAAACGTGACTAATAACGACGCTCCGATTTCTTCAAGAAGCAACATTAGCGACGCAATTTGCTCCTAAAAAATTTCCCCAACATCCCAAATTTCCAAATTTCCCGATAATTCCGAATTTCCAAATTTTCCGATATTACCAAATTTCCCGATAATTCCGAATTTCCAAATTTTCCGATATTTCCAAATTTCCCGATATTCCCAAATTTCCCGATATTTCCAAATTTCCCGATTATTCCAAATTCTCAAATTTTTCGATATTTCCAAATTTCCAAATTTTCCGATAGTTCCAAATTTCCCGATAATTCCGAGTTTCCAAATTTTCCGATATTTCCAAATTTCCCGATATTCCCGAATTTCCCGATAATTCCGAATTTCCAAATTTCCCGATATTTCCAAATTTCCCGATAATTCGAAATTCCCAAATTCTTCGATATTTCCAAATTTCCAAATTTTCCGATAGTTCGAAATTTCCGGATATTTCCCGATATTTCCAAATTTGCCGATAGTTCCAAATTTCCAGATTTCCAGATTTCCACATTTCCCGATATTTCCGAATTTCCAAATTTCTCCAATCTCAAATCCCTTCATGAGTGTGCATGATCGGTTATGGGAGATTTCGATATCATTTGACGTCAAGATAATCATTATTATTAACGTTCGCCAAGGATTATAATCCGCAATGTAATCATCACGGAATTATCCCTCTCAGCCTTTACCCCCCAATTGCTCAAACGCGAAATTTCATCAGTTAAAATTGTATCGGCTTTCTGCATAGTACATACATTCGTATACTGTGAACCGTGCGTGCGCCTCGAGATAAGTGATCGATCGTTACGTACGACCCACTACCGACTTCTACTACTATAAACTGGTATACGTACGACTACTACATGTACTACTTGCCGTAACTACCGGAGCTAATCTATGCCGAATTATCGCGTTATATTTATCTACATAGGTACTAGTACTTAATGCTTATGTACAACGGCTTTATATCCCGCGGTTATTATACAGTAGGATCAGTACTTGACCCCGGCAAGATAGTAGGAAACTTGAATTTTGCAGAGTTGCTTGAGTTATCACGGCTCGGAAAATTCATTCAGAAACGTTTATCCCGTTTGTCACTTGGTAGTGGATTTGTTTATTTATTTATTTTTGATCCTACATTCGAGAAAAAAAAAAAAAATAATAATATTCTATCCGGATGAGAAAAAATATGCAGGGTTTTATAGATTAATCAAGAGTCACGCGGACGTTGGATTTGTTTAACTAATCTCTATACGCCTAGGTCGGCAGACACTCGTATAATTTATGGAAATAAATACCAAGTGCCTGTTTCGCTAATTTTCAAAAACAACGGGGTACTGAAAATGCTCTGATATATACATATACCCGGCTATAATTGTATGTATACATAGTCATAAAACTTTCAACGATTCTTCGGGGCGTGAATCGGAATAGAAATTCTGGTTCGATATTCTAAAACCGAAATTTCTCTATTATTCAGTTTTTACACCAAAAATGTAATTCGGTTTTTATTGAATCATGTCCTAAGTGAGGATATCCAGAATTTGAAATTAGAATTAGCGCTTGCACTCGAAATTCTGTGATAAGCGTCGTTGTCAAATTTTACTTCCGACTTGAAAAGTCAGCGAATAATCAGCTCAATGATCAATTTTATCTTCGACTTTGAATTTATTGATCCAATCAGTTCACGAATCGTTTCGTTAAAGATTGAGGAGCTGTAGATTGAAGCAGCAGAATCATGAAGCCTCTTTGAATTTCAGGACCTAGGGGTCCAAACTAGAATTTCTAAATTCTAGTTCGAAATTCTATGAGAAAGATAATTGATGAGATCGACTTTCTTTAAAAAGTTTCGATAATAACTTCGAGCCGTGTTTGTTTATGACTCGTTTTTATCTTCGTTATAATATCTCATCTTTTGTGTAACTTATTAACAAAAACCGTTGGCAAGACCAAGTTAACGAGATTGATTATTAATCATGTCGACGGAACTGTGCTGAGTTTTCCTATATCGATCCTGGAACATCGTGAAGAAATTGTTGAAATTTCTACAGTGTCACGGAGTTTTTACCTCCCCTGAGTCTGGGTAATAAAAAATAAAACGAAGAAAAAAAAAAAGAAAACAAAAAGGAGAAAAAATCTGATTACCCTAACCGAAATTTTATCGAGGATCGTTCTTCGGCTGGTTTATACGACCCATCATTATCAGTCCGGACACCGTTTCTCCGGGAACTAAGCGAAAGAAAAGAATTGATGACCCCATATACTATATAGGTGTAATCTACTTATCCCTTTTCCTAAAATCCCTGCTCTGCGGATCACTGCGTAAAAAAAAAAAAAAAAAAAGAAAAAAAAAAAAAGAAGTTGAAGCAGAAAACAGAAAAGGGGATGAAAAAATCCACTCTTTGATCGTAGCACAACGCGCGATGTAGGTATACCTGAGTAAAATGACAAGACTCTTTCTCTTTGTACTACGTCAGTAGCTTCTCTTGCGAGGCGAAGTACAAACGATATTTTTATAAATTATTTTTTTTTTTTTTTTTTTTTTTCAAGTAGAAATATCAAATACCGTAGACAACAAGCTCTTGAAAAATAGCCATACACTCGACAGCTCTTGCAAAAGTTTGAGATAAGTATATATACAATATACAAGTAGGTACTATAACCGCTGCTGTGGATTTTTCGAATTTTGTCAATTTTTTCTTTTTTCCGGTAAATTATTATCGTTATTTTATTTTTTTCTTCCTTTTTCTTTTATTTTCGAGAAAATTTGTATGAGAAATAATTTTGACTCCGCTCAATTAGTTAAGGAAATAAAATTATATATATATCTTAAATTATATATCGCGCCCCTTGTGATTTAGAGCAAGAGGTATACATAAGAAAAAAAAAAAAAGAAGATTTTCCTCGCAAGGTATATCATAGGCGGGTATGTATTTCTCTAGGTGAATGATGGCGATATATAAATCTTACCTTTTCATTATGAGTAAATGATATCGCAGCTACGTAGAACTCGAAGCTTGGCTAATTTCTCATTCAATATACTCGAGATTCTGATTCAGGTTTCAGTGCTGAGAGGTGCGGTTCTCGCTTAATTGCAATTCGGGTACTTCGAGATGCAATTAACACCTGATTATACCCTGGGACTTGGCTGATTAATTAAGTCAATAAAGTTATCGATGGGTAGAGGGTGGGGAATGGGGTGAATGTGAAATAAAATAACAAGATTTTCTCATCTCTAAATTTCTACCATTGCGTTACTGATTTGGAGTAAACATGTGGGAGTACCTATAGGTTCACAAAACCTATAACGAGAAAATTTTCATCTATATAGATTTATATCGTGTCAACAAAATTTACGACATTTTTTTCCTATCTGCGGATATTTGTATATAGCTGTAGTAGGTATACACAGATAACGCGTGTTCACATTCGATTTGAAAAAAACAAAAAACAAAAAACAAAAAACGAGCCTTTCGCACTACGTGAAAGATTTTCTTTCCTCAGAATTGAAAAAGAAAAAAGCGAGAAAATAAAAAGACCAACATTTAATAACGTGGATAGAAATTTCCTTGTCATATATATATATATATATATAATCTATATACATATACAGTGTGACTTAGTGTTGAGTCAGCGCGCGCATAACTCGGTGAACTTAAACCAAAAGCTTCAGTCTTGAACGCGGCGTTGTTCGCGGTGGACGTGGAAAGTTTTTTTTTTTCTCGTCACCGTGTAAACGCGCGGTTCTTCTTTCCGAGTCACTGTAAAAGAAAAGAAAGAAAAAGGAAAAAAGAAAAGTTTCGTTTTATTATTCCGATACACGCGGAACAAGGGAGAAAATAAGTTTCGAGATAAACGGTTGATCGATAAATTTGCACTATTTTGAAGTAAAATCAAAAGAAAAAAAAAAGAAAAAACCTTCTCAAATCGACTAATTTAACTATCATTCGTTTTGTAATGACGCTATTGGGTTAAAGGGGCGAAAAATTAATCGCATTCGCTTAAAATTCACCACTTCTAATCGTTAAGCTTATTAAAATATTTGAAAATTGAATATCGTCGAAACTTTTGAGTCATAGCGCGGGTGAACTGGTCGAGTATAATTCAACCAGATACTGTTAAGGACTTCTCGCCGTTTAATCGGAAGGACTTTATTTCCGGTACTGATAAAATTTCCGGTTTATCCTAGGCCCGCGCAGTAATCATAAATAAACTTGAAAAAAAAAAAAAAAAATTGGAAATTAATGGGACCAATCATGATGGCTTAAGGAGAAAAACGTAAGTTTACGTACTCGAGACTAAAACATCCCTTATGTTAATACCGATTCCCTGAGTGACAGCGACCCAAATATGTTTAAAAATGTTTTTGAACTCGTGGTCGACTTCCCCCGGAAGCCGGAAATCACTTACTGCAGAAGCTGAATCAGTATGCGGATTATACGACGTATAGGATCTAAAGAAAGGAAAATAGGCGATCTATAGAATATCAGATCGCGGAAAAGGGAACCCAGAAAAATACATTTTAACACAAGTCAAGTCTTTTTCTAGGATTTGAAATTGACGGAAGAATTAGAAGCAGTTTTTTTCTTTTTCTTTTTTTTTTTTCTTCTTTTTTTTTAGTAGCTACAGCGTTATTCAAGACGACTTATACCTGATTAAACCGAGTACTTTTCATCAGAAGATTCATACATCTATAGTAAAGAGAATTAATCATTACGTCCCAGTCCAGCAAACTTGGTTTAGTTATTTATGTGGAGGTAGCTAGTTGGGTGTTTGAAAGCTCTGATCTATTTCAGTACAGTTGCGGACAACCCTTCCGCGATATTAATACAACCGTATTTTTATTATCGAATATCTTGAGGCTCCAGTTCGTTATTCGTTCTCGTAAATATAGAATTTTATGGTCAGATCATATCCGTGGTCAGAATTTAATCAGCATTGTCAAAATATCGACAGAAATATCATTCTGTTTTAGTAAAAATGATGTCCTTTGAATGAGGATCCAGAGCAGAGAATCAGGATCGACGTTTGCGCCCGAAATTATTATCAGCGTCTCTACGTCCTGGCAAGTTTTCAAATTCTAAAAATCAACCCCATGATCGATTTCATTTTCGAATCTTGGAATTTATTCGCTAATCAGTTCCCAAAACGTTTCATCACAGATCAAGGAGCTTTAGGTCGGAACCGCAGGATCACGATGCCTCTCTGAATTCTATGATTTAGAGTCGAAACTAGAATTTCAAAAGTCTGGTCTGCGTCTAGTCTAGTTCGATCCCATTCCATGCTCTGAAATCCTACGCTCAAATTCTAGTTCGCACGAGGTTCCAAGAACCAAATTACTCATTGTGATACGTTTGTTATATTGCGGAATCAAACCTTTAGGAAAAGAAAAGTCTTGTTTTATCGTATAATGTTCTGACCAGCATGAAGTCAAAATAGTTCATAAATTTCCTATCGCTGGCCGCAAGTCAGGCACAAAGTTTATACCTCTGGGTCTAATGAAACTAAACATCGAATATCCTCTGCGACTAGGTCCCGTTGACTAACGATCAATGAGAATAAACGGGGTCTGGTTGCACCCCTACTAGTATGGATGTAGAGAAGATCGGGGCAAGGCGGGCAATTTTTTTCTTTCAAATTTCACCATTTCTTTTTTTTTCTCACAGCTATGCTAATATTGTCCAGTTATTCTGCTACTCGATTATAGCTACTCGAGCGAATTCGTTAGGCATACGTGGCACACAAAATTTTTGCAAAAACTGGATGTTGGTATATTTTACGAAGGAGACTTATAAGGTAAATAAATATATACTCGTCGATTTTAATAATTAGTTTAAACAATTGATTAAATTTATTTGTATTTACCTATATCTTGTGTACCTTCGTGAAAATTGATGAGAAAGTAGCGAAGCGAGTGGTGTTTTCTTTTCTCTTTTTCCTTTTTTTTTTTTTTTTTTTCTATAAATTGTAAAAACTTTCTTTCGACTTGGATAAATGTTGCGCGTCAGCTTTAAGCCCGAGAGTCAACCAATCTAATTCAATTGGTCGATTTTTTTCGAGAAAACATTTACAAAGGGAGTCGAGGGTGCGGCAAAGTTTACCCCAAAGAGTGCGGTACAAGGCTGTTTTGAAATGAATGAAGAAATAAAGAAATGAAGAAATAAAAAATAAAAATTAAAATTGAAATAAAAGGAAAATAAATAAATAATAAACTGAACAACTTTTGAGCGGTTAATTCTAAATTTAATTTCCGCCGTTTGATCCGCGAAGTTTCATTCTTAATTAATTCATTTGTTTAGTTGTTTTTTTTTTTTTTTTTTCTTTTTTACCTCCTTTTCTTTTTCAATTTCACGAACGGTATACGAGCCTCAGTCTTGATTCTGGGGAAAAGGTTGTTAAGAAAATTAATATGGAAACTGTACCCCGTAGTAAAGGACCTTTCAAGTCTTCTTATAACGTGAAGTAGCAATTTCCCGTGACATGACAACGTATACTAAAATTTAGATTTAAGAAATTGATGATAGTTAGAAAGGAAAACGTTTTTCGAAAAAAAAAAAAAGAAAAACAAATGAAAAGAAAATATAGCCTCAAACTCCGCCTTTGACGTTGAATTAGTCTGGAAACTGTTACAACTATTTAATTTTTTGAATTTTTTATTTTCACAATTTTTCATCTTACCAATTCGTAGTTAAAAGAATATATACCTACAGTTCTCGATGGAATACAGAGAACTGATTTTTCAATCAGCAATTCGAGACTTTGATGCAGCATATGGCATACAGCGAGATATCACATTTCTATAGCTAATTGAGAAAAACGGATCGTATATTCATTCAGCCATTGATATTTCGTAGCGATCTATTTTTCAGGCATAAGTACTACGTCGCGATATAAACTAGAACTCTATAAACTAGAACTATATTATAAAATATATATTTAGCTGTTTATGCCCATATTTCGAGATAATTTTATATTTCATTGGCATATATTTTTTAATTTTACAAGTCAGATTTTGGGAGATTGTATATAGTGATAAAGCTCAGAAATTCAATGCGGAATCAATATTTTGTTCAATGGTGTAACTTTTAAGTTTTTTTACAGCTTAGCGCTAATCGAAATTCATCGTTTGCGTGCAAAAAATATAATTGCATATGAAAATGTGGAACTGGGAGCGCAGGCGAAGCAGAATCAATGATTGCACACGGTCCCACGCTGGGACATGGTTACGCCCGAGGAGTTAACCACTCTTGAAGTCAGGTGTACACTTGGCTGAGGATTCAGTTGAAGTCACTTGAAGTCTGCTGAAGTCAGTCAAAGTCAGCCGAAGTCAGTTGAAATCAGTGCAGCTGAAGTCACTTGAAGTCACTTGAAGCCACTAGAAGTCAGCTGAAGTCAGTCGAAGTCAGTCGAAGTCAGTTGAAGTCAGATGAAGTCAGTTGAAGTCAGTAGCAGTTAGTTGAAGTCGGTTAGAGTCAGGTGAAGTCAGGTCAAGTTAGTTGAAGTCAGTTAGTCAGTTGAAATCAGCTGAAGTCACTTGAAGTTACTCGAAGTCAGCTGAACTCACTTTAAGTCTCCTGAAGTCAGTCTAAGTCAGTTGAAGTCAGCTAAAGTCATTTGAAGTCAGTCGAAGTCAGCTGAAGTCACTTGAAGACTACTGAAGTCAGGTGAAGTCAGTTGAAGTCGGTGGCAGTTAGTTGAAGTCAGTTAGAGTCAGGTGAAGTCAGGTGAAGTCAGTTGAAGTCAGTTAGTCAGTTGAAATCAGCTGAAGTCACTTGAAGTTAGTCGAAGTCAGCTGAACTCACTTTAAGTCTCCTGAAGTCAGTCGGAGTCAGTTGAAGTCAGTTGAAGTCATTAGAAGTCAGCTGAAGTCAGTCGAAGTCAGTCGAAGTCAGGTGAAGTCAGGTGAAGTCAGTTGAAGTCACTTGAAGTCCGGATGATTGTATAATCAGGTAATGGAAATCTTCTGGAATGTCTTATCTCAAGATATTCAATCGTAGCTCTGTTAATCAATTCGTGTTAGACAAAATGCGTTTGATTAGATTATTGGATAATGTTAGATATCTATATAGACACGTTGGTATATATGTGCCTATATAGTTGCTTCGATAACCGCGTGTCAATTACAGCCTCCTCTCGCTATCCAGAGTTTTTCAATTGCTTGGTCTGTTCACGATCTTGGGGGATTAAAGAAGTAGGCATGCCAAGAATACGAAATGGTTGTATCATTAATCAGCACAGGTATATACGGGGTGGGAAATAGCAGGTATACACACGACGAGATTCGAAATAATAATTTGTATCGGTATAATTGAATTGTAATTGCTCCATCGAGAGGATACATTTATCTTCGACGATTTAAAGAAAAAAAAATTTAAGAAAGGAAAAGAAAGAATTTGAAAAAATTTCATATAAAAGAAGAAGCGAAACCATATTTATTTATAGTACCTATATAGATTTTTAGTAATGTTGATAATTTATTGAAGACGATTAATTCCTCGAGTAAAAGAGGCGACAAGTAATTCAAATTGAAGAAAAAAAAAAAATTAATCGTCATGTTTAAATACTCGAAAGTACAAAAAGCGACTGAAAGAAAAAAAAAAAGTATAAAACTGATTGCGCCGGGGTAGATAATTTTTTCAAATCATACCCTGCCTGGGACTTTTTAAGGAAACACTTATATTTCCTATCTCGTCGTGAAACGTCCGAGATAAACGTTCGGCTTATTACAATCTGGCCACCCTATATAGCCGGGAAGAAATCGACAGGGTGAATTCTGAGAGAGGGGGGTAGTGGGTGAGGGGTGATTGGATGATTTCGGGATGGGAGTACGGATTATTAGCAGACCCAGGGGAACCCCTTTTCAGGAGAGAAACTCACGAAGAACAAGTTAGTCTACCAGTTAATTCTACGAGTTACCAGAGTTAATTGACCCGTGTCAATAGGTGCAGGAATACGTAGGCAGGTACTTGATTAGCTGCGAAATTAACTGGAGTGAAAATCTAAAAATGGGCGTTTGAAAATTTGACATTTCGTTTTTTTTTTTTTTTATAAAAAGGTGTGAAAAAAGGAATAACGAATAAAAAAAAAAATTCCTCGTCAACCGGAACGTGTATTGTTAGGGTTTGCCGGTGGTAATTCGTTGGGTTTGTTTGTAGTTTAATTAAACCGGCATTTCATTATTCGCGTGTTCAGTTTTTTTTTTTTCGATTTTTTTTCTTCCTTGATGAAATCCACTTTCCTTTTGCCGTATATTTGTCATAGTTTTCTTCTTTTTTTTTTTTTTTCTTTTTGCCTCAATTACCGTAGTCACTTTCGTAGGCATTGGTATAATAGAAAACCACACGATGAATACAGACGAGATTTATTTCGATTCGCCGTACTGTAGAGACGTATAAAACGAGATATTCTTCAAAGCTGTGCGGTATATAATCCGAGAGAGGGAGTGAAATGGTAGAAAATCACCGCTGTGTTAAAAGCATATTTTACCGTAGAAATAAAAAGCTTAAAAATATCGATCGAGGAATGATTATTTGTGAAAAATTATCAACGAGTCTCATACCCCAAACCAAGTGTATGAATAACTCTTGAACACGCGGTGCGTAAAGTTCGATTTTGCGCACGCTTCGCCTGCATATAATTCAATTCAACGCGCGTTGTGTTAAAAAACAAAGTCCGATACTATTGCGAAGGATGATTTTTCACTAGTGTGATTGAAAAACTTGACCCTCGTCAGAGAATCAACACTTTCCCACTATTATCGAAAAGTGGTGATACCTAAACGCCTGCGATTGGTGGGAAAACGAATTCCAAAGTCATGACGATTGAATCACGTTAATTAACATGCGTCACTGCTAAAAATATTTATGCCGTAGGTATACCCATCCTTTATTACAATATACCTTCAGACCGATATATATATATATGGTATATTGCGTATATAGTCACCTTCCAATTCCGGTCGTAGATTAAACTCGTTATTCTCGGAGGGTTGACTTTGCCCTTCGATACGTTCTCTTTAGTGACGTTGGGGTGTAAAACGGACAGAATTACGGGATCTACAGGAATCCTCTATTCTCCCGGATAGAAGCTATACAGATTCCCGTAGTAAATGTTCCATGATCCACCTCCACGACTCACAGCCTTCTATACAAAGATAAATCGAATTTAATCAATGAGAACACAGCGCGGTAACTTTAATCCATACCAGGGACGTGTCAAACTGTTTAACGGAATTTAATTACCGTTAATATTTCCATACGAAAATAACAGTCCTTATAGATATTCGTTCAACGTTGTATGCAAAAAAATAAAAACAAAAAAAAAAAAAGGATGAAAAATAATTAAAAATTATAAATTATAAAATTATTGCAGTAGTTGGTCGTACGATGTAATACGGTTGGTGAAAATTTCCTGCGAATTATAAAAGAGACGCAAAACTTTTGTTTCCAATTATTTTTTCATTCAATTTATCAGTCGGTTATAAAAGTTGGAATACTTCGATAACGAAATAATATCGTGTTATGTGTAAAGTTAAACACGAACGCGAATCGCTCACGGTGAACGAGGAAATCGAGTCGGTGGCAGATGCGGACTACTAATTGCTTCAGTTTAACCAAACACGGACGTGCAAATCGTTTTTATTTCATATACAGGGTGTATCACCTCAAGTATCGAGAATGGGAGGGACTTAGTTGACGCGAAGTCACGCCCCATCAACCAATCACCAAAGAGAAGAATTTCGTAGACCGAAATTCTTACGAGAATAGAAGATACAATTTCCTTGTGTATGCAAAAAATATCAACAACGACTCGAATCAAGCTGTTAGGTATTCATTTACTTCGACATAATTCAAACCGTTTATGTGAATGTCAAAGTAAATAAATGTCTAACAGCTTGATCCGACCCGTGGTTGATATTTTTTGCCTACACAAAGAAATTGTATCTTCTATTCTCGAGAGAGTTTCGGTCTACGAAATTTTTCTCTTTGTTGATGAGGCGTCACTCAGCGTCAACCAAGTCCCTCCCATTCTCGATACTTGAGGTGATACACCCTGTATAGGTGTACCGCGTATCTAGATCTGCTCATCACTTTGATAATGTGAAATTTCAAACAAATGGAGAAAATAACAGCACTCTAGCAGTATGCGATTGAAATTCGATGGATATAATTTCTTGGAATAAAGTAAAAAGAATAACCTAAACTTTGGAACCAGGAATCCTTATTTCCTATGTACAGATAATTTTGAAATAAATTTATCGTACGCAATAAGTTGAAATGCGTAAATGAACGGCGGTAAAAATGATGCGAAAAAAATACACATATGCTATACGCGAGCTGGTTTGAGCACAACGGACTGCAGGGCAGATGATAGTCGACCGCGGTCAATTTCCCGGCTGGCTAAACACAGAGATAGCATTATTGCCAGCTGGTCTTGATCGGGCTGCCAATGTTCACGGATATAACTACAGTGGCTAAAATAGATAACGAAAATAATATCAAAATTGTATTTTGTCCAACATGAATTTAGTCAGGGCAAAACACCCTCGCCATGGTGCAGCGTCTATCTGGTAATTGTCTCATACCAGTAGGCCCGGTTCTGGCAATAAGTGGTTATTTTCTTCACCGTCATCACGCTATAGGTGTTATAAATTACAAACTTGACATTTTCGTGTCGGGATATGTACGGTTTTATTATTTTAATAAACCCGCGAGCTTTTTATATACATTGGGGTGGTCCTTAATTCGGTCATATTAAAATTGACATAGGAACCTGGGGTTTTGGCAACTTTTTTTGTGCATATTCCGAGACGTGGAGACATACTTGGATTCCATCCTGGCAACGAGGTTTTATATTTTCCTGAAAACGGTAGAACAAAGATATAATGACAGAAAATACGTATTTTCTGCGCGAGCGGGTATTCGCGTTGAACAATTATACCTAAGCGATGTGAATTATAGAGTGATGAGAATTTCAGTACTAATTTAAAATTCGAGTTCTGGAACACCAGGGACTAAAGAGTAACTCGGGTAGAATTGAGTTAGTAAGTTATAATACAGAAACTAACGGTATCGCACGGGAAACTCCACTGTGTATAGAATAATTTTCCGCACACAAATACCCGTATGCGTATTTATATAATTTGTGCGAAAATTGGTTAACGTATATTTATATAGAATTCATTTCGAAAATTAACTCCGGAATAACAGAAAAAAAGGAAAAAAAAATCATGAATTAAATGGAAATCTGATAGAATTCAATATGTTAAATTTCGGGGAAACAATCTGTTGATCATTATCGTCGCTGGCTCTCTGTCCAAATCCTCAATAATTTATCACCGAGTGATATTCAATTCCGATAGCAGCGGAAATTGAACTCTATATTGCAGTGCGATGGGACCATTCCGGATGCAGTATACAAAACGATTGATGATCCGCGTATATCTATATTCGACTCAAAGTAGAATGAAATGAAAAAAAAAAAATAAAAAAAAAAATGAAAAAGCTGGTGGATTATCGTAAGAAAGCGGATAAGCCCAAAGGGTGAATATAACGTATTCGCATATTTCCCGCGATTCTCGAGGGAAGTAACATTATTGAATATCCTCGGTTGAAAACGCTTTTTAAAAGGCAATTTTATGGATGTATACGAAAAGACCGAAGCATTTTCGAGGAAACAATTCAGGAACATGAATTAATCGCGAAAAATCTGCGTTGGGAAATAAGAATTTTAAATGCAGAAACAATTTATTTTCCAATTTTTCATCATGTCGAAAGAATTACATGGCTAAGTTGATAAGCTGAGTAAATAAAAATTTAAATTTTTCACAGCGACAGACGTCCTTTTTGAAGTGAAAAAAGAGAAAAAGAAATTTGAAAATAAATAAATGAAATAACCATATCGTGCCCACAGCTCCGCATTCTGATGGAGAGGGAAATATGAGTATAAAAATTCCAGCGGTCAAATTTACGACGAAAATCGATGAATTCACGATTTCACTGGATAATTTAGCCTCATTGTTATTTTGAAAGCTTCAAAATTCCGGAATAACGGACCATGGAGTCTGGTATAACGAAGAAGCATTTACCCTCCGCTATAATGCGTTTTTAATGAAGTCCCTATACCCGTACCACCACGGACGATGCCAGACAATCTAAATTCCATTGTCCAAGCGCGCCCCGTTGTCTCCTGAGAATGGGAATGCCTATCGCTTTTACGTGGAGGATTTTCGAAGATCATTTTATTTATATTCCATTTTTTTTTTTTTTTTTTTCTTTTGCACGGCATTTCTCAGGCGGAATTGTAAAAATATAGCGGTAGATAGTCAGAGGAATAAATTGTAGGGGATGATTTTTCTTGTTTGTCTAATGAAGCTTGAAATACCGATATTTTCACGATTCTCACACGTCGATTTATGGCAGTTTGATAAAATGAGACAAACTCATCGAATCATTGATAATGACGAACCAACTTGTCATCGTGATTTATATCATTCATTAAACTGAATTACTGTTCGACCAAAGGCCGAGTTCAAGTGGAAAGAGCCCTTTGCTAAATGACCTTCATAATCGTAAGTAAATTTACGTCTTAACAATCGACAAAGACGTCTCAATCACTGACTGACCTTTCTATTATACCTATGCCAATATCAATAGACATCATCTTAATATTAGGTCAGCCCAATTCCACGAATGAAAATTACACAGCTGCCGATGACTCAGTTCTTGAGATGTATCGCATCAAAAGCTTGCGACTATACAGAGTGATTCAGGTTAAACGGGCCAGATTCCCCGCGATAATCTAAGACTAAATTTCCTTTACAGAAAATTCGAAGGACCGATAGTTTCCGAGCTACGGAAGATCTTAGTTGACCAATCGCAGAGCGTATAGCCAGGGTTCTGCGCAACTTCCGCTCATGCGCAGCCCTGTCTGCGCCACCCATACCTCTGCGATTGGTCAACTGAGATCTTCCGTAGCTCGGGAACTATTGGGCCCTCGAATTTTTGGTATAGATAATTTATTCTCAGAATTTCGCAAGGAATCTATGCTCAAAATATGAATAGCTGAATTTGAATCAATCCGTATAAGTGACGAGTTTCAAAAATTGGATAAAATATAGTCACTATGAAACTGTAGGTCTAAAATAAATGCACCGTATGGAGTTTCACGATTTAAAAAAGCTACGCGAATGTTTTAAACTTATATCTACAGATGAGCCAGAAAAGTTTTGATTGAGAATCTCAATATCTGTGATGTAAGGAGCATTTTGATTATGTTTCAAATATTGAGCTTTCAAAAAGCTCATCGCCTCACAAATTTTAAGTTCTCGAGTTTAAACTTTAGGCAAAGTCGTTTGAGATGAAAAAAAAAATCTAATAAGAAAGGTAGAATATATAAATTTTTTGTGCTTTTTTTTTCTGTTTTAGAAAAATGACGCGAACGCGGGTCACGTTGCTGGTACTACTGGCTGCGGCTACGGATGCGAGAACATATTTGAACGTGACCGGCGACATCACTCTCGGAGCCCTGTTCCCAGTGCATAGAAAAGGTACCGGGCTCGGTAAAGATTGCGGGCAAATTCAAGTAAGCTATTCTGTTGATTTCGCATGCAAAGTTATACGATTATAGTCATATAGTAATAATTGCAAAAAAAAAAAAGAAAAACAAGCTTTAGATGAACGCAGGTTGAAATTTTTTTTTTGTTTTTCATACGGAATCAATTGACTAAACGATAAAACAGAATGAAAACAATAAATTCCGAGCTTTTGACGCCAGCGATTTATGGTTCGCAATAAAAATTGAACGGCTTGAAACAACGATGCGACAGTTTTGCGAAGGACTCTGATAGGGATGCCAAACGTAATCCTGGCTTTCAGCCAGCTGGCTTAGAATTCGGTTTCATGCATAGCGAACGAAAAAGAAGAAGAAAAAAAAATAAAGAAAAAACTGTTTCCAGTATGAGAAACCAGATTTTTATTCTCCATTCTACACTGCAGTGTTTACTTCCTCATTTTAGCTGGAAGATGGAATACAGCCATTGGAGGCGATGCTCTACACATTGCAGCAAATAAATCAGGATCCAAATATTTTGCCTGGCATCAAGCTGGGCGCACTGGTTTTTGATTCTTGTGATAACCCAAGCTACGCTCTGGAACAAGCTTTATATTTTGTCAAAGGTAAATTGATCGAGGGTAGGAAAAAAAAAATGAATATGGCTATTAGTAACGTCGACCTAACGATGTAGATATACCGTTCTTGACGTATACCTTCGTCAATATCAAATTAGGTGAAGTTGCCTTACTTGATATCAGAACGACCGAAACTGCCTTGACATAAAAAAAAAAAAAAAAAAAAAAAAATAAGAAAGAAAATTGAGATTAATTACATCGAATAATAACCATAATAGGGTTGAAGGTAACGAAGGCCTAGACAAATGCTTTCGAAATTTCTGAAAAGCTTGAAACTGATTCGAAAGAAATCCGCGTGAATTAATCTCTTCGAAATTCGTTACCCAATGAGCTTTTTGAAACTCAATATTCGAGGCAGAATCAAAATCCTGCTTGCATGTCACAGATGTTAACTTCTTCAATTAAAACTTTTCCAACTCATTTGTGGATATAATTTGAAGTGCTGTACACGTCCCTCTTTAAAATATCCGGAACTGCAGTTACGTGACAAACTCTTAACTAATGAAATCCATCGACTTTAAATATTTAAAAGAAGTTTGACACCTAGCCAGATTTTACGACCCTGATTTGTCGCCCCGTATGACATGCACACTGGATGAAATATGATATTTGTCAAATAAATTTTTTTTTTCTTCAGCAATATGTAGCCCGTGGGGGGGGACTAATGAATAAATCAATAAATCAATCAATCATACGCAGACTTTTAGTTGCTCAGACAGATACACGCGTACTACGAAAGCGCGTGGATTGTTGGTTCATTATTGAGTGCCCTGTTGTGGCTACAGAATATATATGGGCAATTCCCAAAAACCTCGAAATTTTTTACGGATTTTTATTTTTAATTCCTTGAGCACATGCCTTGAAATTTTTAGTATACGTTCCGTCAGCTGTTAGAATACAGAATCCAATGTGGTGCAACGTTTTAAAGCAACGCATCAAACGTGATTAACGTTTTTTTATATTTTTGTGAAATTAAAAAAAAAAAAATGAAAGAAATGTTTTTTAGGAAATGAATTTTTTTTGTATGAAAGCGCATTCTTTTACGAACAAAATGATTCCAGGATCAGTCTGCTCCGATGGATACTTTCGGAGATATGAATTTTCAAACAATAGCGGTGCAACAGCGGTTCACAAAAATTCACATAGGTATATACGCTCTAACTCTGCCATTTTTGAAAAAATTTCGAAATCCTTGAAGTTGTATTTTTTTTTTTTTTTTTTTTTCCATAGTACTAAAGATATTTTAAATGGCGCAAAGATCCGTGACTTGACGGTTGTTTTTTTTTAGTGAGGTGACGTGGATCCGCTCACCTAACGCGTGTAATTGTATACTCTTGGATCTTCCGCATTTACTTTTGGTTTCGTAACTTCTTTAATAATTGTTAAGGAGATGGGGCGGGTGAATTTTGATTCAATGGTGTACCGAACAGTAGTGCACGAATGTATTAGCCTAGATTTTTCAACAGCAGACGATGTGCCAATAAAAAGTATGCGTTTTTACATCGATGCACGTATTGTCTACTTATAAATTAGTTGTATTTTAACTACCGCCTCATGGGAGCACATAATCCTGTCACGTCTAGATTTATTTCTTTTGTGCCCTAGAACACTATCGATGTTGTCTGATAACGATTTCAGGTAACCACCAACCGCGGTGTGCTATAAAAGTCATGAATATTGAAGATCCAAAAAAGTAGTGACACCACTTTGACTCTTCACAACTTTTTTCCTATTGTGTGCACATACTTCTAACATGTTGCATTTCGTCCTGCTCTCTTAATGCTTTCAATTCATTACCAATTCAAACATTGCCAATTAATGCACCAAATTTTACAGCCTAAAAATGAAATAAAAAATGAGGGAGTGACATCTTCGAATGTGCCAATTTCCCTATTTTATATCCATATCATATGCATTTTTGACTTGAAAAATCTGTGCGCTAGTATTTTTGTTTCACATGACCTACACAACATAAGGCATGATGATTTTTTACTGATGAACAAGTAAAAATGATGTAGTAGTATAAAGAATGTAGAGTGACAAAAAAAATTAGAACTAATTGAGAATTGCCCATATACCATATGCAAGAAATACCATAGGTATGATGTTGAATAAATATATTTGAAAAATCAATATTTTACAGGATTTATTGCTCACGTGAACACCTATCATGAGCAGGAGTTTCATTGTTTGGATGGGAGTTCCCCTAAGTTCCTTGGTGGAGGTTTTGAGAAAGTGGTTGCTGTTTTGGCAGCCCAGTCAAGTTCAGTTACAATACAGGCGAGTGATTCTATGGTATTTATTTTATCCACACTGGTGCAGAAGTGTCTAGAGTAATTTCCTCTTTCAAGATAAACATATTTCGTTCATCATTTTCCTCGAAGAATAATAAAAGTTATTTATTTACCTGGCTTACTCTTCATCGAGTACCGTACAGGTACTGTTTATCTTTCATTATAAATTGCGCGGAGATTGGCACTCGGAGGCACGTCTTATCAAAATAAAAAATAAAGCAAATTGCAGAAAAGATTGAAAAAGGGCTTTCTCTTTACAGATAGCTTCGATGCTGAGACTATTTACCGTGCCGCAAATTTCTTATATGGCAACCTCACCGTCCCTCAGCAGCAAGGAGAAATTTCCACACTTTTTTAGGACCGTTCCTAGCGACGTTAACCAGGCTCATGCGATGCTGGAAATACTTAAGTAATTTATGATAAGATAATCTCATCCCTTATTTCTCATATTGAAATAATATATAATCGGATTATTTCCCCTTCTTAGACCCGTCTTAAATTAAACTGCAATTTCACGCGTCCTAGGTCCTGTCCGACAGGGTGTAAAATAAATTTCAAGCCAGTAGGTAAAGGTCAGAAAAGAATTTAGGGTGAAAATAAAAAATCTTCCAATAATAAGACGATGATACATTACGATCGGAAAAATTTATTGCTGTATATGTTGTACGAATTCACCTATCATTATCGAGAATCTACTCGTTATCAAGGGCCATATTTCGACCTCGGAATCCGGCAGTGAACCTTTGTATTGATTTGGTGATTCTGTTCAACTGATAAGACAGTGACGAGAGCGACGCGATTCTGTTAGTTCGGAAAGTGAACCTTCTAATTTCACTCGGAAATCAAACAGAGGAAATTATTACAATAGCGTATAAAAGGTGAAGTTGTGAACGCGATAGATCGGCGCCAATATCATCAGCCAGAAAAAAAAAGAAAATTCCAGAAAACATTTCGCAAGTTTTTAAGTTGGAGATTTTTTCGGATTTATTAATGCCCCTTACGATCTATCAACGTATTTTAAAACGACATGTAAAGTTACAAATTTTATCATAAATCAGAAGTATCGCCCGCATCGTTCCCCTCAGTGTATTCGTTTCGAAAAACTGAGACGAAATTGTCGGATCGATAAATTCGAGGGTCTTATAGTTTTCAAATGGCAACGAGTTTAAGTTCGCCAATGACAGCGCGCGGAGAGTAACGGTCGCGCCTGCATGCAGCCAATCGGCGTGATGCCATAGCCTCGCGATTGGTCAACTTGAACTCTCTGCCATTTGAAAACTATAAGACCCTCGACTTTTTCGCTGATGGAACTTCGCCTTGGTTTTTAACAAGAAATACAACCGCCATAATTCTGACCGAAAATGCGAATGTAAAAGTAAATCACGTTCTAAATCATTCCCGAAAAATCTTTCAGGGCATTCGAGTGGACTTACGTGTCCATAGTTTACTCCGACACGGAGTACGGTAATCACGGTTACGAGACGTTGGTGTCCTTGGCGAGCAAATATTCGATCTGTTTTAGCGCGCCGCATAAAATAGAGAAGGAAAAATTCTCGGATGATGACTACAACAACGTGATTTTTACGATTTTCAACAAGACTGACGTGCGAGGTGAGAATTCATAATAACTTTAACTCGAGTCAGGCCCGATTCAAGATTCGTAATTAGACAAAGTCACGGCTAATTTCAGTCGTCGTTCTCTTCGCCGAGAAGTCCACGACGCTCAAAGTTCTTGAAGCTGCCAAACGCCTTAGCTACTGGACACGATTCGTGTGGATCGGTAGTGACGCTTGGTCAACCGTGAGTCAAAGAGAAGTCATGGATCCATCAGACGACTGGACGGATAGCCACTCGAAAATGTCCATAGCCGATCAGATGACGGTACTCGAGGGAGCCCTTGCCGTCCAACCTCTCTCTAGACAATTATCTGGCTTTGATGAATACTTCAAGAATTTAACCCTCAATCACAAAGCAATTAATCCATGGTTTCCCGAATACTGGGAGGAGTATCACCGGTGTGGAAGAAGATATGCGCCCAACCCCAACAATATAACTACGCAGGTATCCGGAGTCAGAATAGAAGTTTTAGTTTTATTCCACAAGTTCTTACCGACTACTTGAAGGTGCGGACTAGAATCTGAGGGTAGGATTGTAGTGCATGTAATAACATTCAACTACAAGCGCTGAATCCTGACGTGTGACCTAATTCCAATAAAACAGAATCATACCGTCCAGAAATCCGGATTATGTTATCTTAGAATGAGAAAATCTGATCCAGAAGTCGTCTTAGACAATAAATTAATTGATTCATCGCATCTGCAACTCTCTTCTTCTTGTATTCATTGCAGTCGCCGTTTTCGACGCCATATGGGATCGAGGATGACGATACTTGCCAAAACCCATGGCTGAAGATAAGCGAAGAGACCGGCTACAAACAGCAAAGATTTTTGCATTTTGTTAGAGATGCTGTTTACGCGGTTGCTTATGCTCTTCACGACCTCCAGCAAGTAAAATGCGGGAAGAATTTCACTGGTCTTTGTCCCCAGATGAAACACATCGACGGTGAAATTATATCCGCGTATTTATCGAACGTCTCATTCAACGGTAAGCTTGTAAAAACTCTTCTTTATTACTTTTTTTTTATATCAAACCTTGCGCTCAATTGTCGCTGAGAATACTCCTTCAATTATCTCGTTTCAAATAATTGGATTGTACCCACTACGTATAACCGGGGGTCGTTGATACATGGAGCTTATCATGATTAATTGAAGTACATGTCGCGAGCTTTTGCAACTCGACTCATCAATTTACACGACACATGAAGATAATTGCTCGCAGAAACGATAGACCAGAATTTTTTTCCACGTGGTTATAGTACCTGTGTAAAATAGGGGAATTCGCCGATCAGATTCACCCTCATGCACGTCACGAGTCTCGTTATTTGCCCTTTGTAAATGAAAATTTTTTTTCCCTGTAGATGAAGCTGGTAAAAAATTCAGGTTCGTTGATCAGGTCGACGGACCGCCGAGATATTCGATTTTGAATTTCCAGAAGAACCCTGATGGCACGCATCAGTGGCATATCATTGGAAATTACACGCGTGAGTACAGTTTACGTAAATAGAAGAATAAAAAAAATAAAGTAATAATCGTATCATCAATTAGGACCTGCATGACATGATTCACAGAAAACGAAAGTGGACAGGCCGTGTTGCACATTGAAAAAAATGCGATGAAATTTCGGGGTCAATTGATCGGAGGTCGTCAGTTCTTTCCGAATTCAACCTGCGGACGGGAGTGCAATGCTGAAGAGGTCAAAGTTCGCGAACGGTTGGATCCCTGCTGTTATAGATGCAGAAACTGTGGCCTTTATCAAAGGAAGGTAGACGAACAACGCTGCGACGATTGTCCTCAAGGAACTCGGCCAACCGATGATCGAAAAGTCTGTGCCCCCATCCCCGAAGAATTTATTGACTATTCCAGCCCCTGGGCGATAGCTGCGATGGCCGTCGCGAGCTGCGGTAATTATGGACTAATTAACTGTCAATAAATTTATTTTTTGAGTAGCTCAGAATCTGCAGAGTCAAAAATATATTACCCACTATCCAGTACTGAATTCAGTGGGGATCGGAATCAGCGCTTGCGTTGGAAATTCTGTTCAGCTTCTCTACATCCTACTAAATTTTTAAATTTTACTTACGAACTCAAAGGTCTGCGAAAAATCAGCTCAATGATCAAATTTGGTTTCGATTTTGAATTTATTCGTCAATCAGTTCACGAAATGTTTCATCAAAGATTGAGGAGAATCACGAAGCCTCTCTGAATTCTAGAATCTAGAAGTCCAAACTAGAATTTCAAAAAGATCCACCAATTTTTGCCCGACGATTTTTTGATAACTTGAAAAACTGAAAATCAGAATTAAAATTTCACCCCTTGTACTACATTCAGGATTCTGATTACACCAGTCTTTTTATCTAAAGAATTTCTGGCTTTTTGACGGAAATTTTTTTTCCGAGATCGTAAATACCTGGAATAAGATAAATGATTTTGTGCTGCAGGAATCCTAGTCACTGTCTTTGTGCTCTCGGTATTTTGGATCTACAGTGAAACACCGGTGATAAAAGCGTCAGGACGGGAGTTATCGTCTCTGTCACTATTAGGCACACTAGTTTCATTCCTTATGACTTTTGCCGTTGTTGCAAAGCCCGATACCAGTACTTGTACGATCACAAGATTTGGTATCGGAATTTGCTACACATTATGCTACGCAGCTTCAGTCACAAAGACAAATAGAATCCACCGAATATTCAACAACATGACCCACAGCCCGCACAAACCCAGGTATACGAAACAACTCCATATATAATCATGTACAGGGTGTCCCAGAACCAAAGACAGGAAATGAAGAGGGTGATAAAGGGGGTCAAGCTGAGTAATTTGACCTATAAAACATGTGGTCTCCGAAGCACCAGTCGCGAGATACGGCCACTTAAAAAATCGCGCTAGGCGCCGGCATGTAGGCAACCGACTACATAGCTGGCATCGGTTAGCGCTCTATTCATAACGCTTCATAAGTCAAGAATTTCGAATGAAAACACTTTCGACATTGAATTTTCGCCAAACACAACAACGTTGCTTGTTTCCGTGATAAAATTTGATATCAAAAGTATTTTTGTTTGAAATTTTCGAATTCAAAAGCGTTATGACTCGCATCAAAAGTCAAGCGCGCTTATCAATTAGACGGCTGACAGATATCTGTGTGTAGTCGGTTGCCTATATGCCGGCGCCTAGCGCGATTTTTTAAGTGGCCGTATCTCGCGACCGGTACTTTGGAGGCCACATGTTCTATGGGTCAATTTGCTCGGCTTGACCCCCTTTATTACCCGCTTAATGTTCTGCGTTCAGTTCTGTGACACCCTGTACAATTCCATCGATTTCGCGAATGAAATTAAAATCCAAAACTCTATCATTACTTACAGATACACAAGCCCCAAGTCTCAGTTGATAATTACCGGGATACTGACTTTAATTGAAGTCCTGATCAACACGGCATGGCTGATAAAAGTACCCCCGGAAGTCAGTTACGTTTATCCAACGAGAGACACTATATTGAGAATATGTCAGGGTTTGGACGACCGGTCTTACATGGTGGGATTGATCTACCCCTTTTTTCTTATCGGTGAGTAAAATTTCGATAATTTTATAGAAATGAAAGAGTTTTCTTATTTTTACGACATTTTTTAATTATTTTTTGTTCTTCTCTCGATCCTCAGTAATCTGCACCGTCTACGCGGTCAAGACTAGAAAATGTCCTGAAGGATTTAACGAGACCCGATACATAGCTTTCACTAATTACACAACAATTATACTATGGCTGGCGTTTGTCCCGCTGTATTTAGCCTCGACGAACAATGCGATCCGGGTTGTTACCCTGGCTCTATCTCTATCACTTAGCGGTCTGGTCCAGCTCGGCTGTCTCTTCTTTCCTAAGATTTATATCGTCCTAATGAAGCCTGAGAAAAATACAAAGGAATTGGTCATGGCTCAGCACAGAAGTTCCTCTTATTTAACAGCCCCAGCCACTCCTGTGGTTATCCCTAATGGTAACAGAATTAAATAAAAAAAAAGTTTAGAAAGGAAATTTTTTCACGAAAAAGAGGATTTTGTTTATCGTTATATTCGCGATGAACTTATCTTCTCCTTTTCGTATTTCAGAAAACGGAGTTCAGTCTTACGTACAGGGTAGTGATTCCAGTATAAAAACATCAGGAAAAGATGCGTCGACTCTAAATATCTGTAAGTCGAGTGATTTAAGGTGGTTCCCTACCCAATTCGACCCGTTCTAAAAACATTGGGCGTTCACGGTGCTATTCAACGGAATATCTTCGACCGGGGACCGGAGACGGCAAAAAGGACTCTGTAGCGCAATTCTATTGGCGATTTCGAACACGTGGGTCCATACACATGTTCGTTTCACGCTAAAATAGATAAATGGCGTAAGGAATAAAGTTTCTAAAAGTATCCCTCACGCCATTTCTATATTTTAGCATGAAACGAACATGTTCTGGGACCCACGTGTTCGAGGTCACCAATATAATTGCGCTATAGAGCCCTTTTTTTCCGTTTCCGGTGCCCGGTTAGAGATATTCCGTTTAATAGCACCGTTCAGCCCAATGTTTTTAGAACAGGTCGAATTGGGTAGGGAACCACCTTAAGACGTTTATTTTACGCCAAATGTATCTATGCATAATTATTATTGTAATTTATGATTATTTGATTGTTCATTCGCAGGGAAATTCAAGCCGATATTAAAAGAGCAAAGTATCAAGGCAGCAGCAGCAATCGGTAAAGATCCGTTGAAAAATTTTCAAGTAAGAACTATGTAACTATTAATAAGCGGGGTACCTGAGTTTAAAATAAAAGCTCGATTTTTGTTTTTCCTTTTTTTTTTTTATCTCAAGTTTGAAAATGAAGATTGAAAAGGAAAATACAAAAAAAAAAAAAAAATGAAAAAAAAAGAAAAAGTGAAAAAAAAAAAAACTGAGGCCAAATCAAAGTCAACAATTACATATCGCTACGCTAAGTATATATGATGTCGAAAATTATTGATATTATAAGATACATATAGTATATAACTAATTATACATATTTAATTATTGTTAATTGTAAAGCTTCTTTTTTGAGAAGCTTCGCTGCACCATTTAATTATATTTAAGATAATATGTACCTATACCATTATAGTATGTATGTTACACTAAACGGGTTTGATTTTTACCGGTTCAAGGCCACGCATATTTTCAACAAATGCGAATCTGGATGAGAACCGCTTGGTTCTCTGGAAGCGCCCCTAGTGGCCTTGGAGGAAATCTTGCCTCGATGGCGATGTCGATCGCGGTTTTGTTTTTTTTTTTTTTTAACAGAATTTATCGATACATTCTTCTGAAAAAAAATAAAACAGCGATTTACACAGTATCGATAAATTCAGTTACAAAAAAATAAAACAGTGGTCAACATAGTTATCGGGCGAGATTCCCTCCAAGACCACTAGGGGCGCTACCGACAAACCAAGCGGTTCTCATCAAGATTCGCATTTGTTGAAAATATGCGTGGCCTTGAACCGGTAAAAATCAAACACGTTTAGTGTATATGTTGCGCCCATTTACATCCTATAATAATTTATATAATGGTAAATATATACTAGACCGTTTGAAAAAAAAAACGGTGTTTTTTTTTTTTTTTTGCTTCAAACTACCTAAAACTATACTTTGACATGAAAAAATAACCTGCATGAAGAATGAGCCCTGTCCTCAAAGATTTAGAGGTGCCGCATTGGACTTTGGTTTTTCTTATTTCATTAAGACCCACCCCTAGTCACCACATCGTTTTGGTCGAAATGTGTCACATTTCGATTATTATCTGAGACCAGGCGTCAAAAACGCAAAAAAGGCCAACGCAGCGCAAATTCAAATTCATATTCCGAACATATACGTCCAAAAACATGTTCGTTTCGTGCTAAAATAGAGTCTAAAAACCGATTTTACATTCGAATAATTTTGTTGAAAATTACTTGAATTCGAATAATGTAAAATCGGTTTCCAGACTCTATTTTCGCACGAAGCGAACATGTTTTTGGATGTATATGTTCGGAATTAAATTTGAATTTGCGCAGCGTTGGCCTTTTTTGCGTTTTCGACGCCTGGGCTCGGATAATAATCGAAATGTGTCTTTTTCGAACAGGAGGAGGTGGGCGACTAGGAATTGCCCTTAACATGAAATATTCTTGTTCAAAATAATGAATCACAATCCCAACTCATTATATGCTAAACATACTGTGGTAAACAGTCTTGGTTATCGCAGCAACAATTGAATTATTTTTTTCATATTGATCGCATAAAAATTCATTTTATACTGGGATCCTAATTTTTTTTATTCTTGTTTGCGTTTATCCACGTATTAATCGATAGAAAATCGTTGCTGCGATAACCAAGACTGTTTACTACAGTATATTTAGCATATCATGAGTTTGGATTGTGATTCATTATTTTAAACAAGAATATTTCATGTTAATGAAATAAGAAAGACAAAAGTCCAATGTGGCACCTCTAAATCCTTGAGGACATGACCCATTCTTCACGCAGGTTATCTTTTCGTGCCAAAGTATAGTTTTAGGTAGTTTGAAGCAAAAGAAAAAAAACCCATCAATTTTTTTTGAAACGGTCTAATATATACGTTGATATGTATACTATATATTATTCAACGACTGTTTAATTAGTCAGAAACATAAAGCATTCCATGTAGTAAGTGTATATGTACACGTGTGCGTATACAGGGTAATCCAGAATGCGGTACTTTCCTTATACCAGTGGATTCCTCGTGAAAATCTGAGACGAAAATTATCAATGCTAAAATGTCGAATGGGAAGCCGTTTTCAAATAAGACCCGTTTAAAGTAAGCCAATGCGAGAGTAGATACGAGATTGTCTCAGGGCCGCCACCACGGGCCACCGCGATCTCGCGAACCGACCAAATGACGGTGACGGCCCTGTGCCAGTCTCGTATCTGCTCTCGTATTAGCTAACTTTGATTAAACGGCTCCTACCTGAAAACGGCTTCCCATTCGATATTTCAGCATTGATAATTTTCGTCTTAGATTTTCACGAGGGATCCACTGGTAGAAGGAGAGTACCACATTCTGGATCACCCTGTATAAACTACATGTACTGTATCTGAAATTTGTTTTACTTGTCTCAAAAAAAGAAAAAAATTAAAATATAATAATAATAATAATAATAATAATATTGTGTATGTAGATAGTTGCTATATTGGATAAAAAAAAAAAAGAAAAAAGATATAAAAAAAAAAGAATGCTATACACAGAAGGCACTTTGTATATATCTGTAAATACAAGAAATTAAATAAAATATAATTTTAAACATATATTTGAAGTATATTATTATTTAATAACTTTTATATTCTCAGGTGAAAAATAATAACTATTTTTTTTTTCTTAATTTCAATTTTATTCGTATAAATCCTTTACCAAATATACAAAAGACGATTTTCACTTCAATAAATACCTCACGTCACGTGCAACAAATTCACAATTAATAAATTCAATTACATGTTAAGAAGTAGCAGTTCTGATATCATTTATAACAATTATATAGGTCAATTCATTCATCAAGATACTAGATAATTTTAATAATATACAAATATGGTTTATGTATAAATTAAACCTTGTTAATTACTAATTATAATATCAGATCAGATCAATTAATAACTTCATCCAGCAGCTAATTATCTTCGAATAGGATAAAAAAATAAAATAAAATCAATAAATCAAAAAACGTATAGTGTTAGTCGTTAGTTTTAATATAACTAATCAATTTTTATGTTTTTAATTTTTTTTTCTTTCTTTCTTTTTCTCTCGTAAAATTATATGTATATCATCTATATTATTAATTATTATCATTAGTGTATATAACTAGATTGTCGACGAATTTGAGAATTGCAAGTTAGGGATAAAACGTAACTCAACATAATCGTAAAACGTGACTATACTACCTTATATTTAAAAATGTGTGATGTATTGTGGTTTATTTTCTATCTTTACTAATAAATATTGAAAATTAAAAACGGATTCAAGCTTTCTAGTCAAAGTTAGAAAGTTAATTACATAAAACTACTGTACAGGAGCTTATACATCGAATCATCACTCAAATCGTATTAATATATATATATATATATATATATTTGACAAATTTAAGAATAACGTCATTTTCAACGAACATCGCTAAACAGATTTTAAGTTTTTAAAAAACAACAAATTTATCTATATTTTCCATGAACTATTTACCCATACAGGTACACCTGGAAAATTCATATAGTCTCCGCGATAGGTTTATCTACGATTGTCAAACAATTCTTCGAATGCGTAAAGCCTACGATAGGTATACTAGGGTGGTACTTGATTCGGTGATATTTAAATTTCAATGCTCTAATGGGCTGGGACGTCTCCAAATATATACAAAAAAATTTAGTCAAAATTCTAGGTAGCCATAATAATTCTAAGTACTGCCCCAAATCCTTTGAACTTTTCCATTTGAATAACCCCCACGATTTTTATTACTTCGGGGTTATTTTTTACTTCCTATCGCATTATCGCTTCCAATAATCCGAAACGCCGCACACTTCTTAGCCTATAGTAGTAGGTATCCGTGAAAAATTAACAAATTTTTATCGACAGAAATTGTTTTTTGATGTGCTGTAGCTCCGAAAATTATATCGTTGAAAATCTGTTAAATTTTCATGAAATACCTACTACTACAAGTAAGGAGTGTACCGAGTTTGAGATTCCTCGGAGCTATATTGCAATGGGGAGAAAAAAAAATAACCGCGAAATGTGAAAAATCGTGTCTTATTAAAATGGGGAAATTGAGAAATTCGAAGGCTCTGAGGCGGTGCTTAGAATCGAGATAAGGACCTGAGGTTCCAGATAAATTTTTTTGTATATATTTCGAGAAATCCTGGCCCGTGAGAGCATGAAAATTCGAAAATGATCAAATCAGGGACCACCCTAAGATATGTTATGTGTCATAGAGTTGAATTTCAATTTAATTGCACCAGAATAAAATTGACACGATAATAAAATAAATGATAAACAACATAATATCCGATGCAATAAAATTTCAAATTTTATAAATACTTAATAATTAATTCTAACAATCGTCCCTTTCGTGAAAAGTAGACGATATGTGCTCTACGGTGTATTGCTCGCATGTCACAAGAAAAAAATCTTAACATACGCGTATAGTAACAAAATTATTCAACCTGGAACCCTATTTGTAAATATATTATTTATTACTAGTATCAGTATATCGCATTAAACTTTTACTGATTTTATAATTAGCAAAATGATCACTATCACTATATAGTTATAATTATGGTATTTAATTGAAATATTTAAAAATTAATAATTATCGATCATCGCGTTAACAAGAAACAATAACTTTTGGGAAAAAATGAATTTTCCCTAAATTCCCCATTATATTACCTAAAGAAACAAAACAAAACAATAAAAACAAAAATTAAATTTGCAAGACATAAAAGCTACAGATTATTACTTAATATCATGTATAAAATAGAAAAAAAAAAAATACTCCGTTTAAAATCGCCGCGTTCAGAGAATTCCGTGCGAAATATTAAGAACGAAAAGAATGGCTATGGAATTGTAAAGTTTTTTGTTTTTTTTTCTTTTTGGGCTGAAGAAATCTCATCACGAAATACCAATATTGGCGATAGATTATTTTTTGTGATTTATAGTAATCCGGAAATTGCATTTTGCTTGAAATTTTCTGCTCGCAATCGTTCGGAGATAATCTATTACAGGTATATAATATTTGTACAAATTAGCTAACGTATGATCTAATTATAATTTCTTAAATCTACTAGCTGCCTGGGGCACAATAATATCTTCAATTCTGGAAGACATTGGTCCAAAAAAAAAAATCCGGACCAAAGATCACCTAATGTCTAAATCTATGAAATATGTATTAAGACGCGATCGACTCGACGTACATACATATTATATATTAGTGTTTAATTATAAAATAATTAATATCTTAACTACATAATTATATGCTATACGTGAATGCAACTGATATATAATCTAAGGACAATTTTTATCGCACGTCTATGATATCGAGCTCGAAGGCACCATAATTCGTATTGTATAATTACGTGTATATGACATTTGAAAGGCACGTTGTTTCATCATATTCATTTTTATATTTTAGTATTCAAATTTGTCGTTCAAGTAAATATTATGGAAAAATTCTTCGAAAGAATGTGAAAGCTCCAGTATTTGTATTGAAAGAAAGAAAGAAAAAAAAAACACAGAAATTAAAAAGGTGTAAATTTGAGCAGATCAACGATCAATCAGGAAAATAATTATACGTTGAGCATTATTCAGATATCTGTATAATTCAATCACCGATAAATTTGAGCGTTACTTTGAGCGTTGATAAGGCAGAGATAAAATTTATTGAAAAATATAAAAAATAACTGAACTTGAGCGTTTTTTGACAACAAAAAAGGCAATAGGGCAATACGCCGATATCATGGACGTGCAAATTATAAACTGTCCTATGCAAGGCGTTCTTCATAATACGCACATGCTACTAAGGCCTTTCATGGACGGAATGGCTGATAAGGTTACAATACTCTCATAAAGTATTCGTTAATTTAAAAAATACGTTAATTATATAATATTATAGTATAATATTAAGGGATGATATGGTAGTGGTATTAGATTATTTATATAGATTAAAAAACATCGTTAATATAATGATAATAACAACAACGATTATTAACGTAATAACTATAATCATATACACCTAATTGTTGTACTTAAGTTTTTCTTAAGTTTCGATTCTACATAAGTAATTTAAGTCACACAGCCGCACGGTTATGCACTGCAAAACTGCAGTCACACGTATTATATAAAATGCATAATAGCTATCAATATATCTACAAGAAATAATTATTGAAACTAAATATTAGATTTATTAAAAAAATACAAATAGTTCGAAAATTTTTTATAAACGATTATTATTTTATTTCATTCAATATTTCACTCATTCATATCATTTTTCATTTTTAAATTAGTATCAAACTATTGTACAGGCACTCGCGTATATCTTATATTATAGTCTTACGGATGATTATATGTTTTAGATATATACTATTCTTTTATTATTTACACATAATACGATTTTCATATTTTTTCAGGATATCACAAATACTTTTGCTTTTTTTTTTTCTGTTTTTTGTTTCTTTTTTTTTTTCAATTGGTGAAACGATTTCCGTTCTTTTTTTTTTGTAATTTTCTTCTTTTTTTTTTTTCTTTCTGATAACAGCACGCTGTATATTGCTTCGTATTACATATATTGTACTTGGACACAGTGTCGAAAAGGGTTGTACTCTCAGCTTCCATTTTTAGTGAAGAATGATTCTCGACGTTGTGGTGAAGAAAAAAAAAAAAAAAAAAAAATTACGGATAAAAAAAAAGGAATTTTTAAATTTTTAATTTTTAAAGTAGGCTCTGTGTAACTAAGGGTGATCTATTTTAGATCGATTTTGGGGGGGGTCCGGTTGTGAATTCTTTAGAATTTAGCTCAAAAAAAAAAGCTATTTTTCTTACATTTAAATGGATATTACTTAGTCAGATAATTTTTGTTTTCAATTCCGCAACACATGATTTCATGAGGAATTAAATTCTCTAAAAAATTGTTCCCAGAATCAATTCTGTAAAATCAATAATGAAAGAATTATACGGGTTTCAGATTCATTTTCTGCAAAATTTACAAACTTGATTGTCAGTGCGATTTTGTAGAGAATTTAATCCCCTATAAAATCATGTCCTGTAGGATTGGGAAAAAAAAAAAGAAAAATTGTTTGACTAAGTAATATTCATTTAAACGTTACGAAAATATTTTTCTGTGTATTTTCCGAATGTGGGGTTCTTTCGAAATAAAAATTAGGAGCTCGCTTTTCGCAAGGATATTTTAACTTATTCTTAGCCGAATTCTGAAGGTTTTTCAACCGGGAGCCACCGAAAAAAAAATATCGATCTAAAATTAATCACCCTAGTGTATCTGTGGTATATATATTTTTTTTTTTTCTTGCTTCTTGATTCAACCCACACAGAGAGTCGATAATTAATAATAAAAAAACAAAAAAATGTATATGTATAAACGGATATACCTGTTTTACTTCGAAACTGTTATTTTGCTATCCCACGTCCTATACAGCGTTTCTGTGTAAAGCTGAGAGATACTGTATTCGACTGTGTAAACTTATTGAGCAAAGTTAAATCACTCTATAATATTGAACCGGATGAGCTTTGAAAATTCCCATTGTAGTAGTACATATTAGGTACAAATGAGAAAATGAAAAAAAAAAAAAAACCAAAAGAATAAGAAGAAGAAGAAGTTATCGGAGAGGAAATATCTTCTTACGAAAAGTTAAGTTGCTCGAAATCGAGCTTTAATCGGAATAAATAAAAAAAAAAAATTACATCATTTCCTCGTCGTTTCTTCGGTTCTTTTTCTTTCCTTTCCATCTTCATGTTCAAGCAAAAAACTCCGCTAGATAAATAGTCTAAAAAGAACTCTCGCGTTTTGTACGCGGCTGAACTGCCTCGGGGCTCGGTGTCATAGCTGGATTATCGTAGGCGTAATCCAAGGTCGTATCTTCGCTTGGATGTCTTCTTGAAAGTGGTGTACTTGTCGTATTCGGTGTACCGTCACCAACGTTACTACTTGGCGCCACAATCGTAGCACTTATCGTCGGCATTGCTAATTTTAGGCCGTTTTGCTTGCACCCGGAACCAACCTCCGCATCGTCCTTAACTCGGTTGTTATTCGTCGCTTTCTGAGGACCAAAATTAATGGCAATGGTAATGGTAACGATTGTTAAATTTTATACATTTTTCGTTTCCTGATAAATTAAAGCTCATCTCTATCTCCCACACGGTTAACCATGTCGGAATTTAACTTACCTTGACCCATTTCTTCCGAAGCCATCCGGCCTGGACCACTTTACGGAGTTTCTTGATCCACAGGAACCTCCAGGCGACGAGGAAGATTACTCCAAAAAGGGAGATACACGTTAGGGTCAAACTGATAGTGACCAGATTTTTCAAACGCTTAACTTCTTCTGAAAAAAAAGAAGAATCGATTTTTACATTTTGTTTTATACAGCCTAAATCCGTCACTATAGTAATTCGTTTAACTTTTGATCGACTGAGAAAATGGAGAAGAAATTTTAATCGTACAACGTATCGGAATAATGGTAGCCAAAGGGTTCCCTAGTGGCGTAATTAACTGGCCCAGAAAGCTGCGGTATCAGATTTGCATAGACAAGATCGCTCGATTGCGTGCACGAAATTGTAATATGGTAATTTTCGTTCTATAGTAAATCTGTGCGAGTCAAGATTCCTGTGCATAAGTATAGGTATAGTTGAGGTGTTAGATGACCGGTATACGAGGTTCGCAATAAAACATGTAAGAGCTAAACTGACCGAGTCGATCTCTCCGAAAGAGGATCGATTGTGATCTAGAGTAGAATGATGATCAATCAAGAGCCGGAGTTTTCTTTTTTTTTTTTTCAAGAAGGAAACATGATGGCTGCTGAAATCGAGGTCTGGGCTTAATCGCGTCGTACGTAGTTAGCGTGAATTTCATTTTGCCAAAACTGCCATTCGACATGAGAGGAATGATTCACTCCTTGTATAATTCACTTGACTTCAAAGTCACGGACGTATTTCCCGAGTTATTTTCATCGTTAGTCAATATTGAATCAACTAATAAAGTCTCATATGTATACTCGAGTCCATACATGAGACGGGAACATACGTGGATGTATACCTCGAGTAGGAATGGAAATTCTAGTTCTGGTACACAACAGGTATATAATTCTGTTTTAGTAATCACGTCCCACGTAAGGATTCGGATATGTAAATCAGAGCTAACGATTGCTCGAGAATTTCTGATCAGCGTCTCTACATCCTCATAAATTTTCAAATTCTGGTTATACGACCTAAAAATTCTGCGAAAAACCAACTCAATGATCGACTTTATCTTCGGACTTGGAATCTATTCGCCAATCAGTTCACGAAACGTTTTATCAAAGATTGAGGAGAATCACGAAGCCTCTCTGAATTCTTGGACTTGGAGGCCCAAGCTAGAATTTCAAAAGTCTACTTTAGAATTTCATCGCACTATTCCTACCTTCAAATTATAGTTCCTAGTGTTAACCATCTCGAGGTTGAAGCTCATTATTTAAATCAAGACGGAAATGCTCCGATGTTAATCACCGCAAATTTCTTGTTATTTAATACGTGAACTATTTCTAACGTGGGAATTGAGACAAAGGTAAATTCTAATCGCCATGTGAACGATCTCGCAATTACATACTGAGCAAAAAGCCTGCACATACGGTTAATTATAGTAGAACATATGGGGCATTCCACGTCACTTCAGCAAAAAAAAAAAAAAAAAAATCCTCACAAACTTACAACAAATCGGGTTCTATGATGCGAACAAATTCACGAGATTTTAAATTTTTTGAAAATTTTTTGGACGGAGTACTTAAGCTTTTTCATTTTTTATTCAAACAGTGATATCCCGGGAACGGTCAATCTTAATGACAATGTTAAAAAACGAAAATTTGCAGTTTTTCAAGGCCTATAAGAATAAAATTTATCTAGATTTAATTGGATAATTCTGACCCACATTTCAATCGTCGTTCCATTGAAAAAAAAATATTTTCGATGATTCTGGCCCGAAATGTGAGTCAGAATCACTCAGTTACATTTAAATAAATTTTCTTCTTATAGGCCTTGAAAAACTGCATATTTTCTTTTTTTAACATTGTCGTTACGATTAACCGTTCCCGAGATATCACTGTTTGAATGAAAAATGAAAAAGCTTAAGTACTCCGTCCAAAAAAATTTGGAAAAATTTGAAATTTCGGGAATTTGTTCGTATCGTATCGCCCGATTCGTAGTAATTTTGTGACTTTTTTTTCCATCAGTTTAATTAGATATTACTTCAGGATGAAAAACTGATGCAATTAAAATGTTCAGGTTATATCCTGTAGTTTTATTATCTTAATAAATAATATAATGTCGGTTGCAGAGGAGGTGGAAAATTTCCATGGACACCATCGCCGAGGGCTCCTTTCACCTCAGGTATTCGCTTGCAGCACCAACACGCACGCAGATTATACTCAACCGACAGTAATAAGTTTTGACGATGAGTCAGAGACCGCAGTGTAAAATGCACCCATATAGGTATACGTAGTAACGTATCTTATACTTGTGTTAAAGAGTAAATAAATTGATATTCAGTTCGTGACAGAAAACTTACCGCTTAAATCCTGCGCAGCGAAATCTTTACGGAGAACGTAGCGTTGGTCGTGAAGATACTCTGAAAGAAATAAAAAAAGAAACTAAATTCAATATCTCAGTCGAAATTTGTTACTCTTTACAAGATGAATGGAAAAGCTTGCAGAATCTCACGGAATCAAAAATTCTTGTGCAGAATTTCCGGACAAAAAATTTCATCGTATAATATCGATCTAACGATTCTTTGATGATTTTTGTTCTTCCTAGTTTGATAAGCGACAAAATGGGCTTTGAATTTTTGTACATATTTGAAAAAATTATTGGTCATTGACTGATCGGCTGATCATGCAGGAACTAAATTCATAACAATTAATGAACGTATGTGACTTAAATGTGACACGTGCAAATGATTTCGTTTAAAAACATACAAGTATGTACTATAAATCGCCACGCATGTTATTTACTAATTATATGTGTATCCGAAGAGCACGTATCGTCGTGTTATATATGTGTATGAGTGACGATCAGTGTTTTATAAACACGAGTCGTACGACGACGCGATACGTTCATCGGTATTAGAACCCAAGGCACGCACCAAGGAACGGAAGACAAGAGTCTCTTCTTCGGCGCAGCTCAACAATGACGAATATAAAATGAAAAGATATCATTTTACGTATATACCATATTATACCGGAGAGAAAGAGAACCTGCAGATACAGTAGAACCTCTATAAAGACCATAGAAACGAATGACCGTCGCGCATTGGGTCTAGTACTATAATAGCTGACTAGGTGAAGCAGGGGTAGGTGCAATTGTCCGTAAAAATAAAGGGTGAATAACTTATCCATGGAACTGAAGGTATAAACCGCTTGGAATATACTTTCATTGGTAGATTTCGGCTGGACCCAATTACTGGCCCATCATTTAGTGATAAATAAAAAGTCTAGTAATGGCTGCCGCACCCTACAATATGAAATATAATTTCATTCTGCTATATAATATACCTACTCGCGATTATGTGACTCCGGGTTTCCGCGCCTGGGCTTAACATCGTGACACCCGATGCGTTTTCACCGAGTATACGCACGTTGATGTATATACACACCTATGTAACCTGTTCCTTATTTCTTTAACGCAAGTATATGAACCATGCATCGTGTTGAGAGATAGCTAGTAACCGTACACACTGTGTATACATATATACAGGATATACCACCACCCAGGATGTGTCCATTGAAATCAATCTCCTCGGTCGTATCAAGAGACGAAGAGTTTTTTTACTCGAAACAAGAGGATTCTATCATCAAGCTGTCTTCAAGGTGTTTAAACTCGACGTGACACGATGACAATTGAATTCAAGGCTTATGAAACACTCGCTTATCGTTTCAGCCCTGGAAAGACGATAAAAAATAATAGTATGTACTACGAAGCGAAGTTTTGTATTGCTTAGTTTTTGGTTATTTTCTCTATCCTTTCTGATCACGAAGGGATTGTTGTTAGTTACTGCTGCAGAACCGGGTCGAATTAGAAGTTGGGAGACCGTGACTACGATGCTCGAGGTTTGACCTGGGGTCATTAAGGGTCATATTTTTGAGCCAAGAAAAATAAGACAAAGAGAAGTAATGATGCTCTCTACTGTAAGAATTCAAAAATGCTGATTAGACATGATCGACATGATAATCGCGGCTGAAAAGAAGGAGATCGATACAACAAGATTCACGTGTTTTTGAAAAATTTTGGATTCACAAACCTTCGAGGAACTGAAGGAGCCGAAGAGGGATAGCTTCGAAATTTCCTACTGCCTATTTCCTATTTCGTATTTTTTTTTTTTTTTTTTGCGTTCCTTTTCTCTACAATATTGATGTAAATTTCGATAAGAAACACTGTAAATGAAATAAAAACACTCCTTAGTACGTAGAAACGTTTATTAAAGACTTGGTAAGCCTTGGCGTACGCTACCGCAAACGGGAGTAAATGAATTGAGCGCAGGCGCTGGTACCAGTTGTGATAGCAACCTGCTGCAAACAATGGCAGGTGACTCGATTCTCGTTTCGTACGATCCGTGCAACCGTAGGTAGGTGTACATACTCACCTATTATCGTAAAACGAGCGAAAGAAAATAGGAGAGAAGGACAGAAGAAGGAAAAATAACGTAAAGAAGTAGGGAGAACAATTGAAGTAAATTCAACGGCAATCGCTCGAGGATATTACGAATGATCGATTTATCGCAGAACAAAGTGATATCGAGAACCCCAGGTCCCACAATCCCCACTTGATCAAGTTCTCATCTGAATTTTAATGAAATGATATGAATAATTAAAATCGAGAATCAGGTTTCGTGTTTTTTTTTTATTTTTTTGGTTTTTTTATATGAAATTGTGTCAACGTGTCGCCGTGTCTTTGGACCTAGATGAAATTTCGCTACGTGAATGAGACACGATGGAACTGAATGTCACGGGGAAGGCCTAGATTCGTCGTTTGGTTCCAGGTCGATCGATTCGTTCTAGTCAACCTGGTGCCAGGGGGTTTTCTTCGCTTGTTATGTATGCCTGGTGACTCAGAGGAAACAAATCCGAAGAAAATAAGGGATGGAGAGGTGGATCGAGGCTTGGGTCACGGAACCGGCCTCTTAGGGGTGAGAGAATATGAGAAATACGACCTCCGAAAATTATAACTTCCTGACGAAGTAACTCTGCTAGACAAGACAATTTATTGCCCACCTTTCAGCGCCTGAGAATTTTCAAAAATATGATATTTTCCGATTTTAGTTACTTCTGGTGGAAATAATAACGATATTGATATTATTGATGGAAGCGATTGCTAAATAGACGAAAAATTTCTCCTGAAAATTTATACCAAAAAAAAAACGAGCATATTAGAGTCATTCAAGAAGCCAGAATAACTTGCCGAAGGTTTCAACATCGGAGCGACAGATGGTTCTCGACCAATGTTGATCACCAGGTTCGGATCGGCTCAGAAAATGAAAAGAAGAAGAAGAAGAAGAAGACGAAGAAGAAGAAGAAGCTAGCGGTAATCGGTCGAAGCCATGAGTCACCTCCGCGTGGGAAGAGGCGGTAGGATAGTCAGGTGCAAAGTCAAAGAACCTTGGGCTGAAGACTAGGTGTACGAGTATATGCTGTGTATCTATAAGCCATGTAAAAGATGCGTAGTAAATATCACGAAATTTAGTTGATTGCGTAAACTGAAAGGAGCCCGTTTTTGAGATCACTGAGGGTTCATTGGGTCTAAAATCCCTGGGGAAAATCTTATCTCGAAAAAAAAATTTACCGTACAAAAAAACCCGAACGAAAATTATCGCAATGAAACGAAAGTCGGATCGCGTCGATTCTGACCTTCGATTTCGTCATCACAGCCGTTTATTGAGGTGAGTTTGAGCATCCGAGGCAAAGCAACTGTTCAAATGTCGCCTAATGATTTTTTATTTTCTATACCAAACGCTATACCACTGTGACTTTGGATCACTATTGCTTCGTCACGGGTATACACGAGCCGGTATAAAAATGAAAATGTACATTGGAAGAGTGGTCATAAATTATTCCTTTTTATTTTTATTTTACATTCTGAATTCGAGGTGTAGTAGGTATAATTAAAACGCGTAAGCGAAGCGCGATGACTAGTCTTGCAAATTAAAAAAAAACTCACAATCTAGCCATAGGTACGTTATGAGTCACTTTTAGTGATACGCGTTGACAGCCAAGCTTCATATTTGTTCATAGCTATATATAGGTGCAGGTTTTGAAAGCCCGTAGTTTGCGTAAAGCGCTACTGGCTTGATAGAACAGGCGCGATATGTCCGCCAAAGAGGTATATAAGTAGACGTTTAAATATTAGCCCCTGAGTCAGTCGTAGATGAAAAAGTCGGCGCCGAACAGGTAGAAAAGGCAGGAAAAACATCAGAGAAAAACCAATAAGAGAAACCGGACCGAACCCTTGGGTCAGTTTTTGAGCCACATAAGAAAAGGCAATCTTCAGGTAATCCCGAGGATCTTATTCCCCTCACGAAGACACTATGTAACAGGTTCCATGAACCTGAGCCAAAGTCCTGCGCAGGTCCTGCCCAGACCATGGGATACGGTCTTTCTTCTTTCTACCTGCTCCCCGGAGATAGTCGGTCAAAGGACGCTCCTTTACCTGACCTGGTGATGCCTTTTTTTACACTTTCTTATGCCCCTTGGGTCCATTGCGTAAGAATCGACGAAGTCCCCCCCTTTTTTTTTTTTTTTTTTTGAAATTCTATTCTGCTTGTTGTACCCCCGAAATTCGGTAGTCAATGATCTGCACATACCTTGACAATCCTTGACGCACAAGTCGGGCTGATAGTTGTGACCAGTTCCGCATATACTTGAGCAAGGGACACACTGGATGTCGAAGGGGCTGCAGTATTCCGTAGTCGAGCATCTTTTTTGTCCACACTTTGTCCCGGCTGGATCTAGGGTTGCCTGAGCTGATGAGATCACCAGGAGTCCGAGAGCCACGTAGAAGAGCATTTTCACTTATTTTTATTATTCTGTCGTGCTGCTTTTACCGCGTAAATATTTGATAATTAGGCCGGTTAGCGGATCGAAATACACTCTCAAGGTGCGCAAATTATTCCGGCTAAGGCCGAAAGTATTGCAAAAATAATAGCGAATAAATACTCGATCATTTCGGTGGTATAGACACAATCGTTAATTTCAAACACTGGATTCTCTTTTTTTATCACAAAAGTTGATGGGATAATTCGAACGTTCAATTATCAGAGAGTTTCTTATTTTTAAGTTTTTTAGATATATACTAGCTGTACTCGAAGGGCACGTTCCTTGGTGGGTCCATATTCAGCCTATCTCGCATTCTGAAAAAGAAGAAGAAAGTCTTACGGTCAAAATAACGCCGTCTCAATTTTTTTAATGATTAATAGCAATTATATATTTTCATCTGCATCTGAAACCTCGAAACAATTTTTTTTTTCAATTACGTCCTACGCGAGAATTCAGAAATGCAGTAAATTAGAGTTAGCGTTTGCACTTCATTGAAATTCCGATCAGCGTCTCTACATCCTAATAAATTTTTTAATTCTACTTATACGACGTGAAAAGTCTGCGAAAAGTCAACTCGATTATCAATTTTATTTTCGGACTTGGAACTTATTCGCCAATCGGTTCACGAAAAATTTTATCAAAAATCGAGGAGCTGTGGATCGAAGCCGCAGAATCACGTAGCTTCTTTGAATTCTATGATCTAGAGGTACAAACTAGAATTTCAAAAGTCTAGTGCACGCCTAAACTTAATGAAAACTGACATAACTCTCGCTTTTAAGGTGGGAATCAAAATTTCATTAAATGTACTCCGATTCTACCCTCGAATTCTAGTGCGGATCTCCAAGTTCTACAGTGAGAACTTGTATAATAGAACTAGAATTTCTATTATATACGTTTCTAGACATATACATGTACGTTTCACCGATGATTAAATGTCTCGACTATACATGTATATCTACTGATACATTATTAACATGAATTGGTTTAGTGCCACGTAGTGATGTGGATCGATTCGACAGGACAAGCACACAAAAGGTGTTAGAGGTACAAGTGTGTGTGGCCATACACGTATTTTCTAGGTGTAGCCTCGAGCTCACGCAATATTCAAGTTAGCCCAACATGAGCTCGTAGGAATTTCGAGCTTTTTGTTATATCGATGAAAGGGACCAAGGAAGAAGAATAATAATAATAATACGAAGAATAAAATAGTACTTTTTGATACTAGTGCGAAAAAGTGATGATTATCGGACGAGTGTGAAGTTCTTCGCCGGAGCGAAGCATGAGCGACAATCACACGCGTCAAGAAACACCTTTCGCACTAGTATCGGACTTTGTTTTTCAACACAACGCGCGTTGAATTAAATTTTATGCACGCTAAGCGTGCGAAAAATCGAACTTTACGCACAGCGTGTTGAAAAGAGTATTTCCTCGTAACAGTCCGGTCTAAATAGACGCTTTAAGGTTTCACTGTTTTCAGGAGACAGGGAAATTCTCGATATTGTGTTATTCACTTTCTGAATAAGAATAAGAAAAGCACTAGTTCACCTGTACGTCGGGGGAAAAAAGAGAACAGAAACTTGTAATAAAACGAACGCGACAGCTTTCCGTCGTGCAACTTTAACGAGGAATGTTGCCCACATCGATTAGTTCTGGTTCTACTTCCACAGTCAGGGTATATTTGACTATATGGTAGTTTCCGGCTGAAATTCTATGCCTTTTTTTTTTATATACGAGTATAAATATAATGAAAAACAAAATGAAGAGAAAACTGAATCTAGAGTATTAAATTCTACCCGAGTAAATTGATTAATTAATTTATTATACCCCAATTATGATCGTTGGAACGAAATTAATTCGCGTAAATAATACCAGGAATTATTTTATGTACTGCTGTTAAACATTTTTATTTCTTGCACACGGTTTATGCAATTTATTTTACTAAGAGCTAAAGCTGTACTAAAAATTGTCCTCTTTTCATTACGTGATATCTCGCGTGTGCCAGGTGTAGAATTACAAACGTAGAAAATGTTTTGGTACAACGCATTCCATACCCAGCACAGATTACATAACTTTTATTATTCGTCTGTTTTTTTTTTTCAGAATTTTGTTCTTCTTTTTTCCAACTAAGGTGCAGGCAATTCTCTGCTCATTTTTAAGTAAACCAATACGTTTTCTATCAAACTTCTATAGAAATCAAGGTGTTATAGGAATTGTGGGGATAGGAGGACTTCGATTACTGCTTATGAAATTAGATGTCTATTTTAATGTTAGAAATACCTAATTACAAGTCAACTGCTATCTCCTCTTTCTCACATAATACGACTTTCATATGTTTTATCAACTGTTTGAATTGCTGGAGTTTTATCGTATTTTAACTTCAGTTTTGCAATAATATTTCAATAAAGTGTAGTAACGCGTGTATACTGCATACTATATATATATATATATATAAATTATGCCTTTATGCAGACATTTCTGTTATGTATTATATGTATATGGGGCATTCCGCGTCAAGTCAGCCACCTTCAGGCCTCGATACCTTCGATTTTATTCTTCTTCTAGGATTCTATTATACTATGTGAGAGTAGTGTCCCTGATTTATTTCCAAATTTTTCGAGTCGCCGTTCCGGAGTTCTTGCAAACCTAAATTTTACGACATTCGAAATTCACGAATTTTTTATCGATGATATCTCCAAATCGAAAAGTCGTATCAACAAAAACAAGGGGGTGTTCGGATTCGTCTTGAATCCAACTCTTTGAAAAAAAATGTTTCAGAAATTTTCCGCAACGTTTAGGCTGTCGTAACTGAAGTTTAAAGAAAAGAATCAAAATTTCATCGATTATGTCATTTTCGAAAATTTCGAAACATTGTTTTTCAGATTCTACGTATTTTTCTTACATATAATAACGTTCCGTCCGAACCGCAGAAATTCGGTTGCCAGATGCTATGCAATATATAAGAAAACAATTTCTCCTAATTAGAAGATTTTTTGTTGCGATTTGAAATTTTTCAATTGTTTTTTGTAACAAAATTAATAGTCAAAGTAAGAAACATACATTTTATCAAATCAAAGTAAAAATGTTGAATGTTTATTTGAAAAATATTTTAATTAGCGATTGAAAAAAAAATTTGTTAAAAAATTCTGAAATAAATCAGGGACACTACTCTAACATAGCATAACAAAATCGTAGAAGAAAAATGAAATCGAAGGTATTGAGGTTTGAAGGTGGCTGACTTGACGTGGAATGCCTCATATGTGGATATTATTGAAACAAAGATTCAAGACGCAGAAGGCAAGGCATATAAATGATAACGAGTATTTTTCGATATAACTTTTCATTGCAATGGTATTAGTGCATATCGCAAATATGCTCAAACCAGGTAGATAGAGAAAATTCATTATTGATCCATTCCTGTAACGGATAATCGAATTCCGCTCTCTTTATTCCTTGACAACCCTAAAGCCCTTTTCTGTAATTCTTTAATTCGAATTCGGGCTTGGGTTAACGACGACTTACCGATTTCTATCGACATCGTATATAGAAGTTCTTCCCCATCCGGAGAAACCGACCCTAATTACTTTCGCAACAGCGCGTTACCCTCGAAATGTTATTTACGGTTTATATATACCTACCTACGCATGTGGGCTACACGTGGAAACGAATCGGAGTTGATTGATGGGATTAACCGAAATCAGCCACGGGTTTTATAGTCAATCATCAAAGTTTAAAATCGCGAAACGGTCACCTCGACGAAAAAACAAAATTCGGAGAAAAACGAGCACGGTCTCAATTTTCTTGAAAACTACTTATTCCAGTTTCCCGACGTTTTACACATGAGAAAAGTTCGGAAAATAAAGTGCGATGGGAACCAAACGAGCAGGAGGGCAAAACGGGCATCTAGAGGCTGAATATGAGAATTGGGGGAAAAACCGGCACCCCGAATATAGAAATAATAATTTCGTCTCAATTGAGCTTTTATGATCTTCCGACGCATTTTTTATCAACGATAACACAAGAAAGCAAAAATATGAACGAAATTCGAAGAAAGAAATTGCCCCTTGTGCCCCCCTTTCCCCTACCGGTCATTTTTCTCACGCAATAATTATCCATTATCCCGATAACGAAAGTTCTCTTTATTCCGACGTTGCAGAGTCGGAGTTTAGATCAGGATAAAAACCGCTGTGAAAAACGCAGACGGGAAAATCGGTTATTCACAGTTCTCGCAATTCTGTAAGCTCTAGTTCCGGCTGTAACAATAATTGTAACCGTATTATGCGAGGGGGACTTTCGGACACTAAACTACTTGCAAGAACCGTTGTTTTCATGCTCGCTAATCTATGTGGATCATATACATTATACAAGCCAGCTTTGACCAGGTTATTGCGATATCTCTTAAAGATATACGTGTACCGAGGCATTGTGTAATTCAACACCACTGAGCGAAAATGCGAACGTAATTGTAGAGAAACTCGATTTGAAAGTTGGCATATTATAATACCAGCGATTTTATAATCTGCGAAAACCCTCCAGCTAGGAGGAAATAGGGGTGAAAATTTTTTCTAACGTCAATCGATTGAGTCAGGAGAAACCAAATTTGAAAAAAAAAAAAAAAAAACAGAGAAGACAAAAAACGGCGAAACGTTTGCACGAAATAAAGTAGTTAACGTTAGAGAACAGTTTTCGATAACCAACAGTCGATTTTTGATCCCTTTTTCCTTTTTCCTTTTTTCTCTTCCGCCGTGTTACTCAACTCCCTTTAGAACCGTGATGCGTAAACCCACGCCTATAAGTACATACACACATACACGGGTGTGCCGTCGAATGTATAAGAATAAAATGACCGGATACGACGGTAGGGTAATTAGTTACGCACCCGGAGACGAGATGCGCGTAGTATAACTCACAGGTAGATATAATATATTCTACAGTAACGTAACTACGGGGTTTGGTAACAGTATAATATAGTTGCCACTTATCGCGATCGTGTTTTCGAAAACGGATGAATACCTGATACCTCTTTGAAATAGTCCGATTCCTTATGATAATTATAAATCAATGAATAGTCCTGCGACTCTCACGGGATAAGAACCGATTTCAATATCTCGGTACCGAAACGATCGTGTCGCCGATTTTTTTGCGGAACGTTATTTTTTCGTCATCAAATTTTCAAACTAGTTTCAAATTAACGCAGGTTTTATAATGCTGTTCGTTCGTTGTGTGTGGAAATTACATCCAGCCAACGTCAAGCTTGAATCTTATAGGAATGTCGTTCGACTGGTTTGAAAAGGAGCCTCTAAGAATATACAGTGAAGTCACTACACGCTATTATACTATACGCTCACAATATACTCCGAGAAGGTTTTATTCGTGGTGAATTTTCGATAAAGGAGTAAAAGTGCGAATCTTAATCTAGGGTATCGGCTTTTAACAAAAATTCGAAATATTCTTATCGCCGATTTCATACGCGGCTTCAATGACGATCGGCGAGTGCAAAGGACCAACGCGCAGTTAAAGTAGGAAGAGATGGTTAGTCGTTTTCTCCATTTTCTCCAAAAAGATCGAAGAAAAAGCCCTCTGGTTTATGACTTGTTGAAATCGAAGCTCTAAGGTCTCAAACAAAGTGCTTATCTTTATGAAACACGCCCTCGTTGGTAGCCACTTTATATACGCATACTAGACGTTTACGGGTTACCTGCGTTCAAAGTTACGCCGATGGCATACTAAAAATGTTGTATAGAATGGAAATTTCCCTTTTTCTTTTTTTTTTCCTTCTCCTTTTTTTCACCTAAAAGAGATAGTATAAAGGAGCGGAGTTAAGGACGATAAAAAAGATATAAAAATTATTTCCCGGTTTAAAAGATTTTCACACGTAATGCATCCGTGGTAATAAAAACGCGTTTCATCTGCTCGTAAAAAAGAAGCAAAGTATTCTGTTAAACGATACTGGGTGCTGAAAATTATCGGAAATAAATCGTAACGGAAAGCGATCGGATCCCAATAGATGAATTGCGGCTTCGCAGCGATAAAAATGATCAGAAATTGACGAATCCCTTATTGAACAGTCTTTCTTTTTCTCCCCTTCAGTTGAGCAGCAGGAAACACGACTTCAACGTGTGAATACCCTGAGATTGACATTTTATTAGTGTAAATTCGATCCCGTTATTGTTATCGAGATATGTGCCAGTCATTCTGTTCGTAGGTTCTTTTCAGGAGTATTTTCAACCCTCGCGCCAAAAGGGACGAAAAACACTAAATTACAGTAGGAAGATGCCGTAACTTTAATTCTATAGATCGAGGAGAAAAAGCGACGGAGTTTTCGACACGGGCGAGATCAATGACGAAATCGAGATGTCGATCTTGAATTTAACGATCTATAGGATAAAATTCTGCCGTTTATTGAGCTACTTACCTAAAATGTTCTGGAGTGTGTTTTAAGTGAATTATAGTTGAATGCACAGAACTCCGCAACCGTATTTTACCAAGTTTTTATACTTATTTTAGTACTTTGCAAAAAGCCACGTATTAAAAAACGATTTTTAGACAAATTTGCCCGAACATTTCGACCGACTTTGTACAACTGTCGATCGGTGTCGGGTACGAGAGTCTCCGCAGGCCAATGTGCCGGTCAGGTTGACTCCCACCAGGAGTCAAAACTCCCTCTTCGCTACACCTGCCACGACTTTTACCTGTTGCCAATTGCGCGCGCATATATGCTCCATCTTTACGATATTTGAGAGCTTGTTTCGCGCCTTGGAAAAAAATTACATTTATAAGTATATCAAATATATATTATGAAATTCTGTTATCAAATTCGGATTCAGCAGCCCCAAAAGCCTTCTCACCGTGCTCACCGGATTTTTAAAACACTCTGCAGGCTCAGAAAAAAATAATAACTAAACTTAGACTGAAGACCCATTTTATTCAAATGGGAAAAAGAATGAGCTTACCGGCGCCACTTAGAATCAAAATTAGGAAAAATCCTTCGGCAGAACTTTTCTTTTATTTATTTTGAACCAATTGAGCCACGCGGAGAAATGAAATTCGAACACCCTACTATATTCATAATTCGAAGCTCGACGATTAAAGGGGATGATATAAGGGATGAAAGGTAAACGGTAAGACCTGAAACTAAAATCCGGGTAATAAACGAGAAATGAAATGTGGAAAAGGAGGGCTACGAGTTCTTCAGCCTGCATCAAAATTTCTTCTTTATTGAGAGACTTCAATGCACAGGATCGAGAGCGAATGAAAGACTTCATGGGAAGACAGCAGCACAATGATCCACGAGTTGGATGCGACGAGGGCATGTTGAATGGATATGCCCTTATTGCGATGTCCTGAAAAATGATTTACAAGAATATTCTGAAATTATCATTCACTGACACAAAGGTGATTGAAACTACGATGGACTAATGCCTAAGAATATATAATTATCCATCGAAACGTGATAGAGTCGGACCCCGGACACTGACGGAGCTCGAGACGATTCGTTTCAGGCACTGACGAAAAGACCTAACCTTGTTACCCCCGACCAATGAATTTAAAGTCTCAGGGCCGTAGTTATGACCGCTTCTAGTGAGAATACTTTGTTGCAGCACATAGATGCTTGCTGACGTCCATTAATTATTATGTTTATATTATACCGTCTTTACACGGAAATAAACCTTGTTTCACCTTTTTAAACCTCCCAAAACCCGGTTGCGGCTTATGCGCGGATGCCGCTTATACGAGGATACAAGTGCGGAAAATTAAACAAAAAATTTTTGGAACGGCGAGGAGTGATTTAGGATAGGCGTAAGGAAAGCGATTATAATCAGTGAAAATGCCTCATCTACACGCTCACACATTCGAACATTATTTACATAAACAGTTGAATGACTGATTCATAAAATAAAATTGATGTCAAGGTCCCAAATCGTAGTCGGCACTGGCGACAGAATGGGGATTCGTCAGTGCCAGGGGTTTGTCAGTGTGCGGGGTCCGACTGTATTTCGTTTCGATATTGGTTATTAGTGTACAGGTAAATTTGTTATTTATTTTCGGAATTGTGAAAGCTTGAAGGATAGCTAATTAGTGGATATGGTGAAATTCGAATATGGGATATTATTCTCCTATTTATTTTCGAATACGAATGAATTACGTACTATTTCAACGCGCAGAAAATAATTAAAAAACTCTGAGTAGGATATTGGTATACGATTAGAAATTTTATTCGAAATGATAAAATTTTAATCTCTATATGTGTGTTTGTATAATTATTGTACAATTTAAATGAAAAAGTAAAATAAAATAACTTACATATCGATAGTGATTAAAATTACTTAATTCGGTTCGTTGATAAAAATGGTATAGGTATACAGGGTGATTTCTCTCCGGGGTCCGGAGAGGGTGTGGCTTAAATTGGCTGAGACTCCGCCTCCTCCTATTCATACTTGTTATTATCAGGGGAATGATTGCCGTCAGATAATAAACAATCCATTCAGGAATTAGGGTGAATAGTATAGTGTCTCATTGTTTTGACAAGGCTACATGAATGTTCGTCTATTATGTAGATAACACGGCAAGAGCCAAATAAATGGTAGCTGACAATGAGTAAGAGTTGTTCTTCTGAAAATTAGAAGTATGAATAGGAGGAGGCGGAGTCTCAGCCGAGTTAAGCCACACCCTCTCCGGACCCCGGGGAGCATTCACTCTGTATATATAATATTGTAGTAGATAATTGGTATATATAATATATGTAGACGTTAAATTTGAATCCAATTTCTTCAACTTATTGTTAATTCATTCATCGTTTGATTAGGAATTTCACAAAAACCGACTATACGGATGAAAATTATTTTACATTTACATTACTGATGCGATTTAATAATAGATGATCTCCATTAGACATACTGAAGTACAGAAAAAGATTTAAAAAAAAAACAGGTTTCTATATTTCTTTTCTTAATATTATCACCACGACTAACAAAATCAAATGATCCTTAAATATTACCAGCCCCGATAGTGAGGGGGTGTGTTTAACATATTCGGTACACATTCGTATAGTATATTATTTCATGTTTCATTATAGTATTTACAAATGATTATTGCATGGTGCAGATTAGTCATCTAACAATATTAGATATGTTCAAAATATTGCCTGTTCAATTCATGAACAGATTCAAATATTTGGCGATCGTTACATCCGTTACTTCGTTATAATGTGTTAAGAAAAATTTCAAACGATTAAGGATTGTGTAGGTAATTATTCTGCATAAATACTCAAGTTTTGGGTCGGACTTTATTATCCACTCAGATTCGTATACTTATAGAGTGTTAAAAAAATAAAAAATAAAAATGATGATTAGTATTATTTGTAGTATTTTCAGCCCATTTTCTTATTTCGTTTATTAACTACTTATTTATTTAATTATATATAGTATATATATATTTTTTTTTTTCAACGACATTATATAATTAAGGAAACAATATATTGTGCGTTTCGTAATTATTTATATACTTTTTTCTACTGTGTCTTGACATTTAGCTTATAATTTTTTTATTTTTTTATTTATATTTTTATCGCAACATACACCCTGTATAATAATATATACATATATTAGGGTAGTCCTCAACTTTATCATTTTTGAATTTCAATACTCCAATGGGCCACGATGTCTCCAAATACATGAACAAGAAATGTAGCCAAAACCCCAGGTTTATTCTCAATTCAAAGTACCGCCCAAAACCCCTGGAATTTTCCGATTTTAATAAAACACGATTTCTGACATTTAGCGGTTAATCTTCTTTTCTTCCTATCGCAGTATAGCTCCGAAAAATCTGAAACTTGGTACACTCCTTACCTGTAGTGGTAGGTGTTTCATGAAAATTCGACAGATTTTCAACGATATAATTTTCGAAGCTACAGCACACCAAAAAAATTTCTTATCTCAATATTGTGACAAATAAAATCTTGTCGGTAAAAATCTGTAAATTTTTTACGGATACTTACTACTATAGGTAAGAAGTGTACGGAGTTTCAGATTCAGAGAAGCGATAATGCGATAGGAAGTACAAAATAACCCCGAAGTAATAAAAGTCGTGTGTTATTTAAATGGGGAGGTTCGAAGGCTCCGGGGCAGTACTTAGAATCGAAATAGGAACCTGGGATTTTGAATTCATTTTTTTTGTATATATTTCGAGACATTCTGGCCAATGGAAGCCTTGAAATTCGAATATGACCAAATCGAGGAGTACCCTAATATATATAATTAATAGTAGTTGGTATACGTATACACTATAACCGTATATTAATTAACGATCAAGTTTAGTGTTTCTTTTTATTAATTTAAAACCATTTCTAAACGGCTCTTGTCTATCAAGCTATATATCAATATCCTTAATTGTAACTTGTTGCTGTCTAATACTGATATACATACCCATTATATATAATAACCTGAATAATAATCATTTTTTTAAACCTTTACTGTGTCTATTTAATATTAATCTATTATACGCAATTATTAATTCATGTATTCACGTGTCAGCTCAATAATAATGAATAGCGAACCACGCTTATTATTATTAATATACCTAATACGATACTTTTTTATAATGCAATTTTTTTTTTTTTTTTTCTTCAATTTTTCTCCTCTTTTTTTCATCGACTTTTTTTCAAAACGAGGGAGATTATTCGAGTGGAAGATGTTTTTTTTTTTTATATATGTACATATATATATATATATCATTACGAATGTTATATATAATACTGTATACCTATATCTATATTTGTAATATAATAACGGCATACGCTCATGTATGTATTATATATATTATATATATGGGGCGTTCCACGCCAACTCGACCTGGGCCTGACCCTTGACCCCTTGGATTTGGTCCTTAACTTTTCACATGGTTGTTCTATCTTTCGAAAGCATGCTGAATTTTTTACAGATTTTTATTATCAAATTTGTTCAAATCGTAGAATAAAATCACTTAAGAAAAAAAAAAAAAAAACATCGAAGGACACTTTTTAAAAATCTGAAAAAAATTCTCAAAAATCCTGCATTCGATACAAAGAATTTTGGCGTGCGGACCAGAGTGGGCCGACGTTCGCTTTTATCTGTAATTCGCGATTTTTTCCCCATGGGGGAAGAAAAATAGACGCTAAGATCAGTTGACTGTAGGCAGTTGAAAAAATCTTTAAAAATTCGGAAAAATCCAGAGTTACATATATGAATGTTCAAACAACTATTCACAGTGAACTGACCTTGGCCTTTATTTTTTTATTTTTATTTTTTGTCCAGTAAATCGCAAATTATTTATAAAAAAATACTCTAAATATTAGGTCATTTTTACAAACAGTCATAGAGGTTGGGGGTTGCCCGGGAGAGATACGGTGGTCAATTGAAAATCACGTAATTCCAATTGCCTGCCCATAGGCGCACGGATCGTGCCTTCGTTAGGAAAACTCACGGTATATATTCACTTTATAATTATTATCTACTGAATGATATTTAATTACTCATCGCCCTTATATCCTTGTCATTTTTTTTCCTTCTTTTGTTCCTTTGAAGTATTTTTACCTAATAAAATAACCACGAATTGAAATTTCACTGATTACCTAATAGATACCTATATCGAAATTGAAAAAATATATTGATACTAACGACAACGACTACACTAGTTACTACAATTTACAATTAATCAGACTAACACCTATTACGACGAATCACTAAGAGTACAAAATACAAACTCGTGGTCTTGCAACTACAGTATCTACTGTTTTTCTCCCTCACTCTCTCAAAACTTTGTTCCATTCTTTGTCTTATTTAATATAGAAAAAATCAAGTCGTTACACGTGAAATAATAAAATAAAACAAAATAACAGGGTGCAAAACTTCTGATTTACCCTTTGGTAATAAGGACCGCGTGAAATCAGCTCGAAATAAGTTTAAATATTCTTCGCGGCTTTTTGAAGAGTTTATCCTAATATCCTAAGTCTTTTAAAATATCGCTTTTCCTTTTCTTCTTTTTTTTTTTTGTCTTTTCCATTTTTTTCAAAGGCATAAATGAATGAGTTAGAGCTCGTCGAAAGACCGAAATAATTCACATATACAAAATTCTTGTTACCAAATATAATAATTAAAAATAAGAAAATTTGAGTTTACAACTTTATAATAAAAATTGATATAATGAAAATTAGAATAATATACATATAATATTAAAACACCTGTTATCTCACCTATGTAAAGTATAACGTTTTATCAATCTAATCTATTAAAATACGATAGAAGAAACATTTTTCGTTCATTTTATAGCTGTAGATATATATTTCTTTTTTTTCTTTTCTTCTTTATCAAAATTAACGCATACGATTATTATTAGGATTATATATTATATATACCATATATATATGTGTAAAGTAAAATAATATTATAATATTAGGTATACCGTACGTATAATACATGTACGTATATTATGTGTAAATACAATATAATAGGTATAGAAGACACATTTTTTTTTCGTTTTCTCTTTTGTTTTCTTTTCTTTTGCGACGTATAAAATCTTCATTCGGGGAGGTACAGAATTGAATATAGATATACATATACATGTATGTATTGTATGTATCCATAATACACGGTATATAGATACTGTATATGTATATACAGATAATATGGACACGTAAATACATACATAATACAAATCTATGAATACATATACAAATATATATATATATAATAATAATACATATATAATATATAAATATATATATTTATATATGTATGCGTATACGATCTACAATAGTATATATCTTAGTTTTGTTTTTGTTTGTATTTTTTTTTCATTTTTATTTTCATTTTTTCTTTTTTTTTTTATAATTCTACAAATTCATACACTCTAGATTGAAACTCGAATTTCACCAAATACAGGCTTACTTACGATGACAATGACAATGACACTGACACTAAAAATAGAAGAAAAGAAGAAATAAAAAAGGACATTTTCACAAATTTCAGATTTGTCAAATATACGTTTTATTAACAAATTTATATTGATCATTAATTATTATACTCTTATGCGGTTAGTTAGAAGAGGGTATACCCAACAATGATAATTTCAACAAAAAAAAAAAAAACAAACAAACTCGTTTCTCTTCATTTTTTAATTTTTTTTATTTTCATTTTTCCTTTCCTCTCCATCTTTTTGTCTCCTCATTTATTTATGAATCATTAATTATTACTATTATTATTATTATTATTATTTTCTTTTCTTCTTCTAGTTTTTTCATTTTTCTCCTTTTCTTTCTTTTTTTTTTCCTTTTTTTTTTTTTTTTTTTTTTTTTAATTCAAAATTTCGTCTGACCCGACTTCGCTACTCATACCTAAACTATTTTTATACACATACCGTCCTACTGTTATCATGATATTACTGTAATATTAATATTCTTATTATTCTCATAATTGTTATAATTATTATTATTTTTATTATTATTAATGTTATCATTATTATTACGATTATTATTATTATTACTATTATTATGAAAGTAATCGCGAAACAGACACGTTGGTGAAATCGGACACAATCATACTCTCAATTTCAGTCTAGTGTAGACCACTCGTTTGCACTGTGATTCGGGCTACAATAATACAAAATATATAGATATAGATAATTTATAATTTATTATTTATCATTTATATCGTATATGGTATATTATAATGTAATCGTAAACATTTATATATAATAATAAATCGTAAATTCAATTTATACAGGGTATGAAATCCGGCACCTTATAATATAATATACACATGTATATATATATATAATATAATATTAATATATTTACATACATCGAGGGCTAAGGACCAGAAGGACGTAACCCCAACATTTTTTTTTTTTCCGACTTTGTCAAATTTGCTGCCATAAGGGCGTTACATATCTGAAAATTTGACACGTGAGTCCTTCTGGTAGCATTCGCAGTTGTTTATCAGTTACACCGTTCTAATCCTTAGCCCTCAATATATTATAATATTATCCTCGTCGATCGTATATTGAATATTAAAAATTTATTTGAAAGAGAGGACTTCTTTCTTTTTTTTTTTATTTTCTTACTAATTGCATTGAAAATTATCACATAAATATATATATACTATAATATAGTTTAGAGAAAATAACGAATATATGCGAATCGTTATTCTTTTCCTTTTCTTTTCTTTTCTTTTCTTTTTTTTTTTTTTCTCCTTTTGGAATTGTATAATCAAAGCTGAATGACCGCCATCAGAATTGATTAACAATTCACCGTAGATGGGCCTAAATAGACATATTTACACCAAAGGCCTATAGAAAATCGTAAAAGTATTAATGTTAATATAAATAGGTTTAAAAACGCGTTTTATCGTATAGAAATTGTTATTTTTTATTTTTACTTTTTATTATTATTTTAATTTTCATTTATTTTACATTAATAATATCTAATCTCATTAATTTATCCTCAGATTGATAGCTTCTTTTGTTTTGTTTTTTTTTTTCATTTATTTTTTTTATACATATTGTATATTCAATCGATATTTGTCTTTTGATTCGTTTTTCATTTTTTTTTTTTTTTTAATTTTAATTTTTTTTTCAATCAATCGACGAGGATTTGCGGGTTGCATTTCAGGTGCCGGATGAAATCTCCCACGTCTACTGTACTGTTTTATAATTAATTAATTAATGTCTATATATATATGTTATATATCGTAATTCACAAATAATTCCTTACTCCTAATATCAGTTCTAAGAAAGCACTATATTATTAGGTATACTATTTAAAGATATTTAATAGATACTCAATACAAAGTGTGGGTTGTTTTTTTTTTATTTTTTTTTATTTTTTACCCCTCCCTCCCCCCTCCCCCCATCATTGTTTCTGAAGTTTCTTCGTATATTAAAAAATTTATTGTAACTTTATTAACGACTTATAAAACGTAAACGTATCCATTATTATTAATAATAACAATAATAATAATAATAATAATAATAATAATAATAATAATAATAATAATAATAACAATAATGATAATAATAATAATGATAATAATAATAATAAGAATTAATTAATTAGTTAAAACTCATACTTTTTTTCTATTCTTTATCCTTTTATTAATAAGAAAATAAATAATGATTGGAAAAAAAAAATTTATATGTAATATATATACCTATATGTGGAATATTAAAATTATTTTTAGGAGATAGACTCCCCTATTGTTTAACAACGTCATGCCTAATACCTCGTGTAATTTTTTATTATTTCATTTTTCTTTTTTATTTTACTGTTTTTTGGTACCGACAATAATATTCTCTGAGAAATATTTCTGGTAACGGTTGCATACATACATACATACATACATACATACATACATACATACATACATACATAGTATACGCGATAGGGTGATGAGATAAGAAAAAAAATTAATAAAAATATTCGTAAGAAAATTTAATGACTTTTGTTATTTATTTTATTTCATTTTATTTTATTTCATTTTATTTTATTTCATTTCATTTTATTTCTCTATTGCATTTGTTTTTTTTTTTTATCGATATTGATACCTTTGATAGAAAATTATTGACGGTGCGATTTGAAATGATTTTAATTTAAAACTAGTGAAAAAAAAATAAAAAAAAAAAAAAGCAAAAACAAAAAGAATGACAGAAAATTATATGAATGTATGTGAAATTTTGAATGGATTATCTTTCATGCGTGCAACCCTGGTGATTGTACCCCTACTGTATATTATACGTGCGCGTGTCCGTCAGTATTTGATTTACCAAAAAAAAAAGACGAATAAAAATTTTGTCCATTAGTTAGAATGATAATGACATAATATATATTGTTATGATCTTGTATAATTTAATTTTGAAATAGGAAAGAAGGATACAGATCAATTTTAAAAGACGTTAATATATAATACATGTGTATATGTATATAAATATAATATGAATCTAATGTATATATATATGAGTAGAATATATTTTATACCTTGTCAATCAATCTTGTTCTCGTTTGATAATCTTAAGATAGATAATAAGTCAATTTATAATTAGGAGAGAAAAAAAAAAGTGTATTTGTTCATTTATTTATTTATTCATTTATTTATTTATTTATTCATTTATGCCTTATTATTTCCTCATTTCTATTTGATTCAATAATATATACTTAATAATTATTAGTATCAAATCGATCGATCGCGCCGTCCGAAAGTCTGTATAGTATCGTGTGAGATCATGTGTATTTGAAAAGTCTGTACAAAAATTTAAAAAAATCTTTTTCTGTTGTTTATTTTTTTTTTTTTTTATTTTTTTTCGTTTTTTTTTTTTTCTATATATCTCAAAATTCTTGCACAGTCCCTTCTCTCCCCTTTATTTACGAGGAAGCTATATACCTATAATACCCTAATCATATTTTATATTATTTTTATTTTTGTTTAATTTACCTATTTCATTTAATTTTACTTCAGGTTTTTCATTTTTTTCTTATTATTTTATTTTATTTTTTATCAAAATGATAATGTCGACACAGTTCACGCGTATGTATACCTCTACACCCTATTCTTACACATTGACTGGCGCAGTTTTGTGAAGACAACAACAAAAGAATCAAATAAATATATGAAGATATAGTATATGTATTTATGCGTTTGAACATTAAAAAAAAAAAAAAAAAGAACGAAAATCATAAATAATAACACTTACATTCATTCGTAATCGTTCACGTTAGATAAATAAATAAGGTATGATTTTCATATTGTTATAAATACACGATAGATACATATTATATTGATTTCAACTACATAATAGAATAAAAATAAAAAAAAAACCTTAATATTAAAAAAAGGAAAAAAAAAAATCCCAACCAATATTCATTATAAATTTGAAAAAATTCATTGCGATGAAAATTTGTGCACGAAATTTCGTCTGCCATATTATTTTGTTATACTTTATATGGTCGTTGTTGTTTTTTGGTTTTTTCTTTTTCTTTTTCGTTTTATTTCTTTTTTGTCATTGAAACCGTAGCAGCAGATCAGTCAATAGCAATTCATCGGAATATTCTATTCGACGAATGTTAGCTTGTTTTTATTTTCTATCATTTTAATTTACTTTTCTTTAAAATGTTTTTTTTTCTTCCATATGTATATAAAGTTATACAACAATATGTAATAATTATCTAATTGATGATGAGAAACTGTTTAAAAATAAGCAGAACAAAAAAAAAAAAGGAAACTTACGCGACACGAAACGAATAGCTATCAAATGATAAAATAAAACTGATATTATCGAATGACAATAAATTACTGTATTTTATTGCCTACGGCGAGATCGGGCGCCATTTTGGTCGATTTTTTTTTTTATTTTATCAATTTTTTTTTTTTCTTTTTCTGTGTAAACACTTACAAACGTCGTTCCTAAACTTAAAAAACATATAATATGCGTGTGTGTATATAGAATAATAGAACGAGGCTTGTAATAATCTACAGCTAACTAATTATTATTCTTCTTATTATTATTATTATTATTATTATTAATATTATTAATATTTCTCAGGATGACGATCGCTCATTTCTCAAGAGACGCGGAGTGTGACACCTTAATAATTATAATAATATTATTTTGTCTCAATGAATTTTCTGTCTCCAATCCAACTCCTCCTTATTCCTCCTCCTTCTGATCCTTCTGATCCTTCGTCTTCTTATTCTTATTCTTATTCTTATTTTTATTATTACTCTTAATCTTACTCTTACTCTTACTCTTATTCTTCTTTCTCGTTAATTTTATTCGATATTATATTAATGTAATATGTATTAAATATTGATCCGCGCATGGGCCAGAATCGCGAGTTTATTCTGTGAAATAATTTACGGTGATAAAAAAAAAAAAAAAATTTTTTTAAATAATAATAATAATAATAATTCATTCGTGAAAATCGTCAGTCATTTAAAAATAAACAAACAAACAAACAAACAGAGAACGAAAAAAAAAATCAATGAAACGAAACGAAACGAAACGAAACGAGACAGAAAATGAAAAAAAAAAAAACCAATCAAGGAAACAGAAAAAAAAAAATAAAATAAATACACGTGATAAAAATAACATAGAACACAATTTTATATTCGACAAAGAAATATTTCCATAGGACAAAATAAAAAATAAAACAATAATACAAATTACATGGGGTTTTTTTTTTTTTCTTCCTTTCTTTCTTTCTTTTTTTCTCTTCCCCCCCGTTTTCTTCAATATTATTCTTAATTTATTTATTCTTATTCGTCTATATATCGTCAGTGGGAGTTTTTCACATTATGTATGTTTTATGTCTAAAGTAATAATTTTTTTTTTCCTTCTTTCTTTCTTTCTTTCTTTCTTTCTTCCCCCCCCCCTATTCGTCCAAATGAAAGAAAATACATAATTGGATGAAATTTAATATTTGCTCGGGGTAAATAGAGCGCCGTCTCCGCCCCCGATAGTCTTTTTTATAAATAATATATGGACGAAATTTTTGTTTTTTCTTATTTTCCAGTTAGTGAGACTTAGATATGAGTTTTTTCATATTTTAATTTCCTTCTTTTTGTTTTTTTCTATCCTGAACAAATACGACAATAAAAATTGACGTACAACACCCGTCACATGATGTGATCACAATTCTATAACAATTTACAAACACGATTTTGACGAAAAAAAAAAAATAAAAATCAGACAACAAAAAACGAGGAAAAAAAAAAAAGAATTATTAAAATTTGAATTAGTTTTTTGTTTATTTTTTTCTTTAATTTTTTTATTTTTATCTCTTTTTTTTTCTTTCTTTCAAACGAGACAATTCAATTACATACGTTATCCCCGGGAAAGGTAATATAAAAAAAAAAAAAAAAAGAAGAAAAAGAAAAAAACCGCAGACATTACTTAAGTTCAGTGTTATTTTTAAGCTTCCGTTAACAGACTTATTCCCATCTCCTAGACCTCACATTCGTCATTATTTCTTTTGCAAATATTCCAGCATCCCGTTGTACCGGAACGATTACTACTTTCGCCATTATTGCTATTCTTTTTAATATGAATATTATTATTAATCATATTATAATAATTATTATTGTTATTATTATTATTATTATTATTTATATTTTTGTTGTTAATTTTCTTCTTGTTCTTTTTATTGCCTCGTAATAAATAATTATCACGATTTGTCGTATTAGTGTTTTTTCTTGTTGTATTTTCAATTATTATCACAGTATGTGTATTTGTAATAATATTATTGAAATTTTTATCTATTTTCTTAAACGATGAAGGAATGGCTTTTTCAATATTGTAATAATCGTAGTATTTAGTACCGGTAATAACGGGCTGCTGAACGTAATCCTATACTCAGAAACTAGACGGTTTTCCTGGTGTTAAAGTTCCGTGTTTTGTTGACGTTGGTGTTGAACCAGGTGATTGTCGAGCCGCTGGTGATGATGGGGATGTACAGGCCACCTCATCTTGAAGAATAGGACCCGTTGGACTTTGGACAACGTAGTGGGTTAATCTCGTTGGTAAACAACCGGCATTGAGTTGATAAAATTCAACAAGCTGTAGTAGGTCGTAGAATTTTGTTACACCGCTGTCTAACGAGTAACAATACGTGTCTCTGACCTGGTCCATTATCTGAAGAAAAATAAAATAAAAATAAAAAATAATTGAATTTTATGGATTATTTCCTCATTTGATTTCTTCTTTTTTTCCCCCATTTTAACTCACCGGTTGAATTTGAGTGTGAAGAACTTTTCCTCCGGACTTATATGTCAGAACGAAGGCACCTGGATTACTTCTGCTCTCTCTGACGAGGAAAACTCTGTAATGATAATGAAAATGATATACAGAAGTTCGATTTTTTTACTTTTTTTTTTTTTTTCTTTTTTTGATAATTTATACTTTTAGAGTTTTCTAACGTTTTACGGCGTGAATAAATTGAACTGAAATTTGTGTATAATTAGATTTATTGAATACACGGTGATGTGGAACAACCGTGACGAATAATTGATTAGACCGTTAACAAACGTCGACCGATAAAATCCTCCGTTCGAAAAGGTAAGAATATGATAAACGAGTCGGGGAGACAGACGAGGGTAACTTTGGATTGTAAAGTTGATTGCTTTCGTCTTTCTGATCGTAAACCTCAACTTCGTTTTGCCTATTCGTTTAATCTGCTCGAGTTATATATATACCTATGAGACGAAACTACGTCCAATAAATCCTGAAGTAATGTGTCTGCATGTTCGCAACGTTTCCAAAAAATCAAAACCAAAAGAAAAGGTTTTTGCATGTTTTCAATCAGTTTCTCTGACGCTTCAATTTTCCTGTGTACATGATTACGTGAAAAATATTCCACGCACAGTCTTCGGATTCGACATGCTAGTTCAGCGAAAATTTCCGCACAGTGCGAACTACGGATATTAAAATCGGTTCGAAAATTTATGGGATAAAAGCAAAACTGTGATGTTTATGAAAAATGAGGTAAATCTTCGGAAAAAAGATACTTCCCATGAACGTAACGCCGTTTTCATAGTCCACACCGTAGACATACTTGTCTAAAATATTCATGAGAAATTTGGTCCGATTTGGATGATCGGTGCCAGAGTAATTCTGCACGAATTAATGAATTATGGATTCGCTCGGGATAGCTGTTGAATTATTTGAACACGCCGAGACAGAATTTGGTGGATAAATGATAAATGTAAAATATAATTGAAAGGCAAATTGATCAGTTTTATATATATTCATAGTCATATTTGATAATCCATTGGGAATATAAAAAGCGCAACTCACCCGTCGACGGTACCGTGTTTGCTGACCAGATTTGCGGCCTGATCTCTGCTCATACCGCTGTGAAACCATGGTTGAGTAATGTGAACACCCGCTTCGAGGCCTTGTACTCTTACGAGGCTGTGATCAGGAGGTGGTCGTGACGCTGGCCTCCAACGTCGTTTCCAAGAGGTACCTTCGGCAACAGCGATAGCTCGTGCCTCCTTAGGGTCTTCTACTATACGGCCTACGCTCCCCGTGAAATCCATCGCAACACGCGACCGCACAGATTCCTAAATAACAAAAAGAAGTGAACGATTGATATGAGGAAGACTGCTCAAATCCGTTCCGGATAATAGCTAAATGTGAAAGGCTCGAATTTATTATAAATAAATGAGAAACGAATAGAAGAGAAGAGAAGAGAAGAGAAGAGAAGAGAAAAGAAAAGAAAAAGAAAGGAAAGGGTCAAGGAGTCCTCGGGAATTTTTACGCCGTGTTACGATCTCTGAGCTCGCCCACCACGTCGGCTTTGTATCGGCGTCAAATGAAGTTGATTTCTCAACGAAAGAAGGAAATGTCATATGCTACGCCTAGCCTCTTGCTATGACTTGAGGCTCGTATAAGATTTCTCAATAGATTCTCTCGCATGTTAGGCGAGTTGAATGAATAAAAATAATTATTTATTTATTTATTTATTTGCAATCGCGTCGGGCGTCGGGCGTCTCGGTATACGCAGCTACGACAACGACTATACGACGTCTCTAGGTTTTACAATTAGTAACTAGTACCCTACCTACCTACCTATCGCATCGTGCCGGTTTATTCAAGCGTCCAGAGACTGGAGAGCCGATATACCATGTGTATAGGCATGTGTATACCCACGCGTTTTGAAAGCGGCCGTCAGCTGCTACCGTTTGTTACGAAATCAAATAAAAAGAGAATTATCGCTTATATACAAGTTTCTTTTTTTTGTATATATATATATATATATATACACGTGGCAACTAACAAGGCAAATATTGTAGCTGAATCAACAATTGCAATCAGCTTAGCTGTGCCACTATTACATCTACGTCTCGCGATGTAAGAGTACAAAGAAAATCCTGCGTGAATTGTGAATCGTCGTTGTAAGGTATAGTCGTCGTAGTTTGACAAAGAGACTAAAGGTAAAGACGGATAAAATTACTGTCAATATTACTCACGTCGCGTACTCAAATACATAATATACTGCTTAATTCAATAGAATAAACGAACGAAAATAGTTGGTTAAAATGAAGAGAAAAGAATAGAAAGAAACTTCGAAAATATGCTAAAAAAACGATTAATTATATCAGTTTAGACATGGTACTTCGTACCGTTTTTCTGTCTGAAATCTGATTTTCGAATACTAAAATCGAATTTTGAAATCAGTAAAGAAATCGATTTTGATTGAAAAATCATTTTTTTTTATCTGCTAACAGTCTCAGCGAATAAAAGATAAAAAAATCAGCATAAAGTAGGAGAGAAATTTGAATATAAATTTGAAGTAATTATCTTGATTGGAGAAAAAAAATAAATAAAAGATGAAAATGATTATAGGAATATAAATTTCGTTACTGATAAATATAAATTTAACGTAATTTAACAATACTAATTAAAGAAGAATAAAATCAGGCATATAACGCAACACCGTAGATTTATTCCCGCGGTATATACAGTAGTGAGTAGACTATACAATTGTTACGTTTATACCGTGTCCCTCATATGACTATACGTTGGCGTTTATCGTCTGGCCAAAACGAAATTACATCGTTTGTCAACCAGACAGAGAAAATTTCTGTATACATGTACCTTATACTAGAGCGGGTTTATACATAGCCATATTACATATAGCTATAACTATAGTCGGGTGTAGGTGAAGCACGTGTACCGCAGAGATAAAATCTTATTACTTACTATATTATAGGTATAAAAGCCGGTTTGGCTTTACCTGTTTATTTAACAAAAATTATTAACTATTTTTATGTTGTATAATATATGAAATTCATGTCCATCGTCAATTTATATACTATAATAAGTAATAAATAATTCAGCTGATTTACGACAAGATTCTTGTGTTTTTTTTTTTTTTCTTCTTTATCGCCACCCTGTATTTTCGCACATGCATTTCACGGGCATGTATACGTATGCCCTGCACTAAAGCAGTAACGACGCCTAAGAGATCGATGCTGGCTGGGCCACTCGTCGGTCTCCCCTTTGGTCCCTATAACAGCAGTAATCTCTGTCCCAGTCCCTCTCGGTAGTACGCCTATCCCGTTGACCTTGACATTGCAAACAACTCTGCATCACGTTACCCATGTATCTTTAGGTAGGTACTCGCTTTTAGTTATGTTCACCGCGTACGTCCCCTATCCCTTTTACTTTCGTTCAGAGAATCGGGTCCTTATATGAATAGAATTCAATCTGAGTATTTCGGAAATATGATAATTAGCTAAAGTTAAGGTTCTCTGATAATAGAAGATAGATTATAAAAAGATTGTTTAAAAAAAAGTCATGCCTAGCGCCTGCATCTAGACAGCCAATCGCACAGAAGCGAGGATTAAGAATTCTCATAACGCTTCTCCCGTTTAAGAATCACTAAAAATCAGTCACGGATTATAACTAACTCTTCTGCATGCGCCTAAAACCAGACAGTCTACTGCTCGTATCTGTGTGGTTGGCTGCCTGAATTCAGGCGTCAGCACGACTTACCAAATGGCTTGTATTCTCACAGACGCTGTAACGGAGATCACTATCTCGAAGGGCAGGGTAACAGGCTAGATCTTCCTAATCATCCCTCCAAATTCAGCTAACCAGCTTGTTATAATCAAAGAAGCATTCTCAATAGAGAAAACGAGAACCGCAGCTGTTTCCTCGCTACAGCTACGTACGCGGGGGTCGTTCGTTCGTTCGTTCGTTTTAATTAAATGTCTATATCGATCCCCACCCTCTTCCATTATACATACATGTACTATACCTGCATACGTACAAACTGGCTGCTGCTGCATAGAGCAACGCGATTGTATATAGGACGTTTGTAGCCGAATCCTACACACGTACCTATATCTTTACATAGGTATATGCGTGTGTGTATATATGTGTTACATACCTATCTAGATATATGTATGTACAAATTTACTTATATACCGAGAATATTCGTGAAAGCGCGGCATGGGTAGAACCGAAGATACCCGAACTTACGCCGTATTACAGGCAACTGATGGTACATGTGATATACACAGATATACTGTATGAGTATTTTTGACAGAAGATGACAGCTTGCCGTCAAGACTCGAGCGTCAGAAATGCTCAAACAGTATATCTATAAATATCACATATACCATCAGTTGCCTACAATACGGCGTACGTTCGGGTATCGTCGGTTCTAGGCATGTCGCGCTTCCACGAATATTCTCGGTATACATAGTAAAGCCTCGCTTTTCGCCTGGCAACTGCATATCGTGTAAAAGAATGCATGTATATACCTGTGTAGGTATATATAGGTATATATATACACATACAAAGCGATTCTCTGTAAAGTAACGCAGTTCGCCGGCATATTATACCGGCAACCCAAACATCAAGCGTTTGTATTTTACTTCGTATATCGCGTGGGCAATAAAACCCAATTGTAGATGTTTCACAATCAGTTGTTCAATGCAGCGTCTTCGCGGTTGCCTACCTATTAGGCGCATTACTTTTCAGAGAATCGCTCTGTATAGTTCTAAAGGACGTAGAGACACGTGTCTATAAGTATAAAAACTATGTATTTCCTCTGACACAGGATGCGGAAGAATTATGCAATTGCATCGATTCCTCACGTGTACATGTTACTCCTATATTATGAATGACTGAAGACGTGGACAAAGTTGAACCTACACTTAACCTACAACAATATCTAGTGTATAGTTTCGTTTCTCTATTCGGAACACCCTAAAAAATGTTACATTTTTTTTCTTCGTTTTACCATAGGTATGCCCTATTTGTACCTAAATAAACTTTTCTTTTTCTTGATTATTTCATTTTGCCGCAGTTTCCCCTACTATAGTTTCTATACTTACGTAACACGATAAGACCTTTGGATATTTTCTAGTTTAAATTCAAACGTTGATTATACGCTCGGGTTTATCCGCTCTACCGTACATCGATTACATCCAATAATAAGTGGATATAAGTTTAACGAAAAGAAACTAGTATATCGTTGATAAATTAATTTTTCATTTTTATCTGTAAGCTAATTTTATATTACAGCTATTGTTTATTTTTCTTTCCAACATTATCATTATCATTATCGTAACGTTAATCAGTTTCGGTTCAAGTTTATACCGCAATTCATTTACTTATTTTTGTTCGTGGTCTAGCACAGAGTCTTTAATCACAATTTTTACTCAGCATTTTTTTATTTTTTTCATTTCGTCATTTTTTTACGCTATTTATATTCAAATATATATATATACATATAAGTAATAGTTTCTCGGAATGGTATATATGTATATGCCCTTCTTTTCATCCAACATATAAGTTTGTCAAGAGAGGATATGGGTGTATACCTAACTATAGTGATATCCGTTACATACCTATACCGTAATACACTTCACTATATAAAAGCTACACATCATCTAGATTTCTAATACATTTTTTCTCTTTCTCCCTCTCTTTCTCTCTCGCACTCTCTATCTATCTATCTTTGTCAGTGCAGCAATATTTTACCTATAATTATTTCATTTTTTCGTCCTTTTTTCTTTGGATCTGGTTAACAGATCCATTGTCTATACATACATATAAGGATCAATGTCTGAATAAATGATTGAAGAATAACGGGATTTGAAAATGTCGGTTCAGAATTCATGAAGATTGTTATCTTCAAATGTTTTGCAATATATGTAGTATATGAGGTATATAAGATACTATACATAGAAGGTTGCGAAAGGTTCATATTCAATTGTACAAACTTTTGCCTCTAACATTGCGCAAGAAGTCAAATTTGAAAATAAAACTCAAATAAAACCCCCTTAAAGGTATCTCTAGCTCGTATACGTTTACAGGGTGAATCAGGTTCGGCGGGCCATATTTTTCAGGTAGATTCCTTGCGAAATTCTAAGACTAAATTTCCTTTACCGAAAATTCAAGGGCCCAATAGTTTCCGAGCTACGAAAGATCTCAGTTGACCAATCACAGAACTTATAGGTGACGCAGACAGGGCTGCGCATGAGCGGAAGTTGCGCGATGCCCCGGCTATGAGACCTATACGCTCTGCGATTGGTTGACTAAGATCTTCCTTAGCTCGGAAACTATCGGTCCCTCGAATTTTCGGTAAAGGAAATTTAGTCTTAGATTTTCACGGGGAATCTACCCTCAAAGTAAGGCTCGTAAGAGTGGATTACAGGCTTACGCCGCGGGGCTTAAGAACAGTTCGCTTTAATTCAAACAAACTTTATATTTCACGAATTAACGTTGGAAATTATAATTAGACACTGCCAGACAGCAAGCCATGAAGCGAATAACTCTTCACGGTTGTAACAGGTCGTTTTACGTCAAGTCAACAACAATTATCTCACACAACCACATGCATTAACGACACACATACATGTTTCTATATAAAATATAAAATAGTAAAACGAAAATGGAATAACAAATGAAACTAGGATATGAATAGAGAAAAAAAAATTTGAACGTTTATTTTTCCTCCATCAAGTGGGAAATTACTTTTCTCTTTTTTTTCACAGCGAGTATAATATATCGGTGTATCTAAAAGTTTGTTTGATTTACCCGAAGCCTGCCCAGGCGTGATCGGTCATGATCGATAACCTGCAGGTATATCAATTTCAAGGGTCAAACTAGTTCACGATTAGATATATGTATAAAAAAAGAAAGAAAAAATGTTGAAAATAAACCTATACCTATATATTACATACATCAAATATTTGTTTCGCACAGATTATCATCACTTTTTTAATTAAGGAACTTATAATGTTATAAATTCCGACGAATTTCATTCTAGATTAACAGAATCGAAAAGAAATTTGTCATACTTAGAGCCGATTTTATTGCCTCGAAAAATCTATAATAAGAGAAAAATAAGGAAACCAAAAAAAAAAAAAAAAAAGAGGATCGAAAAACGTCGAAAATTAGATAAAATAGATTCCGCAATTCCGCGATCAAGTCAGATCGAAATAGGGTTGACAACCCCTGAAATAAGAACCATCGACGTCAGCCTGTTGCTAGGCGCACGTAGCGGTCCCGTCGCATCGTCGGTTCCTCCCGTCAATTGCCGGCGTTTCTGCATGCAGCGTTGGCGAAGTCAGAGAGTAAAGTTTCTGCTGTCTGTGCTTCGTTTCACGTCGCGCATCATCCTGTCGCGTGCTTCGCACAGGTTTAACTGTGTTCGTCGCGTGTATGTATCTACGTATAACCACATACATGCATAAAACTGATTTATGTGTGTAAATACATACGTAAAACGCCGTATGTAACCAAGGACCCAGAATTATTTGATTTTCGCGCTATTCTGTCGCCGAGTAAATCGAGACGGTCAAGCTAGACAGTCTATATTGACTTTTTATCCGGCAATATCAACATTCTTTAATCAAACATGTTTCGCGGGATAAAAAAAAGAAAAAAAAAGTAACAGGAAGAGAACTCGGATTGTGGACTCGCTGAAATTTTTATCAATACATTTATGCGTGTCTGCGTTCGGTCAACTCAAAAACTTAGGTTGCTATTTCAACACAAGAGCAAAATAATCAAGATGCATTAATTCAACCAAAAGTTTTCGTTATTCGAACACTTTTTTTATATTCACCGAGTCGGATTTCGATTATTTATTTATTTATTTTTTTGGCGTTTAATAAACTTATTTTGTCTAAATGACGTGGCTACTACACACATTAGAAAAATCGAATCGACACACGTCTGTTCAAAGCAGAATAATTATATATTTCCGTAATAATAGTTGGAAAAATTTTAAATCGTTTCTAATTGAAGACGTGTCTAATTTCGTGCAAATATCGTAGTTCAAGGATTGCGTGTGAGATATTCGTTCAGTACATATCCTGGTGATGGATTGAATTTAACACAACATTTTTGATGAAACAACTTCGCGATAAATTTAATCGATTCGCGATATAAAGCTACTCCTTCCTCGCTTCCTTCCTTTTTTTTTCTTCCGCCTTTCCTTTCCCATATACCTATATTACGTATCATAGATATATAGGTATACAAATACTGTGTAGATACATGTATGCATTCACCTCAATCATCGCCACACCCGTGTGGTCTAATAAATCCTGAAACGTTGGTATCGAACCTCTGTTGTATAATTAATTGGAATACCTGATATCCTGAAGGATGCATCCAGCGAAAAGTATAGGTATATTGAGTATCCGTGATATGTATGTAACGAATGAGGAGTAGATTTTGCGATATAATCAAATTTCGATGTAGAAAGAAAAGGAAAAAAAATAATCGATCATTTACGGAGGAATATATTGTGTGTAATATAATATATACCGGGAGTATTCGTGGAAACGCTTCATTGAACGCCTGCATACAACTCATACACGAAGCGTTATGTTTTGTTCTCACGTAGCCAATGGGCACGCAATTTGAGAAATGAAACCTTGCCGCTTGACTTCTGAGTTGCCTGTATGCAGGCGTTTTCACTTCCCTATGAAGCGTTTCCACGAATACTCTCGGTATATAGATGTCGAATAATTATATATTATACTACACATGTGTATGCGTACGATCAACTGATTATTGACATCAATGCACCTCGTTAAATAGAGTTAACTTGCTCAAACGGTCATCGGTTATTTTTATTACCCGTGCATTGAATCCGTGATCGAAGTTCAAAGGTCGTGAGCGGTCTGTTATATTCCTTCATATATAAGTCTTACATCATTGCACCGCGCGCCCGCACTGTTGTACACACATATATACGTACGTAAACTTGATAGGATATTGAGCTTATAGATATCCTGGAGACGGAATTAATATATACAGTAGTAAAAAGAAATCTCATTTCTCAGCTATGTCAACGTCTGCGTATAAAAACGGAATTTTACTTTCAAATACTTTCTTAAAATGGTCGAAATACGGTCTGCAATAAATACCGCTGAGATCTCCTACAAACTGCTACCCCTCCTACATTTGATTATCAAATTTTGTTCTATTATATACCCTAGCGCCTGCGTTTAGGCAGCCAACTACACACCGGCGTATAGTGGGCTGTCTGGTTTCAGGCGCCTGGAGCCAGGACTCGCAACGTTGGTCCAGTTCAAGAATCATGAAAATCATTCACAGCCTGTGTGACTAGCTATTCGGCATGCTGTCTTCGGCCGTCAACGTCGTACTCCAGTGATGCTTGAACTAAACAAGTGTTGTGTTTCATTTGCGTGGTCGTGAGCGCCTAAAACCCGACAGCCCACTACTCGTCTCTGTGTAGTTGGCTGTCTGAATGCAGGTGCTAGTGCGAATTTTTGAACGGCCTGTATCTCGCAAACGCCGGAACAAAAATCACTTTTTTTAATGGCAGAGTATCAAGCTAGACCCCTACAATCACCCCAAAAATTGAAGCATTAACTTCACGGCCACCCTGTATACAGACACGTATTACATAAGAATCTTATACATCTCTGTCTATATTTGAGACATTATACAGATAATATATCAAAGTCCTTGGCCGTGAAGGCGTGGAAATTAGTGTCCTGGTAGCTACGTGGTGAGGAACAGGAAATATTATTATGACGTAATGTAAATCAGCCGCCACTTATGCCGTCTAACCTTTTCCTCTTTCCTTTGTCTTCTTTTCTTCTTTTTTATCTTGTTTGGAAACCCTTGAAGGTGCATCTTGTGCATCTTTCGATGTAATATAAGTCTATATACAGAGCGATTCTGTGGAAAGTAACGCGCCTGAGAGGTAGGCAAACGGAAAACGCCTGCATTGAGCAGCCAAACATCGACGCGACGATTGGTTTTTGTTTCCCGCGTAATAAATAAAACCCAATCATCGATGTTTGATCTGCTCAATGCCAGGCGATTCCCAGTTGCCTACCTTCTAGGCGCGTTACTTTCCACAGAATCGCTCTGTATATACACATAAAATCTGCGTATATACCTATACCTATACCTATACCTATACATCTATACGTGTACGAAACCACGTACGTTGTTTGACCATTAGCGACACGGACGTGTAATTAGGGTACGTGTAGTTCTTGAATTACTGTCTACTGCTGCTGCTATACATCGAGAGGTAGCATCAAAGCTACTTTGTATAGTAAAGTAGGTATAATTCGTTGTACGGGACGAGGCCGGACAGCACGAGAGATTTTAATAGAGGGTACAGCACCGAGCGAATTGCATTTTATCGAGGGGAATTAAACGATTCCAAGAGACCAGCAGACCAGCTGCACGATTCAGGGTAGTGAAAACGCTACGGTCCCGGTCAAGCTTTGGTCCTTTTTTTTGGTTTTTTTTTTCCCCGTCTTTAATTTTAGCAACAGGTTTCGATGACTCTTCAGTTTTCACATTCAAGATCTTCTAATCGGCGATATCAGAATAAAAATAAATTATATTCATATTAATGGAAGCGGAAATATTTACTCAATAAATGTTGGTAAATTTTTTTTTTTTTTTTCTTCTTCTTCTTCTTCTTTTCTTTCGTTTCCTTCTGACCATGGTTTCTCATTGTTGAATAACAAAACGTGGGAAGGGAAAGGGGGTTTATAAAAGCTATAGGAGAAACGGTAAGCCATCCAAGATTGCTAAGCGAAGGCTAAACGAACCTGGAGGCTAGCCAACCGGAGCTTGCCTGCATCGTTGATATTTATGGTCTGGCGCTAGGAGGTCTGTATGATTTAAATCTTCAAAGTTTGGAACCGGTGCCCTGGGGGCGGCGACCAATACCAGCGAACAATAAACGTTGAAAATATGGTCTGATTCCATAACCGCGTTCCTTATACGTTATAAAGGCATCCCGACAAAATACACGATTTATCACGATAACGAGCTTTTGATGCACTGCTTCAGTTGGTTTTTTTTTTTTTTTTTTTTTTCTTCTTCCTCTTCTTAATCTTTTTTCAAGTTTTTTTTTTTCCTTGCTTTCGCTATTATTTTTGGCCATTCATTATATCTGCAGATATGAAATTAAATAACGATGCAACGCGATCCCCAGGAAAAGAGAAACGATATTTTTATTAAATATACATGTATAAATGTAGGTATACGGAAAAATCAGGCAACTCTCGGCTGAAAATTGATGAAAAATTATTTTTTCACCTCAAGAATTAGTAGGAACAAAAGATTTTTTAGGAAAAGAGAAGAGAACCAATTTTCAATTTTTAACCAAGAGGTGCCCGCTTTACTCAACATTCATTCATATGAACGTTTCTCAAAATAGAAAGAACGAAGAGGAAACAAAAAAAAAAAAAAAACTAAAAACTAAAAACATGGAAATATAGAGAAAACGGCAGAATTTGCTTATATATAGTTATACTAATTTTTAGTTCTTGCTTATGTATAGTTATAGTATACGAAATTTGAGCCCTTAATATCAATATTTGGGGATTCCGGAACGCAGTTTTTCATTTTCCATTTGATTAACGTGGGAATTTATTTTCTTAATCATTCCTTAATTTTGTAGCTCAGTAACGAGACAACGTAAATAAAAGTCCGATACATATTGCGTAGGAAATAAATTGCTCTACAAAAAAGGTATTTTGTAATTTTTCGATATCTCAACTCTTTCAGAAGTTATTCAAGGTTAAAATTCAACTTTAACCTCTAATAACAAAAAGGAAAGGTTGAGTTACCAAAAAATTAGAAGATACCTTTTTTGTAGAGCATTAAATTTCCTGTAAGAATATGCATCGGGCCTTTATGGGCATTGCCTCGTTACCGAGCTACAGGATTCAGAAATAACTGAAAAAAAAATTCTCACGTGATTCGAATGGAAAATGAAAAATTGCGTTAGGGCCCGAACCCCTAAACATTAATATTAAGGGCTAAAATTTGAACTGGCCGCTTATTTGTTCTTCCTACAACTATTGTGAACACGTGACTTTGAAAGAAAAAAAAGAAGGAGAGTCGATTTTTTGCACCAGTCTAGTATATACTATTATATGTTTGAGTCGATGAAAATATCCTAAAACGATGTAGAAATTAAATCAACGTTCTCCGTTAACACGAACGAAATTAATCAGCCGTACCGAAGTTTTTCATCAAGTGTCTAACGAAATTAGGTACCTGTCCGGTCAATTATTCCTGGCTATATGTCAGACACCTGACTCTGCAGCGTAGGTGTAGGTATATATGTATATATATACATGGAATTTAGGTATATAAAGACTATACTGCGCACGGTACCCGAAATATATTCTTATGTATATATAAATATATATATATATATATACACATATATATAGCCAGTATATACGCAGTTAGTTTGACATAGTGGACAAGAATTAATCGCGTGTCAATTACGATGACAGGTTGACGTTCATCGTGTGTAAAGTGGGGTATCCTAACTATAATAAGTTCGATGGCCAGGCAGTACCTATAAGCACGCTAGAAAATCTCACTTCCGGTGTATACTAAGATAATTTAACAGCGTAACGACAGAGACTAGGTATTATAACGCTTCCTCTGCAGTGGAACCGAGAATTAAATTATAAAAAGAAAAGAAAAAAAGAAGAAGAAAAATAAATGAATAAAAAATATAAAAAAGATGTAAAATCTTTGTTCATTCGAATTCGAATTCGAATTCGAACTTCTCTCTTCTCTTCGTCAATCGAATAAAATTGTCTAACCGAAAAATTCTTACCGATTATCAAACCTATTTGATATTTTTCCATTTCTATATTATTCTTTTACTTTTTCCTTTTTTTTTTTTCTTTTTCTTTTTTTCTATTTTTTTCCTTTTTCATGGATATAAAAGTCGTTCGGCGAGTGTATACAGGAAGTACTATGACAGCCACGTATCTCTAGTAAGATACCCGAACAAGGCAGGCAGGCAGGCAGGCAAGCGAGCAAGCCGAGATAGGCAAGTATCAAATTCCATGCCCTCTGATCGCTTTCAACCGATGGCTTTCGAGTTTGCCCAGCAACGGGGTCGAGCAAGCGAGCCATACAGCTACGATGAGAGCCGGGCGCGTGTGAGAATTAAATATTGATTTCTAGAGGCGCGTTTGCTGATTTGAAGTGAAAAAAAGAAAAGAAAAATAGAAAAAAAAAAAGAGAGAGAAAAAGAAGCAAATGGAAAAAAAAAAAGAAAAAATAAGAAAAAAATACTGTAGATAGACATAATAATGTCAACCTGCAAATATGGCATAATAAAGAAGTGTCGCAATTATAACATCGTTATAGCTGTTGATTAATAAAATAACTTGATCGCTCATAGTGCAGATCAAAAATACCATTAATCGTTAATAGAACAGAAATGAAAAAAAGAAAAGTAAAACATAATTAAGGTGTAAAGATTTTTTCCCAAATTTTATCAAATATAATATATCGCATAGTTATTTGAATGGGGTAAATTTTGTATAATTTAAAGTATATACGACAGTTTATTTTTTAGATGAAAAAATTTCGGCGAAAATTGTTCGATTAATAATTTTTAGAACATAGGAACGAGTATTTTCCAGATTTGTCATAGGTAGTAGAGTAGTGTACCTACATCGAAACGAATGATTATAGGTAATATAATTCCTCCGCTAATAGGTAGTTACGTAATATAAAATGACGATGCATATATCGTGTACATATAACATGTTGTGTATTCGAGTGTGAGTTGCCTCTCGATGCATCGATGACTGTTGGTTATACACCTATAGATACGCGTGTTAATACATGCACACATAGTATACACGACGTTTGTATATGCATGTAAAACACGTGTATAAGTTATCGGAATCGGTATAAGCCAGGGGGCGACACGTGGGTATGTAAGGAAGTGTAAGTGTGTGTGTGTGTGTGACCTTGGATCGGAGGAGCCTGCATAAACGTTTAAAGCCATGCATTTATTTTCACGACCAAGTATATTTCAGGCTCTTTCGTGGTCTCCAACGTGTCTATAGATTGAATAGAAAATATTTACACAATTTAAAAAGAAGAAAAAGTTTGCGAAGAAAGAGATAGACAATCACGGCGAGGTCTGAAATCAAAGAAAATCCTCGAGTAAGAAATCCCTATTTAAATCGAAGTGAAAAGGCGAGAAAAAACATTGCTCCGAAAAGCCGATGCGACGCGCAGTAATCCAATACAGATTTCTATAGCTGTTGAAATGCATATAGAGCAGACATTAATTCCATCTAAAATATGGAGAATTTTTCAATGCGGTCTATACTTGTGCTTAATCCATGAATGAAGCGACAAAAATCAGAGTAAAATTGGTGATAACGAGGATAATAGAAATGATAAGAAGTAGAATAGTAAGAAAGAAACGATGTGATAAATAAAAGTAGAGACGAAAGGTGTGGAGACCATCAGACGAAAGCTCCGAGCAAGAGAACCACGTACATAGTATATAGGTTTGTAGCGAAACAGTATGACGTTCGCCGAGTAAACGACGATGGTGCGAGTAAAAGAGGTATGAGAGTATAGAGAAGGGGGGAGTGAAGAGAAGAGAGGTGGAGAAGCCCGTTCAATGTCAAGGTTAAAGAGACGCATGCGCAGAAAACTCAACCGTTAGAAAGACGGAGAATTGCTGGTGCCGCTGGTGCCTCTGCTGCTGCTGCTACTGCTACTGCTGCTGCTGCTCCGCTAGCCTTGGCAAACCAGCCGAGCCTGCATGGCAGTAAAGGGGTGGGAGAGGGAATCGGGTGGCTGACTAGCAACGGTGGTTCCCTACTGGCGGCTGGCTGGTCTCTTGTGCATCTGGTGCATCTGGCATATACTATATAGTATGAAAAGGGGGTGAGGAGGTGGTAGTAGCTGGCTGGCTGGCTGGCTGACTTGCTTGCTTGCTTGCGGGTGGGTTAGGGCAGTGTTTAGTAGCAGAGGGCGCGCCGTACAACAAACTCTCTCTCTCTCTCTCTCTCTCTCTCTCTCTGTCGAGGCACCAGGCAGCCGTGTGTATTGATTCAGAGCTGGTATAGCAGCAGCGAGAGACTGTGTGTCTCTCTTTCGCGAGCGCTATCACCACTCAGCGGTCGCGGGTTAGCCTTACGACCTGGAATAATGCTCCTCGTTGTTTGAAAAATGTAGTTTTTTTTTTTAATTTTTTTTTCATACATACATGATCGAGAATTTTTATGATTCTAATTATTTAGTGACGACATTGCATGCAATATTGGGCTAATATAATAAAGGGTAAAACGTTTATTATGAATAAAGAAAAATGGATCGTTGGATGTTAACCGGGACTGTAAATTAGCGTTGAAATTAACCAAGCCCACTGTTTATTATCAAGGTATAATAAATTCATTGCTTCTTGTCTCGACTCGACTGGTGCACCACACTATAACGCGTAGGCAGAATAATCCTGAAAGTCACCTTGCATGACTTTGTGGGTATAAGGTATACATATAGATACACGTGTAGCGAGTGTAATTTTATAGCATGCTGCACCGTGTCAGAGGCATGCTAGTCAGCGAGTGCGCTGGCATGGCATATCGGTGCTAATGCATACCGTATAATCGACTTAAACGCATCAAGGCTGTTAAGTTGAATTCAGCCTTCACTCTTCAGTCGAACAGGACAAGACAGAGCAGGACTATGACTCGTACCGGCATAGTAGGTGCCTATATGTGCGGTAAACTCCTCTCATTGGATCAACGATCTTCTGATTTATACCTAAACCTAGGCAAGAACAGAAGAGAACGTGACTCAAGAGCTTACTGCAAACTCTCCTACCTATTTATTTATTTATTTACTTTCCTAATGCAGCGGAGAAAATGAACTCGATGTTATCCTTCGCGGACTGCAGATTTAAGCTGAATAAAAATTGCTTTTGTTTTTCGTAACCAATTTGGGATAAATATTGTTTCGATGTATTTTTAATTGAAAAATGCCGCGCGGAAGAAAACGGTTTATCAAATTTCCTCTTCAATATACTTCCGCAGTTTTATTTTTACGTAACAAAAGAAAACAAAAAACAAGATAAAAACAGAAGTGTATAAGGTCGTCAGCTCTCGGCTATATAAAGCTTTGGTCAAAGGTCAAGAAGGCCGAATTATATGGAGTAAAAGGGAGGTCCAGTCGAGCTTAAAATGTACTTTGATCGAGTAGAACCCCTCTTGATTCGGCCTAACCAAACCTAATCTTAACTCAACTTATAGAAAATCAACCCCCCATAGAGATGAACGAACCAGCGCGCCTCTCGAACTCATGCGATATACGTGATCGGAGAATCGATTGAAAAAATAAATAAATAGATAAATAAAGAGTACGGCGATTTTTTTTTCATTTTTATCTTCCTCCCAGTTTTCATGAAAAAAAAATAAGAAAAGAAAAACAATAAACTATAAGATCGTAAGATTCTCTTCAAAGTTTACTCCAAAACTAGCGACGTTTTGATTATTTAGATTCATAAATCCTAATGTAGTATATGATTGCGAAAAAGAATAATTTCATTTTAATTTTAATATTGATTTGATTCAATCCAACTCCTCCATTTGATGATTAAACCGTTTAACTGTTTCTTTAACGATTACACGTCTGTGCAGTTCGCAAACGTAGATAGGTTGGTACGTGTACTAGGTATATACGTATACATACAGCCATGGCTTAGCCATCCAACTTTATACTGCACGTACCTACTATACCGCTTGTATAATAGGTATTAGTGATCCTACGTACACGTAGATGTGTATACATTTACGTTTAGCCTGGAGGGCTTGCGCGAAGATGTATGTATGGTGAGCTGCTGCTGCTGCTGCTGCTGCTGGTGCTGTTGCTACTACTGCTACTGCTACTTCTACTGCTACTGCTACTGCTGCTGGTAGACTGGTCGATAGTTCTGGCGTAGCAACAGCCGGGTTCCACTTTTTATTCCTACTGACTTCTAAACAAAACTATATCCTCCCTCTCACGCCCCGAGGCAAATAGGCACTATACGACGCCAACGAAAGGGAAGAGAGTAAAAAACAAAGAAAAAAAAAAAAAAAAGAAACAAACAAAAAGAAAAAACGAAAGAAAGAGAAGGGTAGGTAGGTAATAACGGTAATGATCATGACGTGGGCCGTGCAAGCCCCCCGTGGGAATCGGAGTCACACATGGTTACATGCGATTCTTAAAAGAGAAAAGAGAAAGAATAAAAAACCTCGAAAATAATCAATCAATCGTTGGAAATTATTTTTTCTTTAAATCTCTGATTGAGGGGTGTGAAAAAATATTTTATACTGACTCGGTTGTTTTTTTTTTTTTTGTTTTTGTTTTTGTTTTTTTTCAAGTCTTTACACACACGAGTTCTGTATGCTATTAGTTCTCCCCGAAATGACATTTTTTTGCTAATATTCACTCCAAATTTGAAAAAGTTTCGATTAACGATACGACAGCTGTACCCACTAAAACTACTTTTATTTCAATAGACTCAATCTATGAATGATTCAAAAATAAACACACATAGGTATGAGAAAGGTTATAATGAAACGATTCAAGTAACCTGCTCAATCAATGGATTAATTCTATAACCAGATAACCGCAATTAATATAGGTATACATATATATATATATATATATATATTCGTATTTATCTACATAACGTAAGACAACTGATTCGCTCGCGGTGCCTTTGCGTCTATTCAAGTATAATGATTAAATGATTAGTCTGACCCGTGGCATTAATACATCGTATAACAATGAGTTATAATTATAACAAAAGAAAAGCAGATATACATACGTATGATAAAAAAGAGGGATTGTCGGTTTGTATGACAAGCTCCTGGTTTTAGAAATTCATTAACGAGTAGAAATAGCTGCGCAGATTACGTAAGAGGTGATAATTTATCATATATTATTACCCATGCACGTAGGTATAATTATCATAAAATTTGTAAGCGATGTCAATCTATTCATCCAGATATATTTAGATACATCACGTATTTATCTAGTGAAGAGTGGTTCAGGTTGAGCGAATAATATTTTGAGGGTAGGAATTCCCCCAGAAAATCTAAGACTAAATCTCTTTACCGAAAATTCGAGGGACCGATAGTTTCCGAGCTATGAAAGATCTTAGTTGACCAATCGCAGAGCGTATAGGTCGCATAGCCAGGGCACCGCGCAACTTCCGCTCATGCGCACCGCTGTCTACGTCACCTCTAAGTTCTGTGATTGGTCGACTAAGATCTTCCGTAGCTCGGAAACTATTGGGCCCTCGAATTTTTGGTAAAGTATAATCAGTCTCATAATTCCCGAAGGAATCTAAACGGACTAATAAAAACTCCGAAAATATTAATTCTGTATAAATATGCAGCGTAGTTATCTGTTCTATTACCGCATCTGATTCTGATTCTGATGCAGTGATGTGACGTAATGATTAAACATCAGCTATTACTCCTACGCGTTAAAAAAAACGGGTAGGTATATCACCTGTCAACTTTATGATGCATTGCCATTTTTAAACTGCACTCATTAAAGTCTTTATTGCGATATTTAACGCCTGCAACGCGACGGATCATGTAATTGCAAATATAATCAGTCCGGAATAATCACTATTATTATTGTTATTATCATACAGTACATTCTGCATATCAGTTACCGAACTAGCCATACATAGAGTACCTGAGGCCTCGCAGATAAGCTTTAAAAAACGATAAAGAGAAGAAGATAAAAAATAAATAAAAATTGCAAGACTTTTTTTTATCGCTTATAGTTTTTTAATTTATGATACATGAAAATAATTGTCACATAAATTATTGATATTATTTTTCATTTTTCATTTTTTCTTTTCTCTTTATTTCACACTGTTCAATTTTCACTTTTGAAATACTTTTCACGCCTTTTTTATACCTATAAAAAAATTATCTCAAAATTTTTCATATTTTTAGTTTCTCGTTTCGATCATTATGTTCGATTCTCTTATTTTTATAGACATACTGCTAATACTCATTCTGTATGTCTGGCTGTGTTGGCCTGGAAAGTGATGATTATAAAAAGCTCGGCTATCGCAATGAAGGTTGGATACTGTAGGGAAAAACGGGGGGCTAGAGCTCGTGGAAATCCCTAGAGATTATCGGACGTGTAGGTCTTCCTTGAGTTAATCGTAAGAGCGAGGGAAGTATAAGTCGATCAAGGCAGATGAAAATGGGTTTCTTCTTTGATCAGAATTGATCTCAATGTTTTAAACGATTTAAAAATCTTCCGGTATCCAAATCCTTCGAAATAATATATAATATACGTTATAAATATAATACCTACTTGTTGAATTCAACGATCCAAAAGTTCAAAATAAATAAAAAAAAAAAATAATGACAGCATAAACTTTTCAAAAATTGACTGAATTTTGTAAAAAATAAATAATAAAACTAAAAAGAAGATGAAAAAAAAAAAAAAAATTATTCAAACTTTTTTTAACTGCAGTGATAATTTCCATCGTTTTAATTCTCTATGTGTATGTTTAATACACGCTCTATTGTCCAGCAGGTAGGTAGTAGCTAATATACCTAATTTATGCGATAGAGAAAAGAACGCGAGGTGGGAGGCTGTCGATCGGTTCACGTTGTCATCGGTACGGTGTCGAATCGTCGGTGCCATGCCACGGGGAAAGGAAGATTGAACGACAATAAAATCGGTGTTTGATACCCGAGACTGTCGCGAGCGATGTCGTGCGACTCGAGTCGCGCGCGGCGTGTGATTCGCAACCGGATCCGGATTAACTCATGACCGAAGAATAGGTATAAGGTATATCTCTATACAAAACCAGAGCGGTAATTCTCTAGATAGAGAATGATGAGACAAGAGAAGGAAGATTAATTTTACAGACAATTTTATTTTCCTCGATTTCAAAATCCTGAAAAAAAAAAGCAAAAAAAAAATAACGAAGAGTGAAAAAACAAAGGAACACTACATTCAACGAATTACGATTTATTTCCTGCTTTTCTCGTTTTTGTTTTCTAAACACAATGAGGAATGTGGAATCGTATTTTAATCTAAATTTCAATCTTTTATTTATTTTCATTTATTTTTTGTTTATTTTTTATATTCGTGAACGCAATCAATTTGCACAAAGAGACGTGCTCCGACTATAGACGAATAAAACCGTTAGACTAGTAGCTTTTATATTTTATAAATTTACGGAATGATCGATGACAAGCGCGAAGGAGTATTATTTATTTTCCTTCTTTCGTTTTTTCGCTCCTTTTTTTCTTCTTCTTCAGTTGTTTGCTTCGTATCGTGACAAAGTGTCAGAGGATCGTAAAAAAGATAAGGTTTGAGGAAGAAGAAGAAGAAGAAAAAGAAGAAAAAAAAAAAAGAACGAGTCACGAACGAAGGAACAAAAATACACTTTTGTTAAATCTTATAGTCCTACTGCTGGTACTGTTGCTGTTGCTACTGCTACTACTGCTACACAGAGTCGCGTGTTAGTTTATCGTTTATCGTATAATATCGTATCGTATTGTATCGTTATGGGGAGAAATAAGAAATAATAAGAGTGGAGAAATAAAATTCTAATAAAATATTATATAAATATTATATACAGTATCACTTACGTTTGGCACCGTGTAACTGTTGTATTCCTTAGGGCTGACGGTCGGCTCACATTGCTTGTTTTTAAATGCCCGGTAGTTCTCTCTCAGCTGTTTGCCGTACTGCAACAAAGCAGCACACCACTACATGATCGAGTGTGCACCAATCACACACACGCTTTAATTAGTACAACCTTACATTGCCAGATAACCGTAACGCGCGATCTCTAATTAATTATTGAAAAACAGAAGTCACCTGGCACCATAGAAGAAAATAAATTTTATATTTTTTTATTTTTTGTTCTTCGAAATAATTTATCAGTTTTAAGAATTAGAAGAATTGAAAATAGGAGAAAAAAAATTATACGTAGATATATTTGAACATGCATTCATAAATCATAGAAATTATATACGACCCGTTTGGCATTGTTTTTAATCAAAAACTGATAATAATTAGGTCAACTAATTCCAGACGGTCGTTTTGTGAAAGTTAAAAACATACAAATTTTGGAAAACAAGGAACTTGAAAGAACGACTAATTCAACAATTGAAAGAAAAACGTCGTGTCCGCCTTAAAATATCAATAACTAAAAAGTTCAAATTGAAATAGAAAAAAAAAATACGGAAAACTTGAAAGCAGAAACTCGTATCCGCCCGTATATACCGTGAGGAAACGTGGAAAGAGCCTGGTCCAAGCGCGCAGGCGTTGATTTATTCGAATATCATTGGTCGGCAAAATCGCGCTAGCAATTCCACCAACTTTTCAGTAATATCCCTAGCTCTGTCGTCTGCTAGATACACAACAAACATAACCTATTCCTGCCACGGTTTGCCGCCATTTGTATTTTACAACAATCGGAAACAAATAGCAGACGGGCTCTAGGGATATTCGTGGCAAGTCTGAAATTGGCGTCTCTCGTAATAATCGAGCAAATCAGCGCCTGCGCGCTCGGACTAGGCTCTTACCACGTTTCCTCACGGTTTACCTAATACGCGACCTCTTTTATTTGAGATTTTCAAATTCTTAATTTCGAATTATTCACGCGTTTAGACTGTTTTTATAACGAAATACGGCATAAAATTAAGAAAAAGTGAATGAAAAAATTAACAATTTAAACGACCTTATGCGATTTAGACACGCGATATATGTTGCAATTGATCTTTACAGTCTCGATAGAATTTTAGTTCATTTAGATATAATGGAAAATTAAATCCGTGCTAAAGTGAAGAGATATAGAGAAAGGTCGGGGATAAAAAAGGTTCTGGGAATCAATTTTCCCATGTATTGTTCACAACTTTGACGTCACTAGAATTTGAAAAAAATTATCGAGTTTTGTGCGATTTTTAGAGCACAAAAAAAAAAAGTCACGGAAATTCTATGGTCAATCGATTCATTTTGATCGAGATTTTATCTTTTTTTTTTTGTTCTCTTCTTTTACGCAGTCAGATGAATCGGAAATAACGCGAAAATGTTGAATTGAAGAAAAATAAATGAAAGATAAGTTTTCCAGTAGCAAAATGTTATGTACTCCAAATTTCGGCGAGCTGCCATATAATATATTCGTATATATATATGTACCAATATGGTTGAGAAATACTAAAGTTAGAAATTTTTCTTTCTAATTTGTTTTTCCTTTTTTTTTTTTTTTTGTTAAAGCTTATATTGACCCACCGCGTCGTTACGAAGTTGACAAATTTTCTGTAAAAACTTATCGCCAAATGAATCGTCGAAAGAATTTTCTAAATTCGTCGATAAATTGAAGTGTAAGTGTAAAGTAATAAAATTTGAAAATTCTTGTTTGAGAAAAGAGAAAAGTTTGTTGAACAAAAAAGAGAAAGAGAAAAGGAAGGGAAATAAAAAGAAAAAAGAAACAATTGTGTAGCAATTTCTCTCGAACCCGATAACAAAAATTAATTTCTCGGAAACAGTTGACAACTCTGATGAGATTTCTCGGTCGATCGATGAAACAGCGAGTAGGTATTCCCTGATTCCCTGATTCGTGGATTTCTTAATTTCCTGTGTTATTACTGATTACGAGTTCTAGGCAAGTGTTAAACGTTGCGTTAGTGCGAATTCGGGATCATGTCGCGCCTCCACTCATTCCTCCCCCCCCCCCCCCCCCCCCCTGGACGTGAGTATAGAACCACCTGGAAGACCGGGACTTCTAGGGATAGAGGACGACCCACCTTCCGGTATATCGACCCAACGAGAGAGAGAGAGAGAGAGACAGAAAGAGAGCCCTGCTGTCACCCGGTTACAACGTGCAGCGGTAGCGCCGCGACGCCAGAGGACGAAGTATGGCAGACGAAAAACCGAAGAACTATCATTTTCCTATTTTTTTTTTCTTTCTCTATCCGTCTCTCTCTCTCTCTCTCTCTCTATCTATCCCTGTATCTATTTTCTCCCCACTCCAATAATTTGACCATTTTTTTATTTCTGCGAAATTGTTAAATTGGTATAAATCGATGAATTCTATCGATCGTTGATGATCTGAACCCCGATTTTTGGCAGACCGCATACGTTGTGTGAATGTAGGTAATTAAGGTGTTGAAGAAGAAAAATTAGTTATAATTAAAAATCGCTGAAATCGTTTCACCGGAGATGAAATTTTTTTTGATGGGTTTAAAAAAAGGGGGATGGGGGGAGGGGGAAGATTGCAGGATTTGATTTTTGTTTCCTCGGCTTCTGTTTTTTTTTCTTTCCTTTCTCTTCTTCTTTTCTTTTTTTGTTCAAGGACTTTTTCGAGCGTAAATATGGTACGCGAAGTATTTTCTACGGTTGGTTTTTTTTTTTTTTTTTCCCCCTTATTCCTCTCGTTGTGTACATAAAATTTACCCAGACATCCTTTGATCCTGATCTTGACCCTGACCTTAACGGTAACCTTAACCTTAACCTTAACCTTTTTAATCCAAATCCACCCCTCGTGTTACTCTGGGCTTGATTTTACAGGCGAAGTACCCAGCTACTGAGAAAATTAACGTTATCCTCGCGAGATAATTAATCCCCCTCATGCTTGCCCCAAAACCCAGCGACAGAATTTTCTATGGAATTGAATTTCAAGGATTTGAAGTAGGTATAGGTATGGACTCTGGCCAAACGGGAGGACCAGACAGGGTGCGTTTGGATATAAATTCATTTTTTTTTTCCTAATTTTTTTTTTGTTTTTTTTTCCTCAGAAAGAGAAGTTGAATTTTTCTTCTTTTTTTTTTTCTTTCTCTCTCTCTCTCTCTCTCTCTCTCTCTCTCTCTATCTCTCTTTTTTTGCTCAAATGGTACTTGTCAGAGGTAGGTATATATAGAAAATAATATCAACGCGTATTCCGCAGGGATGATATTTAATCAAATTTTATTTAGGTACCAAAGTGATGTACGCGTAAAAAGAGAATTAATACTTTGCCAAATCATCTGAGACCGTAAAAAAGAAGATCAAATTTAGAAGAAAAAAAAAAAAAAAAAAAAAAACCAATCTCACAGAAAGATATTGTAATGCCTAGAAATATATCGCGTGTCTAATGGCATAGAAGGTCGTCCAAGAAAAAATACGATTTTGGTAACATAAGGTCGTATCATTATTATTTTTTTTTTTTTTTTTTTGCGCTGCAATTCGCTATGAAAATTATGAAACACACATATGAATAATTCGAAATTCTAAGAATGCACATTTTTTTTTTTTTCTTTTCATTTTCACCATTTTTTTACTCGTAATATGTAGTTAAATTAATGATTTTTCTTAATTTTGTTTTTTTCTTTCATCTTGCAAAATTTGTATGTTATCAAGAAAAGAGATGAAAGATTCATTGAAAATTTTAGTTACATTAATTATTATTATTATTATGATTATTATTATTTTTTTTTTTTCTAATTTAGAGACTTAGAAGATCAATTGGGAAAGATATATATTCCAAATTTCGACATTTAGAAAGAAAAGGAAAAATCGAAAGGTAAGTATATTACTAGCCGGAAATTTGTGATATTTCAATTTTGAAAAAAAAGAATAAATATATTACATAAAAATGTAAAAGATGAGAGAAAAAAGAAATAAATATAGAGCAAAAGAAAAAGAAATGATGAAGCAAAGGGTTGAGAGGTGCGGCGTATAAAATAGTCTGGAGTAGAGATTGGCTTCCGTATAGCAAATCAAAGGATGGTGCACAAAGCCAAATAAGAAGTGAAGCGAGAGACGAGAGACCAGAGAGAAAAGAGAGAAGAGAGAAGAGAGAAGAGAGAAGAGAGAAGAGAGAAGAGAGAAGAGAGAAGAGAATAGGGAGAAGGGAGACGACCAAGTGCCATCTTTTTTCTGGAAGGGTGTCGGGAGCACACCCCACGTGCCAGAGGGCGACTGGAAAATCTTCTTTTTTTTTTTTTTCTTTTGCGTTGGGTAGATATAGCGTGCTGTAGGTATACTAGGTAAACGAGTGTCACGATATACGTAGAGATGTAGAGAGACACCCTCTCTAACCTAGACATTGCATTTCCCTTTGAAGCGAAGCTCTGCGGGGTAAGCAGCCAGCAAGGTACTTTCAAGTGACTAGAGTAGAAGGGTAAGGGTAAGGGTAAGGGTAAGGGTAAGGGTAAGGGTAAGGGTAAGGGTAAGGGTAAGGGTAAGGGTAAGAGTAAGGGATGCCCAGCCTCTAGAGGTTTGAAACTTGAGAGTGGTCTGAGTCGCCACTTGGCAAAAGAATGGAGCCCTAAATAGAGAGACTTGCATAATAGAAACGGGCATGCAATTCTATAGAATATAAGTACATATGGCAGGTTTCCCTCGTAAGTATACTTTGGATGGAAAGCGTTAAAGCAACTGAATATATTCAACCACGTGACGTCTTATCAATGAAATCTGAATACACGTGAATTGTTTTTTTTTTTTTTTTTTTTTCCAATTTTGAAAGATTCGAAGAAAAAAAAAATACCATATACAATTAAATGCCATTTTGAACTCTTGAATTATTGAAACAGAGAATATCGAAGTATATATATCCTGATTGAAAATGTTTCGACAATTTTTTGTACATATGTATATATTTTTTTTTTTCTTCTTCTTCTTCTTCTTTTGATTTTCATAAGACATTTGAGAATAAATATATTTCTTCAACTTTTTTTCTATATATATATATGTATAATATAGGATGGAGGTACGGAAAGTGAGGAGTAAAAACGTAAAAAAAAAAAAAAAAAAAAGAGAAAAGAAAAAAGAAACCAAAATGTTAAGAGAAAACGGAAATTTGATGTACGAAATTGATGAATAAATGAATAAACAAAGAAATCATATGAAAGTGGACGGTGTTACCTTGGCGAGACGCATGGCTATGATCCAGCAGGAACGCGTGTTCTCTTTGTCGAATGTGATGCACCTGAGTTCAGTCCCAGCCGTTTCTTCTGCTTCTGCTTTTGACGATGGTCTTAAACAGATACCCCACTCAGTTGGTGCTCGGAATTGTTTCCTAGCGTTAAGGGTCAAATAAACGTGATAGTCGGACAAGTGAGCCAACACCTCGAGCTGATCCGTATCCTGAAAAAGTCAAATTGGAAAGAAAAAAAAAAAAAAATTAATACAATTTGAAAAAAGATTTATTCATGGTGTAAATTCCGATTTGGAATATTACCGATTAACAGTTTACAGAAAACGTATTTCCTCGAAAGTCTACATACAGTCGATATAAAAAAAAAACTTTCAAACGAAGAACACCGTAGGTTCAAAAATTCCGAAAGGTCAAATCTCCAGAAGCTTGAAATTCACGCATGTATTCATTCAGTGTTTAATAACTCGGGCTGTATCGATCGTATCGAAACCAATATAGGTGTTCGAATCAATCGTCTTGAGATTTAGTTTTTGAAAGAAAAAAAAAGTTTCGGACTTTTAATTGGGAATCGTCTGAAAGAAATTCGTATTTTCACCGTTTGAAACTTTAACTTCGCTTCATTTAAACGCTGCGTGTGTTATCAGCCAGCTTTACAGTCTTTTAAAAGAAAAAAAAAATAATAAAAAAGATTCAATCTCGATCCGATTCAACACCCCGAATTCGTCCCTGGGCCCGAGGTCGTGCCCCGATGTAGCTAATTCCTTACGTACTAGTATTCTACGCACGTATAATGCCACCGGGTCACGTGCCGAGTCAACGATGGTAGTGGTGGTGGAGGGGGTTGCGTGCGGTGCGTGCGAGCTTGCATTGAGCTTGGGGACCGATAAGACCAGAGACCGCGGACTTTCTAGACACCGCGACGTTGTGTTAGCGATTTGTGAGTGACAGTGCGTCGCACGAGGTAGAGAAATAGATACGAGTCGTGAAAATTGTTTTTTTTTTTTTTTATTTTTTTCAAGTTCAGACGATTTCAATGACACTATGGGTACTCAATGATTTTACGAACGCTATGAAATAGTATTTGACTTTTCTTTTTGATTTTCTCATATCTACCATTCGAAAATTAATAAATTAATAAATTAATGTACATGATTTTGGAAATAAATTTTAACGAAAGCGTACTGCCGCAATTATAGAGCTTCCCGGGAAGAGAGAGAGAGAGAGAGAGAGAGAGAGAAAAGTAAAAGAATGAAAAAACAAATTTACAAAGAGGGGAATAAATAAGATTCCGATCGCCGATATCAGTCGTTCCTGTCAAACCAGTTTTTTGCGTTTTTTTTTTCCTCCTCTGATCGAGGTAAAATTAATTCGTCACTCGAATTCGAAGGTTGAACGTGTATGTGTACATGATCCGCGGTGAAGAAGAGATGAAATACTCGTTTCTCAGAAGATGATTATATACAATTTCTCGATAAACGAGCTAAATACGCTAATCAATTAAACAGACATATATATATATATATATATATAGGTACGTAGTACATATAGGGCATTCAAGATCAATTTGACCAGAGTCCGACCTTCAATTTGGGTCTTGAATCGAAAATCGTAAAATTGAATTTCAATATTGTTCAATGATTCTGATAAAAAAAGCAAATTGAATAAAAAAAACAATTTTTATAATTTTCAAAAATATCGAATCAAGTCTCTAACGCGAAGATATGATTTTTTCAAAAGTTTTTCGGGAGACAAGGGGGCGTGAAAAAAATCTTGAAAAATAACTGGGATCTTATTTCGAACGGACGTTCAACGCCTCTGGTCACTTAAAACCGAAATTCGAGGGGTGAGGGGTTCAGACTCCCAGTCGAATTGACCTAGAATGCTCCATATATATATATATTTCTATATTATATATAGTACAAAAGTATAAGAGGTGAAACTATACAGGCGCCATCTCGCCTTCTCGCCTTTATCTCCGAGACAGTTTCGAAAGTCAATCCCTTCGATTGATCGACGAACCGTTTAACCCCATCCAACTTTTTTTTATTCCTTTCTCCCTCTTCCCCTTCCTTAGCACCTTAAAAGCAGTTCTTTCTACAGAATCCCTCCGATCTGACGAGATGAAGAAGCTCTTTGCTGTTGAAATGGTTTTTTCTTTTTTCTACTTTTTCTGTCAAACGGCTGATAATTTATTTCTTTTTTTTCTTTTACATGTATTACAGGTATATACAGTTATCATGTGTATCGATGTGACTTTTTGAACGACGTACGTAGGTGTCTATTTTTTGTCTTCACATCCTGAGAAATATACCAAAATTTTCGAATTTTCTGGCTTTCGGGGTTTATAGCTGTCTGCATTCCGGAATTTTCGGAATTTCTATGTTTCAAACTTCAAACTTCAACGCTTCTGGAGATTCGAAATCGTCCGAAACGAATTTGGAATTTAAAACATTTGTGAACTTTGAAAATTCTGAAATTCAACAAGGCCTCCGATAATCGCTAACGAAAATACACACATACCCCCATACATTTTATCCTTATGAGTAGTCCCCGCATCAGTCGACGGCGCGAATTTATTTATTACTTACCATAAGGCCTGAATTGAATAAATGCAAAGCGATATTTAATCGCATTAATAACTAATGAACTTCGATACCTCGTATACGAATATAATTTATAGTACACGTAGGGTATGCATGCATACTCAATCAATTAATATATATTTCGAAGTCGAAGATTTGATATATACCTACCGATTGATTGATATCGATCGTTCGTAAATTATTGCTTTATTTTTAATTCATTTAATTTTCTTTCGTTTTTTCTTCTTTCTTTTTTTAAATTACCAATAGATTTCGAGAGCGAAAAATAAATAAAAAAATTCAATGATTAATCGATACATACACAGATACCCAATATAGAGTACGGTTTTATTTTTTTATCTTCATGATATGTCCACCGACTGGGGAAAATTTCAGCTTTTACTGTACAAAAACAAAAAACAAAAAACAAAAAATAAATATATGCCATTTTTCCGAAGAAGTCTTTTAAAAACTCAAAAATATGAAATCTGAATATTTTCAGTTTTTCTCACCGACTGACTTTCATTCATTTTACTCAATTATCGCGATTTCGTTCGCGATCGATACACACTATCGACATAATAATGCACTGGACCGAGACATAAAAAAAAAAAAAAAAAAAAATAGGAAACACATGAATTTTCATTGTCAAATCCTCGTGTACCCAAAATGTATTACCAATTTGCATATTTAAGTAAAAGATTCAAAATTAGAAGAAAAGACCAAAAAAAAAAAATTCAAAAATTCCAGGTTTCTTTCTTTTTTTTTTTTTTTGTCGCTCGACACCCTGACAGATGGATAGATCGTTATATGTATATTTGAATAAATTTTTCACGTGTATTAGGTATAAGGTATAGAAATAATAATTAGCAATTTATTGTACCAGCTAGTTGCGTAATATAATCGTTATCTTTCATCACCAGCTGTTATATACACAGCGGAACCCTGTACTATATGCTTAAACTCTATTGCACAATCTCAAGATAAGGAGAGTATATAGGTGTACCCGAGGAGTGACCTGACTGGAGGTTAAAAATGTTGTAATCTATGTACTGCATAGACCGACTCCGTTGTTGTTAAAAAAAAAAAAAAAAAAAAAAAAAAAATGAAGAACGAAAACTAAGACTACGACATAAGCCGCGATGATACGCTGAAAAGACCTCGGTTCGCTTGTATAAATTGCCGGAATGTTTTGCGTCACGTTCTAGACATCAATTCCATTTATCAGTCAAGAAGTTTTATTTATTGTGTACGTATATGTGCATATAAATACGGAAACCTGATTATTTAATTAGGTACAGAGATCTTTTCATTTTTTTTGTATTTTTCGTATTTTGAATTTTTTAATTTTTTGTTAGATTATTTAGATTTTTTGCTCATTATTTCTCATGTGCATAGTACGTATGTACGAATATTTAATTGGCACGCGGTGATTAATCACATTGTTTTAATGTATAGGATATATTTAATCGTTTATAGGTATAATAATATCGAGTACCCGATCCGGCATCGACCCACCAACCCCCCACCTACCTCCATGATATGAACAAGCGTAATTAACTGTGTCGAAATATTCGTTTTCTTCTTTGATAACGATTTTAAATTCATTATACCGAGGATGTGTGTGTAGTACATACACATCTACCCGTTAGGTAGGCATGTGACATTCCCATTAATTGATCAGGAACACCTATACGCGGCTTTTGACTTTCAGTATACAACAAGTTCCGAAAAAGCTTATTGGGTACAGAATAAATTCGCTTATTTTATCAATTAATCGAACGATATTTTACAGGGTTAATCTTGGTCGAAAATAGGATCGAATTGTTCTTTACCAATTTTTTCTAAGATGCCTAGATTTTGAGTTATAATTCATTGAATAATAGCCGACGATTCGCGCTCTGCGAACGGTCGCCCGTCTGCTTGTGCGCATGCCCGCTAGCTAGGACTAGGCGCGAAGCAGCGTTCATAGAGCGCGGGTTATTGGCTATTGTTCAATAAATTATAACGCGAAATCTAGGCGTCTTAGAAAAAATTGGCAAAGGAAATTTCGATCCCATTTTCGGCCAAGATTGATCCTGTAAAATATTACTTGTGAGTTTACGGGACACAGGTGTAGATATAGCCAGAAGTTAGTTTAATACGGGCTTAATGTCGTTCGAATGATACAAATTTCGTACTTTATTTTGAATTTCCTTGACACTCAGAATTCGCGTGGGTGTCAAATATTGGTGAATTTTTGTCACAGAAAATTTCTAATATATCTTCAAAATCGGAGTACTTAGAGGACGTGGTTTGGGGGTAAGAAAAAAATGAAAATAAAAAATAATAAAAAATTATAATATCGGTTTCGAAGATTAAGTGGAAATAAACGCCGCCTAGATCCGCCAGGTAATGAGCTATGTAAATCTGGGTCAAAAGTGGACGTGTCTTGTCCCGCTTTTATATATACCATGACGGCTATAATTACGGTAGATATATAATAACGAAAAGGAATAAGCGGACTAAGTATAGTACTTAGACTTGGCTTTACGCTGTACAAAGTAGCTAAGTACGTATGTATAGGTGAGATGAGGCAAAGAGAAAAGGAAAAGAAAAAAGAAGAAAAAAAAAAAAAAAGAAAAAAGGAAAAAGGAAAACTAAAAAGAAGTATAAGGATAAGAATAAGGAGAAGATGGGGGAAAGAGTGTCGTTAGTTTGCTCCTTCGCTGAAATCGCTGACTCGTTCGTGCATCGAAACGACTTCCTTAGTTTTTATGATCGGTATAAAGACATCGTGACGTGTAGACAGATTATACCTTATACAGAGTGATTCGTGTTGAAAATGAATATTTCGATTTATAATATCACAACGACGTTACAATAATCATCGTTATTAAAATGATTTCTCTTCTTCATTCAATTTATTTATTGCCAAAGTTTAATTAATTTGTCTGCGAATCCGTGAATAAGAACGCAAGTAGGTATAATTTCAAAAAATATAATCCGGTTTAACTATATGTAATCCATTTTTTTTTTCTACTTTTTGCTTTCAGCTTATTCCAAACATAATTTGCAATATATAAGCTAATTGGACTAGACGATATACTGCTGGTTTTTTTTTTTTTTTTTTTTAATGATAAAGTAAATAAATTTGGACGAATTTATTACACATTATAACGTGATCTCGAGATCTGTATTATACCGCAAAAAATAAATAAATAAATAAATAAATAAATTAAAAAAATCTTGTTTCACATTACTATACGCTCGAATTAATTAACTTAAATATAAAGAATGGATACAAGTGTCGAAATAAAATTGAAACTAAAAAAAAACGAGAGAAAAAAAATTGAAACATACTATACCTACATAGTTCGAGTCGTTTAAAAAATCGACACCGTGTACATTGGATAGCGATTCTCGTAAAGGCGAGCTCCTAGTGGTGCTGCAGTTGCAGTCAGCGTTATATAGTGTAATAGAAACTCCGAACCTTGCACAATAGAATTTCACTTTACCGAGGACAACGATAGCCGACAGGCACAGAGACGATAGCATTTAACCAAGAGTGAGATAATATACCTACGCTCTAAGCAATGTACACAATATAAAGTAAATATTATATCATTATCGTATCATTATCGCCAATCATTTCGAACCGTCGATTTTTCCCGCTATGATAAGGCAGAATAAAAAAAAAAAAAAAAATAAAAAAAAAAAAGCCATAGTCGGTCTTTATTACGAAAATCACGATGAGAATATTCGGTTTTCGAAATAGATATTGTTTTTCTTTTTCATTCCTAAATTTTCATTTTTTCTTATAACGATATAGTATTTTCTACGAGTCGGAACCCAGAATCTGGTGATGCGATACACATATATATACGTCTGATATTGAAATTGTATAAAAACTGTATAATTTCGAAAATTGACATTGACATCGAATTCGCCACATACCAAACAGTTTAAAAAAAAAAAATAAATAAATCCCAACTTTCAAAATATCAGTAAAAGTATAATCAGTCGTTTATTAATTTGGCGCGAAATACCCCATACATCCATACCCACATATTTTTTTCCCTTTTTTCTTCCTTTTCCAAATAATCTGTTAAACTTTTAGCAAACTGGTGTATATAAGTATATGATATAAGAAACCTTGCAGTCTCGCGTCGCGTCGCGTATAGCTGCAGCACATACGGCAGACATCTCTATTGGATTTGTTGCTAATAGAATTTGGGGCCACCACCTCGAATTTACGAGAATATTGTAAAGTTGCCAGAAAAACGTTATTCTCTCTAAAAAAAAAAAAAAACAAAAAAAAAAAAGGAACAGAAAAAATGTATTTTTAAATTTGTTTATAAATTAGAAAAAAATCAATCAGAAACAATTCGATTCACAAAAAAAAAGAAGATATATCTTCACTATTATTTTATACATGTAACAACGCAAAAGATTTTCCCATAACAGCCAGCAGCAGCAACAACAGCGGCTCTTATCGGAAACAAACTTTTATATATGCGATTTATTAAACGCGAGTTTTATCGGTGTTTATCTAATACTTTCCTACATCGTATAGTTTTGAAAACTCGTTTTATTCATTGAAATATTTCGATTCAATTTCCGTTTCAGAATTTATCGTATTCTACTATATTATTCAATCGTCCATATACATATGTACAACCGGAGTAAAAATTCCCTGAAAATTCGATTTTTTTTTTTTTAGGTAATTTTTACGACTTTTTCCAGGTTTATATCGTAGGTACGATTTCTGATCATTCGTATTGGTAGTCAACGATTTTATTGTCAGCAAAATTTGTTTTCCTAACAAAATCACGTTTTTACAAAATTTCTATATACACCTGTAATCATTTATTGTAGCAAGAAATTTTTTATGTAGTATATACGTAAATAAATCGATTGTAATATACGAAAATGTCTGCTGTATTGTTTTGCACGTATAGTTTCGACGAACTTATATTTTATTTATTTCTAATCGGTCTGAAAAGCACAAGCTCAATATTTTATTGAAAATGTGTAGAAAAAAATAAGCAAAATGAATAGAAAAACAAAAATAAAAAAAAAAAAGAAGAGAGAATAGGGAAAAAATGAGTCGCGGTATCTTTGTACGTGATCGAGGCGACGATATGATTGACGATGAGGGAACAAACCTATACGGCCAATCTATGTATACATATAGATATACTGCTGAATCTATATAATTCACGATAAGCAATAAGATAAGAGAGCGCGGGAACCACGAAGTCGGTGGTCGTATAACTCCGACTAAAGGTTTTCAGGGTAAAAGGTTTCACGTCCATGACAGGGAACGAAACGAAGATAGATTAGAATGAAACGGTATAAAACTAACTATAGATATATAACATCATACCTGGAGAACATTAACCAAGGAGAAAGGTTTCTCTCTTACAATTTTAATGAACTGTAAACGGACGTAATAAAATCTCAAAGATCGCATCGTTAATCGAAACTGTATTTTATTTATTTTTTGTTCAATTTCGAGGAAGTATTGTAAAACAATTTCATTTCGGAAAAAAAAAAAAACTATAATATACAAAGATAACGTAAGTCTTCTATCGTTCCGAGCACGTAACACACTATTTGTCTCAAAGTTTATAAAAAAGAAAAAAGAAAAATTACTTGAAATCAAAAATTATCGTTATTAAAAAAGTCCATGAATTTTAAATAATTTTTAATTATACCTCGGAAGGCTAGTAGTCAAATGCGAAAAAACTGATTCGGTGAAAGATATTATTTGAAAAACGATTTCCTGGCTTGGAAAAAAGAAATGGAATATTTATCTGTTTTTCGCGCTGCAGCTACTACTATAAGACAAAAAATTCTGAATCACGCTTCTGGCGTTAAATCGTTTATAATATAGGAATAAATGTAAAATGAAATAATAAATTTATGGCAAAATGGGTATAACTGACCAGAAGATGGACACGACCGACGACGATACCTAGGCAGCCAGCCGAAACGTAAGACTTTTCAATCGAACGCATAACGGAATTTAGTCGCACTTTCAAATCTAAATTCTAGTTTGAAAAACCGTTCGATGTTCTCTTACATCCGCAAATAGATCGACACCAATTATATACATACCTATTACCTATACGCGATGGTTTCAAATCAGATTAAAAATTTTGTCTGAAGAATACACCTATAGCGTCTTATAATCTTAGGTTGAGCGGGCCATATTTTGAAGGGTAGATTCCTTGCGAAATTCTAAGACTAAATTTTCTTTGCCAAAAATCCGAGGGCCCAATAGTTTCCGAGCTACGAAAGATCTTAGTTGACCAATCGCAGAACTTATAGGTGACGCAGACAGGGCTGCGCATGAACGGAAGTTGCGCGATGCCCTGGCTATGCGACCCATACGCTCTGCGATTGGTTGACTAAGATTTTCCGTAGCTCGTAAACTATCGGTCCCTCGAATTTTCGGTAAAGGAAATTTAGTCTTAGATTTCCACGGGGAATCTACTCTAAAAATATGACTCGCTCAATCTGAATCATTCTGGTGTGATGCGGTGTATATGCGATATGAGAGCAAGGGGTATAAGGATGAGTTAGGCTATTGAAGCGTTATGAAAAGTACGTCGCAGTAGGTAGGTACATGGGTGGTATATATATACTATATATACGTATAAGTATAATTAAATCACGATCAATTTAAGGTCAGTGATCCAGAATGTTCTAGTAGCTACCAGCACCGTGATTTTTATTGACCGATCACAAGTGTGTCTATTGAGTTGAAACGTTTCTTAATTTGGTTCGCGGTATGAACTGCAGACATTATACTCCGTTCCATTTCTCTAAAACGTTAAAATGATCGGTACTAGAGCGTTAATATATAGTTCGAGGTAATTTTTTCTCCCTTTTTCTTTTACTCATTTAATTCTCCATCTAGTTTCTTCAATAATTATTATCGACGATATCTGCTCCTGCAACGATTGAAAAAGAATTGTCCAGGTTTTACAAAAAGTTGAAAAAGCTACAATAATCTGTATAAAATAAAAAAAAAAAGAGAAAAAAAAAGGAATTGACATATTAAAGAGAACTCAACGTACATTCTTATATAAAGATCGTTATACTTTTCCTTTATTCAACGTTTCCTTTTTCTTATCTCCGCGAAACAAACAACGAAAATTTACCCAGTTTTATTCCATTAAATTTGAATAGTAAATTTTGTTTTATTTATTTTTTTTTCCCACAAAAGAACGGATAATAAATGAAGAGAAAAATAAAGATTTGAATGACTGCACCATCACCGGAAGGGAATAACAATGAAAATGGTATTCTGTTGCCAATTTTTAAAAAATTTCATCACATGTTCGAAAATTCCTTGAGAATTACAGAATGTTTATTTTATTTTTTTTTATTTTCCGGGTAATAAACACTCCGGTATCGCACGCTGATGTGTAAATGTATAATTTGTAGATCAGCGAGGTCATGGATACTCCGCTAATCGGTGAGTCAAAGTATACTCAAGTCAATTCAAGCTGAGAGTTAAATGAATTTGAGATTTAAGGCAGGTCAGGTTTGCGCGAAGGTTACTGAGAATAAAAAGGAAAGAAAAATACGAAGACTATAAGGAAGAAGAAGAAGAAGAAGGAGAAGAAGGAGAAGAAGAAGAAGAAGAAGAAGAAGAAGAAGAAGAAGAAGAAGAAGAAGAAGAAGAAGAAGAAGAAGAAGGAGAATAATAAGAAAAGGCCTCGTTCATTCGCGCGCCATGACTCGTATTATACTATATAGTATATAACCAAGGGGAGAAATAAGAGGCGGATAATACTGCCATGGACTTCATTCTAACGAGATGAAAGACTGAATGACTTCGACTGACACCTGGGATGCAATCAGTTGAAAAATATATATGCCTACGAAACTCACAACGACACGACAGAAAAGTTGCTGAAACAAGAGTGCGTATATCTATGTATATACAGGTATAGGTATAGCGATAGCCTAGGTCACGTTACAAATTACATCACGTTGACGTAGTACTGCGCCGAGACTGCATAAGAAATGACGTCGTCAAATCTGACCGCATCGTTGCAGATGCATCGTCACGTACGAAGTACCTTGAGACTTGAGAGAATCTGGCTAAAAACGTATAAAACTAATCTGATTACATATAATTTTTTTTTTTTTTCTCCAAAGTTTTAAAATAGGAATCAAAATATTTAAGAAAAAGTTTAAGTGGAGTAGAATTGACCCAAAGCAATTTCTGACTCGAAATATCTGATACTGTGCAATCTTTTTGAAAAAAAAATAATGTCCAAACGTTTTTTTTTGGGCCGGTTCGAAGTTCCGAATTCTGAAAGCTCCGAACGGTCAAATTTCCGAAATTATTTGCGACGATTTCGAATTTTCGGAAACACTCAAGCTCAGAAAATTAAAACTCCGAAAGCTCAGAATGTAGATAGCTTAAGGGTCCGGAAGTCCAAAATTCCGGAAGTCTAAAATTCCGAAAGATCGAACGTGTCCTTAACGTGTCGACTAGACGACGCGCGACGGCTTGATGTTCAAGTTTCGGAAATTCGGCCTTTCGGATCTTGAGCTTTCGGAGTCTTGACCTTTCGGATCTTTAGCTTTCGGGATTTTGAACCTTCGGTGTGTTGCGATTCGTAATTTTTTAAATCGGTTACATAGACTTTCGGTGAAATACCTTTTCTGAAAACTGTGAGTTCGTTGCATTAAAATTCGGAAATTTGACTGTTCGGAGCTTTGAAAATTCGGAACTTCGAACCGGCCTCGTTTTTTCGTAGAAAATTTATCGACTTCAAGACCGCGCGGTTAGATTCTCTAAAGTGAGAGGTTTTACATAAAAATATTTCGATCAAAATCTGCATGATTGATTTTACCGTAAATTTGATGATCTTTTTTCTCTCTATATTTCGCACCTTTCGTTGAAAAAAAAAAAAAAGATAAATAACAGTCTAAAAGAAATGCCAGATAACTTATAGAGCGAATTTAATGCGAAATGAGGAGGAAAGCTGCTAGTCATACTAATAACTAATCGTAACAAACTAACTACTAAAGTAAGCTATACAGGTACAGGGCACAATAAGTTAGTCAGTTAGTCAGTCAGTCAGTCAGTCAGTCGGTCGAAGCCAAACTGTAAGAGATGACTAGTCACTTGCCTTATTATATTGCAGTAGGTAATATATATATATATATATATATATATGAACCTTCAAAGTAGTATTACTAGTACGAGGAGTGAAACTAAACTCTCTCGCGCATACAGCTCTCCCAGCTGTGTGAACAAGTCGGTCAAATTGTACGACGTATAGTAGCTACGGATTCTTTTAGCGAGTTTCTTAACTGGGAATCCGGATCGAGTAGACGGCAAAATTTTTTTCAAACTTAAATTTAAATTGAGAATTCAATTTTTATTTTCTTTTATTTTTCCGCTCGGTTTTATTCGTATTAGATTAATATTTTTGCTCTCTTGTGCTACTGTCGATCAAAAATACGTAGGAATATGATAAAAAAAAAAAAAATCAACTAAGACAAAATTACTATTTTTATACTTATGGTGCCTGGAGAATCGAGTATATCCTCTAACTTAGAGATCCTTGAATACACGTTTATAATCGAAGCGGAAAAGAGAGACGAAAAGATTGCAAGATAAGTGGGTAGGGTACGTAGTACATGAGAAAGAAAAAAGCTCGTTGTATACGTGCAGCAGCGTATATCGCGGGGACTGGTAGGCCTCGGTACGACGCGGATTTACGTTTCTTTAGGCTCGTTAATTTGCCATAATTTGACCATAAAGTGGCGAAAACATCGCTCGGCCAAGAGACGCTTGACAGTTATACATAAAGTACGTATTGGAACGTTGAAAACGTAATAAATATATACATGAAATAAAATAAGGTAATTGTTCCTCAATATTGTATAAAGAATACCATAGCGTGTCAAAAGTCTCTACAATTACGTTAATCAGTCAACTTTTCATGAGGGCACCGCGGTGTCAATTGACGATAAGGTTTCCCGTTCGATTAACGCGCGAAACTTTACATCGTATTACTAATCTTCGTATAAATTGACCGGAACAAGTAGTACGAAAGTCTGTCTCGGTGCTCGAGGGTCTTTTGGGTCGCCGATTCCGAATCTGAGATCAAAAATTCAAAATTCAAAATGGCGGATCCGATTTAAATATTCGCATTATTCAAATGCTCATGATATTAGTCGCAGAAATTTGCGGGATTCCAAAATTTAGATCTCAGATTAGGAATCAGCGACCCAAAAGACCCTTGAGCACCAAGACAGACTTTCGTACTACTTATTCCGGCGAAGTTATACGAACATTGATAACACGATGTAATAGGTTTTGCGGGTTAAGGGGATATTGTACACCTTTCTAGGAGTTGAAATTTCCAAAGTGAAATTGTTTTTTTTCTGCGACTTGTGAACTCTGACAAAATCCAGAAAAATCATGATGACTGAGGAGGGTTCGACCCTCATTACGCACATTTTACATCATGTATTACTTTCAGTCTGATAATGGCTACGCTGAAGATAAAAAAATACGAAATGACTCGGTTGTCGTAAAGAATCAGGACGACCGTTGGATCAATCTTGAAATGTTTGGTCCTCAATTGTTCATAGAAGATGCCTCTGTGGTATGAACTTAGGATTTTTTGACACACCCATTTTCGATTGAGATACTGGGAAAAAAAGTAAGAAGAATTCAAAATGAAAAAAGAAAAATCGAAAAAATTGAATAACTCAAGTAATTCTTGCAATATCAAAAATCCCTATGTTCGTGGCATAGAGGCATCTCCTATGAACAATTGAGACCAAACATTCCAAGATTGATCCAACGGTGGTCCTGATTCTTTACGACAACCGAGTCATTTCGTATTTTCTTATCTACAGCGTAGCCCCTATCAGACTGAAAGCAATACATGATGTAAAATATGCGTAATGAGGGTCGAACCCTCCTCAGACATCATGATTTTTTTGGATTTTCTCAGAGCCCTCAAGTCGCAGAAAAAAGTCAATTTCTTTTTGGAAATTTCAACTCCTCCAAAGGTGTACATATGTTATTCTTGATTGGGGCACCGCACTTACAGTTCGATTCAAATCATCGTTTGAATTGATTCTAGAGATTTTCGTTTTGGCAGATCGTAATGCACACAGAATACATCGGAAAGTGTAAATCTCGTGGAGTCTCGTCCATGAATAAAATAAAGCGCAATGTGCGGGTACGTCTTGTCGCATACTAGACTGCATGCAGCAGGTATATGTGCATATATGTATGTGTAGAAGAGGTTGAATACTGCATACTGATTACTGTAAGACTGGAGACTAGCAGCACACCAGTAGTGAACAAGCGAGAAAAGACCTGAGCATAGAAGCTGAGGAAGGCCCGGCGCGACGCCGCGGGAAACCTCGGGCGTCAAAAGTTTAAATTGGATCCGAGTTTGTTCAGGTTCCCGTGAGCAAGAGAGCCTGGCAGGGTTATTTATAACCTCTCTTTTTATTACGTTCAAGTTGATAATTATAGCTAGATTGGTACAGACTCGTGAAAAACTGGGGAGAAGAAAAGAGAAAATTCCAGGCTGACCCATTATCCAGCATGCTTCCCGCAGTTTAAACTTAAATCACGTTTTTCCATAACTACGACTTTAATTTTCAAAAATCTAACCACACAGCTTTGAAGTCGAATCAATTCACTAAAAAAAACGTCTCGACATTTTTTCCAAAATAGTCGATAGTCGGCGAGATATTTCGGGCCGAAAATCTATCGGGGTAAATTTTAGCAATCGCCAAATTGTAGCAATTGCGATTTTGAAACCATTTTTTATTTCTTTACTCTTCTTCTCTGACTTCATTCATCACGGACCTCTTTTTTATCATTTCTTCTCTATGCTTTGATATAGATAACATATAAACTACAAAGCGCTTCGCTTTACGGCGTATATATATATAAGTTGGGCAATTTGCTCCGAAGAGGTAGTTAGTTACCCGAAGTCTCTAGCATATCTTTCCTCCCACCAAATCTCATTTCCTTTTTGTTTTTCAAATTTTTTTATGGTTGGCGTCCAATTAATCACGAGTATTTTTTTTTTATTCTTCTTAAAGAGGAATAATCGTCTGGGCAGTGAATCAAGCCAAAGACCAATTCAAACCTTGATGTTTCCGGATAGTTACCTCTCTCTCGAGTCCCTTATACGAAGAGAGAAGTTGATGCTCAGATATTAATCAAATCCCATATAGAATTGAATGCCCTGAAAGATATTGAAATGGAATTTCGTAAGAGGAAATGACAACCGCGAGCTCTCCCGATTCGAATCTTTTTTCAAAAAATACATTTTCAGGAAACGACCGTTTCGCGTTACATTCGATCTGGAATCAGGTGACGGAATTCCACAAAGCATTTTTTTTTTTTGTTTTTTAGGTTTTTGTGATTTTTTGATTTTTTTTCTCCCAAAAAAAAAAAGACGATTTCAGGAAACGACCGTTTCGCGTTACATTCGATCTGGAATCAGGTGACGGAATTCCACAAAGCATTTTTTTTTTTGTTTTTTAGGTTTTTGTGATTTTTTGATTTTTTTTTCTCCCAAAAAAAAAAAGACGATTTCAGGAAACGACCGTTTCGCGTTACATTCGATCTGGAATCAGGTGACGGAATTCCACAAAGCATTTTTTTTTTTTGTTCTTTAGGATTTTGTTATTTTTTGATTTTTTTTTCTCCCAAAAAAAAGACGATTTCAGGAAACGACCGTTTCGTGTTAAATTCGATCTGGAATCAGGTGACGGAATTCCACAAAGCATTTTTTTTTTTGTTTTTTAGGTTTTTGTGATTTTTTGATTTTTTTTTCTCCCAAAAAAAAAAAGACGATTTCAGGAAACGACCGTTTCGCGTTAAATTCGATCTGGAATCAGGTGACGGAATTCCACAAAGGATTTTTTTTTTTCTTTTGGTTTTTATTTTTTGAATTTTTTTTTTTTCTCCCAAAAAAGACATTTTCAGAAAACGACCGTCTCGCGTTAAATTCGATCTGGAATCAGGTGACAAAATTTCACAAAGCGTTTTTTTTTTTCGTTTTTTTTAAGGCCCGTCGGTTAGTTGAATAATTATTTTCGTGTATCATAAAGAGATGAGTGCATTGAGAGTTTATTGGCACGTTAGTTGATAGTGTCGTATATACCTCTAGCGGGTACGTGGACTTAAAATAAACTTAACCGAGAGGCTTACAATCTTGCATGCCTCTGTCAAGTTAATTGTACCGACGAGTAGCGCCATTCGTTATACACTATTTTCGCGCTGGAACTTTGGCATCGAACTTAGTCGCAATGAAAGTACGTACATACGTACTCTAGCTACATTACGACCCCACATGTAAGATATCTCTTATTTACTGCGACTTGCGCCAACATTTAGGCTTTGGACCGCAACGAGCCACAAATTATATACACTTCTCGTGCAATATATCATACGTTACTTGCATAAGCAAAAACAACGTCAGTAAGTATAATATATGAGCCATTCTACCCCCAAGCGAGTCCTTTTCAATTTTTTTGATCGCTTATTTTCATCATTAACAAACATCAGAAGGAAACTATTTGAATTATTTGAATTTTTTTTATTCTTATGTTTTCCAATTTTATTTTATTTCCATGAATTTACTTTCATCTTATATATATTTGAAACTCTATCGCAGATGAATCGGAGGGGAAATTTACATTTCTGTTTCATTCGTATAAGAAAGGATACGCGAAATTTACTACACATTTATTTCTCATCACTCCTCGTTGAATTTATTTTTTTTTTTTTTTTTATTTCATAAATGTTTGAAATTATCTTCAAACAATCTGCCATCCTTTGTAGATACAAAATGAATATGCATATATATACATAACATGCATATACACTAACTAATATGTGGGTATGTAGAATGTATTATTCACATGTGTGCCAGAGGCAGAAGAGCTTTTCCAATTTTTTCTCCTTTTCTTCTCCTTCCTCTTCTTCTTGAGGAATTCAAATAACGCGGAACGACCGAAGAAAGTCAGAGAAGACTGTATAGTAACTAACTTCTACCATCTCTGTATCTTATGTATATAGATATACACAACTGCAGAACCGTGAGTTTAGTGGTTAGATAAATTTATGAATCTAAATACGGAAACGTATATTCTAGTTCCACATCCGAGTAGAACAGAGCAGAGCATTACCTAAACTCGAATACCGCTTCCTAACTTCTTCCGATCCTCTCCGTAAATTATGATATTTTAAAGTACGGTAAAACTAAAATTTCGAATATGGTTCATATTTTGAGGGTAGATTACCCGCGAAAATCTGAGACTGAATTTCCTCTACCGGAAATTCGTGGGATCGATAGTTTCCGAGCTACGAAAGATCTTAGTTTACCAATCGCAGAGCGTATAGGTCGCGTAGACAGGGCACCGCGCAACTTCCGTTCATGCGCAGTCCTCTCCGCGTCACCTATAAGTTCTGGGATTGGTCGACTAAGGTCGTCCCCAGCTCGGAAACTATTGGGCCCTCGAATTTTTGGTAAAAGAAATTTAGTCTTAGAATTTCGCAGGGAATCTACCCCCAAAATATGGCCCGCTCCACCTGAATCATACCGTATATACTACGTGTAGTATAATGCAGTGATAAATCGGCCTATAAAACTAACCGAAAAATAAATATAGGTATAAATGAGGAGCAAGGAGGAGCTTGGAGAAAAAAATAAGCAATGAAGAAAGAAAGAGTACCTACATGCAGAAAAAACATAAAATAAAATAAAATCAGCTTTGAATAACTCTCCGTTTCTTTCTTCTAGTCCTTTTTTATTTATTTTATATAATTTTTTTTTTTTTTTTTTTCGGTTGACTCGATTTTAGTCCTTTCTTTAATATTTTTAACCCTCCAAATTCCCGCCTTCTTCTTATACAGATCTATTTATAAATCTCGCGGCTGCATATTCTCCGTTTATACGTTTACGATGTGTGCGTAGGAGGCATGTGTATATTTATTATTTTGCCGTCCGAGACGCGAGGCTGCAGAAAGACATACTTTACTGTCCCCAAGTTGTGGTTAAGAATCAATGAACACATTATTCAATTTTTTTTTTTTTTAATTCCCCCCTTTCTCTTCTATAAACAGATCTGACATTATTTATACAATGTAATATGTATACAACTCAATAAACGCAGTATATAGGTATGCAAATATGAATAAAAAGTCGAAAAACTGCTGAACGATTCGTTCGAAATAATGAAAAAATGAAAAAAGTATACATAATAAAAAATAGATGAAAAAAAAAAAGCTGAGAAATTTTTTGTGGCTAATAATTCGAGGGCGTTTATTCGTGAAATAATGTATACCGAATACCGTCTCCGTCCCGTCCGCCTTCTCGGCCACAACGAGCCTGTGCAGAAAGCTTGCCTGAAGCTTGCGTTCCGAGACGTACGAAGCGCGCAGAGCTGGAAAGGTTGAATCTGCATATTCAGAACAAAGATACTCCTGCAGAGGAGTCGTAGATAAAACGAGCAAAGAATATCTTGGGAGTTTTATGGGGCAGTAAAAGTCTGCAAGTAGGTCTCCTCCGCAGTCCGAGAGGAGCCCAACGGCCGCGGCCGGCTACTTTGTCCGCTCCGCACACATGCATTGAGTCAGCTTTTTCGAAAAAAAAAATTCCTCGGTTATTACGACTTCTCTCAGTTTAACGATCTTATACATATATACATATATAGAGAGTAATTCAGTTCGAGCGGGTCATATTTTGCGGGTAGATTCCCCCAGAAAATCTAAGACTAAATTTCCTTTGCCAAAAATTCGAGGGACCGATAGTTTCCGAGCTACGGAAGATCTTAGTTGACCAATCGCAGAGCGTATAGGTCGCATAGCCAGGGCACCGCGCAACTTCCGCTCATGCGCAGCCCTGTCTGCGTCACGAATAAGTTCTGTGATTGGTCGACTCAGGTCTTTCGTAGCTCGGAAACTATTGTTCCCTCGAATTTTCGGTAAAGGAAATTTAGTCTCAGAATTTCAGTAGTAATCTGTCCTCAAAATATAGCTACGTTTTATGGAGCGCGGATATCTAATCGCTCTGATATCTTACCCGCGGTAAATCTCGTCTACATAAATCTTGGTATATTGGTACGAGAGACGTTAGATGAAAGCGAAAAGAAATGACCAACGGAAGATTTTACCTATGAAATTTATTGACTTTTGTTATGAATTATTTTTCTTTGTCTGATTGAATTCATTGATCTTTTAATAAAAAATAGGAACCTGTAGCGATAGTTGATATTATTAACGCGGCGCCGCCGCCAATGCCTCAGTGTTCTCGTTCCGTATACGAGAATAGATCGAATCGAATAGATCTGAAAGCCAAGGAATGATGTTGCAGTAGCAGCAAGAGGAGCGACTGTACAGAATCTGTGAGCTAAGCAATGAAGAAGAACGAAATATGAAAATAAATAAATAAAAAAATAAATAAATAAATGAAAAACAAAAACGTAGATATTTAGAAAAACCTCAATAATTTTTACGCAAATGTATTTTTCTTCAAAAAATTAAAAAAAAAAAAAAAATACGCTAATGAAGTAAAAGATAAAACAATATTTACACATACACACATATGTACACGTGTGTTTATATAATCGTCTACCTGTCAGCTGTATAAAAATAATATAAGACGAGCGGATGCAGACGAGTTAGTCGCGTTGCAGTAAGAATAAGAAGAGACACACTTGTCTTGGCTTTTAGACAGCTTTGTTATGTAGATTAGGGAGTACAGCGTGAAGGCAAAGAAGATTTAACGATTAAGATTTAGAGCTTATTTGAATAAGTATAAACGGTTTTAGAATGGCAATACACAGACAGAGAAAAGGTCGCATTCGACTTTATGCATTTGTTCAATATGCCTAACTACGCCTTGTAAATAGATGGCGTGTACCTATACGTTAGAGAAGGTGCCACACTATAGTATGGGTTATCCAAGATGGAATAGAAACCCTAGTTCGATCCTCGGGAAAGTTCGGATTTAACGGAAAAAATCAAATCAATGATAAATTTTATTTTCGATTTAAATATTCGTTCGCCAACCAATTGACAATTTTTTTTTTTATCAAATATCGAGGAGCTATGGATCGAAATTACTGCAGCAGAGGAATTAGAAGATCCAGATTCTAGAAGTTCGAACTAAATTTTCAAATTTCTAGTAAATTTGTCCAAAAGTGATATAAATCTGACTTTTATAAGTGAAAATAAAAACTTCATTACACATGCGCCTACATCCTAGTTTCAGTCTCTGAACCTTCAAACTTTGAAATCAGTGAGATATTCGTTATAAATTAGTTTCCAAATTCAATCATCGATACTCCGTATCTATAGATATATAAGTTAGTTAGTAGTCGTATTTTATAGCTTTTTTAAAAAATCGTTCAGAACATGATAAACTATAAATCACTGTGCGGAAACGAATGCTAGATGAGTTACACAGGGTCGTTAGAAATTAGAATAAATTTGATTTGAAAATGCGTGCGGACATAGTATTCGTAGTATATTATATATAGACGTTTCAACCTCGACATCAAGGTCGAGAATCTATATAATGCAAATACATGAAATTTTTGAAAACTAATAATACTTCGAATTTCATGGTCAGTCAAAGAAAAAGGAGAAAAAAAAAAAAAAGAAGAAGAAGGAGGTACACGTCGCTATTCCATTATTTTCCAATTTTCATTTTCTTTTTTTATTTTCTACTACTTTTTCGCCAAATTTATTAGCCATAAGGACTAAATTGAGTCAACTCGAATCGGGTATATATCATAATAAAATGTTGCTGTTTTATATCATAATAAAATAATAATAAAAAAAAAAAATATCACGATATTTCAAATGTGAATTATTACCTTTACCTTCAGAACTAAAAAGCAAACCTGTGTCTGCGAAATAACCACGTGGCTCGTGTTTCCTGATCGAGCAATTAACTCTTCTTATACAATATACAGTACGAAGCCAATAATAATTTATCATTCCGAAACGTGTATAGCTTTACATATGCATATCATACGTATGGTCATTTATAAATATGTAGGTATGGTGTCCCGTTGCACTTTTTTATTAATTATGAACGTTATTTTTATACAAGATTTATAATTTTACAGAAAAATAATCTCCTTCCAATTTTAAAACTTTATACCCCTACGAACGTTTTTTTTTTTTTCAAATTTTAATTTGTATAAATTATAAACTTCGTTCTTTGAAAGAGGGGGAGGGGCGAAATTTATAATTTATACAAATTAAAAAAAAATTCATTCGTCTCTAATCGCGACGATTTTAATTACTGTCATCGGGTGAAACCAGATGTGCGTCGAGTAATTATACATATACGTACGTACACATACATATATTAGTATATTCAGACGTATTTACTTGACACGATTGTCAAGGACTGGGTCGTATGGAATAAACTGATGGCAGAAAAAAAAAAAAAGAGAGAGAGAGAGAGAAAATAAAGTAGGTATATGTATAGCAAGTAATTAGGTTAAATTATCAGAATTGATAATGATGCAAATATACCATATACATAAATAAATAAACGAAATTTATAGCACCACCGATATAACCAATTACATAGATACATAGATACATAGATGAATATATTATATTATATATCTAATGAACGTATTATACATAATACCATATATATATGGTATATGGGACTATCCATGCCAAGTCATCCAGCCTGAGACCCTGACAATTCTCAATAATAATAATACGTTGAAGTTATTGAGAAGAAATATTGAAATCGTGGGGCCGGTTCGAAGTTCCGAATTTTCAAAGCTCCGAACGGTCAAATTTCCGAATTTCAATGCAACGAACTCACAGTTTTTAGAAAGGGTATTTCACCGAAAGTCTATGTAACCGGTTTAAAAAATTCCGAATCGCAACACACCGAAGGTTCAAAATTCCGAAAGCCAAAGATCCGAAAGGTCAAGACTCCGAAAGCTCAAGATCCGAAAGGCCAAATTTCCGAAACTTGAATATCAAGCCGTCGAGCGTCGTTTAGTCGACACGTTAAGAACACGTTCGATCTTTCGGAATTTCGGACTTTCGGGAAATCGGACTTCCGGAGCCTTAAGCTATCTAAATTCTGACCTTTCGGAGTTTTAATTTTCTGAGCTTGAGTGTTTCTGAAAATTCAAAATCGTCGCAAATAATTTCGGCAATTTTACCGTTCGGAGCTTACATTCGGGGTTCGGGACTTCGAACCGGCCCCGAAATCGTTTTGAAAAAAAAGAAAAAATTGTAAAAACCGGAATCCCATTATAATTTCGGTTTCAAAATCGTCTATTTTTGTCGCAAAATTTATGCGTTTAAAAAATGTTCATTTTTTTTTTTTTTTTCAAAATTTAAAAAATTAGGTTTTTGAGGTGAGAATTATCGAATATATAGTCAGGGTCACAGGCCGGGGGACTTGGCATGTAATGCCTCATACGTAGCATAGGTATATATGTATATGTAGGGGAGGCTGCAGCATGGGCATCTGAAATAATAGACAAGGCACTATTTTTGGGGATGCACTTGTAGCATACCAGACGTTGAGAGAAACGTTGATCTGCAAAAGGTCGATTTACGAGGGTGATAATTCACGTGGGGGAGTATATAGGTGTAAATAGTATATAGAAGCAGGAGAATTGCCACGTGTTTGGTACCCTTCTTGAACCTCTATTAAACCCGTATACCTACAAAAAATTATCTGATATTTCAAGCTTTTTTCATTATAAAAATATTGAAAAAAAAAAAAAAAAATAATCAAAATAAATGAAAAATAAAAGCTAAATAAATTTGGTTATTTTACTTTTTTGGCAAAAGAGAACTCCGTGTACATATCGTATATCAGGTAATATTGTACAGAATCGGCCCCCATAAGATTCAACTGATTTTCTATCTAGCATCGCACCGCGCCGTGCCGCGCTCCTCCACCTCACCGCTGCCGCAACCTCTCTAGCGGTTTCGGTATCCTAATATGGACGCACGTAACCATCTTTCTATGCCTCTATTCAAGGCTGGTCTTGTCTATAATTTAAGTCTGAGACGAGAGGAGATTAAAAAAAAGAAATAAACCAGAAAAAAGAAAAAAAGAAGATATAAAAAAAAAAAAAAAAAAAGAAAAAAAAATGGGAAACAGGCATGGAGCTATACGTTATAACCAACACGACGGCATTGAAACGAGCTCGCTCCGATCTCGCGGAGAGAAATAGAAAGAGAGAGGGACCTAGATATACCTATACCTACCTACAGGGTTGTTCACTTTTAAGAATGATCATAGGGAATTTGAAAGAAGAAAAAAGAAACAAAAAAAGATGGATAAAAATAAAAGAGAAGGAGAAAAGAAAAGCTAGAAACCGGTAAAAAAAAAAAAAAATTTCTTTTTTTTTTTTATCTTCATTTCGGAATTATTGAATTACACTTTTGAGAAAGAATAACGTTATCTCGTTGATTGTTCTAGTAATAATAAAAAGTACAAGATTTAAACAAACTTCAGCTTCAATTATTATTGTTTTTATTTTATTTCTTTTTCCAACTCAAAAAATTAGTTCTTCATTCATTCACTTCTGTATTGTCAAAGAGAAAAAAAATAGAGATCGAAAAAATGAGGGGAAAAGAATTTTTTTTTTTTTTTTTTTTATCTCGTAATTAAATTATAGAAATTGTAAAAATTGTGGAAATCAATTTATTTGTTTATTAATTTTTTTTTTTTTTTTTCGTTTTACACATCGAATGCGATTGATATAATTAATTTCAAATCCGTCACCCTGTGTATACGTGTATAGTAGAAGTTACTGCTGCGGCAAGGTATTTATACAGCGCGAGTCTTTTCGAAGGTCCAACACCTCAGTTACTAGAGAAACATGATTTTTGGGGGAATAAAACGTGGGATACTGAGAAAGTTGGATTCACATGACTCGGGCATAAACAGTGTAAAAGTTACGTATGTGATTTTTCAGCCCTAAGTCGCTCAATCAGTCAAAAAACTGCATTTCAGCAGAGCTAAGCCACGCCCATTTTGGACCTTTGAAAAGACTCACCCTGTATATTAGACTGTGTCAAAAAAAAATGTCGTTTTTTTCCCGGCCCTTTCAAAAACAGTTAGTGCTCAGTATAAAAAAAATTGTATCCAAAGCTCAGCTATGTAGCTTGAACACAGAATTAGCGCATTTGAAAATAAGATTTCCCATGTATTTCAAATGGCAAAATTTGTTTATCTTAGTTTCATCTGTATAACTTTCTTTATTCAACTGATAAGAATAGAAAAGATATACGGTTTGGTAGAGAATTTCATGATCTACAAAAATGGCACTTTGGCCCAAGTTGCTCAATTGAACCGTTAACAAGTTACAGTGGTTTCAAAGTCATATGTATATTTTATTACTACTTACTTTTCGACGAATTAATTTTAATTATTTTTTTTTATAAATTTTCGAAGAAATATTTTTCTTTACAAAAACGTGCATTTACTTTATTTTTATCAGTTAAATGAAAAAAGTTATACAGATGAAACTAAAATAGACAAATTTTGCCATTTGAAATACATGGGAAATCTTATTTTCAAATGCGCTAATTCTGTGTTCAAGCTACACAGCTGAACTTTGGGGACAATTTTTTTTATATTGAGCACAAACTTTTTTGAAAAGGGCCCGAATAAAAAGGTGATGTCGGTTTTTTTTTTTTTTTTTTTTACACAGTCTAATATATCATATATGTACGTGGGTTCATTTCATACCGAAGCATTAAGCTGCGAACACAGTTACCAATTCTTGGCGTATGGAAGAAAAGCACGTTCACAACGTTTCTGAGACACCAGTAACATTAGTAGGTACTTATATATGACAAAGCGGTTCGCAAAGCGGTACCGGTTTACCTGAAGACCTCGCCCTCGTAGGGAAAGGGTTGATCATTAATTGAACTCTCGCAATTTCGCGTCCACGTTTATTGCTATACACCTTGTTATTATTTCATTATAATCAAGCCCTTTTTTTTTTTTTTTTTTTCAAATGGTCGTCCCGCGATTAAATATTTACTGAAATAACAGCAAGAACGTATTGATTTTAAATTTCAAATTTTACTCTTTGTGGTCAAGGGTCAAACATCGAAATAAAAATCTGAACTAATTATTACAGGGCTTTTTTGTAACCTAATTATGTTCATTGGTATTAGTTTTCGTTTGAAAAGAGGATTTGCCATAAATTTTCATTCAATTAATCAAATGATTACTTAATCGCTCAATTTGCTCCTTCATTTATTCATTTATTCATTTATTCATATGCAATGGGTCACGGCTGCAGCAGCAACAACAGACGAAGTAATAAAATATAACGGTAGGTATAAGGCGTTGAGTATAAAGTGACTAAGATTAATTAACAGTTAATATTGTTAACAAGCTATTATATAATTTATATAAATATGTATATATATAGATAAAAATTAGAATTGGAAGAAGAAAAAAAAGGAAGTAAAGGAAGTGAAGAAATAAAAAAAGACGAAATATATTGATATAAAATTAAAGAAAATAATTGCACGCGATGTTTAAATATAATTTTCTCGTAGCGTATTACCGAGTCTCCGTGCAGACTTTGGTCATTTTTGTCTTTCACAGCAGTAGTTATACCTAGACAGTGCGAAACGGTAAAAAAATCAAGAGGTTTCGGGTTATTTACTCAGAATTTTTAATTTACAAATAATTACGTCGCTTCATATCATTACTATATACATATTAGTAAATCGAATACATTAATCTGAAGTAAATCGCGGATGCGATTTCAGTTGATTAAAAAAAAAATATATATATGTATATCTAAACCTAATTATAATTGCGTTATTTTTGAGATTTTGTTTAATATGACTTCATACCGATTCCAGATTCAGGATGATTCCTTTTTTTTCCCTAATTTTTTTCTTGTATACGTACACCGGATTTCAAATATACGATTGATTTCATACTAAATATTTCAACTGATTTCGATCAATCGGTTCCTTTCAAAGTTGTTCGCATGCGTGTACGCGAATGCTTTTTGATTTGACATTAACATGATACATGGGTTAGCATTAAATATTACAAACCCGGTATATAAGTATATAAATACACGCGATAATTTTACAACCGTAAAACGAATTACAGACAGTTTTTGCAACTTGCAGTAATTCCAGTTTAAGAGACACATACATACAAAATAAATATATATATATATATATATATATATATATATATTTATATACATATATACACTTCGGCCTACATTTATAAACGATCTTGCTGCACACGATTCTATAAGGGAAGTGAGTGGCTGTACTGTAAAAAATATATAAAAAAAAAAAAAAAAAGAATAATGTTTAAACGTATTCGCTCGAGTTGAACTATATAATATATCGAGCGAAGGTAAAAATAATAATAATTAAATCTTCTAAGGTATAACTCCCCCCCCCCCCCCATTTTTTTTTTTTTCTTCGTACGCATCTTCAATTTTACGTATACGTGTATATTAAATATAGTAATAATTTATGACTATAGGAGCAGTTGAGATACTTTGGCGTAGCCCAAGTCGGTTTAAGTTAGGCTAGGTTAGGTTAGGCTATAAGCATTAAGGAATATGATAGAAACGAGCTTTTCGCACGCGACATTTTGTTATATATATACCTATATATATATTATGTATGTGTTTACTTCGTTCGTAGTTTTACGCAGAGAGACAGAGAAAGAGAGAGAAAGAGAGAGAGAAAGAGAGAAAATACAGAAATATAGAGAAAGTTTGATAATTTGGCACTTTTTATAGTATAGACTATAAAGAGAAGTGATGGGATTAAAGGGAAGTAGGGAAAGAGAAAAGGGGGTTAAAGTAGCCAGGATTGAAAGATCGAAAATTTCATGATTTATTATAGTACACGTCGCGGACTTTGATTGAGAATGATAAGATTTTGGAGAAAAACAAGAAAACGAGGAAGAAGGAGAAAAAGAAGAAGAAGAAGAAGAAGAAGAAATAAATCGCGCCGTATAATCGTATACCGTATGCGTATATCCTAGTACCGCATATATGTATATATATATATAAAAAAAAATTTACGACTGTAGCTGAACGTATAAAAAGATAGAAGAGAAGGAAAGAAAGTGAAGAAAAAAAAAATGAAAAAAAAAGAAAAGAAAGGAAAAAAGCCATTCGACCGAAATGAAAATCCGACAAAGTTCAATCGTCGTATAAGAAATAAAGATAAAGAGCAAAAGGAAAGCAAAAGAAACAGAAGAAAGATTGAAGATGTGCTATTTTCAGATATCGAATGAACGAGAAAAAAAAAATATATATTAAAAACAAATCAACAGAGAATAGAGAAGAGATAAAAAAAAAAAAGAAAAAAAAAAAAAAAGTCACGGATCGAAAACTAAGTAGAAAAGAAAAAAAAAAAAAAAAAATTGATAAAAATTGAAAAATATCGATATATATGTATATTATATACTATATAGATATGTATACACGTGTACAGATAACGGTCAAGAAATATTGATGTACAATAATCGTATATTGCTATCCGGGTTTTATCGTTATACCACAAGCAGCGCGGCTGGGTCCGCGTCCGTCCGTCCGTCCGTCCGTCCGTACGCCCGCGCGGCCTAGCAGTCACCACGAGAGTTGTTCAGCTGCATGCGTATACCTACATTATATACAAAGCGCGGTCGTTATCAGGGCATTGCGCCTGGATTTTTTTTTTTTTTTTCTTTTTTCTTATTTCTTATTTCTTTTTCTCTCTGCCTTATCTACGTATATGGCCGCGTTCTTATCTTCGACAGAAAAAGAGAAAGTGAGAAACAAAAAAAAAAAATAATAATAATAATAGAGAGAGAGCAAATCAACACTATTAATAAAAAAAAAAAAAAAAACGCGCGATAAATCTTGCCATAATATTATATAGAGTATACGGACGGATTCAAGTTGAGGAGGCCATATTCTTAGAGTAGATTCTTCGTGAAAATCTAAGACTGAATTTCCTTTACCGAAAATTCAAGGGACCGATAGTTTCCGAGCTAAGAAAGATCTTAGTTTACCAATCGCAGAGCGTCTAGGTCGCGTAGACAGGGCACCGCGCAACTTCCGCTCATGCGCAGTCCTCTCCGCGTCACCTATAAGTTCTGGGATTGGTTGACTAAGGTCTTCCGTAGCTCGGAAACTATTGAGCCCTCGAATTTTTGGTAAATGAAATTTAGTCTTAGAATTTCGCAAAGAATCTTTACTTTCTAAATATAGCCCGCTCAACCCTTATCACCCTGTTTACTTATAAAAACAAAATAAAATTTTGTCGCAAAGTATGATATACGAGAGCGAAAAAATGTCCAACCTCCTTTTTCTTTATCTTTTTATATGTGAACGAAGAATTGAATCTTCGATCTCTAAATTTGTTTTATCTATTTAATAATTCATCTTTTTTATCGACTAGTTATTGTCTTCTCTTCTCTTCTCTTCTTCTTCCTCTTCCTCTTCTCATTTCTTAGAATCATATACCTACACCGCGGTCGCGGTCGCGCGCTCGTTCCTCGACATCCTCTATCACTCGTTGTTCACGATCGTACGTGACGTCACTAACGCCTCGGGCAAATTCAATACAACTAACGGTACATATAACTTTCGAGTTTCCTCTCGAAATGTCCCGCAGCACGCGGCTCTATACACGGGACTGGCGCCAACGTGACTACTCGCCGACATCAGGACAAATTATTCCTACGCTTTTTAGTATAAGGTATATAATAACTAGACACATACATAAGATATCATAGTAGGTATATACAGGGTGGGCCTTTTCTTTACGAATTAGAAAAAAATAAATCAATTAATCCATCAATTATTATCAAAATATACATTTTTTTTTTTTCTTTTTTTCACTCGTTTAATAAACATAATATAAGTATGTACATATATATGTATATAAAATCTACATAAAGGCAGAAATAACACATGTTACTTAAATTTGACCGAGAAAAAGAAAAAAAAACTTCGGTTATATGAAGAAATTTTTTTTCTTTCTTTCGTTTGTTTTATTTTTTTTGTTTTTTTTTCTCGTCAAATCACAGTTATACGATTCAGAAAATTCCCTTTTTTTTTATATTCAATTTTGTGAATCGATGTATACCTGCTTATAATAGCTGATTCGACGAAGGAGAAAAGGAAAGAAATATTTTTTTCAACAAAGAAGAAAGAAAAAAAAAAAAAAAAAAAAAATTAAGAAAACTACTTCGGAATAAATTATCTTAATGGTCTTTGATAGGAGTTAATTAATGATAACGTTTGTGTAGAGGAAACGATATGATGAATATGCTGCGATACTGTGCGGTAAAAGTTGATGAGATTTAATTTGTGAAATGTTATACATATATGCGAAAATTATTTCTCGACTAAACGATAAGCAGGCAAGGTTTTATTATAAGTGTGTTTAAATCGTTGCGTTTATAAGGCGTTCAATTTTTGGATCAAACCTGTGCGGGAGTATAAGAAGAGCAGAGGAAATAAGAAAATCGAAGAGAAGTGATGAAGAGAAGAAAAGAAAAGACAAAAAAAAAAAAAAAGAAAAGAGAAGAAGAGAAGAGAAGAATTAATATTGAAGATGAAAGATTATATAGTATATATATATATATATATATCTGTACATGCCGAAGGATTTGAAGAACAGTAAAAAAAAAAAGAGACAATAAAAATTGAAAAAAAAGAAAAATAAATTAAAATTGAAAAAAAAAAAAATTATCGCTTCTATTGTAACTTCACACCGAGTTTGCGCAATTATTTCTTCTCTTTGTTCGATAATTCCCAGCTTGAGTAACGGAAACGCATCAGAGTTGGATGAATTGGAAAGAAAAAAAAAAAGAAAAAAGAAAAAAAAATTATTCAAAGCTTTCTCTTTAATTATTGCCACAGTATACCTACATAATATACTGTATACCATATTATGGGTAGGTGTAAGTCTTATTTTAATAATTCTTGTTGTACGTAACAAAAGAAGAAAAAAAAAAAAAAATCAAAATCAAAGAGATTCAAGTCAAGTTCGTCGAATGATATATTTAACAGTCAAAGATGAAAAGGCAGAATTTAAGAAGAATAATCGAAAATGCGATATGAAAAAAAAAAAAAAAAAATCGACAATTTTTATTTATTAATTTCATTATTTGCTTATTTTCTTCTCTTTTCTCGTCTTTTTCTTCTTCGATTGATGTTCAAAGAATTTTATCAGTTAATTATATATATGAAAAAAAAAAAAAAAAAAGAAAAAAAAAATTTATTTTTATAAGAAAATAATGAGGTGAAAATAATGGAAAAAATAAATAAATAAATAAGAAGAGGAGGTCTGAGCGAGAAAGAGAAGAGAAAAAAAAAAAAAAGGATTTAACGACGACAAGCCTATAATCCAATGCCAATCTGGTAGCAATAAATTAATACAAAGATTAAGTCGTACTATTACACGTTCATAGTTGCTATAGTACGTTATAACACATAAGTAAAACTCTATTTGACGAGATAAATGCGCGTGTATGATATTAGTTATATGGATACTAATTATCAGCCTCTGTTCGATGATCGCATGAGAGAAAAACGAGAGAATGATTTCGTAACTCAGTCCAGAATACGTGCGACTTCGCGCGTCCCTCTGTGAGTAATATACGTATCTAGGTAATACACGAGAAGTCATCCACTTTGTGACCCCAACAAATTTAAATATTCTTAGTATTTTAGTACGTGATTTTTTCGAATTTTCGAATTTTCGAACAAAATTCACAAAAATTTTATCACCAAAAAATTATGATTTTAAGACCAAAACGATAGCGGTGTTCCGGTTTTTTCTATACTTGTTTTTTTTTTTTTTTTGAGAACGATTTCAATATTTCATTTATATATATATAGGTATATAATCATATTAAAGATCTATATCATTGTGATTTTTATACGTATACATATGTATATGGTATAAAATAAAATATAAATCAGAACACAAAAAGTGATGCAATAAAGACCAGTTTTACGATCATTTGATAATCAGCCTGATGAGAAAACAAAAAAAAAAAAAAAAAACAAAAAAAAATCGATAAAATATAGGAGTCATCACTCAATACTGTGCCTGATATAACTACTACCTATACCTATACATGATTGAAATTAGTCACTTCTTATACAGATCGGGGGTAAAAAATGTTTTTTTTTTTTTTTGTTATAATTTTAATCATTTTACAAATCGACTCGCGTTCAAAAATAAAACAATAATATCAATAAGGAAATGGTAATATATTATACTATGAAAGAAATAACGAGCCGGAGAAAAGTGGAGAGAAAATCAATGGAAATTTTTCATTTTTTATTTTACGCAAATTTTTATGCATATATATATATATATATACATATATTTATGTATGTATGTAAAGTTGTAGTAAAGTAAAGTTATAAGTAAATATTAAACAGTAAACGTATAGGAGCTTTCGTAAGATCAAGTTTCACTCGCCTTCTCCACCTCCTCAACATATAGCTACATATATATATGATAAAAAAAAAAATTATATACATATATATATATATATATATATATATATAAATAAGTACTTTGCAGCTCACAACCTCTGACAGCGAATGCAATTTATGCACTTTAAAAGTAATTCGTATGCATAGATGCATTCTGTCATATGAATGTGGGCTTCTACAGAGATGGATAGCGCTGGTGTAATAAAATGCAAATCAGGCTTAGAGCTCAGAGCTCAGCTCCCTCCTCTTACTGTACTGCATGCAGTCGGCACTGTACAGTACCGCCCTATACCAACTACCGCGACAATCATTTCGTTTCGTTTAGTTTCGCGTTCGTAGTAACAAACTCAGTTGCAAGTGGTTTCACTAGGCGTTGCTAAAGCGACTCGTACCCTCAGTTAGTTCGTTCTTGTTTATGGCCTAGGTACAGAAGCAAAAGATTTAGGATATAATGAAAGCGATAATAGGGTAGAAATAATGAAAGATAGAAAAATCGAGAGAGAAAAAGATGAGCAAATATGAACCTGCGCAGCCATCAAATTTACGCCCACGAACATAAGTAGAGACGAGAAGTAGAAGTAGAAGTAGAAGTGAAAGAAAAAAAAAATAATAATATTAATAAGATGAGGCTAGACGGCGAGAAAAGATCCTTGTGTCTTATACTCGACAGTGGTACGGACAGGCGGAAATGCATGAAGAAAAGAAACAGAGTCAAGTCAAACAAAAGACTTTGGTTTAACACTCGTACATAAGAGTATAGGTTACATACATATACACATATGTGTATGTATTTATGCTTAGTTAGCTTAATTGCAGGTGAAGAGGAGTAGATATATATATATATATATACGACGGAAAACTGACAATCTACAAATAATTACACACCTTGATGTACAAACTAAACACGAATTAATTACGTGAAATATGGGAATGAATAATTCATAAAAACTTTATGTATACAGATATGTATACAGGAATTCGAATTGCATGCGATTATTCATTTTTGACTGAACTTGAAGGAAAAATAAAAGTAAAGAATGAAAAAAAAAAATAATTTATTCAAACAAGTATTGTGATTATTTCGCGTCGTCTAAAAATAAGTTAAACTATACATTAAGAAATAAAATTGGAAAGAAATAACATTAATGAGATAATTCATTTACCAATCGAATTTTCCTATAGTACTTTAAATCTAGACTCGTTGCGATGTTATTTTTTTTTGTTTTTTTTTTCCAGGATTTTAATTAATCAAATTAATTATTCAAGTTGTAAAGTACGGTAGGCATGTGAATATATTTCATAGTATATAAATATATACGTGTATATGTATGTATACGTATGTATGTATACATACCTATCGGTGCTTAAATTTAAACTCACTATGCACACTGCAGTAGGAGTGAGTCACCGTTTAATCTAAATTAAATAAAACACAGTGTCAGCGAACCTTGACGTACTGAGGTATATACATACATACATATATATATATAATATTATATGTCAGGGTGATTTCTTTTTTCTTTTTCTGCCCGTTACGTGAAAAATGTTAAAAGAAAAAAGTTCGTCAAATATGAGCTTTACGGAAAACCATTTTAATTTATATACTTTAATCGATGACTTCATGATGTCATAAATAATCTATAAAATTTTTGAACTTTTTTTTGTTAGAAAAAGTAAATCTCAAGACGATTAATTCGACCCCTTATTATACAGCCTGAGTTATTAAACACTGAATGAATACATGCTTGAATTATATAATGTTTCTGAGGCTTGACCACCTTCCGTATATCTTTAGCTCTCGGAATTTTTATCATCCGTTATTTCTTGTAGTTTAAAAATTGTTTTCTAAATCAGCTACACTGATATAGAGACTTCCGGGGATATACCCTTCCCAAAAACTGCGATAACTAATCAACAAAGAACGAAGACAACTGGCGCACCAGGGGTTCAGGTATTTCTCATTCATATTTCATATAGCTAGGGAATATAATCTCTGTACAATTTACAGATTACGTACGTATACGCAAAGTTCGCGGGGTTCTGCATTGCACTGCACTGCACAGAACAGCACAGTACAGCGCAGCAACAGAAGTAGTCTGATCTAATAAGCTTGATCTAATTTTTTTCTGCCATTGAGTTGTCACGAACGAACTATAATAACTCGAATGTAAACCAAAGTCATAATGTATAGTAAAGTATAGAGTGTAGACGTACGTACGTACGTACCTACTTGTATTAAAGTATAGTAGAGCATAGCATTAGCTTACGTAATAATAATCGAGTATTGCATTAGTTATATTAATACTAGTCATCAAATAAATTAGTCGTCAGAACTAATTCCGAGAATAAAAATAAAACTAAGTAAAATAAACTAAGAAAGGATATACTACATATATATATATACATGTGCTTGAAATGAATTCAAGACTAACAGTATAGCGCAGAAGCATCGAGCCTTAGAGTCTAAGAGAGCAAATGATCTTACAGACGCGAACTTTCCTCGTATTTTAGCAAGGCGATGTAATAACATATATGTATACATAATTAATACGAATAATCTATGTACAGATACTTTGTATCGTGGGAGTATTTGTATTTTTATTTTTTTTTCCATTTCTTGCGTTTTTGTTCTCTCTTCATTTTTCTTACGAGATGAGCTTGTCATCGTAATGATAGAACGAGTCAGATTTTCGTATTCGAATTCGCAAGGAGTTCAACTGATATATTATTATATGTATAAATTGACTATTTAATTAAAGAAATTAAAGAATCGATGATATTATTCTTACGAGTGATTGAAAGTAGAGTATAATAACGCATATTCGAAATGTATAATAATTGAGAATAACTTACAATGATGAAACCGGCTTTCTTTCTATCTTCCTTCGTTCTCTCGTTCTTTCGCTCTTTATTTCTTTATTTCTTTATTTCTTTATTAATTAGTTTCGAAATATTAATACTTCACAGAATCGCGTCGCGTACTTATTAACACCGAGCTAAAAATGAAGTATAAGAAACAGGTAGTTATTTATTTATTTATAACGTCATATAATCGTCGAATATAATAGTATATATATATATATATATATATATATATATAAATATTAAATCACAATTTACTTTTGAAATTGAAAAATCCTAATTCACTCACACACATTTACACACGTATATACTATACAATCATAATTATAATTATACACATATATATATTTATATACTATATAAATATATATATGTATCGATATTAATATTATTATTATTTATTATTATTATTGTTATACTTTTATCAAATGATTTAATGTAATGTACTATATTTATATTCATTTGCGGTTTAATATCACAGTATTTTACCATATAATTTCTTACATCGTATGTATTATATTCATTTCATTTCATTTTATTTCATTTTATTTTACTTATTCATATACATATACATACATACATACATGAATATATATAAATATAGATATATGAATATATTGATTGATTGATTGATTGACCCACGTTACGTATATATATAATATATATTTCACGTACCGATTTCATTTACTATTATCCCTTGTTTTATTATTCTTTCTTTTTCCTTCTTTATTACTCTTCTTCTCTTATCACTCGACTACTATCTTTAGTTTAAAACATTTTTTCTCCTGTTTATTTTTTTATTTTTTCATTTTATTTTTTTTTATCACGATTTTATCACAAGATAATCTTATTGCCAAGTTGAACCGACGAATCTTGGACTTATTACGAACTTTGATATATTTATAATATATCTATCTATACGTACGTTCTTTTTCCTATAAGTATATACATGTACGATATATACCCCAGCGATCGGACTTTATCACCTTCAAATAACAATAATACTTTGATTATTATTATTATTATTGTTATTAATAATATTATTATTAAACCAATCCTGTCAAATATCTTATCTTATATCATAACACAATATAGAATATATTTTATATATATATATACATACATACACATACATACGTAAATATATGTATATATCGTTTAATATACTGGCAAATATTTATCGAGTGAGATGTATTTACGTTGTTATCGGTTAACGAGATTTTTATTTCTTCAACTTTCTATCTCACTATATATTTAATCCTCTTTTCTTTTATTTTATTTTATTCTATTCTCTTTTAGTATATATTCTATCAAACTAGGAGTGTCTAGTGTGTCTTATTCCTTTGTAACCGCACCGTCATTCCCCTCGAATGTCCCAGCGCTAACTGACAGTCGAACGCGGTGAGCCGGCTCCCTCGTGCACGCCAGTCGGACAAAGATCCGATAATAACCGAGCGGTTACGGAATATACCGAACGTTCATCAGTCAGCTGGCTGCAGCGGCCACCTCACTATATCTCTCTCTATTTCTCTTTTGATTTTCTCGCTCTTGTCCTTGAGCCAACGGCACTGTGGTGCGTCGAGGGTGCGTCGGGGTGCGATTACGCGTGATCTGCGCTCGCGCGAGTCGAGGCAGTCAGCTGGGGAACCCGGCAGCGGATTCACCGCTGAGGAAATACCAGATATATGCATGTATATTTATATATATATACATATAGGTAGGTATAAGGTGTCTGCATAGTCGCGTACGTGCGTTCTTTTCACAGGGTGAAACAGGTGAAAGTAGTATACATCGAGGATATTAAAAAATGTATTAAAATCATCATAAATGAATGGAAAAATCTTTTTTCTACCACTTTGATTGCGTTTACACTTTTGTTTTCAAAAGGGAAATTCAACAGCTCTTGTTATTCCTATCATTGACTTATTGGGAATAAATAAATTGACTTAATACTTTGATTCATCGTATCTTTATTCGTTCTTCTTAAATTTATTAATTTCAATTTTAATAATAAAAAATCTGAAATTCTAATTTGAGCGAAGAAAATAAATAAAATAAACTAAACCTTGATATTCATTTACTATACTCGGTTATATAATAAGTACCTACGTGTGTAGTTCTTTTCTTTTGTTCTCTCCGCTATTAATTTATTCTTTTTTTTAACGCGGTCGAAGTTGTACACGTTTTAAGTAATTTAGAATAAAAGATAATATAAAATTACCGTTGACTCGCGCGCATGATGTACGATAAAAAATAAATCTTGATTCAAATCGGCTGAACTCTGCGAGGCCTTTAATCATAGGACTGTTAAGCCTGATAAGAGGAAACGTTTCCTGCTCACCTACTTTTACCTATATATACATATACATATATATACAGACCGTATAACAAAATGAAGTTGCTTTTAAAACCGATATTTTTACTTCCCATTTTCCATTTTCCATTTCTTTATCTAATTTTAGGTAATTTCTTCATTTCTTTATATGTTCAATAAAAACGAGATTGATTGTCTCCATTGAGCGAAATTCTTGCGGTTTGTGAATCGAATCCAATAAGAAGGTTCCGGCTACGATCGATTCACATGAAAAACCCGCTACCCCTACTAATATACACGACTAACGTATATGTATGTATAGAGCGAAACGACGAGGTATAGACAGCTGTTAAAAATTCACCACATTATTATATTCGTTGTATTAAAGTTAAACAGCTGTTACACCTAGGTAGTACATATTGTTATCAAATAAATAAGATTACTATCGATTTTCGATCACGTTTTATTTGATAGGGGGACAACAGACACCTAGGCCAAGTAAGACAGGGTAATCATATAAGTATGTATATAAACGTATAAAAGGTATAGCGTGTAACGTATTTATTCTTAACACTGGTGTTCGAGCCCCAAAAATATGATCGATAAAAATTATTTCGCTGAATCACTGTCGCACGAGACGGAGGAATGCCTGGTTCTTAGAAACGAACCAACGAACGAGCCTCTTTATTCGTACTGATATACGCTAGTCCCTCTATACGTTTACCTTTCACGTGTCTGCCACTGAAGGATCGTCGTCAGCCGTTGTAATAGGTAATAGTATACATAGTGATCGATGAGAGGGTTCTTATCTCTCCCTCACCTCTCTCTCTCTCTCTATCTCTAGCTCTCTATATATATATATATATATAATTGTATATATCTCGGGTAATACGGAACGACGACGAATTTGGGTTCTCAGAATTGTTCGTATACGACATAAGTAAGCGAACGACACTTTCAGTCTGGGAAGTTAGAGCGAGAGCTAGCCGATCAATGATAACAATCATAATTCATTAAATTATATAATTTTATTTTATTTTTTCTCATTTTCCATCAGTCACAGAAATTTTCTGAATGATACGTTGGAATTATTGATAAAAAATAAAGACATCGTACTGAAAACGAAAAACAAAAAGGAAAAACTGAAACTCCACTATCGTGTTGATCCTGGAATCGTGTGTTTTTTTGTCATAAAAATTTGTCCGAATTTGAGAAAAAAAAAAACCCTTTTTGTGATAGCTTGAATAATTTGAAAAAATAAAAAAAAATAAAATAATACACTTTTTCGATGGGTTTTGAGCCGGGAACTATCGCACATTGAAATATGAAGAAAATGTTAAATGGTCAGGGTCACAGGCCAGGTAACTTGGCATTGAATGCCCCATATATATGTGTGAAAAAAGGCGAGCGTATTTTACGTGAACCGCACGTCGATTTCAAGATATTTACGAGCCGCCTCCACCTCCTTTATCCTTAGAGACGATATTTTTATACCTCGAACGCTATAAAAATTGAGACATCGATGTAAAAAAGAAAAGAAAAGAAAAGAAAGAAGTTTTTTTTTTCGTTTTTCATGTTTTTTTCTTTAATATTTACACACGTTATTCGTGTATTTCAATTATCGGGGAGGATTCGAATCTCGCGTATTATACGTGGATATCTTAATCGGAATGAAATTTTGTGCAATATTGTGAAATTATTTATTTTTGAAAATTCTCGATGAATATAATATTCGTAAAATTATTACAGACACAATTATGTGCATAAGATTTGAGATATGATTGAAAATATTTTGTGATATTTGTGATAATATAAGAAATGGCGATAGTGAAGTATTTGAAAAGTCTTAGGAATAATATTTTTGACAAAATTAAACCATTAATAAATCTTCTGAAATAATATTATGATCCGTGTCTTAAAAATTCTTGAAATTTCGATTGTACTTTCTGATAAATGTACAAACAATTATCGTCATCATCGTATTTCCGAAAGAATGAAAAATAAAATAACGAGGATGAAAAATAAAGTGAAAAAAAAAAATTGAAGAAACTGTGGAAACGCTCGGGAAATTAACGGTACTAAACCAAAGAGAAAATGAAAATAAATGAATTTTATTGTGAGTTAAATTGCGAAAGAGGGAATAGATGGAGCTTCTCATTCTTTCCTTGCGGTTAACTTCGGCTCTGGTTCGATATAAAACAATTAGCTTCTAGACATTAATTTGCGGTCGGGTATAAGGTATATCCTAAGTAAATACGTGGGATAAAACGTATGTGTCTATATTCTTGGGTATCTTCTTGCGCGTGAGTGTGTGTTTGTTGCGATCCGCAATCTACAAAGAATGGAGTAAAACCGAGGCTGGAAATGTCTTCTATATAAATCCTAGCACTTTCTTTTCGAAGCGGTCGGGAACGCCTCCTCCGAATAAAAGCCTCGTAACTTTTATCTGGTCGAAGCCGCAGCAGAAGAACACACCAGTTCGTTCTTCGGGGGAATTGGATATTCTTGTTATTAATGTAAATACATTTTTTTATTCCTCCTTCTCCTTATCCTTATCCTTATCCTTATTATACTCATTTTTCTTGAATATACGTATTATTATTAACGGGGACAAATTATTTTCCCCATTTTTTCTCTTCTTTTCCCTCCATAGAAAATAAAAGACGAAAATTGAAGACGCGGATCTGATCGGATCGCTGGCGTATCTCGCCTAAGTCGAACTCTTATTTCCGCTAGATTTATAGAACATTAATCTGAGTCGATGGAAATTATTATTTGTCAAAGAGCTCGAGTCCTTCGGAAAAAATTTTTAAACGAACATCAAAAATTGTTTCGAGATATAATTTCGAATTAGCAAAAGAGATTCCAGTCCTAGTCGAATCATTCAGTCTAATCTTCGAAATTTCGTCGTTTATAAAAATTCGAAATGGTCAGTTCGGGTTAAAGTCGAGAAACGCGCTTTTTCACGCGTGTGTAAATATTTGACGAAGCGCTAGTTTATTATCGAAATACCTTGGATTACTTTTTTCATTTATTGTTTTTTTTTTTTTTGTTTTCACGTTTTCACATTTTCAGGAAAATCACATTCTCGTATACGCTTGTTGAATATTCATGAGCCTGGGTCTGTCAAATGTAGAAAAGTCGTCGGAAAAAGTCGAAAGGTTGCAAAAATGAAGGATTTCTTTTGACCTCCCGTGACCTTCAAACCACGAGGTTATTGAGGCTGGTTATAACTCAATCGAACTATTCGCGGGTGCCAAAATCAATTCGTTTCATATACATGCATAGCGGAAAATCGCACTCTCCTTGAGATGGTTGAAGGGTTTCGTGGAAGCCTTGCAAACCGCAAAGGGTTCCGCCTCGACTAAACCACGACTGGACCCGCATATATGTATGTAGGAATCGTACAAAATTTGTGTTGGTATTATTACACGCCGCATATTTAACTCGCAAGGCACGCACCTGGCCTGGGAAAGTCGATAAAAAAAAAAAAAAGAAAAACAAGAAGAATAAAATATAAAGTAAGTAAATTTGTTGAGCTATTAACATTTTTTTTTTTTTTTCTGTCGAGAGGATCAATACGCACCCTAACGTAACTCGAACTGAAAAATTACGAGTGAATTCTGCGTTTTGGATAATCATAAGTCGCACATTAATAAAATAAGTTAATTTTCGAAATATATGGTTGCAGGTATCAAAGATCTCGGAACTTTTTTAACAAGCTTAATTGATTTTGTCAATTTTCAGATCAACCATTGACCCAATAGAAAATTTTCGAGTTATATTTTCTGGTCAGAAAGTCAGTCTCTGTAAAATAATCGTAGTACAGAATTTTGGAAATGGAATTTTTAGACGAGTTACAAGCAAAAAAGTGACCTTACTTCGCTTTTTCTCAACACATATTTCATCGAAATTCATACATCTCGAGCGGAAAATAATTTTTTCGAATTCTCTCTCGTCGACCCTACAGCCACGAGTTTTCCGAACGGAAAAAGTACCTCGGTAATTTTTGGTGGACGAGCGGTTAGTCTCGCAACTTGACAAAACCGAGTCGAATTGAGCATGTAAAATAAGATTTGACGTAATAAAAAATTATTCGAGAATTTATGGGCTTCGCGTTACAAAGATTGATTGCACCGAAGAAAAATTGGTCGCCGTAGGGTACAGCTCGCATCGTTCATCGCAACTCCTTCAAATTTGGAGGGAATATTCTACGTTTATGTAACTTTGGGGAAAACCAATGATATTCGATGAATTCGATCTACGGATACGAAATTTTTTTATTTTCAAGCCACTTTTTGTAAACGTTGAGATATAAAAAGTGCGTTACGTGCTCACAAAAATATAAGATCGACCTTATCTGTATAGTATTATTGCATTGCCCCGTAATTACATAATTTTATAATATTCTCTTGAAATACCAAAAAGTTTCGATCTGCAACGATGCGACCTGTAGCACCTTTTAGCTAAATAAAATCTCAAATGATTTTGAATGATCTTTAAAAATCCAAGTAATCAGTTATGAAAAAACTGATCATTTAATGAATACAAAAAAAGAAACAGAAAAATGGGTAGAACAAACGCGCTACTATCTTCCCACAAACCATCAGATTTACCGTTTGACCTAAATAGCTGGTTATATCTCTGGATGACAAATGATTTTCATTCTTTGGCGGTATGCCGTTAAATTCGAAATTTCCGTAGCTATAAAGCGCGTGTATGTATACATGTGTAATTTGTATGCATGTCTGTGTATGCAGGATGGGATATGGTCCCGAAGAGAACGGGCGACACGCGCGGTAGCAGTATAATGAATATTCATGAGTACGCCGTCGTCATTTACCAACTCGGTGGAACTACCGATTGTAAATTCGGAACAAGGAACAGAGAATGTGGAACGAAAGCGAACCGCAAACCACGTTCGTTGAGTAGCTATATAGGCATGTAGGTATATGCCTAGCGAAAACCGAATTCGCGAAAGCCTATACACGATATTTAACGCCGAATGGTAAACCAGAACCAGAACCAGAACCAGAACCAGAACCAGAACCACCCACGACGACGACGACTATAAGGTATACAACAATAAGCCTCAAAGTGGTAAGAGTTCCTCCTGCGAAGGATCTGTACAGCTCTCTGTAACTTACATTAGTCATTCCCTTGATCCAGCTGCTGTTCAGACTCAGAGTTTCTCGGGAACTTCGAAGACTCGGGACTCGGGACTCGGGACTTGAGACTTGAACGCTCCCCAACTTACACGCAGAAATTAACATTAATTATACATTATACCGTGTCACGGTTTTAAACTTCGCTTTACGCCCAGAACCCTTCATCATCATTCCACTTTACTAAAACGCCCCTTACGCATTTCCGATTAACAAAGACGCGTGTTAGACGTACTGCCTCTGACAACTATAAGCTACTTATACCAAATTCAATTTTCCGTTTATTTTTTGCCTTCGTTTATTCTTTTTCATTCTTAAATATCGCGTGTTTTTTTTTTTTCCGGACGTATTTCGCTATGAGAACGCGTAAATAATTCAAAATGAAGAATTTGAAAAACCTCAAAGCAGTAATATCGTGCGTGGGCGGATGCGGCCTTTTCATTAAAAAAAAAAAAAACACAAAAAAGAAAAAAATTCACACCACCGAGAATTTTAAAATTTACTTTAAAAATATCATCATAGATAGCGTTGGAGTGTGGAAATTTTTTTCGTATAGTCATTAACCGCGGGTAATAAAAAATCCGTATCGTTAAAATTATTCAGAATTTTATACGCGTCGTATAATTAATTATTTATTTATTCACGATGAATTGAGCGATATCGTTTATTAATTTATTTTCAAATGAGCTTAAATTAGGCAATTTACTTTTTGGATTAATTAAAAATTAAACCTTGAAAAAAAAAAAAAAAAGTTTTACATGCGCGATTCCTGCGGTCGCTGTTCTTTGTACAATTGTATGTGTATTGTGCAGGTATATATACCTAAGGGCGAAAAATTAAACGGTATAACCAGAAGATATAAACTTGTGTGTGTGTGTGTGTGTGTGTGTGTGTGTGTGTGTGTGTGTGTGTGTGTGTGTGTGTGTGTGTGTGTGTGTGTGTGTGTGTGTGTGTGTGTGTCGAAACAAGACCGGACATTTGCGGGAACATATAATATATGGTATATGTATATAGAAAGAATAAGGAAATAAAAAGAGAAAGAAAAGAAAGAAAAGAAAAAAAAAGAAAAAAGAAAGAAAAAATGAAGAGAATGAGGTAAAAAGATAGAATAAAGTAAAAGAAATCAGAGAAATGAACATGCGGAGAGCGACAAAAAATACTTTATGCAATATACGCGGAATGGTTTATTTTAATCTTCTTCAGCGATTCACTTACGAAATAATGTAGATCCAGGAGCAAAAGAGAGGAAGAGAAAATAAAAAGAAAAAAAAAAAAAAGAAAAGAAAAGAAGCTTTCTGGTAAAGTCGCGGTACGCTTCGTTCACGGCGCGGCATTTGACAAGCTACTCTGCTTCTTAGATTTTTCAAATTACTTTTCCTTGTGATAAAAAGATAGAAAGTAAAAATAGGAGATAAAAAAAAAAGATTCGTTACATGGTCAGGTTTTTTTTTTTTTTTTTTTTTTTTTTTTCTTCACAAAGCTTCGAAAAGGAATTTCAATTTTCCATTCGCTCTTTAGCTACGCAACTGTTGTATTATACTGAATTCGTAATATACTATAAAAGAAAAAGAGAAAAAAACAATTTTTATAAATAACGGAAAAAAAGAAAAAATAAATAGAAAATAAATTTGATACGATTCGCAAAATTTCTGCGAGGATGAAAAAAATACAGATATATATATATATGTGTATATATAGTATATAAAAAAGAAAAGAATGAAAAAAGTTGCTGTAAAAACCATCTCGAAAACTCTTTGATCTATGTATGTATGTATACCTATTTTAAATTTTCTTTGAGAAAAAAAAAAAAAAAAAAAAAAAAAACTTCAGCCAGTATCACCATTATTCCTTCCACCCCTAAAAAAAGTAAATTGCATATAAAAAAATTGAAATTGATCACCATGTATATACATACAAGGAGTATATAGAAGAAATTGTCCTTTCTGTACACATAATACCTATATATATATATATATATTAGGGTGGTCCTTAAAAATCAAATTTTTTGATCCACCCCCTAGAAAGTTTCCTTTACGTGTAAAAACATTAGGGAAATTTGTTTTTTGTGAAAAAAAGAAATGAAAAGAACACGTGCCGGCAGACGATCAAAGTTTTTGTTTTGATGAATCTGCAGGTTTTTGGAAATGTATCTTATTATTATAAAAATTATCGATCTACCAGTCTCTCGGTGCAGCGATTACCTGATCGTTTTTCTTATCTGTAATCTACACCCTGTACCTACAGCGAAAATAAGCGTTCTACGCATTTTATATATCCAACTGATTTCAATGATTGCCACAGCTGTTGGTAACTATAAAGCTAGTCATTTTGGCGATCTAATAATCGCTTGCGTTTATTATCTACAGAATTTCTAACGCGTGAGTTAGAGATTATATTGGCGAATTAAATTCCAAAAATTATACCCGTGATCTATTCGTGTCAAGGCTGTCCTAATCTCACTACGCACCTAGGCATGTACTACAATATATCTATATCCATCAAATCTATAATTGAATCCGGAATAAGTATCGGGATAAAAATTATAGTTCGATTCTCTGAAGGCTGAATTCCTCTGCTCTTCAGTTTTGTCGATGTGAGTATAACTCTGTCTTAATAGAATAATGTCCTATGTGAAAGGATCCAGAGGTGTAAATCAGAATCTGCAGCTCCAGCACTTGAAATTCAGATCAGCGTCTCTACGTCCTAATTAATTTTCAAATTATACTTACAGCCTGAAAAGTCTGCGAAAAATTAACTCAATGATCAATTTCATTTTCGGACTTGAAATTTATTCGCCAATCAGTTCACAAAAAGTTTTATCAAAGGTCGATGAGCTTTAGATTGAAACCGCAGGATCACGAAGTCTCTCTGAATTCTATAGGGTCTAGAAGTCAGAACTAGAATTTCGAAAGCCTAGTTTGCGCCTAAACTTGACGAAGCTGACTATGCCTCTAACTTTTAGGTGAAAATCAGAATCTCATTAGATGCACTGCAATCATATCCTCAAATTCTAATTCGCAGTTCCGAGTCTTCGGCGAGAGGTGGTTGAGTAAAACTAGAGTTTCTATTCCCACTTGCGATAATGCAAAAGCAGCTCTCGTCAATTGATGAAAATCGTTGTCAGCACAGCGTGGCAGGGTGTTGGAAGGTATAGAACGGAGTCGTTGAGTGACGGGAGGATATAGTAGGCAAGGGGTTGTCCTCTGCCCCGTCAATCCTAATTTGCGAACAAAGGAGTGGGCGCGAGATGACGACGCGACGCGGGGGTATCGATTCCGCGGCGGACGAACAAAGGAGCGCCGCGACGCCGCTCGACGCTCGGTCGCTAGGTCGGTTGGTTGGTTGGTCGAATAACTGCAACTACCCCTAGCCACTGGATATCTTCCACCCTGGTTCAGAATTTCGGAGATTTTTGAGAGAAAGAAGCAAAAAAAATAAAGAAAAAGAAACGAAGGAAGGAGAAGAAGAGAAAGTGAAAATTTGAAACTCGTTTTACTTTTCATTTCATTCTAAAAAGGAGTGAGATTTCAACATGGAGGAGAGCGAGCCATTGCCCTTTTTTTCAATCTTGTTGAGAGTTGGACAATTTTAAACTACAAGAAATTTTCAGACACAAGCATATCGATTTTCAACAGATCGGAACCGAATTTTCTTCGTCAAATTTCAAAAGCGACAATTTATGATGTAATTTTTTTTCTTTTCCCTTTTTCTCCTACTACGTTATAAAGTAGGTAGAAAATCTGAAAGAAAAGAGGACAAACATCATAGGTCTTCTACAAATTGCTAGGTGGCGAGAGAGAGAGAGAGAGAGAGAGAGAGAGAGAGAGAGAGAGAGAGAGAGAGAGAGAGAGAGAGAGAGAGAGAGAGAGAGAGAGAGAGAAAAAAAACGATTTCCTTTCAAAGTTTTCGATGAATCAGGAATCGATCGAGCGTTAACGGACCTTCATGAAGCAACGGTATAACGTTCTTGAGATCTTACTTTACACGACGCCTACGACACGATATATCTACTTAATGTTAGCACCCAGTGCGTCAGAACTAAGACGCCGAACTCCGAAGTCTCTTAGATGCAGTATGTAGGTTAAGTTAACAGAAAACTCACACTTCTGTACACCTATATGCATGTCGTTCTTTAAAGACACGTTGGTATCCATACACAGAGAAGAAATTATATCCGTCAATTTATACTCGAAGCTATACAGGGTGGTACAGGTTGAGCGGGCCATATTTTGGAGGATAGATTCCTTACAAAATTCTAAGATTAAATTTCCTTCACCAAAAATTCGAGGGCTCAATAGTTTCCGAGCTACGGAAGATCTTAGTTGGCCAATCACAGAAGTTATAGGTGACGCGGAGAGGACTGCGCATGAACGGAAGTTGCGCGGTGCCCTGGCTATGCGACCCATACGCTCTGCGATTGGTCAACTAAGATCTTCCGTAGCTCGTAAACTATCGGTCCCGCGAATTTCCGGTAAAGGAAATTTAGTCTCAGATTTTCACGGTGAATCTACCCTCAGAATATGGCCTGCTCAACGTGAATCACCCTGTATAATCAATTTCACTTCTCAATATTTCTGTCCAAAAATAAATTCGCATTGAAATATTGGATTTGGAACGTAGCTGTAGGTATGTAACACACATTACACTCGTATATAAAAAACCGTGTGTATACCTAAGGCCAGAAACTCCTTTCAGATTTACGAACCTTTTACGTCAAAGAACCTAGGAGCTCCCAGCCCTCGCCTTTCCCCTGCTCCAATATAATGCCGAAATACGTATTAGGCCAAGAAGACCCCTGTTTACGAAATTTCTGTTTTTCGGCAGCCTCGCTGCCTCGCAGGCTTTCTGCCAAGCATCGGCCGAGCCTTGGCTAGGCCTGAAAGTTCCCTCGTAAAATAGATCGAATAAGTTTCAGTCGGTTTTATGGACTTTATTCTAGTTACTACACATATAGCATAATATATACATATATATATACAATCGATGACTATATACACGTGTGTATCTGTATATCGCACATGTATATAGGCAAATAATCTAAGTAAATAAAAAACTGTGTATACCTACATCTATAATGCATCTTGTACTTTTTTTTGGCAATTTAGTTCATTTTTCTTTTCCAAAAAATTCGTTCTTCAGAATGGAGTCAAATACAATTTCAAACAGTACGAAAATCCGAACGAACCATCGATCCGATTATAAGAGAATCCGAAAAAGTCATAAGAAACGTAAAAAAAAAAAAAGTTTTAATTATACAAAGTACTGAAGAAAATCGGCAGCTACTAGAACGGACTCTGATGTTACGAAATGAGATTACTCAAGTCTAAAGTCTAAACTCTTGGGCAGGTTGACCCGTGAGCTATATAGAAACGATTTATGGATTAATTCTGACGCACTTCTTCGTGCAATTAAAGTTAAAACTAAAAACCGGTAGAGTCTTAGCCACCTGTATAGGTATGTGTGTTAAATAGTTTTGACCGGGGTTTCAGGAAATTTTAAATAACGCGTAATTTACGCATGTGTATACCTGCGGTGTATTTGTGGCTGAGAACCACAAGTTATCGCTTGATAATCTGAACGGGGGGGATCTCTTCTTAAAATATTTCGCTAACCGGTGAGTTCGGCGAACGGATTATACACCGAGAAAGTTAATAACGTTGACTAGAAGGAACCGCAAACCGTTTCTTGGATCAAGATAACCAGCAGGAAAGCCCGCGGTCGGACAAAAGTGGGTATAATAATTACGAAGATGTTTAATATGGACTGAATCGCAGAAAAAACGATCTATCGAAGAGCTGTCAAACGCCATATATCGGGGGTAGATTCCCCGTAAAAATCTAAGACCAAATTTCCTTTACCGAAAATTCGAGGGACCGATGGTTCCCGAGCTACGGAAGATCTTAGTTGACCAATCGCAGAGCGTATCGGTCGCGTAGCCGGGGCACCGCGCAACTTCCGCTCATGCGCAGCCCTGTCTGCGTCACCTGTAGGTTCTGGGATTGGTCAACTAAGATCTTCCGTAGCTCGGAAACTACTGTACCCTCGAATTTTTGGTAAAGGAAATTTGGTCTTAGAATTTCGCGATGAATCTACTCTGAAAATACAGTCCGCTAAATCTGAATCACCCTGTATTATAGCAAAGAGTGAAATACTGGATCTAGATTGAATATTAATAGGGGGAAAGATATGTGTGAGATAAATGAATAAACGGAGAAACCGCACCTAATTACCACAATCTATTTTAGGCAACATCGATAAAACGACATTTTTTTACTTATACTTATAAAGCCGGTTTACGTTAGTGTATAGGTACGGTATCGTACATATTTTTATATAAAAATAGGTTTTAGTGGAATTCTAGTATGAGAGAAGAAGCCATTGCCCTCACTCATCGACCACACGCCGGTCATTCGAACGAGAAAGAAGTCTTATACTAGATATCTGGGTAGGTTTGTATGTAACATACAAGTAGACGAGTGTCAACAGATGTGAATCGTGTGTTTCTTATTTTTTTATTTTTTACTTTTGATTTCGGATTGCTTCGTACACAGGTATATTATTTAATTTAAATTTAATAAAAATCGATTCCACTACTTCCCTAACGATTTATTTTCCCTTTTTTTATATACACTATATAATAAGTTATAGTAAAAGCGAACAATATAATAATTAAAAACAATTTACGAAGAAAAATGAAAAACGAATAAAACCGATCGACACGTATCGGAAAAAGTAAATCGTTCTATTTTTTCAGAAGCAGAAAGAGTGTAGAAAAAAAAAAAAAGAAAAAAAAAAAAAAAATACAGAAAAAAGTAAGAAGTGCGGAGGAACGGTGTAGTAATACTTTTATTCAATTTGCAACCTAATTACGGTCACTATACATATATTTACCTGTATAAGCATTTTGCCTAGAACGTAGAAGAGGTTTCTTTGATTTTCTCACCGAGACAATACCCGCTTTCATAGTAGAGAATAAATAATAGGCCTTTCTTACAAAGCCGAAACGAAGGACTAATTATAAGAAAAGTAAGGGCGGGGTAGGGTAGTAAGTAAAGACGCGAAGATGTAGCGAGGGAAGCGAGTCTAAGCGGCCACGTTGCTGGGTGTTCTTAAGAAAGAATGGAATGGAGAGAAAGGTAAAGAAAAAAATTAGATAAAAAGGAAAAAGTAATAAAAAAAAAAAAAAATATACTGAATCATATTCGGTTCTCTGTTTGCTACTCGAGAGTTGGGTAAAGGCCAGGGGAAATTTTAGGTGAAGACGACTCCGGAGTCACGATCAGAATTTTTGGGTTTACCACTCGCCTCTTGCTATTCGTCGTTTGATCGTATCTTCGCCCCTTAGGAAAGCATCGTTTGGTTTTTTCTTTTTACGACCACGAAGCCTCGCCTTCTATTGTTGAAGTTTTTATTCCTCGACCGGACCGGGTTTCCCTACTTTTCTCATACCAATTCCTATCTACGACGTGGACGTTCGTCAGGACAGCGATAGCCCGGTGGTTTTTTCAGTTCAGATAAACGAAGAATAAGGAGAAGCAGAAGCAGAAGAAAAAGAATGAAAATAAAAATAAGAAGAAGAAGAAGAAGAAGAAGAAGAAGAAGAAGTAGCTCACAGCCGTAACAGAGCAGGAAGGGTCATTTTCAATTAAGAAATTTACTACACCCGTCTTCGAGCACCCTTAGAAAGTTAACGTCCCGTACAAAGGAGGTTAGACATAGGGACGGTTTTATTACACCCAACAGCCACCCGTCGTTACTTATCTGGAGGGGCGGACTATGAGGGAAACCGTTGCCGTTTAAAAAGAATAAAATTATAAATTAAAAGACCCAAAATTTACCGGAAGACAAAGGAAACAGAAAGAGGCAACTTTAGGGGCTTTTTCGTGCACACGTTGACATCTAATTTTAAAACAGCTGCGTTTCGGAATGGATTATGAAATGATCAAGGCTGAAGTTAATTCCGCTCTGAAGTGCATAATTATATATACTCTTCATTGATCCCTTCTCTGACATGTGCCCTTTCGATGGATTGAAATAATCAAACTAGTCAGATTCAGGGATGACCACATTTCAGAGATTTCATAGGCGTTGTCAAACTTGTTGAAAAAAAAAGTTCACTCACGGCAAATTTTTGGACAATGTATCGCGAAATGATGAGGCCTTGGATCAGTTCGGCTTATGAATCATTAATCTACCAAATGCCATTTCGAAGCGTTGGATTAATCCAACTAGTAAGCTTTTACAGCTTTCATAGGCGAATCCATAATTCATTAATCCGTGGAGGATTGCTCTGGCGCCAATCATCCGAAATGAACTAAATTTCACATGAACATTTCAGACAAGTATGTCTACGGTGTGGACTATGCGAATTCCATTACATTCATTGGAAGTACATTTTCGCAAAGATTTATCTCATTTTTCATAACCATTTCACGTTTGTCAATATCGTTTTGCAGCCGTTACAAAAGTTTTTCGATCGATTTTGATATCCGTAGTTCACACTGTGCGGAAATGTGGACTGGATGAGTATGTCTTAGCCCGAACATCGTTCATGCAATAGTTTTCATTTAATCCTGCACGAAGTTCCAGAAAATGTTGATTCGCAGAAAAATACGATATTTGTTGCAAAATGTTCAGAGAAACGGAATGACCGAAAAACGAATTTCAGGGTGTAAATTCGAAGCTCTCTCAGACAGCCGATCACTTTTCGAGGCTGGTGATGATGATGATAAAAATGTATAAATAAATTTGAACAAAATTGAAAAAAAAAAAAAGATGAATTTTGTTAAATCGTTAATAACTTTCGAACCCGTTGTCCGGCGACGTTCTACAAGGGTTTATTTTCAAGAGGAAGAATCCATCTGCGAGGTCGTGGGTCGGAGAGAATGATCAGTTGCCCAGGAGCGGAGATATAGGTAGTTGAATTTGACATTGGCAACAAGAAAAAAAGAGGAAAAATGAACATCCCATATATTTTTCGATGCATTTTGAATGTCCTTTCCTTTCACAGGGGTCGACAATTCTCGCGCGTAATTAGAGCCGATAAGCAACCAGCTCGGCCGTGGCGTGAGTTCCTTTGTTCTCTTAGTCGATATAGATTGATATATACATTATTTTCCCAGTACCGTTCAACCCCGGGTGCAGGAAGGACTGAATAAGGGCGCATGCGCCCTAACAAGTCTTGGGTGCCTTTGTCCAAGCGCGTTCTCCCAAACCCCGCAACGCCCGGACGGGGATCGATATGTCCTAGTGAACCCACTGAACGAACGAATGAACGACCGACCGAGTCTACCCCTATAGCTGCCTGGTGCGTTTTTGCCTCCCACCGTCCACGTCATCCCTGTATTACGCATTCACTAACAATAAGCTGAGCGGAGGAGCGTTTCCCTCTATATTTGTTATATACCCGCCACGCGTACACACGCGTTTATGGTATAATACGGAGATATGCCTCTGTTGAACTAGGGTGCAGGAAACAAAAAAAAAGAAAAGAAAAAATAAAAATATGAGAAAGTTAAAGTTTTACGTTAATTTTTTACCGACTCCTAAAACTTCTTTATGATTCTAGTCTGATATTGAAGATCAAAGACTGCTGAGAATTTTTTCTAGAAAATTTCTTCGAGAATCTGCAATTGTATCGATGGAAGAAAATAAAAGGTTCGGTTTAATGCACCTGGGAAATAAGTTTCGAATTTTTTTCAAATTTTTTTTCAATTTTTAATTTGTCATTTCGGGGCAAAGCAATGATATTATAGAGATAAGGTCGATCTTATATTTTTGTGAGCACGTAACGCACTTTTTATATCTCAACGTTTACAAAAAGTGGCTTGAAAATAAAAAATTTTCGTATCCGTAGATCAAATTCATCGAATATCATTGGTTTTCCCCAAAGTTACATAAACGTAGAATATTCCCTCCAAATTTGAAGGAGTTGCGATGAACGATGCGAGCTGTACCCTACGGCGACCACTTTTTCTTCGGTGCAATCAATCTTTGTAACGCGAAGCCCATAAATTCTCGAATAATTTTTTATCACGTCAAATCTTATTTTACATGCTCAATTCGACTCGGTTTTGTCAAGTTGCGAGACTAACCGTTCGTCCACCAAAAATTACCAAGGTACTTTTTCCGTTCGGAAAACTCGTGGCTGTAGGGTCGACGAGAGAGAATTCGAAAAAATTATTTTCCGCTCGAGATGTATGAATTTCGATGAAATATGTGTTGAGAAAAAGCGAAGTAAGGTCACTTTTTTGCTTGTAACTCGTCTAAAAATTCCATTTCCAAAATTCTGTACGATTATTTTACAGAGACTGACTTTCTGACCAGAAAATATAACTCGAAAATTTTCTATTGGGTCAATGGTTGATTAGAAAATTGACAAAATCAATTGAGCTTGTTAAAAAAGTTCCGAGATCTTTGATACCTGTAACCATATATTTTGAAAATCAATTGTATACGTATGCACAAAAAGATTCTTGATTATCATGTGTCTAATCATATCTAAAGACAGTATAGTAATCAGGTCTGAAAAAACTGTATCAACGAAATATCTTCTGACAGATTCTCCCCAAAATCCTTATGTTGCTTTATTCTGACTGTAAATTATTTTCCGAAGATCTGATAATATGAATTTTGTATATTCAACGAATCGCTAAAAATACTATGAAATTTTTTTTTACAGCGGATATGAAATGAAAAATCGTTTTTTTTCTCTACGCTTTCTACATCCGATACGTGTGTGTGAAAGAAAAATATATATACACACTTCGAAAGAGGAGTTTTGTCTGGTTTTGATACTATATATCCACTCTTCATTTACAGTACATTAAACTCGAATTCAAGCAGCGTTGACAAATTCACTGACGTGAGTCCATTGCCATTCGTTAGACGAGGGGGAATCCTCCGTCAGAAATAACTGATTGAGATTCTAGAATCGATACATAAACTCCACGGTGTTAAGTCGACATAAAGACATGCTTAGGATCGACGATCACCAGGAATAATCGTGCTGTGATTGATGGAGTAAGTGTTGAAAATTTTGCCGTCAAACAGCGTGACTGCCGGCTCCGAATCGCACGAGTTATGAATATTAATTAAACCCAGTTTCGAGCATATAGTTATTGCCTCTAGATCTATCTATTCATGTACATAAAATAGTTGAAGGCCTTGTATTTGGCGATCATTAAATTTACCCGAGATTTTACAATCTTCATTAGTTTAAAAACCGAACGAGTAAAATTAAGACAAGTATGAAAAAAAATAAAAAATAAAAAGTGTTAGAAGTGACACAGATTTTTTGAAAAACGATTACAACCAGACCGCGGTTTTATATAATTCAAATAAAATGACTGATAGAAGCGTTAGCTTTATTTTACTGAATACAAATAAAAAAAATTAACTTTTTTAGCGCTCCAATTTTTTTTTTTTTTTTTGTTTTTTTTTTTCTCTCATTATGCTTGATTACCCGTTGAAGTTCGTGACGAAACAATTAATTTCATACCGAAACTAGCTGTCGGAATTATTCGACATTTCTGATTCATATACATGTCTTTTAATGTTTGCAATGCCAATTTATTTATCCATATAGATTGACCGTGAAATTTGATTGAGATACGGATAGAGCGAGCTGTCACATTAATGAATTGCGCAAACCTAGCGAGAGGTGTATGCATACTATAGTGCGGAGAATGGATAGTGGCGAAAAAGAGAGAGAGAGAGAGAGAGAGAGAGAGAGAGAGAGAGAGAGAGAGAGAGAGAGAGAGAGAGAGAGAGAGAGAGAGAGAGAAAAGAAAAAAAACTGACCACTAATTTTACGCGAATGAAAAATACGTGGGTGTAGTTTTTCTTTTTTCTTTTTTTTTTCACTTTTTTGAAAAAATATAATGAAGTCTAAAAAATATTGAACAAATATATCGACGTTGGAAAAAAATAAAAGAAATACAAAAAATTTAAGTCTACGCGGATTTTGCATGACTGGGTTGAAGGTGGCCCCAAACGAGGACAAAGAGAAAAAGAGAGAGAGGAGTTCGGGTCGCTGTGTCAACTATCGCAATTTTATCTCAGTGTTAACTGACGTCATTACACCAGTCATTCGGGCTTTTCCGATTGATAAGATTACAAACCTCGACGTTCGATAATTCGCTGTTATAATTAGCATATGTAAAAAAATAAAAAATAAAAAAAAATAAAAAATATAAAAAATACGAAAAGAAAAAAGAAATATGATCCTTTTTTTTTCTTGTGCCAATTCAAGCTGATGATTAACAGTAGATTTAATTGTAAGAAAATAGACGGCGATAAGTAATCGCGATCTTTACGCGTACCTATTAAGTTGCGTAAAAATTCGCAACGTTACGAAAGAGCTGTGAAGAAGTTTCACAGAGGAGAGCAACGCACTCTTAAACGCTATCCACGTTTATTCAAGTTTTCTAACTTTTCCAACTTTTCCCGTTTCGCGTATATATATATATATATATATATATACATATATGTACTTTACACGTGTGTAGGTATGATGGGATGTAGGTACTCGCACTCGCGGCGTTTACCGTAATTGGTAAGACGTCGAGAATCGAAAAGATTTATTTATTTTCTTTTTTTTCTTTTTCTTTTCTGCCACGATTTTCACTCGCCAAGAATCCAACTCCATGTATAAACATTTTAACGGGGTTTTTTTTTTTTTTTTTTTTTTTTTTTTTTTTATCGTAAGTTCGATTAATTCATACAGTTTTTTCACACAAGAATTTGAAAAAAATAAAAAAAAAATTTCCCTCTTTTCTAATCCTTTTTTTTTTTTTTTTTTTTTTTTTTTTTTTAACTACGTTTCGCCATATTTTATTCGCCGAAATTAATATAGACATGCATTGAATCGAGACTCTGAAGTATCTATGTCTATTCGCGGTAATGGGGCTAATTTCAAAGACAGATCATACCTGCAGGACGGATGAAATAAAATAAAACGTCCATCAATGTATTCCGAAGTCGATTATGACCGAATCCACAAATCGAGTTGGAAATGAAATTAAGAAGAAAAAAAGAAGATAAAAAAAAAAAAACTGAAATGAAATGAAATGAAAAACGTTTGGTAGGGATCGAGTCGAGTTAGTTACGAAAATAAAGAAATAAATGTATGGGAAAGGAACGGTGATGCAAGTATAATGTTTTTTTTTTTTTTTTTTTTTTTCTAAATTCGATGATAAGTTCATTATCTCTGCAATATTATTATTTTTACTTCCGACTGCTGCTGAGTCATTATATAGGTCGTGAGTCAAATTCCGAAAATTATTCATATCGATTGAAATAGATATAGCGTGACTAATGGAAAAAGATCGTAAGCGACACTCTTACGCCCTTTTGTAATTCTGAAAATCAGAAGGGCGTAAAAAAATAAAAAAAAAAATAAAATTTCCCTCATTCGACTAGAAAACTTTTTAAACGGAAGAAAATTTCGATATTGAAAACTGAAAAAAAATAAAACCAAAGGCCGTGAACGCCCTAGCTGTTTAAAAAAATTAGATGAACTAATGCCAGAAGGGCGTATCCGCCAACAATACTTAATTCTTTTCGCAACTTTAATCTTGGCAGATACGCCCTTCTGGCATTAGTCCGAAAATTAGTTAATAGCAGCGGAGCGTATCGGCGGCGTTTATGCCCTTCTGTCTTTAAGTTTTTGGTTCGAAAAAAAACGGCGGCTTTTTTTGTTTCGACAGTTTTCTTATCAAATGGCGAAAAAAAAAAAAAAAAAGAAAAGATGCACCCTTTTGCTACTAAAATCGCCCCCCTCGTCGCTTACGATCTTTTGCCATCAGTCACGCGATATGTATTACATATCGAAATACTACGCAGATATGGTTTTTATATTTAGCTTAAAATTGAGCCGATAAAATTCCAAGGTTCAAAGTACGAGTATAGGAAAAATAAAATGATCATTTTCGATCATGGATTCGTCGATCGTTATCGAAGAGATTCAAATCCGTTTTCTTTTTTTTTTTTTTTTTTTTTTTTTTTTAACGGTTTGATCAATCGATCACGCGATTATTTAATCGATAGATGAATCAATCGCTACACATATATATCGTAGATATATATACACGTGTACGTATCGAATTAGGTAAATTGTTTTTTAATTTTTTTTTCAACTTTATGGGTGCAGATTCAATACATCGACATGTACGCGTGCGGGACTTAAGCGAGGCGCTTCTGTCCTGTCCCCTTCCTCCCACCCTTTTTTCTTCCCATCCCTTCAAAGCGGGGGATTCATGCGAACGCCAAATCTCCCGAGGGTCGTAAAAAGCGTGAATATCCAGCGACGAAACCTGGCGAAATGGGCTGGTAGGGGTGTCATTTTCCTCTGTGCGTAGCCCGTATCAAATTTTACTGGATTTTTATGGCCAGTAAAGTCACACTTATATTGCGAACGATCCGAGGCTCGACGGGACTTCTTATACCTACGCGATCCCAAAGCCCATAGCCAAAAGCTGAAAGGATCTCTTTGACCGCGAGAAAGAAGGAAACGGAGGAAACTGCCTATACGTATCTGCCTACCTACTTGCCACTCGGATTTATGTACACTAAAAAGAAAATAAATTCTTTACTCTACTTTACTTTGCTTTTTTTTTTCTTCTTTTCTTCGTGTATTTTATCTCATTTCATTTTTTTCTTTTTCTTATTTTTCACCAATTTCACTATATATAACAAAAATAGAAAACGCGAAAAACGCAAGACTCGCGAAGGTGTGTCACGAACTCTGAGACAGTCTGACAATTCGTCGTATATAAATTGACACAGTTATGTCACTGCTAAGCATAGCTGCCACGATATCGTACGGGGTGTTTGCTTATTCATTTGTAAATAGGAAAGAAAGAAAAATAAGAAAAAAAAAAAAAGAAAAAAATTAAGCCAACTTTTGTTGCACCTGAACTAGCACGCCCGCGTTTTACCCAGAAGTTTTAATGACCCGTCGTGGTGAGTCACGGCCAACAATTAACTGTGTCAGAATCTGAACGGAATTGAAATTCTGTTATAATTTTTACATAAGCGAGTAGAGCGATTTTCATAAATTTATTTATTTATTTACTTGTTATTATTGTTTTTTTTTTTTATTTTTATCTATCAATTTGAAAAAATATCTAGTTGCAATTTAATTTGACCAGAAAAAAGAAGAGAGAAAAAAAAAAATGAAGAAAAATTAGCCTGAAGTTCATATTGAATGCGATTATCGAATTAGTGTAATTCCTTCTTTCACACTTCATTCGTTTATCATTATTTGCATTGTGATAATCGTCATTGTAAATTCAAGATCGCGAACGATATCCTTGCTGCTCGTGCTGTTACAAAAGGCGCAATGAGTGGTAAGGCTAAGCGTTGGAATTAACTTACGATGCGTACGTTTCTTGAGTCACGTACTTGTGTCCACTGCACGACGCGACGCAACAAAAGCACGTTGATAAAACCGCGCAAAGAAAGAAAAAGAAAAAAGAAAAAAGAAAAAAAAACAAGAAAAATAAAGGAAGAAAGAAAGGATCCTAACGCTTGATAACGGAAAAGAACCGTGTGTCATCGTGGTAAATATATATATCTATATATCACAAGTATATACAGAGTGATTCAGGTCGAGCAGGCCATATGTTGAGAGTAGATTCCTTGCGAGATTCTACGACTAAATTTCCTTTACCAGAAATTCGAGGGCCCGATAGTTTCCGAGCTACGGAAGATCTTAGCCGACCAATCACAGAACTTATAGGTGACGCGGACAGGGCTGCGCATGAGCGGAAGTTGCGCGATGCCCTGGCTATGCGACCTATACGCTCTGCGATTGGTTGACTAAGATCTTCCGTAGCTCGTAAACTATCGGTCCCTAGAATTTTCGGTAAAGGAAATTTAGTCGTAGGATTTCGCGGGGAATCTACTCTCAAAATATGGCTCGTTTAGGCCCGGTCGTCATAGACTGATTTTAAAAACAGTATTGCATCTGCGTTGAATATAATTTTTTCTTCCTCAGTAAATCAATTTTTTTTTTTCTCATCATACCTAATTACTGAGTCGTACCCCTTATTACCTAATAATAATCTCTCATTACTAAAAAAAATTTGTTACGATAATATCGGAGCAAGAGCACAATGGTTTGACTTCTTTTTTATACTTTTTCATTCTCATATATATTCTTCTTTAAATTATTCACCATTTCTTGCAGCTTATTATCTCATCAGGTACGTTTCGAAAATAACGAAAAAAAAAAAAAAAGAAAAAGTTCTGCTCGACAGGAATAAATACCTACGTATATGTTCACAGGTAAAAAATAAAATAAAAAGCCGTCAGATTTTTCGGCGAAATGAAATAATGAATTATTTATTTCGTGGTGGTAGGTTTGTTTTTTTTTTTTTTTCTTCGTTTTGATTTCTTTTTCTATCTCTCTTTCCATTATTATTATTTTTTTTTTTTGTTTGCTTCTGTTTCAGCGATAAAATTTGCGAAGGCAGATATATAGATATATATAGTATATCAAACACATTTATACAAGTACAATGGAAATAAAATTATTGTCGATACGTGCGAATTACAGGTTGAGAATTTAAATTGTTCAATCTTAAAATAACGTCGCAAATGTTAGGGCGTGGCGAAATTTTTTTTTTTTTTTTTTTTATATACGCTTTCAGGTTCATATCAGACTACGTGCAGGACTGCGAATAATTCTTTGACCAAAACGTACCTCACAGATAGTTTTAAATAATATTTGTCAAACGCGTAAGAGAGAAAAAAAGAAAAAATTAAATTTTATGTTCCGATTGACTCAAAAATACAAAAAAAAAAAAAAATTCCTTTTTTTTTCGTTCACAACGTGACACATAGTTATGATTCATAACAGAAATGACATAACGCACTTGCTGCAATTCTAGGAAAAAAAAAAAAAAAAAAAATCGAAAAGATAAGCGGCAGCAATGTTGACTTCTGTTAATTAAAGCATTTGCATACATCTACCTACCTGTCTGATACGAGCTAAATTATTAAGGCTTGACACAGGTATGTATACATATATACCTGCATATTTATTATAGTATAAACAACATTTCCTAGAGTCAGAAAATGAATTCAAAAATGTATATATTAGTCCCTAATGACAGTCCTTATCTGACCAGGGGTCGGCCTTATTATTAGGAGATTAGAAAAAACCGTATAGCTGTACGTCCACATGCCTGTTATATGCTTATGTAGATATAGGCGAACGAGCCTCAGGGAGTTCCGAGCATAATTAACGTTTCGAAGAACTCCCACAAACAATAAGGTAATCAAAATGTAATAAAGTTATGTAAATTTCATTTCCAAGACCTATATTCATATCTGAATGCCGGGAAGTCCGGTTTAATCAGAATATCACGAATACGTGTCCACGAAATATTCTAGTTACAGTTAGTTTCTCAGATAATTGTGTAACGTGTACCTTCTGCAGTAAATTTCGGTGAAATCGGCCCCACAGTCATCGGCCTCACCAGCAATAAAAATCGAAACTGCGATCCCTCGCACATTTGATGTCGAAATCGTTCAATATTTGTAGACAAAGATCGGTACCTCGATAGGTAACAACCGACCGAATTTTGTCTAAATCGCAAAAACGGTAGTCGAGATATGAAAGCTTTAAAAAAACGACATCTTTCCTCCTCAAACCGGTAAGATCGATTTTTTCCGAATTGAATAGCGGATCTAGAAAATAATATATCCGCTAACATCCCGCCACGAAATAATTTCGTCGATTGTATCGATCGCCAAGAAACGTTGAACGATCGATTAACTTTATACCGATCGTCGATGATCGGTATGGATTTGCAGAGAACCGTCGTTAAGTCAGAAAAATAAAAAAATGAAAAAAATGATGAGAGGACAGCGGGATTTTGAGTTGAATAAATGTCTCGTTGTTCATTACCGATTTATTCTTCGATATTAATGCATGCCTCTTGGCATTATGAATGGCCATTGAGATACGGGTTCGATTGATTTTTTACTGCAGATACGTATCATCGCTATGTATTATACCGATTATTAGGTAGGAAAGAGCATCGAAACAGGCCGTAATAATTTGATCGATTTTTATTTTTCTGCTCCGTGCATAACATAGTTTTCGGAACAAGCTGCTCCAGATACGAATCTCTATACCTGAATGAGTCGATGCTCAATGATCATATGCGAAGATAAATTTATTCTGGTTTTGCATCAGATCAAAAATCGGCGAGGCATCAACTGCCTCGATAAAATATTCTCCCATTTTTCACTCTGCCGTTGTAATTCACGGTCCAAAGTTTTCTTACATCTCATTACATCATAGGCATCATTCGTTCGATCCAATCATTTTTTCCCGAAAAAAATCTGCCATGAAGAAGGAGTGAAAAGAAGAAATCGAGTGGTTTTAGCCGATTTTTTTAACCCTTCGAGATCCCAACTGAAATATCTCGAAGGCTATGCACTTTTTTGAAAAAAAAAAAATTCAGACCATTTTTGTAGCGAGTTTATTCAGCTGTAAAACCGCACAGTCGAATTTTTGAAAATAAAAGTATTAGCCATGAAAAAACTTGCTTAAAGTTGAAGTTTATTTTAGAAAAAAAAAATTCAAGGGTCAATCTCCTCTTTCAATTTGAAAAATTTATACGGATCGGCAGTTTGAGATCGTTGGATGCATAAGCATATGTGCAGTTCGTTTCGGTAAAATTTCTATATTTCGCAGTCAGTTTGGTGACACTAAAAGCAGAGGTTACGCACGCCCGGGAAACCCAAACCTTCTGGAAATTTGCCAAACAGCTTACGTTCTACTGATCCACATAGAGCCACCGCGGCAGCCTCAATAAACCTCGCGAAAGGGTAAAACAACGCGCAAATAAACACCAGTTTTCGACTATATGATTCGAAACGGTTTAACGCTGGCGTTTCCGGTTTTTTACGTTTATTTTTTTATTTTATTTTTTATGTTACGGGTGGAATTTTTTTATTTCCTTTTTTTTTTTTTTTGTGATTCGCGTTTCCGATTAAACGCGAGAGAAATATAGAGGCGGTTTTTAGTTTTCGCTGAATATCAAGCGGCGAAATTAATTCCGATATTCGTAAACCATCATCGAGAATCGCGTTGAAATATACGTAAATGAAGTAGAGATGCAATCTGTAGTGCAATTCGCGTCTGTAAATACCGATTGATACGCTCTGCAGAGCTGCAGTACACGTTCACATGTATCTACGTACGTAACTCTAATCGTATAATATCACGTGTACATACTCAAGCTATTCCCGCACACTCGACCCAGATAATATCAAAGACATGATATAACCACACGATGGAAGAAATGGGTTTGCCTAGAGAGATCTGATCCGATAAAATTATATCCAAAATTCAATCATTTCAAGGAGTTTGACGATTAAAATAACGATTCTTTGATTTCATTTCGATTATATCATACGCGAGGATTCACAGGTGAAAATTATAGTCATCGCTCCTACTTGGAATCCTGATTAGCGTCTATACTCCTCAGACTGGTCCTTGTTCACGGGGTGTTTACGAAATTACGAAGTGTATCAAAAAGTTTGAAAATAAATTTAAAAAAAAAATGAAAAAATTACGCGAAACTTGGAGCCTGTAAGTAAACTCAAAGTACAGCCTCCAAGGCAGTGAAGCTTCTTCCCTATAGTAAAATAGGTATTTTACAAAAATTTCGGGGATTTTTTGGAGGCCGGTTCGAAGTTCCGAATTTTCAAAGCTCCGAACGGTCAAATTTCCGAATTTTAATGCAACGAACTCGCAGTTTTCAGAAAGGGTATTTCACCGAGAGTCTATGTAACCGGTTTAAAAAATTCCGAATCGCAACACACCGAAGGTTCAAAATTCCGAAAGCTAAAGATCCGAAAGGTCAAGACTCCGAAAGCTCAAGATCCGAAAGGCCAAATTTCCGAAACTTGAATATCAAGCCGTCGAGCGTCGTTTAGTCGACACGTTAAGACACGTTCGATCTTTCAGAATTTTGGACTTGCGGCATTTTGAACTTTCGGAATTTTGGACTTTCGGAAAATCGGACTTCCGGAGCCTTGAGCTATCTACATTCTGACCTTTCGGAATTTTCATTTTCTGAGCTTGAGTGTTTCTGAAAATTCGAAATCGTCGCAAATAATTTCGGAAATTTTACCGTTCGGAGCTTTCAGAATTCGGGACTTCGAACCGGCCCCATTTTTTCGAAAATGAATATCATTTAATTGTTTAATTACACAAATGAAGTTGATCTGACGATTCGAAGACATTACGACGTGATTTTTTCCACCCTATTTTTCAACACCGTGCTACAGTTCATTCTGAAATTTGTTTCGTCACTCTTTCTTGCGATCTTCGTATGCAGATAGCAATCGAATAGTACCTACCTACCTATTTCTGTACTTCAAGTCCGACTCGACCAAGCTAGGCTACAATGCAATAGCATAATACGATACGGTAGTAATTGCTGCAGTTGGCGGTGCCATGCCGCACGTAGCCAACCGTACACAACCCCTATCGCATAACTCACTTGACACGTCCACGTGGAATCGCCGTTATAAATTACCCTTAATTATCACCCGCTTCTAATATACGGGCACGGAGTCTGAAATTCCGGCAATTCGTCCCGCTGTTGAATGAACGAACGAAACATTAAATTTCGCATTTCTGTGGTTCTCCGATGAATTTTTCTAGGCATTTTAATATCCACATGCCTTTACTATTTCCGGTCTTTTTAATTTGTTTTTTTAAATAGAATTCAGTTTTTGGAATTCAGATCATTTTTTTAAAACAAAAAGAGTTTTTACTTTTTTTCGTTCACTCTTTTTTTTTTTTTTTTGCTTTCTTTCTTTTTTCCCATTTTCGATGAATAATTTATAAATAAATTAATAAATTTTCATTTACATTTTAAATACCAGACTAGTTTCAGACGCGTTCTTCTAATTAAGGTTGTACTACGGTACAATATATCATGTATGTATATTCTATATGCTAAAATATTGATATATGAATAAGCAATGCGATCGCAGTGTAGCAGCGGGTCACCGTTATAGATCAATTTTGATATGAATTTATGTAATATAAGAAATAATGGGAATAATCAATTTTGAGAAAAAGTATATCACTCAATTTTTGAATCCAATACCTTCATTACTAAATTTATAGAAAATGATAATTGCGTTAATTTGCCGATATGGAAGACAGAAAAACGAGATATTTTATCAATACCTACATCGTTTTTATAAAAATGATGAAAAATACGAAATCGATATAAAACTTTTAAATTTTTATCGTTTTTCGCTTCGTATACTTAACCTCTGACCTAGTTATACCAGATAGCTATAAGCGGTGTTAAATTTCATCCGAAAAACGGATAGAAAAAGAAGCAGAAAAAGTGGAAAAAAAAAAGAAAAGAAATTTACGGAATAAAGAAAGAGAAAACGGGGTTTTGCCGTTCTCAGAAACGCGGAACCCAGGTGTCAAGCAAAAATGTAATCCGTACCCACTCTCTCTCTATTTCTATTTCGCTTACTCTCTCTTCCCGTCGACCCCTTCGGAGCTAGTTTTTAAAATTCTTGTATTTCGCACTCCTCCAGCATCTGCCGTTTTGTTTCTAGGTAGGCAGCGAGAGCCTGCCATATGTCGCTGCCGCGTATAAGGATACGACGAGTATCTTAAGTTCTGAAATAGGCGCGTATGTGATAAACCGAAGAGATCGAGGCTCTCCTTTTTTCCTTTTCTTTTTCTTTTTCTTTTTTTTCTAATTTCCAAGATTTTTATTCTCACATTTTTTCCTACCGATGTAAAAGGAAAATGAATGAGATTCGAGATTCGCTCTGGAATATCGGGCTGTGAAATAAATCGAAACTACCGAAGCCCCCCTTCCGCTAGTATAATAATTTACAATTTACACAGTCTTGCTGCTGCTGCTCGTAGATCTCCTCAGCCGAACCTGAAGGTGTATGTAGTCATCTTGCTAAATTCTAGTTCGAGCTGTCTCCCGGTTGACAGCTGTCACGTCTTAAATGCTAATTTAAACATTGTACTGTAACCAGATACCTACATCCCCTTACCCAACTGCCTGATGATTGTGAGAGGAGAACTACTCGACTCGCTTATGTTATAACCGGAGGCGTTTCACATAGCGCATTTTTTAATTTGCATTTCTACACACCGCCTACGATTTTTACTCGACACGTGTTTAACACACATACCTACGCGGATATATTTGTATACTCGAAACGCGAGAGAGTTTAGTTCGAAATAATAATACACCTTGTTCTCGTTGGGGTATAAAATATCTACACTGGTACCTCGAGGCAAAAATCGTCTAAATATCAGAGTATGGGTTACGCGTTTTCGTAGAAATAATTATTGTTTCGTTAAACAAAAAAAAAAGAACTGTAGAAAAAGCGTGGCGTTTTATTCCAACTCCGAGATTGTCTTGTTTTTTTATTTCGTAAAAATATTACTCGGGTTCGAAGTTACGAATATTTTTGATAAATTTTTCAAGTTCAGAATATCGAAAACTCCGATAATCCAGACCCCCGAAAACCAGAGAAAAAGAAAATACGAAAATTTCGTCATAATATCAAAATTCAAAATTTTTTCACCGCGTTCGGGATTTTTACCATTCGGAACATCAACGCAGGCCCGAATATTTGGCTGGCATTTGCGCAGAAGAAGGAAAAAAAAAAAAAAAAAAATTTCCACTCAAATTTTCACTTTGAAGTTGAAATAGAAATTCCTAAATCTGAATGGCCAATCTGTTCCGCGCGGTTTCTCGATTTTTTGAAAAGATTTATTTTAAAATTAGAAGAGGTAAGAAGAGGTTGTGCACACTTTTGATTTTTTCGCCGAATTAATTAGGAGGCGGAGAGGCGGGAGGGAAGTCGAGTCGGAAAAAAGAAAAAAAAATAGTGGAGACGGAGGAAAAGCAGCTGTCGCAATCTGTAACGACCTTGATTCGTAATCGTAGCGGATTTTATCGAATGCTAGTCGGTATATGTGTAGCGAAGAACAAAGTCGAGAGAATTAGGTGTAGCGTGTGGGAAGGATAATGAAAGAATAGACGAAAATAAGAGGGAGAAAAAAAAAGGAGAAAAAAAACGAAAATAAAATTAAAAAAAGAAGATGGAGCGAAAAAGAAAAGAGAAAGGCTAAATTGAGTGGCGTCAAGTCGTACATCAACGAACCTAGAATCACGTGGGTGTCAGGAATGTTCTTTAAATAATTCAGATACCTCTCTCCTCTCTCTCTCTCTCTCTCTCTCTCTCTCTCTCTCTCTCTCTATTTTTCGCAAGCGAAACATTGCGATCCAAATGACTTGTATGCCAAGGAAATGGAAAAATAAAAAAAATAAAAAAAAAATCGGAAGATGAGGAAACGAAGAAAGAAAGAGAGAGAGAGAGAGAGAGAGAAGGGATCGCTTCGAGGGTGAAATTGCCCCTTTGTTTACCACTATAAATGTATATATATTTATCGGGGGTTTTGTGCCAATTCGAACAAGGTACCCTCGTAGTCCCGTCAAACTATGCCAAAAATATATGAAGATCTATTCGGGAATATGACATTTCTGCCGTTTTTTAACGAGTTCATTATATCCCCGCGAATATATCTGTGAGTTCCGCAAAAGATTTTCGTACGCGTTTGTAGTGGCAAAAAATTGTTAAACAATTGAAAACCTACATTTTGCGCTGTATTTCTTTTCCTGGTGGTTTTACAAAAAAATTCATCATACAAAAGTTGTTCGTCTCGTCGTCCCCGAAAAAATGAATCCCTACAAAGTCATTCATCTTCATTAGTTTAGCTGCAAAATTTAATAGAAAAAGTTTTTTTTCATGTTTTGTTTTTTGCCAGTCACTCACCGAATTTTCAACATACGTTTACGAAACTTCAAATAGATCTGATGTTCTACTCGACTGGACTAGTGTGGTAATAACCAATTTCAAAGTTCCAAATTTCATTTCGTTTGTTCATGTATTATTCTTGTGATTTCAAGAATACAACGAGTTCGAAGGTTTCGTATTTTTCTGTAAAATTTATCTTTTCACTTCCGCGTGAGATGTGAAAAGCTTAAAATTCAACGTCGATTTGTCTTTCTAGTCATAGAGATGTGCTTTTACTCAATTTTTCAAATTTTGTGCTTCAATTTTTTTCCTTTTATTTTCTTACTCCAATTCTCAGTTATAAGTACAGTTTCATTCCTGTTTCAATTTTTTTTTTTCTTTTTCTTTTTCTTTTTCTTTCCCTCTCTTGTACATATATTTCATCTTCTCACTTAGACAAATATAGACCATTTCTATACATAATATAAGGTACAAGATAACATAACATGTCTACATCCGTATATCGGAGTAAAGTTCTTCTCAAAGTAGACACAGTCTAGTCACGGAAAGATAGAGAAAAATAGAGAGAGAGAGAGAGAGAGGAGCGTCGAGTCAAGTTGTCTGCCGTTCATTTTTACGCTTTTTTCTAACGGTCACCAGACGTCCTGCAGCCAACTCCCATTATGGTCTGGGACTTGACCGAGGGAAGAAAACAACTCGCCGTTAACAACGACTGGGGTAATGGGTCAGAAACTAGGAAAGGTTGATGATTTTCTTTGTCCTCGACTTACGGGTTGGCGAAATTTCCGAAATGTCGCTTTTTATTTATTTATTTTTTTTTTCTTTTCTAGGAAACGCTCATTCTGCCTTCACCTAGTAGTGAATAAAAAAAGGGGGCTGGGTTGATGTTCCAAATTTCAAATATCCCGAACGGTAAAAAATTACGAATTTTTATTATAGTGTGACGAATATTTTACGGGATGAATCCTTGTCAAAATTAAAGTGAATATTTCTTCACCCATTTCGGAAAAAAATTGATTATTAATTATTATCGTATCTTGTCCGATTTTATTTTCAAAATTTGATTTTCTCCCCTTCGTAGCGGCGGAGGTTTATCGAGTAAAATTTATTTACGATTTCGAAATCCACCACGAAGAGATGCGTAAATCGTAAAAATATCATTCACCGCAGTTTGACCACGGTGAACGACTCAGTCGCCCACGCATTTGAACGAAAATTGATTATCCAAAGGTTGCGAAGGTCGGAAATTCCGACTTTATCAAACCCCGTTCCGTGACAAGAATTGAATATAACTAAAGGACCGGAATTCCAGCTATCCTTAGCGATATTTTATACCTACACCCTGCACTCAGAGATGTTCAATATTTATGATGAAAAAAAAAAAAAAAAAACGAAAAAATGAAAAAATAAAAACAAAATTGGAAAACCAGCGATTGACTGATTTTTTCAAACGCACTGTCGACGATCCGGCATATATCTATAATCTATATACTATATACAGCCCCTTCAAAAGTGCCGAAAGAAAGAGAAAGAAAGAGAGAGAGAGAGAGGGAGGGAGAGAGCGAAAAAAAAAAAATACGCGACATCTCGCGCCCCTCACATAATCGCGAAGAGAAATAAGGAGAGAGCAAAAGCATCGAGGAAGCAAATAAAGAGGGAAAATCTATAAGGGCTCTTAGATGAACCCCGGGAGGCTGACGTGACGAGGCAAGGACGTCGGGAAGGGTGGAAACATGTTTGCCGAAGCGTGACCTCTTTGTAACAACTGTTGCTACGCGGGTGTCGTGCCAGCACCAGCAACCCCGGTATATCGGAAACGAGAAAATGAATGGAAAAAAACAAAGAAAAAAAGGAAGAAAAAAAAAAAAAACCTCGGAAACAGATGGAAGAAAGTAGAGGGAGGAAAAAAAAAAATAAATAAATAGATAGGAAATACCTGTGACAATCACGGAACCTTGACAACAAAGTCGTTACGAAACATTTTTCATTTGTTTGAAGATTAAGGACGAAAATAATATTTTAATTTTCATGTGAATTTTTTTTTTTTTTAACGTTACTTCATATTTTAATTATTTGGAGTAGAAGAAAAAAAAAAAAAAAATTACGGTCTAAAAATCTGTAATTTTTTTTCTTCAAATTTACGAAGAGTAAATTTCTTTTTTTTTTTTTTTTTTTCTTTTTTTTTTTTATCGCCGAGATGACGAAAAGTGAAAAAGGAAGGAATGGTAGCAGATTTTTGCCATTTTGAATTGAAATTTTTCAAAAGTGAGCGGGATAGAAAAAAAAAGGGAGAAAAAGGGCCAGTTGTCAGGGTAATTTCATTGTTTAATTAGGGATCAGAAAAGTAGGTAGCAGTTTCATAAAACCGAATACCATGGGCTAAAGCGGGTTGGGTTTGGTCGTAAAGGTCGAAATTGTGTCGTCAAAGAGATCGGGAGATAAAATAGTAGAAAAAGTATAATAAAACAGTGGACTAAATTGAGAATGAATAGGGACTTAATTTGAGGATATAAAACGGGAGATAAAAAGATCGTTTGTTAAATAAACAGTCAGTCTTTCATTTTCCTTTTTATTTATTTTTTTTTTTTTCACTACTGTATCTACTCCTGTTTCCTCGGACGATCCGTCAAAGTTTCGTCACGTTCCGATGACCAGGCAGGAAGAGAAGTTCATAAAAAAGGATATCCAAAATTAGCCGAGTCAGGATAGGAGTTCTAGCTTCATTCTCCAAAACCCCAATTCCACTATTTTTTAACTTTATTATAATTACGTGTCCTGCGCGAGGATCAGGAGTTGGAAATCAGAATCAGCGTTCGCATTGAAATTCTGATAACCGTATCTACGTCCTACTAAATTTTTGAATTCCACTAACGCTTTCAGAAGTCTGCAAAACCTTCACTTTCTCCGCTTGTAAGCAGTGGACAAAATGAGTCTTTGCTGAGGAGTGTGGAAAAAACTTTGTCACACTATCATGGCGTCGAAAGCGAAGGTTGCCATGCATTTGTCATGAAAAATAGGATGTGGTACGAGTGGGGGACAGGGATTTAGCACTCGTGTGATGTTTTCCGCATTCGCCTTCATCTCGATCCACTCGAATGCGGCTCATGCTGAAATCACCACTCGTGCAAAGTCCCCGTTTCCCCACTCGTATCACAATCTACTAATGTAAACTATGAACCGATGTTTCCACGACTTCTTTGTCCGTCTCCCTTCTCAGCTAATTCTTATACCCCAGTCATGTATCCTTTTCCGTTTCCTTTTACTGACTGCATCATGGTTGCTGACTGGCTACCTTTCTTTCGTTCCTTTTAATAACAGGGCCAATAAACCAGCGGTGGTTCGGCTTCCGTGGCGTTTGTCACGGGAAATGATGGCGTATCGCGTTTCGACGGTGGCATTTCCTTTGTTGTGTCCCCCCAGCCCCGGAGAGCACGCAATCCCGGAGCTATACGTTTAACCCCTCTTTCTTTTTCTCCCTTTCTCTCTTTCTTTCTCTTTCTCTCTCTCTCTCTCTCTCTCTCTCTCTCTCTCCTCTCCTCATACCGTCCAGAGAGATGGTCTGTTGCGGAAGAAGAAGAAGGGAAGGAAAAAGGAAGAAATACAGGCTTTAGTGGTCCGAGATGTTTCTTGCATTATTCTACCGGCAGAGATCAACGTCGACGTTAACAGTTACTGTCAAATAAATATCCCCATCCCTAACCGCGTCTTTAGTGAAATATAAAAATTTTTTTAATTAAATTCTTCCGAACCAGAATTTATCATATTCACCTTTTATTTCGACTTTTGTTTCTCTTTCACTTTTTATTGTCCTTTACGGAAAATAAACGTTTCTTATTGCCTCATATTTTCCCTAGAAATTAAGGGCTTATACATATACCTTGAAATGCAATTTAATTTCGGTTGCTTTGGAGTAGCGCAATTTTTTCTTATTTTTTCTTTTTTTTCAGAATAAATTTTTATAATATAAAATTAAGAGAGGGTTCAGGTTCGACGTTCTCATTGTCAGTCAATACACATTCACGCGCTCTATGAACAACGGATATTGAATTCGTTCGAGAAAATTTTTTAATATAATGCAAAAACGAGATTGGCAAGCGCCAAATATTTATGAAAAATTGGGTAAATATTTTGAAAAAATATACTTCACACAAATCTAATACAATTTCCGTAGTTCACACCGCAGACATACTTGTCTAAAATATTCATGTGAAATTTTGTCCATCTCGGATGATTGGTGATGGAGTAATCATGTACAGATCAATTAATTATCTTTAATTAATTAAATTTACAAAAATGGTTCAAATTTTAGAAACTTTAAACATAGGGCTGTAAATTTTTCATTGAAATACCTATGGAATGTAGCTGCACCCTTTCATAGACCGAAAGGAAAAAAAAAAAAGACATAACGATGGTATAGTTCGCGTTTTCCCCAAAGCTCTAAGGGTGTCTCAAGGATAATTTATTGTTTCCATTCAAGGCTGGCGGAGTTTGTGGTCCCAGGACTATTTCTGCTGGTTAGGTGTGGGTACAAGGTAGACCGTAATTTTTGGCTTTGAAATTTGGTGGTCTCCTCACGGCACTTGCGTTCAGGGTCTATAGGCTGTGTGTCTGTTTTGCTATAAGCTCTCATGTTCTACTATATAGCCGCACGCATACATAATATAACGAATATCGTGGCGGAATCCGAAGAGAGGCACGTTGGTCTTGGCATCTTTATCGCGTCTCTACTGAAAACCTGAGGAGTTTCGGAAGCAAAAAATCGTCGATTTTGCTACCGGCTAAAGTATGAGGAGGATTTCTAGCGACGTGAGTCGTAACGAACGTGATATTTTTTTGCATCAACGCAACGTCTCAAAGCAGGTGGAAATATGGGATGAAAAAAATGAAAAAGAAAAAAAAAAAAACCCCACCTTCGACGCATCTGCGTAGAAGGAACGAAGATTTGTATTATTTTTATTCTATTTCTGTTTCTTATACAAAGTTTCGCAAATTTTTTTTTTTTTTTTCTTTTTTTCTTCTAAGTAATTCATTCCTTCGTCTATAGCTCCTTTTCGAGTTTATTATTATGATACTTGAGCGTTGGAAAGAATGATGTAAAGCCTGGTCCGAGTGATGTTGAAACTGTATTAATATATTAGGCATCTTAAGATCGTTGAAGGGTAAAAAAAAAGAAATAGCAGAAAAAAAAAAAAAAAAACTTTGAGAGTGGTTGTAAAAGTAATGGATAAATTTCTTAATTAGATTTCGTACCGTTTTAAGGTTTGAAATCCACCGAGTACTGAGAGGGTAGAAACAAATTCGAGGGTAAGCCATGAGATGTCCCACGGGGGAAACGAGCTGCGTGGATTATTAATAAGGAGTAGAGATTAAAAATAAAAGGTAGAAAAATAAATACAGGGTATAAAACGATCGTGGAAATTACTTAGTCGTATACGTAGCCTATATACGAAAAATTATACAGATTATATGTATTAACGGCGCGTGTGTATACCTTGATTAATTCAAGTTGGTATTAATAGCTGGCAAAGTAGCTGAACGATTGGAACAAGCAAAATGAGAAATTATAATATTTGCATAAGAGTTAAGTTCATAAAACACACAAGTTAACTCCGCAAGTAGATAGGAAATTAATAATCGCGAAATTTTCCAGAAGAAGATTCAGAGTTTTGATCCCCTAGGTATTATTTGAGTATAAAATATGTAAATTCAAATCCATGGAAAGCCATGAGATCGTTTCCACGTGATATATATAAATCAGCGAATAAAATTCAAAAAACTTTTTCAAGTTTAACTCGGCTAAACTTTACCGCTTTATTTCATTTCTCGAATCATTTTAAGCTCGCATATTTTAAATTTTCCTATCTAACAATTCCGGTTTTAATATACAGGGTGATTCGTATTTTCAGCGTAGATTCCCAGTGAAAATCTAAGACTAAATTTCCTTTACCGAAAATTCGTGGGACCGATAGTTTACGAGCTACGGAAGATCTTAGTTGACTGATCGCAGAGCGTATGCGTCGCATAGCCAGGACACTGCGCAACTTCCGCTCATGCGCACCTGTAAATTCTGTGATTCGTCAACTGCGATCTGCCGTAGCTCGGAAACTATTAGACCCTCGAACTTTTGGTAAAGGAAATTTAGTCTTAGAATATGACAAGGAATCTTTTCCTAAAAATATGGCACGCTCAGCCCTAACCACCCTGTACATCAGCTATAATTTATCCCCGAAGTGAATGAATAAGGCGATGAAATTTGTGAGATCTCTAAACCCGTTAAAACTATGAAAATTTTGTATTTCGCAATAACATCGTATATAAAAGGGCATTAAGCCAATGCGAAATATGCGTGGGCGATTTCCGTTTCTAAATTGCATGACGTCTCATCCTCTTCTTCTTCTTCTTCTTCTTCTTCTTCTTCTTCCCACCCCAAATATCGTACGCAACTTGCGTATGTCTTACTTGGATGCTGGCCACAAAAATATCAGACAAACTGGCGACAGTCTCCATTCGTTTTATACCCTTTAGATCTTCGCGCGTAATAAAAACAGTACAACTTCCATAAATAATACCGAAAATGTTACTTCGTTTTACCCATATTACGTATACCCGTGAGGATCTTGCTCCGCGTTTATAAATCTCATTATTATTACCGTTATCGTAGGTATAAGGTAGACATATACCGGGTTAATATGCAGATTTATAGGCGACAAGGACGTTTTCCTCCAGGTTTATAATGTTATAAACGAGCAGGAAATAGGCATCATCAACCCGCCCACTCAAGGGGTGACTAATTTCAAATTGACTTATACACACGCCTAGATTTTTGAATAAAATAGATGTATGAAATATAGCTGTAAGAATGACGCGGATTAAACTTAATGATGAGGTAAAAATGAAAAGCGACTCTCGACGATGATGAAGAAAAATAAATAAATAAAATAAAAAACGAATACTCGTGCTTAGAAATTGAACAAAGATTTTATAACCGTAAAATCGATTTTTATCAACTTTACGAAGTTTTCAGGTCCCAATTGTGCGCCAGGGAAATGAAAGGGGGTTTTAGTCGGTCGACGAAAGAGGTATAGGTACCCACCCTATACATAGCTCGGGCTTATTGGGACCTTAAGTAAAGTTAAGGTCGTATTTACGATTACCATAACGAAGAGTTAAATCAGATTTACGGTTTTCTAAGGTCTCGAGGATTTGAGTAAACCCATAGATCCGGAGCGGCATGGCATGGCGGCGAAAAGCGAGTCATTCGGTACCAAAGTTTACGAGGAAATGGAAAATGAAAGGATGCTGCCGGCTTAGTTACGAATTAAATTCGCATATTCTGTGGTAACACTTCGACGTTTGAATATATCGCGAAATTTTGGCTCTTTTTTTTTATTTGTTTTCATCTAGGGCACAAGATTTTGAGAACTACTCAACAATTTTTTTTTTTTTTTTTTCATTTTCGAAGCTTTTCGAACTCACGAATTTTTCTTTCCAACTTTCACCACATAAAATTGGTGGAATAAAACCCTTAAGGATTTATATGCAATATGTTATATACCTGGTTTGTGTGGAAGTCTATAACTAACCGTTAAACGTCCCACTGCAGGCTCCAGCTCCCGGAATAAAGACACGAAAATAGTTTAGCCTAACGCTCGCGCTCTAGGGAACCTTTAGAATTTTTGGGGACGAATTGGCGAATTTATTATACTATACGTACATAAATCCCGCGGGGATAAGTAGCGGGGAATAATTGAGGTATGGGTTAATTAATGACGACAACCTTCCCGTGAGGGAAAGATCGATTATTATTATATATACTAAATCAGATATTGTTACTTACGACCGTGCTGGGACGTTTCGAACTCGTGCCAGAACCCTGTAACAAATAAAAACCAGAATTTCATTAGCGATGGGGTTGATGGTAAATGCTTGAAAAATAAATCTAATTGAAAATTTTATACGCTAAATCCGGAACGGGCTGATTAGAAGAAATGGGGGCCGGTTCGAAGTTCCGAATTCTGAAAGCTCCGAACGGTAAAATTTCCGAAATTATTTGCGACGATTTCGAATTTTCAGAAACACTCAAGCTCAGAAAATGAAAATTCCGAAAGGTCAGAATGTAGATAGCTCAAGGCTCCGGAAATCCGATTTTCCGAAAGTCCAAAATTCCGAAAGTTCAAAATTCCGCAAGTCCAAAATTCCGAAGGTCTAAAATCCCGAAAGATCGAACGTGTTCTTGACGTGTCGACTAAACGACGCGCGACGGCTTGATGTTCAAGTTTCGGAAATTTGGCCGTTCGGATCTTGAGCTTCCGGAGTCTTGACCTTTCGGATCTTTAGCTTTCGGAATTTTGAACCTTCGGTGTGTTGCGATTCGGAATTTTTTAAACCGGTTACATAGACTCTCGGTGAAATACCTTTTCTGAAAACTGTGAGTTCGTTGCATTAAAATTCGGAAATTTGACCGTTCGGAGCTTTGAAAATTCGGAACTTCGAACCCGCCCCAAGAAATGCCTATCTCGTAGAATAATTTTTTCCGTTATTGAAATTTTGTTCATATCAAATTTTGACCGCAGGTATATATGTATAACTAGATTAGGATCTTTTCGGAGTTAGCAATTTTGCAGATAACAGTTTCTGCGCGTTAAATTGCAGCTCCAATTCCATTACATACGGAAAAAAAAGCGAGTCATACTGTTCAGAATTTACAATAAATCGTTAATATTTAGCCCGGTAACAGTAATTGATGATCGTATACTATGTTCAGTTACAATAAAAGCCCTGATTTATTATATTCAGAGGATGTGAACTAAAAAAGAGAACACACTCATGCGAAAAGTCGACTCGATTATATTTTTAATTTTGCAGCTTTGGTTAATTATCTTCTATACCCATCACACACGCAGCTGAAAGTGGAAACGGTGGATTCATCGTTCTATTTTTATTTCCATTCGCTCATTTTTTCCGAAAATAAATCATACAACGTTATTTAACACGGTGAAAATTCGAATTAGGATTATTGAATATCGATATAACTTCCTGGGCGAACAATTCATCACGGAATTTAAAGAGAATCAATTTCCGCCCAATTCATCCGGATAAAATTGAAAAAAAAAAAGAGAAGAGAAAAGAAGGAAAAAAACACCACAAATAATGATAATCAATCGGAGGATCTGCATAGGCATAGCTATCAAAGGCCACCCCTCCTGCAGCGGGTATAACTTTTCCTCAAAGAATTTTCCCCTATGACCCTAATATCGGCAGTAAATCGTTCGAGTCAATTAAAATGGGGAGAAGTTCGCAGGGCGGCAGGGTGTATTATGGGGGTAAAACACCGGCTCAATACTGGGTTCAACGATTTTCATTTTTTAAGTAAACGGCGAACTGCGTGGAGCTTTGTGAGTCAAAGGAAACGCGTCCTGTGGATATTAGGTATACGTATAGGTACTTTATACCGCCTGCCTTTATCTTTTTCTGGCTTTCACTATAAACTTTGAGGATTTTCTCAGGCAACGGAGAGAAGAGGAGAGAAGAGGAGACGAGAGAAATCCTTACGCTATCCTCGGCGAAGCCACCCTTAGGAGTAGAGGGGCTGCAGGAAAATTCCTTCGAACGGTTTCCATCCTTGTGCGAGAGATTTCGAAACCAGGTATATAGAACTGCATATGCGTTAAAGACGACCGAGCCGAGAGCTAACGTTCAGATAGAATTTCTCTGCCAAACCACTTTCAAAGACATCGATTATACCGGAATCCACAATCCAAGGAAAAAAGGAAGATATCTCTTCCTGCCTTAACACGCAAAGGGAAACCTTTCTTCAATTTCTTTTTCTTTCCTTTTTTTTTTCTTTTCCCTTTCTTCTCTCTGTCGTCGGGAATAAAAGATCGAAAATTGGACCATCTCTTACTTTCAATATTGATTCCGGTCGGAAAATGGCCTTTCCTAATTTCAAATAATCTATAAGCTTTCCGGTTTTTCTACTGTCCGAAAACCTGTCCGAATTATCTCAGAAAGCGCAGAGAATAAATAAAAAAAATTCGAGTTTCGACTTCTGACTGACTGAAAATCTAAACTCCTTACACAGGAGCATATAAAATGATGGAAAAAAGTAACCGTAGTTAGGGATAAAAATTGCGTCGAGACCTTTACCCTGGTCGATTGTCCGGTTGAGGTTCACCCTGCAGAGGTCAGCGGGTCGCATAGTACGACCCGCACGTAGGTAGACTGGTGCTAGGATGGAACTATGAATCTTCGGTCGGCCAGCAGCTAGCGTGGAGAGAATTACAACGCTCCCTTATTTATAGTTATAGCCTTTTAAGGCGTATATTTCTCTAACCGGTGGAAACTGCAGCGGTGCTGAAAATTTAATAGTATAGGTAAACGGTAACCAAAAGAGTTTCTATACCATCCCATCCCTGTCTCATGTGCCACTGCGTTATACCCTACGTCTGGGCCGGGTCGAAGTTCCGAATTTCGAAACTTCTGACCCTCAGAAGCCCAATAATCCAAAAACTTTGATCTATTTCTCAGGATATGAAGATAAAAGATGGTTCACCATGCATAATCGAGACCCGATTTATGGAAACCCATTTTATCCACTCCAATCGATAAATTAATGATGTCATAAGTAATCGATAGGATTTTGAAACCTTTTTTGTCCAAAAATTAAACCTCAAGACGATTAATTTGACCACTTATTGGTCTCGATATGATCGATACAGTCCGAGTTGTTAAACACTGAATGAACACACGCGTGAATTCAAAGTTCCGGATCTTTGGCTTTCGGAATTTTGAACCCCCGGTCTTCTCCGTTTCAAAGTTTTTCGAATCGGCTATGAAAACTTTCAGGAAAACTACCCTTTCTAAAAACTGCGAGTCGGTAATATTTTCCACTGTTCGGGACTCTTGGATTCTAAACTTCAACCAAGCCCCAGTCATGGATGTGGAAAACTAAATTACTGTCTCATTTTTTGTAGAGAAAAATGTTATGGGATTTTTATGGTGATTTTTACGTTTTTAGAGCGGTTTATAATACATCCGAAAACAGAATGCGGGTAGGTAGGTATGTGAGGTTGTAGTTCTGTAATCTGGAAACATCTTTTAAATAATTCAAAAATCTGGTTGTTGTTTCTGGACGAGTAATTCTGCACAGCAGATTTCATAGCCCCATATATTTATGCGGTGATGAGTTCTGCCGCTTCGGTATGAACCTAGTTTCCATATTTCATAAGACTTTTTCTTAAAGTATTCACAGTGGACGTAGATTTGTGTAATATTGTATTTCAAACTCGTTTCTTGTTTGATTTCATTTCGCAAACGACCATGGCTTTCAACTTTTAGTATCCGATTTTATCACGCCAAGAACTTTACAAATTCATCCTTTTCCATTAGAACAAAAATAAAAGTTCAAACCTTACGGATCTCTCGTGTGGGATACCTCACAAACTCCACGAGCATCGTTACCACGCTATTTCTCAAACCAGTCGAAGGTCTTCTCCGAATCACTCTCGTATTTAGTAGGTCGTGGACATCAGTGATTAATAATCTCAAAAATCATGGAAATTGAATTCGGTATAAGATGGAACGAAGGACACAACTGTTCGCAGAACCATATATGCGAATAACCGAAAAAATCGAAATCCCATTCAATTTTACAGCAGATTTCATCTGGTTTAGGTAAATTTTCTGAACACGTGGAAAGCCGCTTCTCTTCCCAATGCAGAGTAATCGTAAAAGTCGGATAGCGTCTTCGGAGAGTAAAAATGTCTCGAATTCTTGGAGCTAAATTAGCGACCTCTTGAGAGGTGATGGTCTGTGTGACACCAATGCCGTACGTTGCAGGATCAAAAAAACAGTTAGAAACTCGATATCCTTTCCAGGTATTTGCCCTGGCGCCGGCGAGATAAAAGAAACAGCTGTTTCAGCTTTAGGCTATGTTACTGGCCTCTGCTGACCCTTCGGTGGGTGGGACGAAGTATCATCCTGTAGCTACGACCTCCTCTGGAGTAGTTTCTATCTATATCTATCTATCCGGAGTTTTAAACTCAACGGGTGAATGCCTGGAGGCTATACTATTGACAGAGATCAATTGAGTGTAACGTAAACATTCGGATATCCATCACAGACCGGTAAAGAAACGGTGAAACGGTGCTATTCCTATGCCTGTGGATGTCTATATAGACGCAGATGTATCATTCAACGATGGGATCAACCCTTGGCTACAATAGAAGCAATCGGTAAAACGAAACGCCGACTCACGGCGTGCTTTGAGCGTGCAGATTCACTGCTGCTGCTGCTCCTGCTGCTGCTCCTGCTACAAGGCACAGTCACTGTTATGGATCGAGAGCAAATAAGACATCTGTTTCTTGATTTGATGAAAAATTGACTTTTATGGGAAGAATGATTCTGTTAAACTTGATTATGGGCACGATCTAAGTGGGGTAAATTTTTTTCGAGTCATTTCCATCACGAGCATCGTTTACTACATCGAAATCAGATCGTCTGTTGAATCTGCAATGATATATTCTCCTCCATGATTAATTTCTGATATATTTCTCCCTTCGTTGTATCAGATCTCATAATATTTTATGAAAATTTGAGGGTTTAATCTCCGCTCACGAGTTGTGGCACGGAGTGGGGTATGAAGCCTGTTAAATTCTCCCAAATCCCATGGAATACCTGAAACCTTTGAAGAATTCTTGAAACCCCTGGAGAAACCCGCAAAATTCGAAAGATATTTGTGTAAACTATTTGAGGGATTCGCGAAATATTTGTAGAACCAAAAGGTTGACGAAATCGCGCGAACGTCGGACAAACCTTTCCGACTTCTTTCAAATCTACGAAATATGATGGAATCCTCAAATCTTTGGTACGAATAATTTCGAACAGTGGTTATCCCAGCAAATTCGACGAAGTTTGACGAAGAAATGAAATTTTCTTCACATTTTATCGGATATCAGGTTCGAAGATTGTCTCAAACAAAGTACAGCAGCTGATAAGCCAGAATGTCGGCACATTTATTCCGTCGATATATGGAACTGATTTGATTCTGCGATCCGATAGAAAATCTCATATCATCGTATCAGACTGTGTCATGAGAAACGCCCTCCGAAATTCGTAAGAAAGTGTATCGAAGTTTCAGAATTATCGAATTCTTCAAGAAACTTGAATCCAAGACTAAGTCATATGACACGAAAGGGACGAATCGTACCCGACGAACCTCAATCAATGCAAATTCATTTTATCAAGAACTTAGAAATGTACCGTCCACGCAACTTACAGAACGGAACAATCTGGCGGTCCAAGCGATGTCAAGATTCGGTAAGACATCATATTTCGCTGGGCGTTATTCTACCTCCTCATGGCTTGCTTCCAAGGAAAGTCAAACGCCGTCTGACAATAAGTTACGTAATGATAGTTGATGAGATTCAACAGCCAAGAAAGAAGAAGCCTAATTCTGGTTATAGGATTCAGAGAATCTTTTTTCCCAAACAAGTGAAACGATTTTCGGCGTTTTTGCTCAAGTTCTGGGTGGTCCTGTTCGACTTTTGTATCAGTGTAGTCCCGGGTTGCCTGGAATTAAGCTTTCCGCTGAAACAGTTGGAGGATTTATTGACCGTCCGATCCTCTTCCCACGGAATTGCTAATTGTCTGTCGATTGGTCGGACCCGATCGATTCCAGGAGTGTAATTTCAACCGATACATTGCATTGGGTTGCACTGCAATGCGCGTAAATTATTTCTCAACGATTCTTCGGTCGAATAATGAACAATCACATTTACGTATGTATCAATCCTGATCCACCAACAGCAACAGCAACAGCAACATCAACATCAACATCAACATCAGCCGGTTATTCGGCTCGATCTACAATCGAGAGTACTGCAGGATGTTTAAGCTCACGACATCTGGGATCTGGCTGTGGTTACAGTGGTTTCACCAGACTCAGTCTCCGTCATTTCCTTCACTATAATGCAGAGATGCAGGCGCACCGCACCGGCTTGTGGAAATATACAAACCATACGACGTACGTCTCTCTGCGCTTTTTTATACCTTCCGTTTTGAGAGAGGAAGTTATTATAATCATCCCGAAAATTGCAGAGTTCAGTTTTTACCAAATCCCCACGTTTTCAGGCCCAAGAATAACCTCCGACCATTTTTTAAATCCGGTTTTTTAAATCTAAATCCTTTCGTTCGACGATATCTAACGGATTTTAACTTTCCTTAGATCGATCGATGCGGTTTTGTGTATCTTATAATCGATTAGATTTTCAAATGCGCATCGATGCGCTAGTTATTGAGTTGGTAAAAAAATTTATTTGGCAATTGATTTCTTCAATCAATAATACCATATCGAGAAATGATCGACGGATTTTGACCATTTTTTGTTTTTTTCAATCGATAGGATTTCATCCAACGATTCGATTTTCGAATCAATCGATTCGGTAGTTTTGTTTTTAGTTTTTTCTTTATCTGAACAGATTTTTTAACATTTTTGCATAGCGAAGTCGACTTGACACACAATATCACATCACGGGCCTTATAACTACGTCGTAGTTTCCGTTCGCGGGGGTGAATAAAAATGTCTGATAATTAAAATTTCTTAACGAAGCATGCATCTCGTTAACGTGGTCAGCAGCCGTGTCGTTAATACGGGTGGCCTATAGCCAAAGAATCTGTAGGTAGACGTGCCGGCGTCATTTGGTCAATAATTCCGTTCAATTATATAGTCTCGTGTTTTTCTATCTCCGCGCTCTTTATAGCTAAGCGAATACACGTGGTTTACAGATGTTAAAGAGATACGAAAATTTCCGTATAATTTAACCGCGGTGTAATTATTTCATAGCAGATATTTACGCGGAATAGCAAATTATAAAATTATCAGAAAATTTATATTACGGTTTTAAAACTCGCGGAGTTAGTCCTACGCGACCTAACAAGGTGACCGCAGTTTCCGGTTGGCGATTGTCCAGAGATATTCATCACTGACGTTGGTCGCTTGACTCTTGGCTAACGGCCGTTGGGATACGTCGCTTCGTTTCGTGCTACACTACACGTCTAGGGTTTGATTTCTCCTTAAATATATATGCATGCATATATGTACGACGGGTGTTCTACCAGCGATGAAAGGTCGACGTACGCCATCTTGACGTTTCAGCTCACCGATCTTTCCGCGAAATCCTCAAAATACCGAAAGATTCAAAATAGAATATCACCTCGAAAGGGGAGAGACGGGGTACTGAGTGAGTGGTGATCGGTACCACAGAAATATCGACAAGTATAACGCGGTTCAAAAAAGAAGTAAAAAAAAAAACAAAAGAAAATAGAAAAGAGAAGAAGAGGAAGGAGGAGAAGGAAAAAGGTGGCAAGGAACCAAGAATTCAAAAATCCCGGTAATTATCTAAGCCATGGAAATTGGATTTTTCTTCATTTTTTTCTCGCGAATGAATCGAAGACACAATCACTCCGGTGTTTTATTAAAATGGGAAAATTCGGAGTCTTTGAAACGGTACTTAAAATTGAGGTGGGAATCTGGGGTTCTGGCTAAATTATTTACCACATATTCGAAGACCATGGGAGCATTGAAATTCGAAAATGATCAAATTAAGAACGACCCTGATATCGATAGAGGGAAAAGAGAATGAGGAGCGTAATTTTGTGCAGGACTTTCTGCACCTGGTGTCAGCGATGTAAACGGCAGGTATATCGCTTTGATAAATTGCATTGAATGAGTAACTGCGGTCTTTTCGAAACTCCCTGCTAATTACAGGCATAAATAATAACTACATTCGTCGAAAACGACGCCGAGCCTCAACGCAGCAGCGGAAGCGTCAAGTTGGATAGAGAAATCCGCGATCGTTCTTTTGGTCGTGCTCACTGACCGGTAGACAGTGAAAGTGTGAAAAAGGGGGTAAATAAACTAAGAACTTAACTACGTTAGCCTGTTTCATGTTCATTTTTTGTTTTCTTCCTTTTTTTTTTTTTTCTTTTTTTTTTTCTTTTTTACAACAAATTAACGCCGGAATAAAATTAGAGAAAGTATATATCTATGATACGAACCGCCTAATTGCGAAACAACTCCGGGTCTCTCAGCTATACCGAATTTCACAGGAGACATAAAAAACAGAAAAAAAAAAAAAACTGATTCAAAAGATATCGGAGTTAGCAAATGAGATTTTAGTCTTTTTTGCCTATTAATACTCTTTCTAAAAAATCGATAATGTCGAGTACAGACATTTATAGTGTCCATAGATATATGTATACCAAAAATAAGAACGCGGCTTAGAAAGTATCGTCGTATTTTTAACGCGATGGAAATTGATTTGTGAAAAAAAGAAAAAAGAAAAATTTCATGGCGAATAAGTAAAGTAATATATCTCAAATTATATATGCATATAAATTATCCACGCATTCAGATTATTCGGAAATCGTTGATCAGCCGTCAGCACTGCGACTGAGTCGCTATCTTTGTAATTACACGGTTCAATCGCGTCGAATGCCTAGGGTGACGATCGCCAACGTTGGTTATGTGTCCGGGCGTGCAAGTGGTGCAGTATGTAATTACGATAAATTAAGCGTAAACGCGTATTCTATACATGCTCGTATTCCAATCGGCGCGATGCGGTGAGGCGGGGTGCGGCGCGGACTCGCGTAATTAATGTGTGCAACTTTGTTGTATACAGCGTTGAATTACCCATGGGCTGTTATACGTACAGCGTACGTAAGGTATGGCGTACAGAGCGTGCAACGTTAAGGCGCTTCCCTGACCAATTCCACCAGACCTGAAAACATTGGGATAAACGCGTGCAGAAGGTTTTATTAAACGGAATATCTCTGCTTGGCTACGGAAATAAAAAGAAACAAAATACGTCGCGCAATTCTATGTGCGATTCTGAACACCTACGGCCAAAAACATGTCCGATTTACGCTAAAATAGAGAAGAAATCCACGTAAAACGGTTTTAAAAACGTTTTTAAAAACGATTTCTTCTCTATTTGGTTTTTTTTTCATTTCGGTGCCCAAGCAGAGATATTCCGTTTAATAGCACTTTCTGCACGCGTTTATCCGAATGTTTTCGGGTCTGGTGGAATTGGGTAGGAAAGCACCTTAAGAAGAGATTAAATTTCGCGAAGTCTTATACACCCGAGGCAGAATTCTTAAACCTTCACGTCCGAGAGTTGTTTTATTTTCCTTTTATTTTCATCCCAGTTATTACCAGTTTTTAAGTTTTTGTTTTACACCCACTTACCAATACCGCGAAATTATTACAACTCTGGCAATATTTTGCTTTTCTTTTTCTTCTTCTTTATTTCACCTTAACTTTGTACTTCTCCGTACAAGGATTAGGTATATGCCATTATCGTGATAAAACCAAATTACTTTAATTGAATAAACGACACGTCAAATTATATGCAAAAAAGAGAGAAAGGGAGAGAGAGAGAGAGAGAGAGAGAGAGAGAAAAAACTCATTACATTAAATATTTTTATACTGCGATTAGATTTTTGATCAAATTTTTTCTACAACCAAATATAAATTTAAAATAGCGCGAAATTTTTGGAAATTTAACATTTTCATCTTCGAGCGCATATATTAAAAGTTATATACCCATACGAAGAAAACCGAAACGGATATCCAATCCCTCGGGGAATCCAATAATTTATCATCACCATAATCCAGCCATGCGTTATCGAGTTACCATGTGCAATAGTAAATTTTCAGTCCGGCGCTTATAAGCTCTTTATAACCACGAGTCACTTCCCGGAGCTGGTTAAAAGTTGGATAATTGTTTTCTTTACACCTGCTCGCAAAATGCCCCTTTGCGACCTCTTGAGCGGGTGCAAAACAGGACTTTTCCGTCCGCGGGCGGAAAAGTCTTTTCCGCCTGCTAAAACCGAGCGAAAGAGACTCCTTTTCCGCCCTCGGGCGCAAAATCATGTTTTGCGCCCGCTCACTCGGTCTGACAAGAGACATTTCTACAGAGCAGGTGTTAAGAAAAATATCGTGTGCATCACGGGCGGAAGGCTATTTTGGCGAGTGTGCATGCAGCACACTTGCCTTCGGCTCGTGCTGCATATTGCACGCTCGCAATATAGCTCTTTGCGCCCTTGATACACAATGTACTATTCTCATGTTTTTTGTTTTTTTTTTTGTTAAATCTGCATATTTCGTAAGATATTTCCAAAAAATTGCAGATTCACAAAAAAATCAAAAAATTTCCCTCATGTTTCTACACGAAAAAAGAATTTTTTTTTGACCGCGGGAGGGGGGAAGCGGAAAAAAATGAATTTTTAACGACTACCCTAATATAGTATACATACCTATTCCATAAATATTGTAGGTCAATAATTGATCTAACTTTATCTGTGGTATAGGTGGGTATATAGGTACGAAAGCGTCGCGACGCGTAAAGGGATACAGAGCGATAAATAGATAAAGAGAGAAGCGGAGATGAGAGGACTGTCAGAGACTGTGCGGTGTAAAAACTGGTCGTGTTTGGACGCCAGAGCGTCTGGCTGAGGAGTTTCTTCTCTTCTGCTATACCCGCATATATAGATATATACAGAACTGAGACAGTTACGTCAGCGCCATTCTTAACCCGTCTCTGATGTAAGGAATCGTGGACGACTGCCATAACTCAGTGAAAAACAATAGAGGGCCGAAATTTGAAATGTAAAATACGGATTGGTATATAAAAAGACGAATTCGAGTCAAACTCTTGGCCTATGCGAGCCGAAGAGAGAAGAAATCTGCCGTTCCAAAAAAAAAAAAAAGAAAAAAAAAGGTGGGGGGGGGGGGGGGAGAAAAAGCAAAAAAAGAAAGGAAAAACACTTCCCCAAGGTCTTGGACTAGTCTCATAGTCTAGACCTAACCGCGAAACTTTTTTTTGCCACCGGTGCCTTGGTGCCAGATTATTATTTGTTGGGTATATTAGCAAAAACCGGACAGAACTGCGATCACGCGACGAGGGGTTATTCACTGAGACTCAAGTGATTTCGTCATTTCATTTCATTCGGTTAAAATGAAAAAAAAAAAAGATAGATATAGAGATCGAGAGATCGAGAAAGAAAGAAAGAAAGAAGTAAAGAGAAAAAAATAAATTCAGTTTTGGCGTTTTTAGTTTTTTTCCTTTTCTTTTTCTTTTTTTTTTAAAGTAAAATAATAATTCATTTTCTGAAAATAAAAAATCGCATAATGTTTGAACGTATTCTATAAAATATGTGAAATTTATTTGGCACACACATTCACGGCGTTGGTTCTACTATATCCGAGTCGCCATTTTGAATTTCAATGTTGAAATATGGGAATTTTTACGGATCGTCTCGGCTGCAGATTTAGAGCTTTGATATTCACTCAAATCTACTAGACTTTAAGGCAAAAATTTTCTTTTCGAATTCATCGCGAAATAAGGGGTAAATTTCTTTCAGAAAATATCGAAGTCGGATTAGACTTAGACGTACGTACGGAATTCACAAAAGAAAAAAACCAAAATTTCATATCATTAGATAGACTGGGACAAAATTTGTATTTCGCTGTTATTTTAATCGACTACAAAAAAGAATTTTTTTTCAGTAATTTTTTGAAACGTTGTGCAATTTTCATAGAAATTTTCTTCGATTATGAACTGATTGAGAATAAAAAATAAAAAATGCATCGATATTGAAGAAAGAATGTCAAATATTTCGTAGCTTTTCTTAAATCGAGTTGAAAATTTCTATATCTCGTACAAATGAAACCTGACCCAGTCAAATTTCTGTGCTTTATCATCGTTCCGAGATTCAACGCATAGTTCATCAGCGAACAAAGACCATATCGACGAATGATGGGGAAAGAGAAGAACGAGGGTTGGCTGTGGTTGATAAAATGAAGATAATGAAAATATGAATTGAAACAAGTTGCATGGCCTGGTTCAATTAATTCGTTAATTTCTCTCTTAGAGTATGTAGTGGAGTAATGTATTAGAGCGATGAAATGGTGGGGATGAATGGATGGATGTATGGATGTATGGAATCATTCTCAGAATTATTCCAGCCAGCAAGAGTCAAGTGGTAATTATACAATTATGTAACTCGATGGCCATCAAGTTTATCGCACTCTTCAGGCTGCCAAGTTAGTAGAAGCGAAACTCCCGCACAGGCAGACAATACCTATTTATATATCCATATGTAGTTCATTCAGTTGAGAATTGCGTAACGAGCTTTTCACCTTTTACTTTATTCATTCATTTTTCGACTTCCTGCGTTTGAAATAATTGGAGAAGGGAAGTTTATAGAATCAGTCCGAAGATGATGAATCCAGTTTTCACCTAATTTCCACGTTTCGAAGCCTGGAGTATCACCTACGACCGTTTTTAGATCGGTGTCTGGGCCTGTGTGTTTGATAAATTTTATATCCGCCGATAACTCGAGAAGTAATGAACGGATTTTGACGATCGTACTCTCGATCGATGCGTTGCTTCTCAACTTAGAACTGATCAAAATATGGATTCGATCGGTGCAATAATTTTTGAGTTATTCAAAAAACAAAATTTGGGACGAAAAAAATTCAATTGATGATATCTCGAGAACAAATCAACGGATTTTTCTGATTCTGGTCTCGATCCATGCGGTTCTGCTCAACTTAGAAACGATCAAAATGTGGATTCGATCGCTGCAATAATTTTCGAGTTATTCAAAAAACAAAATTGTGGAAGAAAAAAATTCAATTGATATCTCGAGACCAAATCAACGGATTTTGCTGGTTCTGGTCTCGATCGATGCGGTTCTTTTCAACTTAGAAATGATCAAAATGTGGATTCGATCGCTGCAATAATTTTTGAGTTATTCAAGAAACAAAATTTGGGACGAAAAAAATTCAATTGATGATATCTCGAGAACGAATCAACGGATTTTGACGATTGTGCTCTCGATCGATGCGGTTCTTCTGAACTTAGAAATGACCAAAATATGGATTCGATTGGCGCAATAATTTTCGAGTTCTTCAGAAAGCAAAATTTTTGAAATAAAATAAACTCTTGCATCTCGAGGTCCAGCTGACTTTTCGGTTTCTCTCTCTTCGTGGCAAAAAGGGACTAAATTCTTGCTCATACGAATCTACATGTAGCTCGTGCGTTAAAATCGAGTTACAAGTTATAATGATAGATATAGAATAGCATAGGGTGGTTGTGTATTCGAAGTTTGCACGCTTTGAAATTCGCTCAAAGATACGACTCGCGAATTTAAAGCTTATAGGAGCTAGCTATATAGGCATGTAGTACATACATATCTAGTTTAAACCGAGCGCACTGCAGCTTAAACGAAGAGTTAGAAACTCTAATTATTATACCGTGCATGGAGGCGCGCAGGGTGAGGTAGATAAATGTTTCGTCAGGAATAGCTTATTCGAACCCATGATGGTGGTTTGTGTATCGCGGAAACTGTTTAAAAGTAAATTGCATGCCTTCAAAGGGAGCGTGTAATACGCGGAATAAATTTCATTAGCTATTTCATTCAGCCGCGAGAGAGTATATAGCGATAAAAACTGACCTTATTTCTTTGATCAAACAAAAAATAAAAAAAAGAAGAAGAAGAAAAAAAAAAAATTAGTGGCGATAATTATTTTCCCAATTATTTAAAAGATATGTAATAAATTTATACGTAATTTAGGTAGGCATATATGTATATACCTACCTACTACGTGCTTTCATCAAAATTAAAGAGCTCGCCGGTTATGAAAGGGGCTAATCCTGGAGGCCTGATTGATCTCGCCTTAATTAACGCGGTTCGTTGAAATTCAAAGTGGAGAGGTTTTAATTCGTTGAAAGGTGGGCATATATACATATATACTTGTATTTTTATTTATTTTCTTTTGTTTTCAATCCTTTTTTTCCTTTTTCTTTTTTTTCCTGATTACTTCGAGGTCATTCAACTCCGTTTTCTCCGCGCGGTAGCCCTTTAATTATAAGTTAACCTTGCGGAAGATATTCAGGAAATAAACTGAAGGCTGTTAAATACATAGGTATATACATATATCTATATACCGTGTCATTTTTTTTTATTTTTTTTATTTTTTATCTTTTTTTTCGCTCTTTTCCTCCCTGACGTGAACGTGGCATTTAAAAATACCCACCTCAAACCCAAAGAAGTTTTCTGTCACGGGTGATTATTTTTTCACTGTATTAAAATTAGTTAGAAATTATCATACGACGACCGCGCCTAATTCTATTTTATATATATGTATATATGCCCCGAAGATGTACCTCTAATTTTCACAGCTACCTTTAAAGGATTAATTATTTTTCCGATAAATGAGCTTACGAAAGTGAAAATATTAGAAAAAATAAACCGAGAAGAATCGGAGAAGAAGAAGAAGAAGAAGAGGATGAAAAAGACTTTGGAAAAGTACGGTAAAACTTTATTAACCGTAATATCATTTCCTGAATCTGTTTCCAAAATTCCTTCTTATTTTATGGATACAATTTTTTTTTTTTTTGTTTTCTCCAATTTCTAATAATTTTTAATGAATAATTAAATTCTAAAGATAGAAAAATGGAGCGTACTAATCTCGTGAAATTTGAAAAAATTCGTGATTTATATTCCCTGACTTTTTTTCCTCGTTTTTATTCATTGTCTACCTATCTGTACGGAGTAGAATGATCATTTTGTGGTTTTTGTTCAAGAGCAGGTATATCTGATCCTGTATATCTAAGTCCTGTTCCTGCAGACGCACCTAGCCAGGCTACCTACATATCAAAGAACATTTGGACGTGTCCTCGTTACGCGCGATGATCGCAAACAATGACGTGAATGCAACGGACGGTGCCGGTAATGCTATGCATCGCGAAAATATATCGCGTGTACGCGTCGGACAAGCTCTGAACGGTAGTAAAACAAGAGAAAAAAAAAACGAAGAATAAAAAAAAAAAAAGAGAGAAGAAATTATATACAAAAAAAAGAAGAGGAGAAAAAAAAAAAAAAAAAAAAAACAAGAGAGAGAAGGAGAAAAAGAAGAAAAAAATATTACCTCGACATGAAATCGTGATGCTAGTGAAACAACTCGAACAAATGTAAACTACAAGCGCATAATATATCGTCGCCAATTTTTCACAGGATGTATTTATATTCGCAAATGTATGAGGGATTTGATTGAATCTTTTTTCGTCCTTTACAATTTTTAATTATAAATAAAAATTTATAAAAATGGATTTAGAGCAGATAATCGACTTTCTTTTTAGTCAGATATAAACGATTTCTAATTGGAATTAACGATATCTGTAATATGATCTGAACCTGCGAAGATACTGGCCATATATTGACAATAATTCGATATTATAATTGGCAGAGTGGAGAAGGAGAAAGAAAAGAAAAAAAAATTGGCAACGAAAAAATGTGAAAAAATAAGCTTCACGAATTTTGGAGTTAATCGTTCTGTGATCCAGATTCTAGATTCTAGATTCGTATTCGGGTGTCTAATGGCATAAGGTCGCGAGCGCCATTATACGACCATTTGGTATTTTTTAAATCAAAAAATTTTTCAATTTTTGATCCTGTTTATTTTCACGAAAAGCTTTAAAATATGTTAAAAAATGTTGAAATCGAGAACTCGCCAAGTAAAAGCACTTCGGTATGGAAATCGACGGTCAGCACCGATACCGAAATATTGAAAACTCGGTATGTACCGAATAATTGAAAATTTGGTAATACCGAAATACCGAAATTTGTATTATTTTTTTCCCGTTTCTTTCGTCCGAAAATCGGTATTGCGGAATACGAATACCAGGGTCTATCGAAATTCCGGTTTTCAAGTATTTCGATATTTACCGATATTTTGATGGTTCGGTGGGCAGAGAAATTTCGGTTTTTCGGTACTCACCGACATTTCGATTTTTTGTTATTCGCCAAAATTTCGGTTTTCCGGTATTCACCGAAGTTTCGATATTTCAAAGTACCGAAACTACCGATTAAAAAATCTATACCGAAAATCGGTATCAAATTTTTAACACCGCGCACCTCTACGAGTCGGTTCGAAAAGCGTGCCAAGCAAATTTACAAACCAACTGTGTATTCGCGAGCAGCAGCGAATCTCCTCGTTCCGATTCGTTCCTCTACTAGTATGACTATCAAATGTTAATTTGCGTGGTTCTTTGTGTATAATATTTTCGATTTCTCATCGGCTGGCCTTTTATACTAACACATTGCAGCAAGAGCATAACAGCATCAGCATATACTAGTCGTAGTTTCTTTGAATTATTTCGAGGCTTAGATTGATGTGGGTACTTTTCAATTTGCCCGGAGCCATTATCGTCCTTCAAAGTGAAGAACAAATTGGATCAGATCAAAAGCCACCTCTACCTCTGTCTATGCCTCTGTACCTATCCGACAGAGGATTTATCTGCCTCGATTTTTCCAACGCGATTTTTTCGCGTATAATACATCGCGGGTTCGCGGTTAACGCCCATTATTATTTGGCAAAGTAAAACTCGGATTCTCGGTATAACATTTGAAAATATATATTATGGAAATAAACCTCGCGTATACACATGTACACGTCGTGTTAACTCAACTTTAAACTCAACTTCAAACAACGTACAAGAAATAGAAAAAAGGAGTAGATCTTTCGGGTAGATTATATCCGAAAGTATAATCAAAGCTAGAAAAATATCTTCCAAACTAATAATAATTGAGTTTCTAGTTTTGAAAGCTGACAAACTATATCCTCAAGCGTTTTTGTATCTTCGTTGGTCTTTCACTTATGTCTCTTTTCTTTTCTTTCAAAAATGTTTCAGCTATCGAAACTATCGACAATTTAGAATTTCGAATTTTCTTTTTTTCCTTTTTGCACACAGGAAAGAAGAAAAAAGAAATTGCGATAGAAATCAAGATCGATCGAACGGTATATCTCGGCGTAGTCAGTCTGGCATCTACCTCACTGCACCTCACCGTGTTCTTCGATATTTCAAGACGGTATATCTCGGTATTGATCAGTCTTAATGATCACTATAATTCACTGGATATCAAGTCTTGATTACCGATAAGAATTTTTCCAGGAATATAATCATCGCCCATGATTTCCGAAGGGATAAGCTTTCGGGTCGTCAATATTTCCGAAACGTCAATTGTTACGATTTTACCGATTTTTGGGTATCCAAGGTCGGAAATGAGCGACTATAAAGCAGAAAATCGGCCGCCCAAGTTCGTGCGAATAAATTTGCACGCATAAAATTGAACTCGTGCATTTTGGGGAATGTTTATAATTCGAAACGTGGAGTTCAATGCATCGATCTATAAACGAATGGAGTATATAGTAGCGGTTTACGATCTAAGATACCCCTTCGAACCTATATTCAAATTGAATCCCGACACCAACTTTATTTGCACCTGTGGGCGTGCCGAAGATCTCGAAAGATAGAAATAGAGAGAAAGAAGCCGAGGAGAAGGTCTGACTTCAATAGATCGGTAAGTACTCCATACGTCTGACATTTCGAAGCAGATCGAACGTTCATCTCGCGTGACTCATATGCGATCGAAGAACGCCGTCCTCGCGTCTCATACGTCATTTTGAAAGTCGCGGGAGCGAATGGGCCAAGGAGACTAGGCTGTCGTATGGACTCAGAGACTTCAAGACTAGGCCTATGCCCTAAGAACAACAGATTGTGTTTATCTACGTGGTACAATTAGAAATTTTTATTCGATTTTTTAGATCGAATTCAGACCCAGAGAATGAAGATTTACTTCATTCCTATGAATATATGATTCATTATCGATCTCAGACTGCAGAAATCTCTAGAATGACGTCGATGAGGAATCTCTCAAAACGATAACACTGTCATTACGGCCAAAGTGGTACCAAAATCGACAATAAGGTTTTTCATTTGATTAAAAGAAGATTAGGGTCGCCGATTTCGGATCTGAGATCTAAATTTCAAAATTTCATTAATATCATGAATATTTTAATAATTCAAATATTTAGATCGGATCCGTCATTTTGAATTTTGGATCTCAGATTCGGAATCAGCGACGCATATTAAGGCCCCCGAACTTCTTTTAATCAAATGGAAAATTCCAATGACAGTGGAAGGGACCTTTCATAAGGTTGATAAAATCTGAGGTAATTCTGGAGATTTTCGTATTGGAATTTGAAAAAACAGCTTAAAAAAAAATATCGATTCGTTTCGGCACACCCTAATATGTATATACGTTAATGAGTTTGGAAATATCGACCGTCTAGTCGCTGAAGTGAATAATAATTTTGTGGGACATGTGATACTGTCTAATAGAACTGTGAAATAAGATCTGTAATGACCTGTATTAGTTTAAAATACGAATGGCCTACTTGGGCCATGATGATGCAGAATACAATAAAAAAACTAAATAAAAAAAACTAAATAAAAATTACAGAAATAGACACGATACGTGTTCATTATACGGTATTACTTATTCTTATAATAAAAATAATAATTCGATACAAAAATCGAGCATTCATATTCCTAGAACTTATTACTAGCCACACTAAGCATTAAGAGTTATTGTTTTTTCAAAAATTTAGATTTTTATAGCCGAAAGAAAATTTCTGCAATGTCTAGGAACTGAGTGTTTCAATCGTCGATTCAAAGCCTCGGAATTCATCGAATGAAATTGAAAAATGTCGAAAAAAAAAACCGTTCTTCTAATTATAGAGAAGTATACTGTGAAGATTCGTGGATGCGGAACACTTTTTGATGCTTGACAATGAATTCACAATGAATTGAACACAGATGCATTCAACAAGTGTTCCGCATCCACGAATCTTCACGTATAGTCGTTCGAATGTCTAATTGTTGCCAAAAAGGTAGTTACCTTTTTTTTTTAAATCTTTTTTTTTTTGCAAACTGACATTTCGGATCATGAAACGTAAATCTAGAAGAAATAAGTCGAAATTTTCAGAGCTGGTAATGAAATGATTCGATAATTAATATCGATGATGAAAATACACTCGATAGAAGATAATTTGGCATAAAATTTGCCCCAAAAATAATGAAGCGTCTGTCTGTGTATATAACAGTCGAATTTCTGGGTAGGTATGATTTTGTCGGTATAATAAGCACCGTGAGTATTATAGTTACACGGCTAAGACACTAGAAATCCTAGTAGTCGCTTGCAGTTTTACCTCGTTTCTCCTGATTCTTATCCACCAGCAACCTCTTGCCATTCTCTTACTCTACAGTCTATACGGAGTAGAGGCTGGTCTGTAAAGTCTTTCTATATACATAGGTATAATATATGATGTATATATATATATATATATATATATCTATTATACCCAACGAAAACATGCGTGGATGTCTATATATATATATGCATGCGTGTGTGTGTGTGTGTTATATAGAAAAATATATGTATATACACGTTGTACGTATATGATACATGCCTATATACATGGAAAGACCGTATTCCTTGCTGACAGCACGTTGCAGCACGCGAGGGGCCGATTCGCGTGACACACATAAGAGAGCCATTCTACTATGGAGAACAGAGAGTGCGTACAGAGAGCATTGCGGCCCGGTACAGGGCGGCGGGTCGTTGACACGAGACATTCGCACACAAGTCAGCACCTCTGCTACATAGTATATAGTACCTATATAGTGTATAGTGGGTACTGCTGTGCTGTTGGTAGTGCCGGCGTTTTATATACCCACATACTAATTCATGTATACATGTGCGTATATAATATATATGTATGGGGTATTCTACGGTAACATTTTCTCATTTGAATTGGTGGTTTTTTTCTGAAATAATACGAACCCTCAAAATCTCCCCAATTTATTGAAAATATTTTGGAAAAAAACGGGGATTAGAATTCCGAAAGATCGGAATTCAGACAGCTGAAAATTCGGAAAATTCAAACCCCCGAGAGAAGAGATGTAGGCACTATATATTACGCGTATATAGGTATACACCATAACTGTATATAGGTATCTGTAATATGTATGCATTTAGGTACGCCTACGTGGCTAACGATAATACAGCTTATGTACATGGTAGAACAATAATTATACCTGACTATAGGTATTATCATATATACACATTATACATACATACGTATGTGTGTATGCGAGTTGGATATATGGAAAATTATTTACCGTTTCAAATGACCGCGACAAATCATCCGCGGTCTGTTACATAATATCAGTATATTATTTGAAGGTGATCTTTCACCGATGATGATGAATAACTTTTACTACGAGTGAGCGATAAATTGATTAAAAAAAAAAATTAAAACTGTATAAATCTCTTCAAATTATTTCCGCAAATGAATTAGAACAAGTTTGAACTGAATGACTAAAAATTTGTGAAGTGAGAAGCTTTTTGAACAACTCAACATTTGAAATATATTCAAAATACTATCAACGCATCACCGATATTGAATTTTTTGATTGAAAAATTTTGAAGGCTGATTTGTGGATGTAACATAAAGATATTTACGCAGTTTTCTTATATTCGGGAGCTTTGATCCCCACGGTATAAAATTACTTTGCGATTTTGGTAAAATCGTCTGCATAAAAGCACCCCTCTTAAAAGGTTTTATGTAATATCGTGTATGGTGGAGATAGACACGCAATATGCAGTTTCGGGAATGAATATGCTATATAATACAGTCGTAAATGCAGTAAAGTATAGTAATACCATATAGAAGAATAAATTTAATAGGAGGTAATAATAACCGCATCAACCAATCAATAGTAACGACGGCTTCAATGGAACCGCAGCAATTAGAGTGGAATAGGAAAAAAGGAAAATTCGCGGATTATATAGGCTACGTGTACAATATATTATTACATACTTATACATACCCATGCTGTGGATATACGTATGTACAATATAATGAAGTCTCGGCTTATAAGTATCCGAGAATGATATACATGCATAATGATAAAACGAGTAGATTCCTTGCGAAATTCTAAGACTAAATTTCCTTTACCAAAAATCCGAGGGCCCGATAGTTTCCGAGCTACGAAAGATCTTAGTTGACCAATCGCAGAACTTATAGGTGACGCAGAGAGAGCTGCGCATGAGCGGAAGTTGCGCAGTGCCCTGGCTACGCGACCCATACGCTCTGCGATTAGTCAACTAAGATCTTTCGTAGCTCGGAAACTATCGGTCCCTCGAATTTTCGGTGAAGGAAATTTAGTCTTAGAATTTCACGGGGTATCTACCCTAAAAATTTGAACCGTTAAATTTGGATCACCCTGTATACCTAAGGCTATAAACGAAGGGTTTAGCTCGGTATAGGTATCCGCATAGAACGAGAGGTGGGGAAGATAGTGATGTAGAGAGAGAGTCGTTGCTTGAGAGTCTCACGCTTTCTAGAATGAATATAAAGAGCCGAATAACAACAATAATTGAAATCATCATAAGAATGATGATAATGATATGAATATTAATATTAATAATAATAATAACGAAAAGAAAACAAAAATGCTCGGAGCGTATTACAGGTGCATATACGCACCTGTATAAAGTAATATTATATTTCACTACCTACCTATATATGTAATATTCACGCGTCCATACATATATGTAGATGTATATAATTGCGTACGACGAAAGTGGGTGAGCGAACGCCCATATACTTTTCCCTATCTCTAGTCAAGGATCTCTGTTAAACGAGCGGAGTGCAGAGACCCTGGAACGTATGTGACTACTATAGGTAGGTAGATGTGTATACGTGCAAGTGTGTACGATCTGAATTTCCCTTTTCTACTTAACTACTAACAAAATTCCTTGTAGAGTTTGCTTAAAGCTAAAGGCCAAATTCTATCTTTACAGGGTGATACAGAGTTAAGGGGTTTTCTAGCACCAGTAGATTCCTCGTTGAAATTCGAGACGAATATTATCAATGATGAAATATCAAGGGGGCCATCGTTTCTAGACAAAAGCCGTTCAAAAAATGAGACGATTTAAAATTTTCAGATGCTTTCAAGTCTAGAACATAAAAATTCGGGAAGTCGAAATGCTGAGAGCTCCAAAACTCCGAAAATCCAGACCCCCAAAAATCAAAAAAATCTGAAAATTTCGGACTATTTCTTGGGATGTGAAGACAAAAGATAGTTCATTATAATCGAGACCTTCTTCACGAAAAACCCATTTTACCTACTTCAATCGATTACTTCATGATGTCATTAATAATCGATAGGATTTTGAAACTTTTTTTTTCCAAAAAGCTAATCTCAAGACGATTAATTTGACCACTCATCGGTTTCCATACGATCGATACACCCTGAGTTATTAAACATTGAATGAATACATGCGTGAAGCGCCACTAGGCCAGCAGCTACGGCCCTGGAGTCGTCTCTTATCTGTTTTCCTATTGGCTAACTTCGAACAGTTCCTATTCGAAAACAGTAGCCCCCTCGACATTTGGTCATAGATGATTTTCGTCTTGGATTTTGAGGAGGAATTCACTGATACCATGAAACCCTTCAATCTTGGATCACCCTGTATATAAAAGGAGAGATTCTGGAGACTATGTAGGTAGGTACGTACTAATCGACTAATCGACGTGCTCATTCGCGGCTCTGGGCTCCGGCCTCCGGGACCCTGGCAAACATCCCAACCGCGCGAGATCCAGTTTCCGGTCTAACGACGACACGGGAATTACGAAATTTCACGAGGGTCGCCGAGGGCAGACGAAAGAGAATCAACTGTTGTTACCAGGCGAATGTTTTCAGCTGACGTATTTAAACCGACGTCAATGATTTTGGAAAAAAAAAAAAAAAACAACAATTCATTTTCAGTGTCTAAAAAAAAATGGAAAGAAAATTTAAAACTCGCTCAATCGATGGAAAATACTTCGAGATCAAATTTTGTCAATTCACGTTTTTTCATTTTCATTTTTATATCTCCTATATAAAATTCAATCTGAGGAACGCATCGAGATCGGTTCACACATTGAACATTCGAATTTTTTTTAAATTGAGAAGAACATCATCAAGATTGAAGGAATCCGGAATATTTTTTACTTTTTTTTTTTTTTTGTTTTCTTTTTCATCTACACAAAATCATCGGTTCGTGAAAATTTAGGGGCCAAAAGATTCTTAAATCGTTGGAGTGGATGGAAATTTCGATTTGGAAGGTTTTTACGGATATTTGAAAACGTTAAAGGAAGAAAAAACGAAACGAGTTGATGTATTCGTGCCGGAATTATTCAACGGTTGATCATATTCCGTTTCAGGCAAATGTAGGGACCTAATGGTATATAATTTGGGTCAAATTATGAAATATCATACAAATTCTCTGTTTCTATATCCCGCGAGTAGGTACTCGTCCATATTTCATTACGAACATTGAACTCGAGAATTTAGAGATCAACGTCTATCTCGTTGGACAAAGGCGCGGTTATCCATTCAAAAATGATCGTCTAATTCGCCAAATCGAAATCGATATGATATTGTGGGTGTTTAAAGAGAAAAATTCCATTTTCAACTCCCCGCTTTGAAAAAGTTGAAGAAGGAAAGTTGATACAATCGCTTCGAAAATGAAAAATTAAATTTTCAGTAGATCTCCACGTTCCAAGGTCTGGAGAACCACCTCAGACCATATTTAGATGAACCTCTGAGTCTGTGTATTTGATCAATTTTACATCCGACAATAAATCGGATAGGAATAAACGGATCGTGATTATCGTGGTTTCGATTGATGCTGTTCTTCTCAATTCAGAACTGATAAAAATTTGTATTCGGTCGGTCCAATAGTTTTCGAGTTATTCAAAAAACGAGATTTTTAAGCAAAAAAATGTAATTGAAGGAATCTAGAGAACAAATCTACGGATTATGTTCATTTTGGTCTCAATCGATGCTGTTCTTCTCAACTTCGAACTTATCAATATTTGGATTCGGTCGGTCCAATAGTCTTCGAGTTATCCAAAAAACAAGATTTTGAGGCAAAAAAATCTAATTGAAGAAATCTCGAGAACAAATCAACGGATTTTGGTCATTCTGGTCTCAATCGATGCTGTTCTTCTCAATTTAGAACCTATCAATATTTGGATTCGATCGGTCCAATAGTTTTCGAGTTACTCAAAAAACAAGATTTTGAAGCAAAAAAATGTAATTGAAGGAATTACGAGAACAAATCAACGGATTTTGTTAATTCTGGTCTCAATCGATGCTGTTCTTCTCAACTTAGAACTCATCAATATTTGGATTTCATCAGCCGAGTGGTTTTCGAGTTATTAAAAAAATATAAATTTTTCGTCCGATGTATAAACGATAACATACTGTAAAGTATACGAGAGAATTGATCAAGTTTTATAACTGCCGTCAACCCATATTTCGAGAGTAAATCTCAGTCTCGATAATAGGAGATTTCTTATCAATATTCTTTGATGAAAACGCGCCGCGTAGACGGAGAGAGTGTGTGCGCGAAAGAGAGAGATAGAGAGAGGGAGAGATTATGGAGATAGGCGAAAGGTTCAGAAGTAACTCTCGACGACAACGATCTCTTTATTTATAAGTCCGTTATTTTCGAAACTAACGAGAGCCTAAAAACGGAGAGAGAAACAAAGGGGCATGAAAAATGAAGAAATAAATAAAGAAACGAGCAAATAACGAAAGAAAGAAAGAAAGGAAGAAGCATAGAGGCAAGGGAGTGGGCGGCGGAGAGTAGGAGTATGACGAGAGTTAAAAAAAAAAAAATCAGAGAAGAGAAGAGAAGACGCAGAAAAGGACGAAAGAAAAAATTGTAACGAAAAATCTTTTGTTTATATAGGCTCTTTGTTTCGCTGAGAAGCGAAGGGAAGAGGTGTAGAAGAAAAGGAATAAGGAAAAAGGAAGAGGAAGAGGAAGAGGAAAAGGAAAGGGGGTTTTAAAACACGTATAGAGTTTTAAATTCGACACTCACCGGACCGTGCAGAATGACACCTCAAGGGACCGACCCCAAGGAGTTTTATATTTCGAACGAAACGGCTTTGAAGGTTACGCAAACAATACCATATCTCAATTTTCCTCCTTTTTTCCTTTCCTTTCCTTTCCTTTTCTTTTCTTTTCTTTTCCTTCCGCTCTCTTCACGCCCTCAGCATCGTAGTCGGACTCAAGTTTTGAAAAAGCTGCGTGATATTTCCGCGAGACATATTATTCGGCTCATCCCTCACGAGCATTTTATCTGATCATTTTTTCGTATGGTATTTATTTTTCTTTTATTCTTTTGCTATATTCAGGTAAAGGAATCGACTGATATATTATTACTTACACTTTATCTACACTTTTATACATATATACGAGTTTACGCATGAAATGCAATTCCGGTTCTGACCCACAGTTCGCGTTATCTTCATTATCATCAGTACCTACTTCCACGGTCGCGCGAACGCGGCTCCCTTTTAATTCGCCTCTTTCTTTTTCTCTTCCTCTTCCTCTCGCTCTCTTTTTTTTTTTTTTTAGGATCTAAAAGTACCGGAAACCGAGTTACACACCGAAACCTATACAAGTCGACAAAGAACTCTAATAGTAAACATAAAAAATAAAAAACCGATAAAAAAAGAAAAAACGAAGAACAGAAATTTTAATGATTCCACGAAACCGGATGGAAAAACGAAACGAGACGTTGAAATTAGGATTTTTCACGCTAGTTTTCGGGGTAAAAAAAAAAATTAGAAGCCAAATTTCTATGACGCATAAGCTTACCTCGTATAGTTGAACAGGACCGTTCGAATTAAATGAGACAGGGCAATTTTTCATTCCCAACATTTGAATGCGGAATTCCGCAAATCTCTGAGGAATTTTTTTATCTGGCCATTTCTGAGATAATCAAGCGAATTTATCTGGCAGAGCCTTCAATATTTCTATTTTGATTTTTATTTCGGATACTAAAGACCAAGAGAAGAAAAGAGACTAAAAAAAAAAAGTTAATTGTTAACCGAAGTAAAGTGTGAAATTACTTTTTCCCCTCAATTTTACGTACACATTTTGAGTTCTTCGCTTTTTAACGATCAATTATACATATAGGAACGATCGACTTGCACCTGAGACTTTCGATCATATATGTTCATGTGTTTCGCTCTTCGTTTCCTTTTGTTACTTTTCAAACGTAGAACGAGGGGCTCTCGGCTCTGCTCCGATTTCCTTTGCTTTGCTTGCACCTCAGTCGACCGATCATAAATCACTATCTGGGGTATAAGTGTACACAAACGTATACATCTGTGTGCGGGTAAATGCAGTCGATGAGTTGATACAAATATACAGGGTGATTCAGGTTGAGCAGGCTATATTTTGGGGGTAGATTACCCGTGGAAATATAAGACTAAATTTCCTTTACCAAAAATTCGTGGGACCGATAGTTTCCGAGCTATGAAAGATCTTAGTTGACCAATCGCAGAGCGTATAGGTCGCATAGCCAGGACACCGCGCAACTTCCTCTCTGCGCAGCCCTGTCTGCGTCACCTGTGAGTTCTGCAATTGGTCAACTGAGATCTTCCGTAGCTCGGAAACCGTTGTACCCTCGAATTTTTGGTAAAGGAAATTTAGTCTTAGAATTTGACAAGGAATCTACCCTCGAAATATGGCTTGCTAAATCTGAATCGAAAAATCAGATAAAATCGTAACTCGTAAGTCGGCCGTACGGTTCAATTGAACAAACGAACGAAGGTATAAGGTAGGGAGATGTATATGTATGGTATACATGTACACGTACGTACGTAAGGTATAAGAACGGCACAAACTACGAGCGATGCATCGGAGGGCAGACGAGGTGTTTAACCTGGGTCGACCGTGTGTGCCTGAAACGAAGTAATTTGTATTTACAAGCAACGCCAACGTCTCGAACGCAACTAGAAGCACAACGGGGCGTCCCTACGTCCAATCAGAACTCGAGTTAATACTGGCTCCAACAACCTGGCAACCATTTGCAGCGAGCGATAAGATTAGCCATTTGTATTTATGACGAGTCACACGAGATAGAGAGAGAGAGGAACAGCCATGATCTATACATATATACATATAAAGAGAGAAAGAGCGAGACACGCACTCGATTTCTACAAAGTTTCTAATTACCTGTAATACATAGTATATACGCACTCTATCATTATACGATACAGAGAAAAATCGGGGTTTGATTTCGCAGCAATTTAATCATTTTTCATTTTCATATATATTTTTTTTTTCTTCTTTTTATATACATGATTCATATAATTATCTGCAGATTATATCGAGCTTCGCCTTGGATATACTGATTGAACCGATGATAAATATGCAAGATGATTATCGTAGAATATACAGGTCACATCGTTAATCGAAATTTTTTTTTTTAATTTGTAGCGAATATTTTACACATCGATGTAACTTCGGGGCATAAGCCAATGATATTCGTGGAATTTCATAAACAATTTGTTTTTTTTTTTCTGTAAACGTTGAGAAAAAAAAGAAGCATTTACCTTGTCTCTATACATCACCAGTTCGCCCCGAAATGACATCGTTTTAAAATATTTTCTCAAAATTTGAGAAAAGTTTCGACTTTTTTTTTTCTGCAACGGACGCTATGGTATTTAGGTAATTCTTCATCGAACCGAATACAGGAGCCAAACAACTGGTTGGCCAACTTTGTATTCTCTACCTATCTAGCCCGGGTGGCTTGCCCAAAATACGTCTGCGATAGATCAAACAGTAGATAAATTTTAATCGAGTAGGATAAAAACGTGACCGTGCTTCACGTATAATATGTGTCTGACATATCCATCCGTAGACTAAACTTAGAATAAACCTATGTGTATATTACTGTTTCAAGTATTGGCACACACCTACTATACACACATATATAGGAATTTGTCTAGCAAAAAAATCGGGGCTTGTCTATTCCAGGGCTGGCGGGCCACTCGACTAAATACTAAGTATTTCACTTTATTTTTGTTTCTTATTTCTATTTTTTATTTCTTATTTCGCATTTTTTGCCATCTCAATTCAAATTCTGACGTGGGGTAGATAGGTGGATAGCTATAGGTATACATTGTACGTATATAGAGAAAGAGACCGCTATCTGATCGAGTCGTAGAATAACTTACAATCATTTCTGTAGACATTAAACAGACCGGAAGCCGATGCGATAATTTAGATTTATTAATTTCCATTTATTTCGTTTATTTTTCGTGTTGGAAGAGAAGAGGGAAAAGAAAAATACATCTCCACGTTCAAAATGAGGATGGAAGACGCTCGTGAACACGCGTATGCATATATCTATATAAGGGCGTGTGTGTAAATGCGCGTGTACACGCGAGTGCGGAAGTTATATGCTTCGACGAGGCTAGCTTTCCATAACGTAGCCGATTTCTATTTCGCAATTGCAAAACAAAAAAAAAAAAAGAAAAAAAAAAATGAGGAGCAAGAATTGTGATGAGAATAATACCAAACATGAACCACGAGGATCTCGAGTTCGGAATTTCGAGATCCCGAAGGGTGAAAATTCCGAATTTTAATGCTACCGACACACGGTTTTCAGAAAGGATTTCGAAAACTTTGGGAGGTTCGAAATTCCGAAAGCTAAAGATCCGGGAGTTTGAATTCCCGCATGTATTCGTTCAGTGTTTGATAACTCGGACTGTATTGATCGTATAGAGACAAATAAGTGGTAGAATTAATCCTCTCGGGATTTTTTTTGGAAAAAAAAAGTTTCAAAATCAATAAAAAAGAAGTAAACCGCATATTACATGTCAGAGATGGCCGAGAAGATAGCTCCGCCTCTTTGTCTGAGAGGGTATAGAGAATATGTGTAAGAGCGAAGAACATGCGGAAAGTATAAGCGCGGCTGCGTTATTAACTTAAATAAACAGTAAAATCCAAAGTAAGGCGTCTCGACGTCTCGACGTCCCGACATTTGTTCCCTCTTCGCGGATACGATGATATGAAACACGTGTTTACCACTCAAATTTTACTCGTCTTAACACTCATGTGTTATTCGTTTATATACATATTTTAAATACATGACACATATACGTGTATATACTATACCTATGTATCTAATTTTACTTATATACTGCAGCTTGTACTCACCGCGACGCGGTGCAGTAGATTGAAATACTTCACAGTTAATATCCAGTCCTTAACTAAAGTAGTAAATATCTAATAGTATATATGCATAAACACATATGTTTATACGTACGATAAATATTTGCACAGATTTAAGTACCCACGGGTATTAGCCAGGGTCTAATTACCATCGTGTTATTAGCGAAACGGCTATTTCCAGTTTGCAACTTAAGCATTAATATATTAAACTGTGTATATACCTACATAATACATATAGGGCATTCCGCGTCACTTCAGCCGTTGGAAAAAATAATATTGACAAAATGAGAGAAAATTTACGAGGTTTGAAAATTTTGTACATTTTTTTTTGACGGAATACTTAAGGTTTTCCAATTTTCATTCAAACAGTAATATCTGGGGAACGGTTGATCGTAACGACAATTTTAAAAAACTAAAATCTGCGGTTTTCCAAGGCCTATGAGGTTGAAATTTATTTTGATTTAACTGAGTAATTCTGACCCACATTTTAGGGCAAAATCATCGAAATTTTTTATTTCTTAAGGAAACCACGCGCGATATTGTTACCAGAATTACTCAGTTGGATCCAAATGAATTTTGTCCTTGTAGGCCGTGAAAAAACGCAGCTTTGCGTTTTTTAACATTATCGTTACGGTTAACCGTTCCAGAGATATCACTGTTTAAATCAATAATAAAAAAACTGAAGTATTCCGGTTACGAAAATGTGGAAAAAATTTAAATCTCGTCAATTTGTTCGTATCATATAGCCCGACTTGTTGTCATTTCGTCAGAATTTTTTTTTGTTTTTTTCAGTGACTGAATTGACGCCGAATGCCCCATACATAAAATCCGAGGGATGATTTCAAGGAGAATTATAAATTAAGAATTATCCATTATTAACTACCCTTTCGCCAATTTGGAGTAAAAAAATTACGCGAATAATTACTTCGAAAATGGAACGCAATAGATTAAGATAGAATCTAAAGGTCTAAAATTCAAAATTCAAAATTACGGATCCGGTCTGAATATTTAAATTATTCAAATGCTCATAATATTAGTCGTAGAAATTCTCGGAATTTCGAAATTTAGACTTCAGATTCGGAATCAGCGATCGAAAAGACCCCCGAGCACCAAGACAGACTTTTGCACTACTTATTCCGGCCAAGTTATACGAACATTAGTAACACGATATGAAGTTTTGCGTGTTAATCGAATGGAAACTTTACTGTCGATTGAGACCACTCAGACTTTAATGGCAGCGTTGCTCTTCTGAGATATTGATTATTCGACGTAATTCTAAAAAATTTTGCAGTACAGTATGAAGAAAAAAAAAAAAAAAATATATATATATATACATCAATTTATCTTTATCGAATTTCTATCGATTCTGTTCATAATTTAAACTGCCAATATTTTCATTTTTATTTCTCCATACTAGGTATACAATTCGCGTGATATTGTTATAAGTTTTTTTTCTATTTTTTCCTAGTCCCAGCAGGCATATGTATATAGCGTAACATCGGACCCCACAGCCTCTATGATGTGATATAGAATTACTATACATATGCGCATATCAATTTACAGCGGGGCACCATTAATGACAGTGGTGTGTTGCGCAACTGGCCAATTACTCCCCACCATCGTCATTATATATATATATATATATACATATAGAAATCCATACACAGAAACGTATGCAACCACATAATATTGCAGATTCGTGGAATTTCTGAGCTAACTGTTATACGTTACGTTACGTTGCGTTACGTTATGATAAATTTACTTCAACGGACAACTCGGCATTACGATATACCTATACCACAAAATTTTCCACTCCAATAACATTTATATCTTTATCCTATGCCCATACCTATGTATCTCGCTAATAGGTAATTCATTACAAAAGCTCGTGATACTAGATTGACTAATATTAATTATTTACACAGAAATTAGAAGACGTGTAATATTTTAGTAGACAAGATTATTAGTATGCTTACTATCAGTGTAAAAAAAAAAAAAAAAAAAAATTAATTCTAGCGACTCAATTTCTTGCATATTTATCAATAATAATCGTTCGATGGAATTTAACAGATACAAAAAATCTGCTGGGTTGAATTCTGCAGTTTCTTTGATTTTTTTGTTTCTTTTCTTTTCTCTCCTTGTTCGGTTTCTTCCGAGGGTCCGAAAAATAGTTCGAAAAAAATCGAAGTCTGTAAGTTTGTTTTATTTATTTATTTATTTGTTTTTTTCAATCTTTTAATTGCTTATTGATTTTTTTTTCTTTCTTTCTTTCTTTTTTTCCGGATAAAATTGGTGTAGGTATTGAGTTTCGCGGTGAGATTAAACTCGCGGTGATCTCTACGCGGGTAGATTTCACGTCGCGTATAAACGCAATCAATTAGGATCACGTGACAGGAGACATCCGGAGCGGTAAAGCGGAAGTGTGTACGTTGCCGATCTACTGGCCCGTAACAACCCCGCACCAGCACCCCATATATTATTCGAGTTCCTGTCAGGAATAGAACTGGCCGTTATCCAAAGCTAGTGCACCATTTGGAACTGAAAATTTACAGTACAGAAATCCAATTGCAGGTATTGCTTTTGCTCACATTATATAAAACTAAACTATATATAGACACACATACGTACAGCTCTATCGATAGGAGTGCGAAATTTCAACGGTATAATATATAACTGTGTATGTAGATTTTAAAGGAACCTATATCTTATAGGTATATAAACTTATTGCAATGGGAGAAAACGCTGATAAAATTGGCAACAAAACGATATATTATACATACTATACATACAGGCATACATATATACCATGAATTTTCCTAACGATGCCACGATCTGTGCGCCTAGGGGCAAGCAACTGGAGTTACATGATTTTCAAGCGACCACCGTATCTCTTCACGGCAACCCCCAGCCTCAATGATTGTTTGTAAAAATAACCTAATATCTGGGGTATTTTTGATTTTATTTTGGAAAAAATCGTGAAACTCCTGCTGCTTTGAAGATCATGTAACTCTAGTTGCTTGCCCATAGGCGCACGGATCGTGCCATCGCTAAGAAAATTCACGGTATATGTAAGTACCTTGTCGCCTTGTTCAGAATGCGGATAAATTTTTTCGCAATATATTTATATATTATATAGATATATATATATAGAAGTCGATTATATAAACGAGTAAATTGTTGCAGGTATTTTATTTTTTCATTTTCGCAGTTCAATATTTGAATGGTATATGTATATCTATAGAGCTATGTATTACATCCGCACGGATTCGCGTAAAATGGCAAACCAGCGTTTATTCTGTATTGAGAACAAAAGGCGAACTCTGTGACGATGGAATTGTTTTTTTCATTTTTATTCATTTATTTTCTTCAAATCGACTGATTGAAAAAATATAAATAAATAATATATTAAAAAAAAAAAAAAAGACAATTTTTTGTTTTCATTATTTTATTAATTTTTTTTTTTCCTCGTGTATTTTGGTATTACGTACTTTGAATGAAAAGAGATGAAAAGATGAAAAACTAAATCCATAGAAAAATATAATTTGAAAAAATTACCAATGAAAAAGAGGAAAAAAATGTTTTTCAAACCGTAAGCAATATGCGGGACGACAGTTCGCGCACTCCGTGAATCATTATTATATATTCGTACCTATACGTATGAAAGTGCGGTGAAGACAGACGTGAATTTGTCAAGGCTACGAGCTCGTTTTTCTGTCTTTCTTTAGTTTTATTTTCCGCGCAATTTCTTTTTTTTTTTTTTTTTTTCATTCTCTTCTTCCTTTTTCATTTGTTCGTTTTTCTTCCTTAAGGAGATCGCATGGTCACACATGTGTGCCTCTAGCTACGCAAAACTGACATCTGACAAGCTACATGATACGATGAGTCAGACTACTAACTCGTTACGTAACTTATAACGTTCCAGCTCTGTGCTAACTCGAATAGCATAGCCATAACCGATATATACCTATATTAGACTAGGGAGCCCCCATTTCGGAAGCATAAAGGAGATTGCTGTGCTGCACTATAAGTATAACTACATAGAAGGGAGATGAATCTACGTTAAATTATACTGTTCAATCTGTAGTACAATTCGATCTATATAAGATCAAACTTATCACAGATCTTGAAAAGAACCCGGAGCTAAAACTATAACCGAATCAATAATTATGTCCGCAAATAGACAAAACTGTATTCAAAACAGCGTGTTAAACGCGATACAGGTTGAGCGTGGCCATATTTTGCGAGGAGGTTCCCCATGAAAATCTAAGACCAAATTTCCTTTACCGAAAATTCGTGGGACCGACAGTTTCCGAGCTACGGAAGATCTTAGTTGACCAATCGCATAGCCAGGGCGCCGCGCAACTTCCGCTTATGCGCAGCCCTGTCTGCGTCACCTATAGGTTCTGCGATTGGTCAACTGAGATCTTTCGTAGCTCGGAAACTATTGAGCCCTCGAATTTTTGGTAAAGGAAATTTAGTCTTGGAATTTCGGAAGGAATCTACCTTGAAAATTAGGGGTCGTTCAACCTGAATCACTCTCTATAGTAATAACATAAATTCGGACAAAATTTTCAACCCACGACTGTATTCATAATAGCCCACGCGCGGATTGGACCCACCTGCATTAGATGGAGAGCGAATGATTCTCTGTTACGTACGTTTCAAGGGTCACCTTCGATTTCCGAGAAAGGCAAGACCGGCGCACGTCGTTGTGATGCAAGAAAGAGGAAATATATATCCCTCGACCACCAATTCTGTTCTTTTTTTTCTTTTTTTCCTCTAATTTATTATCATGATTTCCTTCAATATTTGACGGCTTAAAATGCAGTTATTCAATTTATTATATATATATGAGGTATTGCGTGCAAAAAATAAATAAAAAACAAAATAAATTAATCCGAAACAATCTTCGAAACGAAGCTGAAAATTTCTTTTTTTTGTTTTTCGTTTTCTTCGTCAGAGATTCGAAAAAAATTGACTCATCAAAGAATGATATTAAAAATTGCGATGTTGGATCTAGACAATTTTCCAAATGTTCGGAAAATTGATATCGCGAGATTTGTGAGATCAAAATATTTGAAAAAAAAAAAAAAAAAAAAAAAAATGAATACTTATTACGATACAACGAATACAGAAAAAGAAAAAAAAAAAAAAAAAATAGAAATTTCCGACAAATGATTTTTTTTCAACAATGTTCTTTTTTTAATATATATATCATTTGTCAATTTTGAAGAATCCCCAATGAAGGCAATGAGTTTTTTCTTTTTCAATATTAGAGAGATTTCTCGGTGAAAGTTTCTTTTTTGGTGGAAGATGTTTAAAAAAATGGTATAGTTCCAAGAAAAAAAAAAATCATTTTTCGGAAAAACGGCTGAGGAACTTTCGACACCAATTTTGACAAGGATTAACTCCTCGAAAAATTCGTCACGAATTCTGAATATAATATTATCAATTATAATGAAATTTTTTTTACGATTTTAAATATTATATTTATATTAATGAAAATCCACGACTGTCGTGATCTGTCCTCTGTCCTGTTGCTTATTCCATATTATACAGTAAACCTGTATATTATAAATATACTATGTATGTACATAAACTTTATTCATCAAACGACGAGACTTTACGGTACATATAAAGGCGGGGAGGTAAGGGCGGGAAGTTAATAGACGCTACCACGTTACCGCAGCGCAATGGTCGACGAAATGCGGCTAAAAGGGTAAACTCAACAATTTCACCACGCAACCCACGTGCGCGGAAACTCAAGTAAAACACTCAGTGCCTATCTGCTTTGCGCCACGGCGAAATCTTTTACTCCCTCTCTCTTTATCTCTTTCTCTCTCTCTCTCTCTCTCTCCCTCTCTCTCTCTCTGCGTTTACGATTAAATCATGAATTTAAATCACACGAGAGATTTCAGTTGCTGTGTAATGACTAGAACGTACGCGCCGAGTGAACGAGTGAATATTTAAACACGCGAAACTCCCACGAGTTTAATGCCGTTTATACATGCGATTTCAGAATTACACAATACCCATAAGTATATCTATGAGGAGGCTGCGGCCAAATGTCAGTAGATTTGTTTTTTTTCTTCTTCTTTTTTTTTTTTCTTGAGCCCTTTCAGTTTTTATTTGCATATTTTTCAAAAACTATACTATAACTTTTGATGACATAAAGTCGTATCATTATTATTCATGTCGTAATCGTATCGCTATAAAAATAATGAAAACGCATAAATAATTAGCGATAAAAAATTTGAAAACCTAAAAGCAAAAGGCCGTATGTGGGCGTATACGATCTTCTGCTTCTATAGGTTCTTACGATAACAGAAAATTAATGCTTAACAGACGTAGGTATCTACCTAACATATACCACCTTCTGCTTTCAAGTTTTCCGCTTTTCTTCAATTTCAACTTTTTTGAAAAATATTTCAATACGGATACGACCCTCTGCTTTCAATTGTTAAATTCATTCGTCATTTGGAGGTTTGATTTTTTTTACAAAATGTGTACGTTTTTACTTTTGCAAATGACAGAAAATCGTATAACGTCGCAATTACGACTTTCTGCAATTGGTTGACGTGATTATTTTCCGTTCAGTTAGATCGAAGGGTCGTATGCGCCAGGACTTACGACGCTCTATTCTTAATTTGTCAATTTTCAATTTCAACCTTTTGGTCTGAAAAATGTCAAACGATCGTATAATTGCGATTTTCACCGCATCTTGTCATTCTATAGACACAGACACGCGAAATGTAATTTGATAAAATTTTATTTATAGAGAACTGCAATAAGCATACGAAAAATTTGGAGTATGCCGAGTTGGCTTTGACTGAGTGGAAACCAACGCTTTAATATCTCTGTATGTATACCTATAAGTATTTGTATGAATACATTTGTACATAATATGAAAAAAGATTTGAAATTATCTAGATTCTAGGCTAAGTACTGTGGAATATATTTCATACTGTAGTAGGTAGGTAGGTACTGACGATGAGTAGAGATACAAAGTGACTTAAATCGACGGTCTAATGTGAATATAATGATTGCAGCATAAGACTGAATTCATATAATAAGGTCGATGATCTTTTCTATGTACGAGATTTAGCTGCCTTCTATAAAGATAATATACACGTATGTATGTACAGGGTGTCCCAGAACAAAGTGCAAAAAAATTAAGAGAGTAATAGAGGGGGTCAAGCTGAGTAAATTGACCTATAGAACATGTGGCCTCCGAAGCACCGGTCGCGAGATACGGCCGTTTAAAAAATCGCGCTAGGCGCAGGCATGTAGGCAACCGACTACACAGCTGGCATCGGTTAGCGCTCCATTCATAACGCTTCATAAGTCAAGAATTTCGAATGAAAACACTTTCGACATTGAATTTTCGCCGAACACAACAACATTACTTGTTTCCATAATAAAATTTGATATCGAAAGTATTTTTGTTCGAAATTTTCCAATTCAAAAGTGTTATGACTCGCATCAGAAGTCGAGCGCGCTTATCAATCAGACGGCTGACGGATATCTGTGTGTAGTCGGTTGCCTACATGCCAGCGCCTAGCGCGATTTTTTAAGTAGCCGTATCTCGCGACTGGTGCTTCCGAGACCACATGTTCTATAGGTCATTTTACTCGGCTTGACCCCGGCTATTACCTTCTTAATTTTTTGCATTTAGTTCTGGGACACCCTGTACGATGTATAAATGAGCAATTTGTGAATTTCAATTCATAACATTACACTCATAGTGCATATAATCTCTATCTAATAGTAGTAGGTATGTGCATGTGTATACCCTATATTCATGGATTCACGTGTTCACTGACTGATAATTTTTGTAACACAGTAACTTAGCTACTGCGGTATTAAATGTTTTATTCCACAACGTCGGGGGAGTTACTAGACTGCATAATTAATACAGGCTTGACTTTTTATCAAACATATTTGCCACGTTTAACATTATTTATAATTGCTGTCTGACACGACACGGTATAGTCAGCAAAATAATTCACTTTGCTTATTCGCCAACCGTTAAGGAAATTCTTTTATCTTTATTGACGTTACCGATCTGAATAACCCCGATTTCGGATCATTGGATTATATTATTTCTGACCAATGATTTTGTTCATTATAATTTTGCCCTCAGGCGTTCGATGATTTCTGAAATAACAGGTCGGAGCCAAGGTACGATATTTTATTTAAATCGAACGAACGGTTGATGTTTTTTCAATCGTAAAATATTGCTCAAAATTTTGTTGGCTTCAGACGATTTCGAATTTTCCAGAAACGTGGAAGTTTGGAACATTGAAATTCCTGAAGGTCGGAATCCAGGCGGCTCAACACTCCGAAAATCCGAAAATTTTGAACCATTTCACAGGATGTAAGGACCAAAAACAGTTCATTATAATCGTAATAATTTATATACTTCAATCGATAACCTCATGACGTCATCAACAATTGATAGGATTTCGAAACTTTATTTTTCCGAAAAGTAAATCTCAATACGATTAATTTGACGATACTTATATATTATGGTTTCGCTACGATCGATACACGCGTGAATTTAAAGTCTCGGAAATTCGGCCTTTTGGATTTTTGAGCTTTCGGAATTTGAACCCTCGGTGTTCTGCGTTTCAAAAATTATTGGAAATCGACTATGCAGATTTCCGGGGAAATATTCTTTGTGAAAAATAAAAGGCGGTAATATTCGAATTTGGAATCTTTTCCGTTCGGAATTCTTAAAATTCGGAAATTGAAACAGCGACCCAACTTATTTCAATTATTACCAAAGTTTACGCATATCCGAAGAGGTGCGGTGGAAGATAACGCCGTTATACATGCATAGCATAATGCAGAAATATCGATATCGCTGTGTTTCATAAAATAGTAACAATGCGATTCGAAAATCTGCAATAGTCGGTAATTTATTGATCTATAAAAATTCATTTTTTTTCTTTCTTTTTTTTTCGATTTTCATTGACATCGCTATCTTCAAGACGCGCAGTTCTCCATAAATAGACGAAGTCGAGATCGAAAATCGATTCGGTATCTCAGTTTCCGGATTATTACGATAAACCTGTAATTTCGTTTACTGGTAATTCGGACTTTCACGGTGCGCATAGCATCGCCTCAATAAGTAACTATTCCAATTCCCTATTTCCGAGTGACTGGATAATTGAATAAACAAAGCAAAGAATATTAAACAAATTTCCAGTTATTTTGGCACCGAAATTTAAATTACGTAATCCGAAACCGAGAAATTTAAAATCCTATACCAAAACTAGCTTGACATTTAAATACACAAAGACTTGAAGTGCAATTCGAGAGCCAAATTAATTTCAAGGTGTTCTGTGGGTGGGCGAGTTTGGATGAAAAAAATTAAGAAGGAAAGAAAGAGGATGAAGAACGAAAAAAAAAAAAAAAAAAGCAGAAACAGAAAAAAAATCAATTCTCAAATTAGCATCAATTGTTTTATTCCAAGAACCGCTCACTGACCAGCACCAATTAGCGGGTGTCACGTGTCACACGTCACATTTATACAGACTAGACCGTTTGTTCAACGCGTTAGCAGACTCTTGTCAAATATTACTTATATATCTTTAACTATATGCACATATTTATTCAAGTAGTTTTTTTCTTTTTTTAAATTTTTTTTCTTAATTTTTTTTTTTTCTTTTATTCTTGTCTCCTAAAGTGATATCTTCACATTTTGAATAAAGAAGGAGAAGAAAAAAAATTTCTAAAAAGCGCCGTATGGTTTGCAAACAGTTCGCAAAAACACGATCGAGAGGTTTACACTGATTATAGGTATTTTATATTTCTATATATTATTGGGAAAATAATTTTTTAAATAACGTACGTAATGTATGAATAAATGAGTGCGTGAATATTTTCAAATAGCGACGGAAATAAGACAGGAAAGAAAAACAATAAAAACTGCTGCAATTAGAGGCAAAAAATAGAATAAAGAAAAAAAAATGTAAAATTACGCCGTTAGTGACGAAAGAGATATTATTAGAGCTTGCGGGCTTAAATCGTTATAGTGAATGAAGAACTGAAGGCGAGGAAATTAGTCTTGGCAACGACCTAGCAACAGCCCAGAAACTCCAAGGTGTCTGGAGTGCAGTTGCATAATCGCGGTTGTGCTATACGCTAATATTAGATTTCGCGCACGATTACGCCTGCAAATATACATACCTACACATATACCTCAACCTACCCTATATACAGCTACTGTTTAGATTCAACGAATGAATATAAGTAGAGGAGATAAGATTTATGGAGATACTTCTACATTTAGAAAAAGATAATAAATATAGAAAAATGAAATAATTATATATATATATATATATATATATTCGCAATAAGCGATATTATCGAAATCGACGAAGCGTCTATTTATTTCGCGTCAATATTCAGCGTCCAAAATTTTCTCACCGTTAAAAGGTGAAGAAAAAATTGAAAAAAAAAATAGGTGTTCCGGATATACAGGCTGATTCAGGCTGAGCGATCCTATATTTTAAGGGAAGATTCCTCGCGAAATTCTAAGACTAAATTTCCTTTACCAAAAATTCGAGGGCCCAATAGTTTCCGAGCTACGGAAGACCTGAGTTCACCAATCGCAGAACTTATGGGTGACGCAGACAGCGCTGCGCATGAGCGGAAATTGCGCGGTGCCCCGGCTATGCGACCTATACGCTCTGCGATTAGTCGACTAATAACTTCCGTAGCTCGGAAACTATCGGTCCCTCGAATTTTCGGTAAAGAAATTTTAGTCTTAGATTTTTACGGGGAATCCCATTTTTCCAATTCCAATTCCATTTTTGTCTTCTTATATTTCCTTCATACGATAAAAGATCGCAACGCGGTGATATATTCTTGTCGAGTAACGATTTGACGTATGGAAAAATACACCACTGTATATGGGGCATTCCACGTCAAGTCAGCCACCTTCGGACCTCAATACCTTCGATTTTATTCTTCTTCTAGGAATTTATTATACTATGTAAGAGTAGTGTCCCTGATTTATTTCCAAATTTTTCGAGCCGCCGTTTCGGAGTTCTTGCAAACCTAAATTCTACGATATTCGAAATTCACGAATTTTTGATCGATGATATCTCCAAATTGAAGAGTCGTATCACCAAAAACGAGGAGATGTTTGGATTCGTATTGAATCCAACTTTTTGAAAAAAAATGTTTCAGAAATTCTCCGCAACGTTTAGTCTGTCGTAACTGAAGTTCAAAGAAAAGAGTCAAAATTTCATCAATTGTGTCATTTTCGAAAATTTCGAAACATTGTTTTTCAGATTCTACGTATTTTTTTACACATAATAACGTTCCGTCCGAAATGGAGAAATTCGATTCCCAGTTGCTATGTAATAAATAAGAAAACAATTTCTCCTAATTAGAAGATTTTTTATTGCGATTTGAAATTTTTCAATTGTTTCTTGTAACAAAATTAATAGTTGAAGTAAGAAACATACATTTTATTAAATCGAAGTCCAAATGTTGAACGTTTATTAGAAAAATATTTTAATTAGTGATTAAAAAAAAGGTTTGTTCAAAAATTCTGAAATAAATCAGGGACACTACTCTCACATAGCATAACAAAATCCTAGAAGAAAAATGAAATCGAAGATATTGAGGTCTGAAGATGGCTGACTTTACGTGGAATGCCCCATATAGGTATAGGTATACAAGCGAGAGGTATGTACATACATCAGGTATATAATTCCAAAGAGCAATTTAAAAGAGTAATCTATGCCCGAGTAATAATCACAGTCTGAAAAAATCCAACGTCTAAATGGCAAATTGACGAAGTTTTGACTTTTGGACATGACTGATAATCGCAACCTAACATAAATATATACAATTAGGAATAAGCACATGAGAATATGTAGTTTTATAATAGATCGACATTTTTTGTGAAAAAAACTTTTTATTTTCTGCACTGCAGTTCGAATTTATTTATTACTTAACTTTAAACCACGGTTTCAGTTTTATTTTATAAAATATATGTTACGTCATGTAAACGTTATTTCATGAGTTGGTGCATATACATACATACATATATATATATATATATATATATATATATATATATATATATATATATATATATATATACACTGAGTCAAATTTCAGGCTTTATTGCAGTTAATCATTTCCGAATAGAGCAATAAAACCTGTGTAATATTTTTAAATGTGTTTTTATGGTTCTCCAGAGTATCCGGCAGCGGACGAGGGGTAGGTATAAGTATCAAATAAGGCTAATCCAGACCTGATGGTATACCTACAGGGTATCATGGCTTGTTTTTGTCATAAACCGTAGGATATATTTATATGGGTAAAAAACCCTCGGAGTTGTTATAGAGGCAGATATATAGTCGTAAACCACATTCTATTTCGTAACTAACAATATAAGAAGCAGCTTCTTCATCCCCGTACATCCCCTGTATCACCGGATGATAAGAGTGAGCGATTAAAGATGGCCGCGGAACCCGGGCAGTATCACGTTATGGATTTTTTTTTTTTTTTTTGAAAAATGAAGAAAAATATATTTCAGACAAGATTGCAATAATATGTACCGACTTGATCAGGCCATGCTGTTATTTCGAGGTAACGGTTACGTAAAAAAATGAAAAAAAAAAAGAAAAGAAAATATATATATATATATATATATATATATACATAAATAAACGCGATAATCAGAGAAACAATGGGTGATTAACATTCGGTCGTCATGGTCCGTTGCAGGGGCACTCGGTTGTCCGTATTGTCCATTTGTATAATACACCCGCAGGTATTGTTAACCCAGCTAAACTGATGGAAGCGTGCTTTGGTTGCGTAACGGAGCCTCCAAACTCAATAGACAAAACTGCATTAACCAATCGGTGCGATCATTATTCAATTACACAATCCCAGGTATATACAGTTGGGTGTACATACCTACCTAGTATAACTAATACTAACTAACTAACTAACTAACTAACTAACTAACTCCTGTCAGAATTTCAAAATCAATGCAACATTCAAAGTTCCTTCGTTTTTTTTTTTTTTCTCCATTTTTTCTCTTTTTTTTTCACATGAAATAATCGTGTGTACGAATGTGTAGGTGTGAAAAAAAAAAAAATAAAATAAAATAGAAAGAAAAACAAAAAAAAAATTCTAGAAAAGAAAGAAAGGAATAAATTAAAAATTGATTAATTTTTAGACACTATAAATATTATCGAATATAGCAACGAGGGGGGGAAAAAAAAAGAAAGTAAAAAAAAGGGAAAAAAATAAATAAAATCGCCCACGTTCACTCTGCATGACTCGTTTACAGTGCCTTAGGATAAATAATTGGCGAGATGGTATAGGAAGATACATCTAACCCATTGGAATAAATCTGACGACGACTAATTGTAAGCGGGTTGCATAATGACTTCGTATAATTTCCATGACGAAGTGATTAATCTTCCATTATCATATGCTATACTGATGGCAAAGAGACATCGTCAGTCATATAGCTAGACCGAGTGATCGGGGCATTGCCTGACGATGTATTTTTACATCGTCAGTAACCGAACTAAGAAAGACTAACAGTAAATTCTACCACGACATGTATATTAGAATGGTCCTTAATTCGGTCATATTCGAATTTCGAAAAAAAAAATTTAGTCGAAACCCCGGGTTCCTATCTCAATTCTAATTGTAAGTACTGCTGAACTTTCCGATTCAAATAATCACACGATTTTTCGTACTTTGAGGTGATTTTTGACTTCCTATCGCATTATCGTTTCGGATAATCTGATACATCGCACACTTCTTACCTATAGTAGTAGGTATCCGTATAGAATTAACAAATTTTTAACCAGAAAATTTTATTCATCACAATTTGGAGATGAGTAAAAAAATCTGTTTTTTTTTTTTTTGGTACGATGCAGCTCCGGAAATTATATCGTTGAAATGACGTCGAATATTCATGAAATACCCATTACTACAGGTAAGGAGAGATTTTTTTGTAGCTATACTTACTGTAATAGGAAGAAAAAAAAAAAATTAACCGCGAAATGTCAGAAATCGTGTTTTATTAAAATGACAAAATTCGAAGGCTTTGGGGCGGTGCTCAGAATTGAGATAGGAACCCTCCTAATGTAATATAGATATAGCTGGGATAAAGATCATGTTATAATACGGGGCCAGAATTTTTCTTCCTCTTTTTGTTCTTTTTTCCTTTTTTTTTTGGCAAAATTCTAGTCAGCCGCATATATACTTATACTCATTAAAACTCATGACACGGGCTTCTATGACACGGTATTATAATGATGCCCGTATTTATATTATCTCGCGAATATAACGCGATGTGAACTGTACGCGATATATGCAAAAATGAAAAAAAAAAAAAAAAACAAAAATGAACAAATCTTTTCTAGAATACGATTTTTCTTTTTTTCTTCAATTTTTTCATACATTTTATCGCTTTTGATTATTCATACTTCGTTCCGGGTTCGTAATTGAGTTCATTCCGCGATTGCAAAATTGATATATAATAATAAATTGAAAAAAAAAAAAAAGATTTTTTCTTCCCTTTCCTATTTTGTTTTCTTTTTTTATTTCTCTCTCTCTCTCTCTCTTTCTCTCTCAAAAATGAAATTTTCACCTCTTTTTTCATAATAACGTAACAATATTATAAGCATGCCTTAGATTTTAAAAAAAACGTCTATTAGACCGTTTGGCACCTTTGTCGAAGCATTGAGACTGGAGCTTGTCTTTTGTTCTTTTCTTTTCCTATAATATTTTTTACTTTTCACCATTCTTCTATCTCTCTTTTCATCAATTTCGCAGAGACTGAGTATGTGAGCCAAGGATAAGTTCGGGTAAGTCAACGACCCGAAAGACACTCGCTCGCCGAATTTTTATACCCAAAAGTAAAGAAAGAAAACGACGAAATTTTTATTTAATTATTTATTTCTTTTTTTTTTTCTCTTCTTTTTTTTTCCTTCTTAAATTCAAACCCATGCGAATACTTTCACTCTCGAAATCAACCCGGAGGTATAACTTAACTTAGCAGATATATGTATATTCTAATACTCGGTATATATAGCACATACATATGAACCATGGGATCACTGACACTTCAAGCGAGGCCAGACTAGGTGAGGTTCAATTATGTTAGGTAAGGTTCGGTCGGTGTCGTATTTTTCTTATACCTACCTATGTTAGTTTCTAGCGATCAGCTATACCTGCCTATACTCACACAAATTGACGTACAAAGGTAATGTATGATATGGATTAGCTAGAAATTGATTTTTAACGTTCATTACATCATCAATTTTTTTTCTTTCTTTTTTTTTCCTAAATTTCTTATACGCTAGGCTAATATTAAAATTTATTTATCCTACATTACAGTTGTGTTATACACAGTTTAATTATTTAGTGGAACAACGACCTTTCACCCTCACATACAGCATCACACATCACCAGTAACGGACGTGCTGTTCTCTCTCTCTCTCTCTCTCTCTCTGCAAACCCAGAGGGGAATAATTAATTTCGTGGAAGAAATGAATCTATGTGCATACATACCTCTATGCCTACCTATACGATAAAAATTGAACACATGTATAGATATGATTTGTAAAGAAATAGCTCAGCGATCAAAATATCATAATGATCGTTCAATGATTAGAATAATGAATATAAAATATATTAATATACGATTTGTAATCGAAATTTTTAATTTTAAAAGCCTCGAATCGTTTACCGATATCTCGAACTAGTTAAAAATGAGTTTGGATCAATTAAGCAGAGCTTCGTTATACTCATGTAATTAATTTTCGGTCAGAAAGTAATCAGAGAGGAAATGAATATTCTATAAAGTCGTAATCCTCTTCTGAAAAAGAGAATAAAATAAAAGAGAAAAATATAACTGCGCTTTTCTCTCCAGACAAAGCAGTATATGTATAGAAGTAGAGGTAGGTAACACCAGTAGCAGCTTAAGCTGGAAAGACGGATAGAGAGAGATGACGAGTTTGGCTAATTAATCGTGTAATTAATCGTATAAGCGAATAACCGCAGCAGCGAACCGTGATGAGGCTATGCTGTGCCAACTGTCGTATACAGAATCGTCGATATATACCTAATAAGGTACAAAGGTCCGAGAATACCTACGTTTATCGATATTGCATAACGGAATTTACCTACTCCGATTCCAACATAGAATATCTTTGAACGCTATGTGATGAATAGATAAAATGATGAAATAAATTCGGAAAAATATTACGAATAAATAAAGAGAGAAGCGAGAAAAAATAAAAGAGATGCGAAAAGGGGAAAAATAAATAAACGTAAAACTTGACAAATCAGTTTAGTTTTTTGAACGGGGGAATGGAGATCTCTTCGTATAGGCCGCCCGGAGATTCCCGGTTTTAACGCTAACGCGCGTGATGAATATGGAGCCAGACTAAACTTGGCGTGAAATTGCGTTAGGCGTTGGGATTCCCCGGAGTGTGAAGAGCGTCGACCAAGGTGATTGAGCAACGTCGAGGCAAAGGACCTAGGCCGCGTTTCTCCCGAGGGATAACTTCGTTACAGGGGTTCCTCGGTGCCCGGTTATAACGGCGGCTAAAGTTTAAAGCTTCGTTTCGAAGAAAATGAGAAAAAAAACAATTAAAATTAAAAAAAAAAAATATTGAAAAATTCAGTAAGAAACAGAAAGAAGGAATTTTTCGTATGGAAAAAAAAATAATTTTTTAACAGTTTTGAGATCCTTCTCAATTCCAATACTATAAACCCATTTTTCATTCCTTGATTGTTTCGTTTCGAAGGCAGAAATGAAGGAAAGAAAAGTAAAGAAACGAAAAAAAAAAAAAAAAGAAGAACAAGGGCGAAAAGAGAAATTGAAGAAAAGAAGGCGTAGCGACCATTTCCGCGATAAAAATTACGGCGACTAACAAGCCAGCGCCTTCTGAGGGTGAAAGATCGATTTTAATGGTGGCAAGGTGCGGGACTCCGTAAAAGTAGGCAGGTAGACAGGTAGGTACTTACTTTGATTTTTATCTAAATGATATATTATTTATTCAGCTTGGTTTGCCTCGGACTTTGTAACAGTTTGAGTGAATAGATTCGATTTTAAAAACTCAGAGAGTATATGAGAACGAGGAATTTTAGATTAAAAGAGAGAAAAGCGATAGAAGAGATAACAAAATAATTAAAAAAAAATAATAATAATAATAATAAGATACAGCCAAGCGAAGCGGAAAAGGAAGCAAAAGATAAAGCTTCGTTTCTCTTGTAATAGGGAAAACTTCTTGCCAACGGACGAAAAGTTCAATTTATCGTTATATACAGGGTGAGCCAGAATCCGGTACTTTTCTTACACCAGTGGATTCCTCACAAAAATCTAAGACGAAAATGATCAATGCTAAAATGTCGAACGGGAAACCGTTTTCATGTAGGAGCCGTTTAGAGTTAGCTGATACGAGAGCACATACGAGACTGACTCAGGGCTGTCACCGTAATTTGGTAGGTTGGCGAGATCGCGGTGGCCGGTAACGCGTCGCGAGAACCGCCAGGCCGGCGGTGGCGGCCCTGAAACAGTCTCGCATCTACTCTCGCATTGGTTTACTTTAAACTCCTCCCATTTGAAAACGGCTTCTCATTCGACATTTTAGCATTGATAATTTTCGCCTTAGATTTTTGTGAGGAATCCAGTGGTATGAGAAAAGTACCGCATTCTGAATCACCCTGTATACCTCCACCGACTTAGTTGCCATCGCGGTTAAGTTTTTTGAGTAAAAAAATAAGAAAAAAAAAAAAAAACGAAGTAGAGCCTTTTTTTGATACGCTTGAACGAACCAAATCGACTTATCCTTCTTTCCAGTTTCGACAGACTTTTTAATAATGACTAAAAATTGAAGGTAGGTACTAAGGCTATAGGTACTGTACCCTGTATAGTACTAGCTGTACCTCTTCTTCTTCGGCTTTACAATGTAACATGGAGAGAGTTTCAAGTTACTCGAGTTGAAATTATACACGCGAGATCACTCGAGTTTCTGATCTTTTTTTATTTTTGTCCTTTTCTCCTTTTTTTCAGAATATTTTATTTCTTACGATTTTAAATTCATATATGGGGCATTCCGCCTGACTTCAGCCACTAGAAGAAAGAACAAATAAAACAAAAAAACTTCACAAAATTACTAATGAAACGATGAGAAAAAATTCACGAGATTTCATATTTTTATTTTTCAAGGAAACGACGCTCGATATTATCAACGACATAATATTTTCGAATTTTATATTGAAAGACCGAGATTTGAGTATTTTTTTGTTATTTCTTCATGGGATTCTAATTTTTCTACCCGCTTTTTAATTTTGAAGATTTTTCAAGATGAGTAAAAATAAAAAAAATATAGAAATTGTTTTTTTTTTTTATCTTCAAACAGAAATGAAAAAAAAAAAAGAAGTTTCAGCCTATTTGAGTTCACGAAAGTCCATTATTTCCTTAGCCTCTCCGTTTTGCCCCCCCCCCCCCCCCCCCTTCCACATGGATATTTGCATCAATGTACGCGATAAACATTTATCTGTGTAGGTAGGTATATACGCATGAATCTGTCCGCACAAGTATATAAGAGGACTTTCACTTTATTACCACGGAAACGAGAAAGATTCCAATTACATTATCTTACAAAGTGCGTTACGCTCTGCCCACGCAATTTCCCTTTTCCCTTTTCCCTTTCCCTTCGCGTCCCTTCCCGTCCCATATTCCTATATTTCTACCTCCGCCATATCCCGGTACAAAAATCGCGTATACTTCGGGATTTTCATTTTAAATATTATCACCGCTTTCTACTGTCCGTCACCCCAGGTCCAATCCAGTAACGGAAATTGATAGAACGGGTACGTTGTGTGAAAAAATATTTCAACCAATATTCGTTCCATCGTAAAAATAAAAAAAATAAAAAAATAAAAAAATAAAAAGAGGAAAAAATTAAAAGCAATTTTTATTTTTTTTTTTTATTTTCTTTGTATAGTAGACATCGCACGGGTCAGCTTGCGGATCAGCTTAAAGAAATTAAAAACACTGACATTTACAATTTGGAGAGAAAAAGAAAAAAAAAAAAAATTCTAGTGGATGTATAAATAAAAATATTTGCGGCAAATAATTGCGCGAGATTTCGGTCTCGTAAGACAGAAATAAATTTTATTACGTTAATATGTCAGGCTAGGTTGAATATTATGCTTGCACACTGTGATCGGCTGTATAATTGATGATAAATAATTCTCTTTTTATGAGACTTTTTCATTCACTAATAAATAGTCATCGCAGTTTCGTGAGATGGTGCGATACGTGAAATACGATGATTAAAAAGACCAAAGATTAAGAAAAAAAAAAAAAGAAAAGATTCTGTACAGGGTGATTCATATCTTGAGGGTAGATTTCTCGCGAAATTCTAAGACTAAATTTTCTTTACCAAAAATTCGAGGGTACAATAGCTTCCGAGCTACGAAAGATCTTGGTTGACCAATTGTCTAACTTATAGGTGACGCAGACGGGGCTGCGCATGAGCGGAAGTTGCGCGGCGCCCTAGCTATGCGACCTATACGCTCTGCGATTGGTCAACTAAGATCTTCCGTAGCTCGGAAACTATCGGTCCCACGAATTTTCGGTAAAGGAAATTTAGTCTTAGATTTTCGCGGGGAATCTACTCCCGAAATGTGGCTCGCCTAACGTGAATCCCCTGTATAAAGAATAAAGAAAAATCTGTTTAATATGTAAAGATATAAATTGTGGTATATCGGGCTTATAGCACAGCGTTTCTTACTTTCTAAAAATAACGTGTGCTTTTTTTTTTTTGTTTTGCGTTTCATGCCTTTATGAGTAAACTTACAATCGTCTTATTCCGCAGTGTTTAAATTAGCACAAAAAAAGGGAAAAAAAAAAGTCCGGGTATTGCCGCACGTACAGAAACGCCTTCTTATTTTTCTTTGTTATTGTTCCACTCGGTTTACCTACTGTATACTGTATTTCTGGCCTTTAGCAAACTCACGGTAGTTTTAAAGACAACGAAAGTTAGTCCAGTTGTTGAGACTTTTCACCAAATCAACGCGACTGAATAATCCTACTTATTTAAGGTACACACCTATACCCTAGGCCCCGGGCAAAGTGTAAATATTTCATCTTCTCTATACGAATCGTGACTATCTAGGTATTGCCACGTGGCCAGGTGACAGCCGTTCAGATATTACAATTAAAAATGTAAATTATTTGATATGCTAATCACCCACCGATCACCTACGCAAACTGAAATTACCAACGACAGCTCCCGTACATATTTAAGATGTCTATAGATATATTATATTATATATATATATATATATGTATATACAGAGCTAAATCAGTAGGTACTCTCTCTATCTATCTATGGTGTTGTAGAAATTAATCCTCATACTCTTATGCAAATACACAAGTGGCTATACATTTATAATATTACCAGAGTTAGCTAGCTAGCTACCTGCAGTGCTAGCTGGAGGTTGCTCTGCCTATTATACGTGACATCGTTTCGCGTGCCAGGTCAGACATATGGTTAATATACATATACGTTATATAGGTAGGTAAGGATATACAAACTCTCTATGTACTTCACATAAGTCAATTATTTACCAGGATCTTTGTTCAGTGAAACTGAAATCTGAATACCTGCAACCTCAACTTTCTATATATCTAGATTTGACTCTTTTCTTTCTGTCTATCTCTTCATTTTTTTTTTTTTTTTTTTTTTCTTGTAGGTATGTATTTTTTCTAGCCATGAAATTCCGGGCTTGAAATTTTTAGAAGACTAACCAATTAGGTGAGTTTTTGATATCTACAAGACCTTCACTGTACGATGTTGCAAAAAAAAAAAAAAAAATTAAAAATTTCTGAAGAAGAGCGTTACAAAATTTGAAATTTTTTTTTAGAGAATAGAGAAATAAAAAAAAAAAAAAAAAAATTGTGGAGGTCAAGAAACTTAGTTGCACACTTTTTGAAATAGATTTTTTCCCTCTATCATTATCCTTCTTTATAAATTTTCTCTGAAAAGAAATTTTTTTGAGAATATATAAAGAGGTTCAATTTAACGGCACATAACTTATCCTATGTTATATAAATTCCAAGTTTTTTTTTTTCTTTTCTTTTTCTTTCACAAAAGAGTTTTTACCAGAGGCAACCTTATCAGCATTTTGATGGGAAAAAGAAAATAAAAATAAAGAGGTGGGGTTGGAGTTGCGGATTTTCAAAAGTCTCGGAGGCTCGAAATTCCGAATTTGGATATTACCGTCTTACAGTTTTTAGAAATGGTATTTTTCCGAAAGTCTATTGAAAGAACTTTTAAACGAAGAATGCCGAAGGTTCAAATTTCGGAAAAGCTAAAGCCCCGAAATGCCAAAATTCCGAAACTTGAAATTCACGCGTGTATTCATTCAGTGTTTAATAACTCGGGATGTATCGATCGTATCAAAGCCAATAAAGGTTCAAATTAATCGTCTTGAAATTCACTTTGTGGAAAAAAAAACTTTCAAAATCCTATCAATTATTTATGATGTCATGAAGCTATCGATTGAAGTATATAAAATGGTTTTCGCAAAAAGGGTCTCGATTATAACGAACTTCTTTTGTCTTCACGCCCTGAGAAAGACCCAAATTTCCGAATTTTTGGCTTTTCGGGGGTCTGAGTATTGTCTAAACTAGAACATTTCTGAAAAATCAAGATCGTCCTATACGAATTCGGAGTTTTGAAATTCGCAACACCAACCTGACCCCAAATGAAAATGCGCATCGTTTTACGTACCTTTTCAAATAAATCTACAAAAAATGAATATAAAAATGACTCTCGACGTTTTCAATTTACGAAATGTTTGCTGCAAACCATACAGGTATAGTACATAGCCTTCAGGGTTTTTAATGGAATGAAAATATCGTTCGTAAGTCGTGGGATTGAAATGAGAAATTTATTCTCCGAAATAGAGAAGCCGGTGAATCCGATCCGAAGCATGCTGGGTTAAGAATTGCGCGTTAATTGCGCTCTACGGGTAATTAAAGCGAGGCTGAGGATCGGCCAGAATCTCCACTGTATGTACTACAGTTCAAGGGTTGCCTTCGAAATATCTTGTACATAGGGATAAGTTTACTGTTGAAACTCCGGAGGGGATGATGGCGTGGGTGGCGAGGTCACGGGGTCAAACTCACCGGTTTCTTCGTATAAACGTGACGTTCTTTACAGCACGTGCACGAAAACAAGTTTGACCCAAAAATCTAAGGGTTGGAAAAATGCACTTAGGTAGTTGTTTTCCGGGTTTTCAACCTTCATTTATAAATTAAACGCTTTTCAAATTTTTTACCCATTCAGAGATTTTCATTTCCCTGAAAAAGTCAAAGTGTGAAAAAACGTGAGATAAGATATTCCGTGATCAAAGGATCGTTTCAATAAACGTTTACAGCCATGAAAAACCGTGTTTCGTTACGGGGTGTCAAGCGACTGGACGTTTGAGGATTCTCTGAGAATTCCAGGTTTCACAGAAAAATGTATGACGCTATTCCCAGGATGAAGCTCAGTCTTTTTCAGTCGGAAATATTGAATCTGAATATTTTCATTTTTCTTACCGACTGGCTATAGTTTGTAATCGATTATTCGATTCCGTTGGTGATTGGTACACTATCGACAAAATGTATTGGACTGATGCACAAAAAAGACAGAAATCGAAAAATTTCCAGCGTCAAATCCTCGCGTGCCCAAAATTGAATTCGATTTTTTGTATCCGCGTAAAAAATGCCAAATTTCAAAGAAATTCATCAAAATTTCGTGAGGATTCGACAAGAATTCTCTGCGAAAAAAAAATCCCTGAGAACTTCAGGTTTTCCCTGTCGCTGGACGACACCTCGTTAACTTTATCCCTTGCGAGTAACCAAATTCGATGTATTTTCTGACATAATATCCAATCAATGACGTAACAACTCAAGTCCATAAACCTGAAACTAATATTGTGGCTGAAATAAATGTTGAAAAATTTTCTGTACTTGACAGGATGATTTCTTAGTAAGAATATGATGAAATAAGGAAACTGAAATCTAATTAGCTAGTTCGGTTATCGTTTTAATCAGTTTCTACATGTTTTCTGTAAAATTTGGTAACTTGAGTTGTTGCGCAAATAATAATGATTTCTTCATACATCTAGGTATACCTATATACTATATAGGTACCTATAAGCAAATGCTAAGAATTTTTAATCTCGATTCATAAAAAAAATTCTCGTCCAACAACGCCGGGTGTTATGTAAGTATAGGTATGAGGTAATCCCCGGAACCCCATCCTCCGTCACCTCTTTTTGGGAGAAATACTTTTCCAGAAGACAAACCCGAGATTCCATTAAGCCATTTTTAATATCTATCAAAAGGCAGTCTGCTTAATACAAATTCAATATGAACGGAATGATTCGTTGAAAATATTTTCGTGAAAATCATAATATCTAATTGAAATACTTGTATTATCAGGTAAACCTATATCGCTGATTCTTTGATAACCGGCATTAAATCGACGTCAGATTGCAAGTTTTAGATTTCAGTATGCGATAGTTCTCGCCTTAAAAATCACAAAAAAAAGTGTTTTTTTTTTCCTATCATTTGGCAATCGATATAAAAGACCCTGCAGTCAGAATCAAAGTGTGGAACAAGAAAAAAAAGAAAGGAGGAGACAAAATTGTGAGATTATAGACAGAACGATTCAACAGGCTCGAGAATTCCTTTGCCCGCAAGACGTGCGTGCGTAGAATTCATTACATCGAAAAAGGAATAAAGAAATAAAATGAAATAAAAAACGTAATAATAATCCCGGGGTTAAACGCGGTTTGATTTTCATTCGATCAATCCGAAATTCACAATCGGATTATTCTCCATTGAAACGTTTTTCAATTCTCTCTTCTCTCTCTCCCTCTCTTTTTCTCTCTCGTCTCTATATTCCCCGTTCGCTTTATACCTACAGACAATTATTTATTTATTTATTTTTTGTTTCTGAAAAACGTCAGAGTGGAACAAAAAATTACAAACCCTCCATGAATTTTACTCGGTTAAATTTTCACTCCCTCATCGAGAGTTTTTATCAAATTTGAAAATGCCGGGGGGAAATTAAAAATAGAAACGTTTCTACAAAAAATAAAAATAAAAAAAAAAAAAACAACATTTTCTGATAAAAATTTCACGATAAACGGGAAACGAAATAAACCGATAGACGCGAAAAAAAAAAAAATTCGGTAAATAATTCCCACACAAACTATGCATTGCATGTACGAATACCTCACGCCGAATGCAGCAGAGAAAAATAGAAAAAGATAATTGTACAGAGTGCGTAGGGGTCCATAGATTATATGCGAAGGGTGCAGCAGCAGCAGCAGCAGCAGATGAATGTTTTCGGTTTATTCGATGGTCGTAGGTAGCCTCTGCGTTTCAACCCTTTTACGAGACAGCTGTGTCGGACATTACGGTATATAGTTGGCAATATGGCAATACCTATACTGCATTTGCAATATATCGTTTATTGTGTTCGAAACTCATGTGTGAGTAGACATACGTGTTTCTATTGTTGGCTCGCAATGGGCACAATGGACAATTTCTGTGGCTGAAATTAAAAAATGTGTTTGACGAAGAAGGAGAATGAAAAAAAAAATTTTAAATAGTCGGTTGCGAGATGCAAAACATGAGGCAATCAATTCTCTTTTATCACTTTATCGACAAATTCATACGACGATATCCACGTGATTAGAAATTTGAAAAAATTCAAAAACCCGCAAAAGAAGCTATAAAGCATAAAAAATATCGATGTGTTTCGGTAACACGAATCGTGAATTACACATAACGACGTAGAACTGTAGCCCACAGAATATTAAGTACTGATTAGGCTGCGGACACCAACGAAGCGATTGACACCGAATAGCAATTTATCGGTATTCGCATAGCCGCGAATGAGACGCGTGAGCCAATAATAAAAAAACAGTTTAAAATCATCGTTGACCATTTTTATTTAATTTTATTTTCTTTTTTGCTCCAAAAAGATTTCTCCAGCTTAAGCGGTGGCGCTATAGCTGCGCGTGAGGCGCAAGGCGGTTTGAAAAATATGGGAGAAGTAAGGGAAAACGGGAAAAGCGGTTTGGGGAGGAAGTGTTTTTTTACCCAAACCACGAAAACAACTCGAGAGAGAAATCGATGTACATAGTTTCGAATCGATGATTAGGGAACGGCATGAGAGGCGCCCGACTACGACTCGCGGAAAGTTGTGCAGAGCTATTTTTCGCAGTGAATGCAGGGCGGTTATATTTTTGAGGTAATAATTTCGCCCCCCTATCAAAGGTGCAGTAATGTATAAACTTCAAGTTTTTTGGAAGTGCAGATAACTTTTTCGACAAAATTTCCATAGTCTTCTCCACCTCTTGTGCCGCACACCCTCCCTCCTGATGGACCTCTTCATGCCTCTGTACCTACTCCTTCTTGACAAACTTCAACGTTTCCGCGTGTAATAAAAAAAACTTTCAGACATTTACCGTTCCGGTATCTCACGCCGTACGCCTTACTCGCCGTATACCTTATACCTTATTCCGTATTCCTTATACCTAGCTGGCTGGTTAGCTACCAAGGATTTGTCGACAAGCCGTCACCGAGGTCTCCCCTCGCGATATCTTCTTCATAAGAAAAATTTTCTACTTCCTTATCGCGAGACGGTGAAATTTTCAAAGCAATTGACAATAATTAAATAAACTTTGTTGCACCCTCTGCACCCGTCACTCGGAAATTATAATTGTTTTATTCAATTTTTCTTTTTATTACGCCGAAACTTTTGACGACAAAATTTATTCCGCTAAGGGTCAGGATAAGGGTAAGAAAGGCCACTTCTCATGACTCGACTGCGGTTCTGGATTAATAATGTTTGACAAGAAAATTTAGATTTCTAAAATTTCGTTTTTGTTTTATGGCACCTTATTCACCGAAATCTACAATATTGCCGATAAAATATTCATCTCAAACATTTCCCGGTAGAATTTTTTCGAATTCTACAAAGGAGAAAATGAATCGATGATTAAAGGATTAAATAATGATAAATATGCTCATTTCATCAGAATCGATTATTCGGCATGTATCGGCAATTTTTTTTTTTTTTCCCTAAACAGTAGCATCGATTTTGACTGTTCCTTTTTTTTTTTTGCAAATTATTACTTCCACGATAAAATGTTTCATGAAAATTGAAGAGAAAATCCAAGTTTTTTTTTCATTTTTTCGATAAAACAAAAATTTTCAATTTATCATTATATGGAGAAAGGAAAAAAAAGTAAAAGAAAACAAGCACGCAAGGGTGTGTCAAAACCTGTGTGTTCAAACAATAAATCAGAAAATCGCGTTTTGTATTTCGAAAACCATGTGCATGCTACTGTATGTACATCCTTGGTTCAGCCCCGGTATGAACCAGTGTGGATCTGAAATCCTTTGATCCTCGACAGACCGGTCATCGCATCGCCAGCTGACGCGTGTCAGACGACGATGACACTGATCGACGCCCGTGTATGATGCGAATAATAATCGCAATTGTACGAAACAGTTGCCTATATGGACTTAAGTTAGCTTGCAGCTGCTGTTTGATACAGTATATGTACTATACAATAAACGATTACATATACAGTGCGATTCTCGGGAAAGTAACGCGCCTGAAAGATAGGCAACCGCGAAACGACGATTGGATTTTATTTATTAGATGGGAAATAAAACCCAATCGTCGCGTCGATGTTTGAGCTGCTCAATGCAAGCGTTTCGCGTTTGCCTATCTGTTAGGCGCATTACTTTCCGGAGAATCGCACTGTATATGTATACCTACGTGTATGAGGCATTCCATGTCGATGTCAGATACTTGCGACTTCGATCACGTCGGAAAAAAAAAAATTAATTTCTATATCCATATCGAGTCATAATTTGGCGTTCATTATTTTTCTTCAAATTTTTATCCAATCAAAAATCTCTGGGTATACATGAATTAAAAAATGATTAATAATTTTCCAGATCCCAAAATTGCGAATTTTGATATCTCAAACTCTATCGACTCGATCATGAAAAGAACGAGCATCGCAAGTTATTATCAGTATTGAAACATAATTTATGGAAAAAAAATAGCAACAAATTTTTAGACTCGTTTTTCACTGTGAAATTTTTTTTTCCTTCTAATTCCTGACACAAAAAAAAAAAGAGAAATTTCGAACCCTATCTGATCCGTGGGACGATGATTCCTTCTAGTTTTTTTTTTTTTTTGAGTTATAACGAGAGATATAAAGATAGAACCAGTCGACCAAATTTTTGTTTTTGGATTATGAGATGTCTGATTTTATGTACTAACACGATTAAAACATTTTTTTTTTCGTTTTATTTTCGACTTCTTTTCCACGAATAAGAAACTTTTATTGTATCCGGAGTTTCGGATTTCATGTGGCAGAAAAAAAAAAAAAAAAAATGTCCATTTTACGGTTTATAATTACGATTACAATGAGAAAAATAAACTATATGCATATAGGACGAATTCCACCAAAATCGCGATCTTCAATCACATAATGACTATTTCGAAAATCAAACGAGATATAAAATCGAAAATTGGGATTTAGTTCAGAGAATGATCCCGGGTATAATTATTGCGGAGATTATTTTTCGCTCACCCTTTTAACCAAACCACTGCAACTGACAGGTTGAATTTTTTTTTTCTTTTTTCGTTTTTTTTTTTTTTTTTTCTTTTTCTTTTTACGCTCTACTTTTTGTCTTTATTTTTTTCAACTTTACGACTACGAGAAGGGTTCCCAGAGGATGGGCTGCTGCTGGTCGTTGGTTTCACGTTACCAAATATGTATGTAGGTACGCATATCGTAAAGCGGACTGAGCTCGGTTTATTGTATTTTTTTTTTTTTTATACATACCTACTTTAATTTTACGAAGATAATTTAGCTTGAGGATTTTTTCGTTCTACAATAATTATAATGCGCGTTGTATTATTAACGTATTCCGCGATTTCGCAAGTTTTGTTTTTTTTTTTCTTATTCCCCCAAACTCGATGTAGGTATAAATATAGCTGAAACCAATTTTTTATTCATTTTTTCTTCGAGTATGATGTTTCGTATTTTCGCAAATAATTTATGGTGAAAATTTTACGAAAATCGATAACGATAACGAATTGAGAGTGTTTTATTGAAAAAACAGCATCCACGATGATTGAAAAATTCTTTAAAAATGAGTTTTCGCTACCTCATATTATCGGGAAACTTTTTTATTTCGATGATTTTTTCGTAGGACTAACGGATCTCCAAATACATGTCTGCCTGAGAATATGTCAACCGGGGGTAAAAAAAAAATAATTTTTTTCCCTCCCTTCCATCATACTCAAAGAAAAATGAAATAAAAATGGCGAGGGTCCACGCCAGGTCGATTTGGCGTGGAATGCCCCATATATGTATAGGTATATGTATAAATAGAGAAGAAGACGCCGCACTTCCTCCGGGGAAATTATTAGGGTCAAGTGGATACGATCTCTTGGGTTATATATTTTTGAATTTCTGATCGCGTCACGGACTCCTTATTACCCATACTTTTACCTCGTATTCAGGATAAGCGTATAAGTTAAGATGCGTAATCCTCAGGATTGGGTAAACTCGTTCCCTGACAAGAACTGAGAAATCCTAGAAATCGGTGCGCATGTAAGTATGTCCACGATTTTTTTTTTTCTTTTTTTTTCAATAAAACTGAATATCAGCTAAAAATATTAAACTTTTACTTGTTTCTTCATTGAATTATCGTTAACGTGTGCGATAGACTCTTCAGAATGAACCTTGCACTTTTATATACCTCCAATCGGGGTGAATAAATTTTTTTACATGCACGAGATGGGGGGAAAAAAATGGTAAAATCGTATTTTAGTCGAAATTCAATCGCGCAAACTTATTTCATCCCAATTTCCTGCTCCCTAGACTCGACTGCATCCGGTCCTTACCGGAAATTCAAATTTCCCGCATCGGGTAAAATCGCTGTACTAGTATAGTGGGTAATGTACAACCTAGTTACTTGTACTCGATGGTATCGCTGCCCACGAAGGAAAGACGAAAAAGAATAGAACAGAGAAAAAAGAAAAAGAAAAAGAAAAAAAAAAAAAGAACAGGCAAAAAAAAGAGAAAATCTTTGTCAAGTCACGTTCGCCTCCTGCAGGGGCGAAAAAGGATCCACCAAAAGAGCAAGGACAAGGTTTATAAACGAAACTCGAGCACGCACGACACTCAACCGCATGTATATACCAAAAGAATCACGTTTTCTATACTTCATAAAAATTGTCAGTTTCTCCCGCATCAAGATAGAATCGATAAGTTTCTATTTCTTAAAAAAAAATAAAAGAACCAAAAACTAAGAACCACATTGTGATTTAATTGCATATTTAACACTAGTTAATAATCAATTAATAATTAGGCGATTTCACATGTACCTACCTACGAGACTATGCACAGAAGCATATGAACTGTTCTGATCCTGACGATCTCCGATTTGGTCCATATTTATTTATTTTTTTATTTTTTCATCATTGTTCCAAACGAAAATTCGAGATCATCAGGGTCAGACGTTGATCGAGTTAACATTGAATGCCCTGTGTTACATTATGGGATATAAGGTAGTAATACAACAAGATAAATAATAGTAATAATTATCGGCTAAATAATTCTTACCGATGTTTTAGCTTGTTCGCGATGTATTTGATACTCGTTAGTTCGTATTTCGTAATCGCGTTGGCGAATATGAGGTGAACGGCCGCGATATGTCAGGTGTGACACAGGTAAGTTCTGTTCTGCCGTCTCGCGGATCTTCGGCTTCTCGGGGATCAGAGCTAGCTTGTTGGGTATATACCTACTTCCGTATAGCTGTAGAATGATTGACTCTCTGAGGAAGGAGGTAAAAGGAGTGGCCTAATCCTTGGGCGGAGCTGAGGTGTCGGTGGTTACCTCCGTGGGATTTTAACGGTATAAAAAAAGAAAAGGAAAGGAAAGAAAAAGCAAAAAGAAAAACAAAATCGGGAAAAAAAAGGATACCGGGGAGGGAGCGACGCGCGGCGATTTTTAAGCAATTAATTTTTGCGCTGTTCGTATACTTATGTATTACATCTATATCCAGGATTATATGTGATTTTTTAATATATTAAAGAAAAAAAAAATTAGAATTCAAAATCTGTGTTACACGAGTCGCGAAAGGCGTTGCCTTGATCGTTTAGTGGAATTATTTCACATTTTACAAAACTAAGGTGTAAATATTTGTTCAAAGTATGTCCAAACGACGCAACGATATGAGAAGAAGAAGATGGCATTTCGCTGAAAAAAACATGAGATAAGATATTTCGCGATCAAAGGATCGCTTCAATAAACGTTTACAGCCATGAAAAACCGTGTTTCGTTACGGGGTGTCAAGCGACTGGACGTTTGAGGATTCTCTGAGAATTCCAGGTTTCACAGAAAAATGTATGACGCTATTCCCAGGATGAAGCTCAGTCTTTTTCAGTCGGAAATATTGAATCTGAATATTTTCATTTTTCTTACCGACTGGCTATAGTTTGTAATCGATTATTCGATTCCGTTGGTGATTGGTACACTATCGACAAAATGTATTGGACTGATACACAAAGGAGACAGAAATCGAAAAATTTCCAGCGTCAAATCATCGCGTGCCCAAAATTGATTTCGATTTTTCATATCCGAGTAAAAAATTCCAAATTTCAAAGAAATTCATCAAAATTTCATGAGGATTCCAGAAGAATTCTTTGCGAAAAAATAAATCCCTGAGAACTTCAGGTTTTCCCTGTCGCTGGACGACACCCCGTTAAATTTAACCTTATTGCGAGTTACCAAATTCCATTTTTACCTCAAGCTCAAGTCTTTTCACAATCAAACGATTCAAGTATTGGTCATGTAGGTATGTGGGGTACCTACGTATTCCCGACAATTAGCCTAAGAGCTGTAGCTGAAAATAGTAGCCATACTAGATCACGGTTACGTCACAAGTAATTACACTAAACCGTAGCTGCGTCAGAATTACGATTCCGTTTATTGGCAGGGCTCTGAATTCAATTAAATTAAATGAAATTAAATTAACTTAAATTAAATTAAATTTCATTAAATTTCCTAATTTTCATTTATTATCCGAACAATGATCCTCTCTTTGGATTCGCTGTCATTACCATCAAATATTTGGCCCCTTTTCCCGCAATTCTATGAAAAAGAAAAAAAGAAAAAAAAAAAAAAAAAAAAAAATCAAATCAAATCTTATTTTTTCTTATTTCTCGCAATAGATTTGAATTATCATTAATCATTATCATTAATTTATACCGCCGCGATATTAAAGCTGTAAGTACAGCCTCCGCTGGAATTCTACAGCCGCAGCCACGCCCTCAGAATTTTTATTTCTTCGAAAAAAAAAAAAAAAAAAAAAAAAACTAAACGGATAAAAAATCGCAAATTATTATTATTCCCCTCATTTTTCCCTGCGAAGGACCCTAACTGGACCAATCCTTGAGGTAGGGACGGAGGCTGCGCGCTCTCAGCCAACCCCTGGGGTTCTCGGGCCTTCCTCAACCGCTCTTTTTCATATATTAATAAAATAATATCTATATACCTACCCAAAGTATATAATGTATTAAACGTGGCAAAGCGTATATAATGTGCGGCTATCGACACAAAATTCGTGAGATTAAGGATGGCGATGTGATGTGAGAGAGGCAGAGAGCGGATCATCACTCATAGTTGTTTGCTACGCGTAGCTGTCAGTCAGCACCAACGCCGCTTACCTGCTATACTCCATTCGTTCGCGTCTCCGCAGCTTCTAACCGCGAAACGATTTCGAAAATAATTTTTTATTGCACACGCCCGCGAGAGAAATGGGGCAGAGGATTGCTAGACGTACGGTCACGAGATTTTCGAATTCGATCCGGGGAAAATTCGGCAGCGGAAGAGGGAAATCCAAATCGAAAATTGTAAGAAGAAGAACAAAAGAGGGGTAAAAAATTTCATTCCGTATTAGATTATGCGGACACTGACCCCATAGATTCCCTTTTCATTTTTCCCTATACTAATACGAGACGACGCAAGAAAACTTTCGGCTATATCAACCCGTCGTCAGGAAAATTTTGGAAAATTTTGACACATTTACTGTAATTGAAATTATTCAAACAAATTTTGTATACACGTCTATATTCGTAAGACGGTATTTAAAAAAAAAAATTAAAAATGAAAAAAAAAAAATCGTGACGAAAATTCTCGCCCAATTTTCCGGCACAATAATAATATGTAATGTGGGTCACTCGAGGCTAACGATGTTTTGGCAGCAGGAGCTGTTAATGGGATGTTTTCACGTGTCAGACCGATATTAATTACCCAGACGCCTTCTCGCCTCGTAAAAGGGTCCCACAGGCCCCTGGGGCCAGCGAAAGCAAAGAACATCCCCTGCAGCCATAATAGTCGAAAAATTATTCCAACTTTTCCGGGTTAACAATTAGAGTTCGTTTTACGGCGTCGTGTAAAAGTCAAAGTCTTGTCAATCTCGTAGGTCTCTCGCGTTGTATACCGTTGTGTAAATTTTTTATTTTTTCATTCTTCAATTTTTTATTACCTGAAACCTGCAGCAACGGTTTTCCAGTTTTTCGCAATTTATTTTGTTTTCCGTTTTAGTTGAGTGATTTTTTTTCCCATTTTGCGAAACATTGGCCAGGGCTAATGTCCCGTTTATTTCGAAACTGGGAAAAGCGGAAAAGCTACGCGTAGATATAGGTACGCTGCGATATCTGCTGAATGTTAAACAGCGCAGGGCGGGTGGCGTCCGTTCGTTTTCGCTCCCCTATCTGCAGATGGGATTTATTTTTATTTTTATTTTTATTTTTATTTTTATTTTTTTCCTGTGAATCAGTATATCGTCGGTTCCGTTTTAAACTTTTAAATTCTGAGCCAGAAACGATCTGTATTAATATACCGATCAGATCAGAATCGGAATAGAAATTCGATTTGTTATTCAATTTTACCGAAAGAAAAATCGTTATTTTTTTATGAGAATTATTTCCTACGCGATGATCCAGAGACGGAAATCAGAATCAGCACTCTCTAAATCCTTGGAAGATTTTCAAATCCTACTTACAGTCTGAAAACTCTGCAAAAAGTCAACTCTGAACTCAATGTTCAATTTTATTTTCGAATTGAAAATTATTCGCCAATCAGTTCACAAAACGTTTTATTACAGAGGTCGAAGCCGCAGAATCTCTGAATCCTAGGGTCCGAAGGTCCGAACTATAATTTCAGAAGTCTAGTTTGTGCCTAAACTTTCCCAAAACGGACCCAACTCTCACTTTTAGGTGAAAATCAGAATTTCATTACATGCACTGCAATCCTATCCCCAAATTCGAATTCGCTGTTCCAAATATTGGGTGGAAATTTGTGAAATGAAACTAGAATTTCTATTTTTCAAACCCGAAGCCAGGCAGTTTTTTGGTTCTCCTCTGACCGCACGGTATAAACGAATATTATTTTATTTTAGCTAATTTGAGGATTTCATAATCCTTGGCGGGTAATTACCTCGAATTGGAGGAAAGGAAAAAATACCTAAATACAAAATCAAAGCTGTAATTACCAGCTGAACGACGTGACGAGGATACCAAATCCCGAAATATACCGGATACTCGTGACATAATATAATACGAGACCTCGCGTTCAAAGAAGAGAAAGCTTTCAAGCATTTCATGCAACTTTTTTTTTTTTTTTCAGCAATAGTAAACGGTACTAAAATGCATTCAATTTGCTTTCCAAAATATATATATATTTTTTTTTTTTAGATAAATTATGGGCGAAAAAATACATGAATTAATGATTTAATGATTAAATGATTTAAAAAATGAGTTAATTAATAATATAGAGAGCATATTATAAGTGAACTCACCCCCGCCTGCGGCCCTGACCTATGTCTCCACTGTCGGATCACTCTGCTAACTAATTGTACCTGTGCACAAATCAATTTCAGTCCTCTAATTTTAAAATAAAGCTAAAATAAACCGAATTTCTTTCTTTTCTTTTTCGTATATATTTTGGTGAATTTTCGCCCTTTATAGGCGTTACCGTTTCAAATTACTAGATAGCTCTTGGAAGTAGAAAAAATTCGCCCAACGCGGTTTCTCAAATTTGAACAAAAAAATGATCGAATTTTTGTCACGATAAAATAGAAGATAACAAAGAACATAGTTGCTTTCCGGGAAATGGACAACCTTTTGAATTCTGATAGTATAATATGGCGATGGTGCACCCTATTCATTTCACCAATATTTAAGGGTGAGTTTTTAAATTTGACGCTGGGAATCATTGAGTTGCACCGTTTGATTAATCAGAGTTTACAAGGTGAGCTTGATCAATCATTGATAGTCGACGGTTTAAAAATCCAGGTAAATAGAGTATATGTAGTACATTATACTGTGTCAAAAAGAACCGACATCACCTTCTTTTTCGGGCCCTTTTCAAAAAAGTTAGTGCTCAATATAAAAAAAATTGTCCCCAAAGTTCAGCTGTGTAGCTTGATCACAGAATTAGCGCATTTGAAAATAAGATTTCCCATGTATTTCAAATGGCAAAATTTGTCTATTTTAGTTTCATCTGTATAACTTTTTTCATTTAACTGATAAAAATAAAGTAAATGCACGTTTTTGTAAAGAAAAAAATTTCTTCGAAAATTTATAAAAAAAAATAAATTGAATTAATTTGTCGAAAAGTAAGTAGTAATCAAATATACATATGACTTTGAAACCACTGTAACTTGTTAACGGTTTAATTGAGCAACTTGGGCCAAAGTGCCATTTTTGTAGATCATGAAATTCCCTACCAAACCGTATATCTTTTTTATTCTTATCAGTTGAATGAAGAAAGTTATACAGATAAAACTAAGATAAACAAATTTTGCCATTTGAAATACATGGGAAATCTTATTTTCAAATGCGCTAATTCTGTGTCCAAGCTACATAGCTGAGCTTTGGGGACAATTTTTTTCATATTGAGCACTAACTGTTTTCGAAAGGGCCGGGACAAAGAGAAGATGTTTTTTTTTTTTTTACACAGTCTAGTAGTACATACATCATCCCTATACACTCAAAGGCGCGAATCATGTAGGACAAGGATTAACCCCTCAAGAAATTCGCAACGAATTCTGAATCAACCTGTATATAAAAATTAAGTTGGAGATAAGAACGGGCGTCTAATATAAAGTTATAGTAAAATTTGATATAGTGATGTCCGAAACCTGTTTAATATCTGTCAGAATCACCCATATGAACAAAGTCTGATCTAAAACCCTAGGATAATCATACAATGTTCATTTTTATATTTTTATTTTATCCCCCAAGAAACCGGTTCGCAACGGATATGAACGTTTCAAATCACGTCATGTCTGAATACTGCAGTTAATTGGCAACCGACGTAACCTATGGGCCATGTAAACGGCACCTTGGCAGCGTTTATACGTGTTGCAGCGTCTAATATATATGTAACTAACATAAGATTGTAGCACAATGTTGCAAGTGTTAATCTCGCTTACACTACTTTGTATATACGACCGGTTACGCCTCCGATCAGCTCGGCGTCTTTCCACTTTTTTTTCTCATTTTCCCATTTTGTTTTTTTTTACCTTTTTTTTCTCCTCTCTTTTCTCTACACTCCTCGGCACCTGCTCGAGGGTACGCGCCCACGCGATGATTGGATACAAGATGAAGAAAAAAAAAAAAAAAAGAGAGAAAGAAAAAAAAGGTGTAAACGAAGTTCTTTTTTTTTCTGTTTTCATTATTTATTTGACAGGATGAAATAACTACAGAAAGAGGAATGACCGGTGCTTCGAAATATAAACCTTATTACAAAGACAATTTATTACTGACAATTATACAGCGCGGTTATTCCCGTTTTGTGTTTTTCTTTTCTTTCTCGTAAATATGACAAAATATTTAGATTGGTAAAAAAAAAAAAAAACGACAGAGAAAAAAAATAGTCAAATCCTTGTGATCTACTGGATTGATGAATATACAGGGTGTATCACCTCAGGCGTCGGGAATGGGAGGGACTTAGTTGACGCGAAGTCACGCCCCATCGACCAATTAGCAAAGAGAATAATTTCGGAGGCCGAAATTCTTACCAAAATGGAAAATACAATTTCTTGGTGTAGAGAAAAAACATCAACAACGACTCGAATCAGGCTCTTAGGTATTTATTTACTCGGTCCGAAAAATTCTTCTCTTTGTTGATTGGTTGATGGGGCGTGACTTCGCGTCAACTAAGTCCCTCCCATTCTCGACACTTGAGGTGATACACCCTGTATAATATGATAATTGTTTTTTTTTTTTTCTTAGCATCGATCCGCGCAGCTTGAAGTTCAATTTTAAGAAGGGTTGAAAAAAAAAAAAAGGGCGGGGAGTTTCATGAATTAAATAATTGTCTCAAAGTTGGTATATTGTGACACGCGATGGAGTTAGGATGGCTTTACCTATATGAACGAAGAGTATAGATGTACTGTGATAATTCTGTAAGTTATTTGAGAAAGTTTCTACGACCTTGACGTAGGTATATACAATCCAATCGATATTCAATCTCGCAACACGTCCCGTTCGACAACTATGACTATGCATTGTTAACAACGCGCAGGAAGATCGATTACACTTAAATTCTCGGAAATTGAATTTTAGAAACTTAAACTATCCACTTCGGATGATTAGAAAGTCGGAATTATTAGTGATTGAATCGAATTTGTGAAAAATAGGTTGGACCCGTCATACGTACCGAATTTCAATCGAAAAAAAATTGATTTTTCTTTGATTGTAAAATATTCGCAACGTGTTTAAACGACGAGTTTACTTGCAGATCTGACCACTCAGTGAAAAATAACGCCGTTCTATGTGCATAGCAGCTAGAATACAGAAATGTCAATATCGCTGTGTTTCCCACAATGCGATTCGAAAACCTGCAATCAGTCTGAAAAAAAAAATTCATTTTTCTGCCAAAACTGATTCGGTTTCTTCGATTCTGTGAATTACTAAGATAACTGCAGTTTCGGTTACCGGCAGTTCGGACTTCCTCTACGAGTATATCATAGCCTTAATAACGGTCAAAAACGGTAACCGTATTCTTTTAAAGGTAAAACACTGCCGCAGGCCAAAAAACGAGTCATTACGCTATCTCTAGCCATTTCAAAGATAAATATACATCTAAAAACGTACCAAACCGTGAGAATCTGAGCGTAGTTTATTTTTCCAAAAAACCTATCATATCTTTGTTTTTTTTTTCATTTTTTTTTTTTACGCCAAGTTTTCGTAGAAACAAAACACCTCAATGATCGTCGGTAAATGGGATGATATGTTAAATCTGTAAAGTTGAAAAGTCGTTTTTCCCTTCGAGCACTTTGCTATCTTTCGAAAATGTCTCCTCTTTTCTTTTTGGATAAAAATGTTGTTTTTAATTTCGTTTTTTCTTTTTTTCCAATTCGTATACTGTGTAATTAAAATTGCACGTACTGTTAACACATAAGAGTGAAGTTAAAGTTCGTTCTGAGTTCGTTGCCGGAGTGAATATATAAAGAAAGAAAGAAATATTGTCCGAGCTTGAGAAATGGCGCGAGCGGGTTTGCGTGTGGGCGAACCGCGACCCGGCGCTCGATTTAAATAATTAAGTCGTCCTTACCTTGGGCGTGACGTAAAGCTTTTTGCCTCTGAGTATCATGTAAATTTTAGCCCACACATTTTTCCCTGGGTCACGAATCCAAGCCGCACTAAATACGGGGGGACACTTTCCACCCTGGGCCAACATGTTCTGAAATAGGAGAAAGTATATCGTCGAAAATATTCAAAAAATCGCATCGATAAAAAGAAGAAGAAGAAGAAGAAGAAGAAGAAGAAAGAAAAAAAAAGAAAAGAAAAGAAATCAAAAGATTAATGAAGGAAACAGAAAATAAAGAAAAATGAAATTAAAATAGAAGGAAAAAAAGAATCATGCAGTAAACAGGTATGCAAATTTCTTATTTTCGTCTTTATGATAAATGGTAAAGACGACTTGACTTGACTTGACTTTACTTTTTACTTTATTTTACTTCACTTTACTTTATTTTACTTCAAAGACAATTCCAGCGAGGATGAGTCGAGCTTTTCAAGAACGCGCATCAAGGTACGCGGATGGTTCAATTATACTTGAACAGTTTAACCCACTTACGCCTCCACCGTATAATTTATCGCACAGTAGAGTTCACGAGTTCTTGCGCATGCCAATTAGAGGCTCATCCAGTTCTGGTCGTTCTGACTCTTTGGGTCAGTTCCTCAGACCCCTGGAGCCATCACAGTTACAACAAGAAATATCATCAACCTCGAACAAGACTTTCAAGGATCACATGCGCGCAGTTATTTTATTTTATTTTTTTTTCTTTTTTCTTTTTTCCATTTATTATTTTTTCTTTTTTCCTGCATTTTTTATCGTTGTTACAATCAGAAACCGACCATATAACTTTATTTCCTTTATTAATCGTCTCATCCTCGCTATGTAAATTGTCATGGAAAACAAGAGAAAAAAAAAAAAAGATTAAAAAACTTTAATGATGAAGTTTTTGAACAATTTCAGCTACTCCTTTTTTTTTTCAGCGAACATATCTCGCGTCTCTAATGGCATGGGGTGGTATAATCGCAATTATACGATCGTTTGAAATTTTTCAAACCAAAGGTTGTAAAATTTTTTTTGCTTCTGTCCATTTGCGAAAAAAATTTGAAAATATATCTTTCCAAAAACGTTGAAATTTAAAATTGACAAAGTAAAAGTATACCGTCGTAAGTCCCGGTGCATACGACCCTTTCGATTCGACTGAACGGAGAATAAATCACGCCGATTAATTCCACAAAGTCGTAAGCGACGTTATACGACTCGAAATAGTAAAATACATATTCTTATTTTTTTAAATTCTTAATTTCGGATTATTCAGGCGTTTACATAATTTCCATAGCGAATTACGGAACAGAAAAAAACATATACGACCTTATGTCACCAAAATCGTATTTTTTTTTTTTTTTTCATGATTTCGCCTTTACGCCATTAGACACGCGATTTATATTCTAATTCTAAGTCAGATTACAAAGAAGTGTAACAACTCCAAGCAATATGTATAAATAAATGATTTGAATAAATCGAGGATTACTAGACAATCTTAAACTGCGCAGCCCTTACCTATATAATGATTTAAAAAATAAAAACTAATTGACTATAGGTATAAAAACCGCGATTACAATCATGACAACCGTGTTAATTATTGTGCAGGCTTACCTGCATCGCCGTGTTCTTGTCCATGAACGGTCCACCGAATTCACTACTGTCAAAGTCCACCATATCTGATGGAAAGAATTGCTGTAACAGAAAATTAACAACCGATCGATTAGTCGGTAAAAATAATTGATATAAAAAAAAAAAAAAAAAAAAAAAACCGTAAAATCGCAGGATTTTTCACGGTACTTTCCGTCACTTTATAAACCCGTCTAATTACTCGGAATATTATCAGATAATTTTTTCGAATTACACGAGAGTTGGCAATTTTTTTTTTTTTTTTTTCTCTTTTCTTATTCTTTCGACATGTTTTCTTGGATACTATACAAGAGGTCCGAAAACGTTGAGATTCGTTAACCCCAGAACGTTAGACTGTGATAGAAATCCACGCCATACGACGATCGAAAAAACGCGATATCTGATCTGATTTTTACAATTATTCGATCTTCAAATGGATTTTTGGGTAACTAAATATAAATGAAAGGTAATTTACCGTAGGCCATTCTATTCCTTATAAAAAAACCGGAGAGACTCATGTACCTAATAGAGAGTCGCTTTACTGGTGAAAGGAACGATTGTTCGGGGACAAGAAACTCATGGGGTTGATATCCACCCCAATCTAGCCATAGAAGGTATAAAAAAAATGGTACCAGCGTTCTATGGGGTTAAAATGAACGGGATTCACTTTACGACCTAAAGCAATAAAAATTTTTTTCTCATCGCAATGAGGTAGAAGATAATGATCCAATTTCAGGATTGATTTAATGCCAAAAATTACGGATAGCAAATCCTTTTTTTTTTTTCTCTTCATCTTTTTTCATGACAGAAATACACAATCCTTTGTAACAGGAAACAATCGAGTTATATATTACTTTACATAGGACGTGACGTTACGGTGACGTATGTGCGTGACGTGAATTCGATGCGAAAAGAAAAGGAGATAAAAAAAAATATAATATAGAATATTGTGTATCATTGATATCGAATAGCTTCCTGTATTATATATTTTCACATTTGTATATATATATAACTGTGCTTGTATAGGTATTACATAAGTGGAGTGCGTGCGTCGAATAGCTGGTTGGCTTTGACTCGACGATTTTGTGACGAGAAGAAAAATGAAGAAAAAAATTAAGTAATCGGAAAGAGAAGAGAGGCAAAAAAGTAAAAAAAAAAAAAGGAGAAACATAGCGCCTTAATGATTCAACGAGAAACAGCTACGTGGAGAATATTTTTCGGAAGCCAAAGGGTGCAGAATAAAAGGAATAAATAAAAAAAGGGTGAAAGAAAATTCCCTCCTGTAGTTTGGTAGGAAAGTATAGAGGGGAAACTAGGGGGTAAATGAGAATAAAATTCCTTCGCAATTAGTGAAATTAAAAACTGTAGCCGAGACAATAAGAGAGTAAAGAGAAAGAGGAATAGTGGGATCCCTGAAACAATGACTATAAGAGAAATGAAGATATCTTGGGGATAAAAAGAACGAAATATGTTAACTATACGGAATGTAGTACTAATTACGACAGTAATTAAACTTTTAAAACACTCTGTTTAATTAATCATTAATTTATTGCCTCCATTCCTCCCGCGATAAACAGTATACAGGATTAATTCTCGTAAAGGAAAAGAAAAGGAAAACGAAACGGGAAGGATAGGAAAATGGAATAGCTTTGACTTTTTTAAGGTACGATTTCGGTGAAATTTTGATAGATAAAACGATTTTCCACTTTCTTAAATTACTAAGAAAAAAATATCTAATCAAAAATTTACTTCACCAAAATTTCTATGATGTTAATACGTGTATTGACAACAAAAAAATCAATCTTCTGATTATGACAAATTTTTGACAGCGGGTGCAGCGCAGAGAATCTTCATCTTTGATCTATCATCTCAGAAGATTGACATTTTTTGTTCAATACACATATATAAATTTTTTTTTTTTTTGTGTACTTTAAAAAACGAACAAAAATCGTCTTCGTGAAAATAAAACCGAAATTCCCCGCCAGACTGAAAATTGAGCTTATGGAGTGGATTGAATTCGGAGGTGGATAATTTCTGTACAATTAAATGCAGACAGCTATTCGGTATGCGAATAGTAATACAATACGGGGCGAGCGTTAACATCGGATGCAGGCGTTCATGATGGGCTACTGCAGCAGATCCAGGGATCCAAGTCCAGGTCCAGGTCCAGCTCGAGTTCTCTAGTGAAGGGATTGTATATATGCACCGAAATAATAGACTATGGAGAGTTGAGAGTGGAGAGTTTCGACCCGTCAAAGTTATAGGGGAGGATCAGAGCAGTAATTAGTTTGCGAGGGATGCGGGCTGTTAATAAAGCACAAAGCACCATTGGATTGGTAGGTATATGTATTATAATACAGCCGAAGTGCTCCCTGGCTAGAAGACTATGGAAATCTTATAGTGGTCTTGTTTGCGGTCGATCTCATAAGACTATGAGACTATCTCATTGTTAAATCTGAACATATTGTTATACAGGGTATATAAATGGATGATGAAAATGTTGAGCAACCCATGAGCGGGGTAATGGGAGAAAAAATACTCGTTGAATCTATAACGAGTTAAAAAACAATGAAATTCAACCAGTTGATGATCGGTATGGGTACGATTCGGATTTAAAAATGAAAGAAAGAAATGAAGAAAAAAGGATTTTTATTTGATACTCGATGAAAAGTAGCAATAAAAACGATCGTTATCATTCCCGGTTTATAAACCGTATTCATTTTTATGTTCCAGTAGGTAATAATCTCTACATCGATGAAACGAACCCCTGGCTATATCGCTGTCTGTCTGGTATACGCGATTTAAAAAAAATATGATTCCAATATTTTGGTAATCGCTTGATAACGAAGCGGGAATAATGGACTCGAGTTATTTTGTTGAATGGTTTTTCATCCACATGTATGAATCCCCGGGGTAAATATTTTCGCTTAATATTACAAAAGCGTGTTTTGCTACAGTGATGTGAGATGGATATTCCGGCAAAAATTCTCATCGGTAAAGTTAAACGAAAAGTAAACATGTAGCTTTCAGAGTTCGGGGTGACAGAACGATGATGCATTACGTGCAATGCAGTGATCTATCGCTTAGTGCCTCTTGAAAGAGGTTTTATTAAATTTAACTTCTTTGGGTCTCGGGGCAGGGTTGGAAAATGCTGAAAGATTCCATTTACTATAAGTGTTGAAGCGAGGAAATATATATACGGCGATTATTTATCAGATTAAAAGTGAAAAACTTCGGTAGATAAATCAAAAATTCGATAAATAAAATTAATGGTAGTAAAGAGAGGGTGAACTGAGACGAACTCAGTCGATAATAAGCACATTTTTTAAAGATATAATACCAGCTTTGTAGATTCCTGCTATTTGGAGCCGGTCAAGCAGCACTCGATCGTCGGTAAGTGTAGATTTCGATATTATTCTAGATAAGTGTTAGGCCGATGTTTGGAATCTTTTTTACCGACGTGATATTCCGTCGGTAAGTAACCTAAGTGTGTAATCTCGGTCGGTAAGGACGTTGAGTATCAAAAGAGTGAACTAAGGCTTGTAGGTAAAGAAGAGAACGTGTTCCTACCTGTGGATCGTTGAAGAATTCGTATTTTCTGAAATCCTTACGGAATATGAACCGTCTAGCGTAAGGGCGGGTGTATGATTCCATATCTCTGTGGACACTAAGGACATCTTCGTGATCCTCCAAACTACGTTCTGAAAAATAAGAGTAGAAAACAAAGTTAGAAAAAAAGAAAATAGAAAGAAATTTTGTGTCATTTTTTTCTTTTTTTTCTTATGTCATAGAATTTCGCGATGAAATTCTCGCCGATGGATTCTTCTCACGTATAAATCTATTGCACATAATATCACTACATCGAATTAAACAATTTTCGTTACTATATATATAGCTCATTAGAAGGCATTAAGGCAATAATAACAACAAGGAGAAGATATATCGCAAAGAGGGGTTCGTTAGCGTCAATTAGTTGCTATTTGCAAAAGGTGGACCACAATCCGCTTATATAGCTTCCATTAATATTAATTAAAAATAATTCTTCATCGGCCTCAAACATCCGGTGAATTCCAATTAGGTTGTGAAATTAGAAAAAAAAAAAAAAAAAAAAACAGAGAGAGAGAATAAGAAGAAGAAAATATTTTTCTCTTATATCTATGGTATAATAATCCCGCGAGTATATAGGTAGGTATAAGTTACTCGATCGTGACAATAATTGACGATGGTCATTGATCATCATAATTTAAGAAACTTATAAAATTTATTCATTTATTCGTTTTTCAAATTCGTATACGCTCACATATGTATTTCTCTTTTTCTTCTTTTTTTTTATTTTCTTATTCAACGAACGATGATGAACGATCGTGATTTAAAATTATTAGTAGCACAAAAGGACCAAAGTTTTGGAACAGTTTTCTGGAATAGTTGCGAAATTTATTCGTTCATTTTTTGACACTAGATAGAAACTAATCAAACATTCGTTTCGTCATCAAAGTCAGATAAAAAATAATAGAAAATCAACTAAAATTTGTCCTTATATCCGTGCTATAAACGTACAGATTGAGCAGATTCTTTGCGAAATTCTGAGACTAAATTTCTTTTACAAAAAATTCGAGGGCCTAATAGTTTCCGAGTTACGGAAGATCTTGGTTGAACAATCGCATAACTTATAGGTGACGCAGACAGCGCTGCGCATGAGCGGAAGTTGCGCGGTGCCCCGGCTATGCGACCTATACGCTCTGCGATTGGTCAACTAAGATCTTCTGTAGCTCGGAAACTATCGGTCTCTCGAATTTTCGGTAAAGGAAATTTAGTCTTGAATCGTGGCGGGGAATCTTTCCTCAAAATATGGTTCTCTCAACCTGAATCACCCTGTATAACATGAGCGGATAATAAGAGTAAAAGGGTAGCACGGTCGAACGGTGTAGGTACCAAGGAGAGTCGAGAGACGAAGCCGTTGTAAAACATGGGAGAATGAGAACTGCTCGCCCAAGCTCCTTACCGTCTAACCCGTGACTGGCACGTGTGCAGTGGCGGAACAACCGGACGCTGAACCCTGGAGGCAGGATCCAGTATACAGGATATCGTGGAGTGGGAGTTTTCGGATATTCCGTAAATCAATTGAGACCTAAGATAAAGAAGAAGCGAAAGAACGGAAGAGAAGGATTTATGAAAATGAAAAGAAACAGAGAGGAAAAAAAAAAGAAAACAAACAAATTGCGAAAATACGAGAGGTAAAATGTTTGCTTTCAATTTTTAGGGAGTCGATTTACTTTCCGGTTATATATACATCCCTACAGTATATAGAAAGGACCGGGGGGGCACGACGGCCCACCCAAGCAAGTGCCTTGAGGTATCATCTAGGTATACGGAGATTTCATTTCCTGACCAATGAAAATCACAGTTCTCATCCAAGGGGATGAAAAAAAAAAAACAAAAAAAAAGAAGAAATTTAAAGATTCGAAACCCTGTTTACGTGCTGCATAAAGTGGCGTGGCTCCCTTCTGGCGAAGAGTAGAAAGTGGAGAGCCCTAATCCAACCCTAACATGCTATTGACAGGCTTCGCAATTTGTTCATTCGCTGTTCTTTTTCCACCCTTTTTTTTCATTCTTTCCCACTTCCTCGCTGTAAAGCCGTTTCACTTGAAATAAGTCGAGCAAGTTGTCCCACCCTTCACGTACTTCGTATTATGAATGCGTGAATTTTAGGTGATAATTCCTTTTCTTTCTTTATGGAGCTTCGCCTTACATCCCTTTTTTTCAAAATTTTGAGGGAATATCGTAAGACTATGTCATTTCGGGAAAAAATCGAATCTTCGATCGTAGTGAACACGTTTTGAAATAAAAAAATTTGGTATATAAAAATGAAATCAATGTATATACTCCCTCAAAATTTACGATAAAACAAACACGACGTGAGCCTACCCTACGAGAATCAATGTTTCCTCAGTGCAATAAATCCACGTGGCGCAGAGCTCCATAAATTCTGAAATTATTCTGAATTACGTCTCGAAATAGCGAAAATGGTAATCAATTGTTAAAAAACCGGGTAATAGAATAATTTGTTCACACATATCGCAAGTGTATATACCGTGATAATCTATCTATCGAGGAACAACGCGAAGCATCAATACTGGGGTGTGTAAAAATTGACAGAATAATTATTTGGCGACATCTGCGGGAAGTCGATAGGTATTTGATAAATGAGTGATCACCAGTGCCGTTAAACCGTCCATAAGTTCATCGATCACTTGCCAATTTCGTATATGGGGCATTCTACGTCAAATTAGCCACCTTCAGACCTCAATACCTTCGATTTTATTCTTCTTCTAGGATTTTATTATACTATGTGAGAGTAGTGTCCCTAATTTATTTCCAAATTTTTCGAGCCGCCGTTCCGGAGTTCTTGCAAACCTAAATTTTACGATATTCGAAATTCACGAATTTTCGATCGATGATATCTCCAAATTGAAAAGTCGTATCAACAAAAACAAGTAGATTTTTGGATTCGCCTTGAATCCAACTTTAAAAAAAAAAATGTTTCAGAAATTTTCTGCAACGTTTAGACTGTCGTAAGTGAAGTTCAAAGAAAAGAATCAAAATTTCATCAATTGTGTCATTTTTGAAAATTTTGAAACATTGTTTTTCAGATTCTACGTATTTTTTTACACATAATAACGTTCCGTCCGAAATGGAGAAATTCGATTCCCAGTTGCTATGCAATAAATAAAAAAACAATTTCTCCTAGTTAGAATATTTTTTATTACAATTTGAAATTTTTCAATTGTTTCTTGTAACAAAATTAATAGTCAAAGTAAGAAACATACACTTTATTAAATCAAAGTCCAAATGTTGAACGTTTATTCGAAAAATATTTTAATTAGTGATTGAAAAAAAAATGTTTGTTCAAAAATTCTGAAATAAATCAGGGACACTACTCTCACAAAGCATAACAAAATCCTAGAAGAAAAATGAAATCGAAGGTATTGAGGCCTAAAGGTGGCTGAGTTGACGTGGAATGCCCCATATACCTGCAGTACAGAATGGCTATTATACATTTGGCAGCAACGAGTCACAGTTACATTAATCATATTATACACCTGTTATCTTTTTTTCTTTTTCTTTCCTCTTTTTCGATATTATTTGATACCCCGTGGCGATTGTTCGAAAAGCCATTCTTCCCTCGCCTGAATGGTGAAGAAATGATTTGATTATCAGCCGCGCTAATAGCCAAGTAAAACGGGGCATTGACTGAACCTCAGTCTTAATAGTATCATACAGACAGAAAATGGGAATCCACATATAATATGTATGCGAATAGGTATGGTGAGAAATTTTACGAATATTTTTGTCAGATTCTAAATACCTACCGTCAGGTTATAACGGTTTCCGTATAACAATTACCGTTTCATTTTGATGAGGGATTAATTACAGCTGTTTGAAAATAATATCCAAAAACAAAAATAAAAAAATAAAAAATGAAAAAAATTTTAAATACGTGGGAAAAAAATTGAAGCGAAAAACTATAACACTTTTATACAGATTCCACTCGAATTATATATCGAGGATACGTTTAATTATTGACCATACATGCGTGTCATTTAGTAATTAACATAGAGCGTATGATTACTGATTACTCGATATATATCTTAATTTCAAACGGTTTATCGGAGTTGTTTAATTACTTATTGATACGGCAGGTTCTTCTTAACGATGTCGTTAAAATAAGACCGGGTGATTTGCTTCATATTATATATCGGGTATTCCGCGTGGAAGGGATCTTGAAATATGTAGCACTTGATTTTTTTTTTTATTTAATTTTGGAGCAAGTGAAACTTTGGAAATATGTAATTCATTTTTTTTTTCTATCTGAAGGGTCACACAAATCGCCGTGTAATTCTCACCGAAATTACTGCGAAGAGGCACTCAAAAAGTGATCAAATTTTCAGCTTGCCTTTTTTTCGACGAACTTCAGCCAAGAACCGGTCCGTTTGACGTGGAACACCCCATATATAAATAAAGATATGTAAGTTATGTTTCATGTTACAATAATTCAACATTTTTATAACTACTGCTTCGGCTGCTGCTCCCATGGGAGTTTGGATTTGGGACTTGTGCCTCGTAAGATGATTAGTTTTTTTCTAAACATAAACGCGACTGAAAAATGAAGATAAATAAAAAATCACGTTATTGGGTATAAAAAGTATCGATGTAGAAAATATGTGTCGCGGACTCAGAAGAACTCGAAAACTCGTATTAGAACAGAAAAAACGAGAATACGAAAAATATTTAGACATAATATGCAAAATAAATTTTTACCTAATCCCAACGACTTGTACTTCTCAATTATCTTACATAGAATCTCCAAAAAACGATTTTGGTGACATTATTTTTTGACTGCGTCGACGATCGTCATATAGAGTTAAGAATTTTTTTATTACGTTTATCTCCTTCATGGAACTTGTAAAATATTTATTTACATGCTGTATTTTATACATTCATTATCAAATAACATTTTTTTACGAATAATTATCCGAAGGTTGACCTCGGACATACCAGAATGAACAAAATACGAGAAATTCTTCCAATTTTCAAAATTTAAATGAATAATTCTCAGTAAAAGTATGCTTGAAAAATATTATTCCGGTTTGTATGCAACCCTGACAATACGTATGTGTACACGCGTGGATTCACGGTGCAGTCAGACACCCTGATGCACCAGACTTGAGAGCATATGGGAAATTCCACGTCGCTATATGGACACTAAGAAAAAAGAGTTCCTCAGAAAATTACAGCATCTAAATAAATTTTACCCTTGTAGGCGTTGAAAAAACCGTAGATTTCCCTCTTTTTTTTTTTTAGATTTGAAATGAAAAATGAAAGAACTGAAGTACCGAGTCCAAAAAGATGTAATAAATGTGAAATCTCGTGAGTATGTCCGTATCATAGAGCGCGATTCGTTGTAATTTTGTGAGGATTTCTTTTTTTTTATTTTATTTTCTTTTCTTTCTTTTTGTCTTTTAGTGACTGAAGCGACGCGCAATGTACTACGTATAGATTACAAAGTGTAGGTAGTGTGGGAGTCGAGTAAAAAGTGGGGTGGCGGTATAGTGGTAGATGCAGGGGTAGAGGGGGAAAATAGAGAGACGAAGAGGGAGAAGGATCCCTGACCTGGGCCAACTCGCGTATTGATTCTTGGCTGCAACGTAGACTCCGTCTCTTCGTCCCTCCGAACAACCGTATACCGACTACTGGTGGAGAACGGAGGTCGTGACATCAGTCGCCATAACATAAGATGACATATACTTTGTTTGGGTGACAGTGAGAGTAAAATTTCCGGATTTTATTCGATTTAAAAATATTCCGTTCGCTCAGTTTTTTAACAACTGATTAAGAGGGGAGCCAAGGTAAGAGAAGAAAAAAATTTTCATCGTATTCAATGTTTTATTACGGTGAGAATGACGGACGGAGAATAATTGTGAAGATAGCATTTGAAAGCTATGAATTTCCGCGACAAACTGGAAAAAAAAAGAATTAAATATCGCAAAAATGAAATCCGCTGCGTCCATTCAAGTAAAGCTCTGCAAAAAACGATTTGCGAAACGGTGACCACGTTTATAGGCAAACGGAATATCTGAAACACAAAAACCAATACTTTTTGGAATCGTCAATGTACCCTATAAGCTTCTATGGAATGGATTTTTGATCAACTCAAACGTGGTCAAGTTACGAATCTTTTTTGCATTTGATCGCGTTTTTTGGGATTTTCGCGAACGTTTTCACCAATTTTTCAAAAACGAAGGGTCGGATGAGAAATTCGTTCCAGAGAAGCTCAGAGGGTACATTGACGATTCCAAAAAGTATTGGTTTTTGTGTTTTAGATATTCCGTTTGCCTATAAACGCGGCCACCGTTTCGGAAATCGTTTTGCGCAGAACTCTACTTAAATGGATCGATTTTTGTGATATTCAAATTTTTTTTTTTCATTTGAAGCGGAACTTCGTAGCTTCCAAACGCTATCCTCACAATTATTTTTCGTCATTCATTCCCGCTGTAATAAAGCATTGAAAACGATGAACATTTTATTCTGCTCTCACCTTGGCAACCCCCTTAAGGGGCGGGTTGGGGTTGCGAATTTTCAAAATTTCAAATCTCGCAAATTTCTGGAAGAGTATTTACCCGGAAGTCTACACAGACGATTCAAAAAACTTTTAAACGAAGAACACCGAACGTTAAAAATTCCGAAATAGTGAAGTTATCGATTGCAGTAGATAAAATGAGTAAATCGAAGATCCATTAAGGGGATATGTACACCTTTATAGTAGTTGAAATTCCCAAAAAGAAATTGATTTTCTCCTGCGACTTGAGGGCTCTGACAAAATCCAGAAAAATCATGATGTCTGGGAAGGGTTCAACCCTCATTGCGTTTATTTTACATCATGTATTACTTTCAGTCTGATAATGGCTACGCTGAAGATAAGAAAATACGAAATGACTCGGTTGTCGTAAAGAATCAGGACGACCGTTGGATCAATCTTGAAATGTTTGGTCCTCAATTGTTCATAGGAGATGCCTCTTTGATATGAACGTAGGATTTTTTGATGAACCCATTTTCGATTGAGATACTGGGAAAAAAAAGTAAGAAGAATTTAAAAATTAAAAAAAAAAAATCGAAAAAATTGAATAACTCAAGTAATTCTTGCAATATCAAAAATCCCTATGTTCGTGGCATAGAGGCATCTCCTATGAACAATTGAGACCAAACATTCCGAGATTGATCCAACGGTGGTCCTGATTCTTTACGACAACCGAGTCATTTCGTATTTTCTTATCTTCAGCGTAGCCACTATCAGACTGAAAGCAATACATGATGTAAAATATGCGTAATGAGGGTCGAACCCTCCTCAGTCATCATGATTTTTCTGGATTTTGTCAGAGCCCTCAAGTAGCAGAAAAAAAGAAATTTCTTTTTTGAAATTTCAACTCTTCCAAAGGTGTACATACCCCCTTAGATGTCGAATTATTTCTAATCATAATAGCCTGTATATCTATATGGATAATGGATATATTGTATTAGAGGATCCGTTATCGCGGTTGGAGTAACTCGGCTGTAAGTAGGGCTTCTTTGTTCCTAGATTTCGACCTCAACCCACAGGGACGAGAGTTGTTTACCATAATAACAAACGTCCCGTTCGTTGGGAACCAAGATGAGCTGTTCCCTATGCTCCTGAGTCTGCAGTATAAATCTCGAGGAATGTCACCAAGCAAGAATTTCTGGTTGTCGCTTAAGATTTGCGAGAGAAGTAAAACTTGCATTCAGGTAGGTATATAACGCGTATATATATTTATCTCGTCCAAAGTAACTATAGCCACTTTTTAGACCGTTTATAAACGATATTTTATTCTCTGGATTGAATAATATGAAAACCAAAAAGATGCGAGAGCGCAAGAATTTTTATTTTTATTTTTTTCAATAATAAAGAAAAAAAAAAAAAAACTGGAAGAAATACAAACGGAAAAGAAGACCCATAAACCATTAGAAAATATCATAGAATATGAAATACTCATCAACGACTCAACTTTATACGAGAATCGTTGAATCGCTTGTTTCAGACAATTTTTCGGTACCGGATTGAAGTGTCAAATTCGAAAATTACCGATTGACAGTTTTAAGAAAAGGGTATCTCCCCGGAAGTTTAAATAGTCGATCTCAAAAACTGTGAAACGAAGAAGACCGAAGGTTAAAAATTCGAAAGCTGAAGATCCAAAAGTCCAAAACTCCGAAACTTGCAGTTCACGCATGTGGTCATTCAGTATTTGATAATTAATCGTCTCGAGATTTACTTTTTGGAAAAAAAAAAACAAGTTTCAAAATCCTATCGCTTATCTATGACATCATGAAGTAGATAAAATAGTTTTCCGTAAATAGGGTCTCGATTATAATGAACTATTTTTTGTCTTCACGTCCTGAGAAATAGACCGAAATTTTTGGATTTTTGAGCTTTCGGGTGTCTGCATTCCGACCTTTCAGAATTTTAATACACTAAACTTCAAGGTTTCTAAAAATTCAGGATCGTCCTAAACGAATTTGGAATTTTTACATGCAAATAGAATTCGAGCAAAGTCAATGATTGAATGACTGTAATTGTGAAAACGTAATTTGGTAAAACATTTAAACAGCTAAGATTTCAATTTCGTCAAGTTTATCAATCAACTGATTCCTTTTTCTTTTCAGTGAAGTGTTGGCAAAGCATTCAATGGGTAGGTACACAGTAAAATGTGTCTGGCTGTATCGATCTTCAAAACTGAACGTGCCATAGATTGATACAGGAATATCCTTAAGGCTCGCCTTATCAGAGAAAACGAGAAAGAAAGAGAAGAAAATAAAAATTTTTGGCAATCCAAACCGTATGTAAATATGTATAAAAAAAAAAAAAAAAAAAAAAAAGAGTATAAAAAAAAAGAAAGTGCAAAAGCCATAAATCCCTTGATGTATATACCTATAGAGGTTGTATTGCCTGACTTGACTTATGAACATGGCTAATGGGCCGTCTGGCACTTACGGCGCGGTTCCACAGGGTAAAAGTTACTGTACGATCATACACCAACACATATTCGCAAGGTACACACAAAGCGAATTACTTTGGAGTAATAAATCAGCCAAACAACTCTGCACGATCATAAGAAACGAGTTTTTTATTAATATCTATAGTTTTTTCTTTCCTTTTTTTTTTTTTTTTTCTACCTTTTTTTAGTCGTTTGTAAAAAATGCTAACTGAGTGAAGAAAAACGAGAATCATTTCGTAACTTTTTCGTTGAAAACAACAAGAGAAAAAAAAATAAATAAATAATTTGGTGTGTAGAATGAAAGGGCGTATCTTTTTTTCCGTTCAAAGTAATAGTTGCAAATTTAATATATTCAAGTGGAGTACCCGATATTTTGAGGAAAGATTCCCCGCGAAAATCTAAGACTAAAATTTCTCTACCGAAAGTTCGAGGGACCGATAGTTTCCGAGCTACGAAAGATCTTAGTCGACCAATTGCAGAGCGTATAGATCGCATAGTCAGGGCGCCGCGCAACTTCCGATCATGTGCAGCGCTGTCTGCGCCACCTATAAGTTCTGCGATTGGTCAACCAAGATCTTCCGTAGCTCGGAAAGTATTGTCCCCTCGAATTTTTGGTAGAGGAAAATTAGTCTTGAAATTCATCAAAGAATCTACCCTCAAAATATCGCCCGCTCAACATGAATTACCCTAGTAGATATATCTTAGCATAGGTGACGTCAAAATCTTACATACCAATTTTGGTATACGATAATATTTACTAATATGGACACACGGCGTTGTATATACCTACTTTCGTATATTATCACGCCTTATATGATTATACCTGTATTATTTATAACTACGCAGTACATACACATATACATATACATACATATATATATATATATATATCTTCCACGCAGACGATGAGACGAATAAACCCGACAAATCAAGTAAAGCCATTGAATTCGTGAATCATTCCAACTCTAGCCTACACCTCCCCTCTCTTCCTCTCTTCCTCTTTCTTTCCCTCTCTCTCGCTCTCGTTCGCTCTTTCTCTTGTTGGTGTTGTTTACATCGAACGGGTGCGATGCTCTTGCCTCCCACCCTACACCCTTTCTACTCCCCCACCTGCCTCACCGCCGCGTCGCGGCGCCGTTACACCACTACGTACGTAACATATACGTATAGGTATATATGTAGGTGTATATATGTTCATAGATGTAGGTATAGAAACATTATTATCTATAACCATACGCGTACACGTTCTTTGATACTTACAATATATACATACATATATTATGTATTTTTATGTGTAAATGTATAGTATATGTGCACACTACCTATTTATTTATATGTATATAATGGAAGGCGATTTTGTTTTCTTTTCTTTTTTTTTTTTTCTCAATTTTTATCGTACTTTTTATTCTTATTGCTGATATCTAAGAAGTTGTAATTTTTATTTGTATACATATAAACTATTGCATGAGGAATTGAAATTTCAAATTTTCAAATTTTCAAATTTTCAAATTTTCAAATTTTTAAATGACAGGCTTTATACAATTTCACCTTTTTTTTTGAATTTTGAATTTCTATAAATTTGATAAAATAACGTAGGGATTCCTGGAGAAATTCTTACAGGAATTATGGTTTTTTTTTCGTACTTATTGAGTTAATTAGACGGAAAACTTCAGAAGATTTGCGGCATGTGTTAATATTGGGATAAAAAGTTCAAATTTTAAGGATATTTTTTTTTTTCTTCAATTAGAACCCTTCTAGGGGGCGAATAAATAACAATTCTAAAGTGACCGAAGTAAGGACCACTCTGATACATACTATAGACACATCCATATGCTGAATCCTTTCTACGCATTTTGTATTTTCAATTCATTATATATCCGTACATATCATGATATATCGTCTTTAGATGCACCTGTACACACGTCATATACCTATATGGCATGATTTTAGGATTTTCATATAGGTACAGCGATGTATCGGCGTATTGCATGTCAGTATACTATACCTTCCGATTAATTTATCCATTTATCGATCTATTTTTTTTTTTTTTTTTTTTTGTCATTTTATTCAATAATTGTCTATAATCTAAACTGTGTAGTATTCATAATCGAATGACTAGAATGAAAAATGAAAGAATAGAAAAACTCACCTAGTCCTATATCGGGCCAAGATTCTACTATAGTCCACGACACGTCTTTGGCTACGCGATTTTTCAACGCCAAAAGTTGACACAGATCACTAGCGCAGAGATTCTTTTCAACTACAACAGTTTGGAAGCTGTGATCGTCGTTGTAGAAGCACAGCTCTTCCTGTAAATAGACAAACAAATCGTATACCTATCTTATGAGAACGAAGAAATTTTGTAATCACGATTAAATCTTAATTTTTTTTTTCTTTTTTTTTTTTTTTGGGGAAAAAAAACGAGAGCTCTCTTATGCCTATACCGCGTATCTACTGGTATAATGTCGTACGTGTGTTAAAAAGTCGTATTAAATTCTTCTTTTTTATCTGCAAAATTCGGTGTGAAAATACTCAAATTAAGTTATTCTGGGCGGAGTGAAAATTCGCTCTAATTATCAGTCTTTCATAAATAGATATAATAAATGAAAATTTATACATACACGCGGGTGTACTACGCGTTAGTTTTTATTCAAGGTCAGATATTATTTGATACGTCTATATCTATACGCATAAATGTTTATATGGTATATAAAATCTATGTATGCAATGTATCGAGGGGTGCCGGAAGAGATATCGGGTTACTCATCAAACTCGACCACATATCGCCACACCGAGATAACACACAACGTGTTATCATACAAACATGTTTTCATTCATGGAAAAACACACGTGCCTTACGCGCGAGTCATTATAATCTTAAACAGCGTATATAATCCGACCGATAAGCTCTTAGATAAATGAGTGTTGCTATATGAGTATATATAGGTATAGTTTGATAAAGATGAAGCAACAAGAAGTTAGGTATCACGCAGGAATTATATAACAGTATATTGTGCAACTAGGGGAGGAAAATGGCCTTTTCGCCGTAGTCGCCCTCTACTACGACTCGTCTAAACGTCTCACCCTCGTTTGAAATGGCCATTTTCCCCCCTAGTTGCACAATATACTATTCCGTACAAAATGTATGACGGTGTCTAATGGCGTAAGCTCGTAAGCGCAATTGGCAGACTTTTTGGCATTTTTTGGATAAGCAAAGTCGTACAGTTTCCTTGCCTGTATGTATTTACAGGATAAAATTAAAAATATGTTTAAAAACGTTGGAATTAAAAATTGGTCAAGTAAAAACAGAAATTCGTGATTCCTGGGATATACGAATACGTTTTTGACCTAACTGAACGAAGAATGATCACCTCAGCTAATTCGTTTATACGAATTTTCGTCATTTGCAATAAAAATAAGTACGTGCAAATTTTTGAGATCAAAATTTGTACATTACCTGTTTTTCGTTGTCGATATCGACTTGACCACGGTGCTGCGACTGCATGTGATTCAACTCAAATAAAGTCGGTGCAGAACCGAGTCTCTCATAGCTACCTCTATGGCCACCTAGACCACCGCTACCTGTACCACTGCCATCAACGCAGGAGCACATCTTTGGGAGCCAATCTGTAAGGATAAAAAAAAAGAAGACATGAGCGTTGATTTTTTTTTTTTTACTATTTTAAATTAGTAACGTTAAAAAAATTGGAAAAAAAGGATCCTCCGAGGTGCTCTTCGGCACTCATGTAATTACTGGGAAATACTATGTAGTAAGTTATGTGAAGAATATGACCATAGGTTGTCAGTGAAAAATTTGATGCTACAATTCTTTCCTCACAAAAGCAAACGCTCGAATTTACCGAAGAATGGAATTTTTTATTCCCGAAATTCTGTGAATTTTGGATTCTTTAATTTCTTTTTTTTTTTTTCGAAAAAATTCGTCGAGTTATCGTACGGATATTTCACCTTTATTTGGGAATGTTTTTTGTTGAGATTTGTTCAAATAATCAAAAGTCATTTTTCTACCCCATAGCTGTTCGCATTTCAGTGAATTTGGGATTTTTGAATTGTAGACTATGCTGGGTCGACGGATGAAGAAAACACGAGACAAAGAAAAAGAAGTAGGAGGATGAGAATACGGTTGATCAATTGGTTCCGCGAGCGTGTAGATTCTCACGCATCTCGGGTGACGTCTTGTCAATTCATCGTTCGCTTCTTATACGCTCTCTACAGAATGAACAGCCTCAACCTATGTGAACACCATCGCCATATCAGCATCGTCATCAGCATCAGTATCGGCATCGGTATCGTCGAGGGAAAATATTGCGGTAATTCTCCCTCGGTCAGACGACTCTTTTCGCGTGTCGTCGCACCACCACCACCACCACCACCACCACCACCACCACGGTCTCAGATTTGTTCTTATTTGTTGAACGTACAACGCGAGGACTGCTTCTATTTCCATCCAACCTGTTTTCTCTTTTCGAAAAACACACACACACGGGTGCCGGTCTTAAACTATGCATAATGCATTACATACTTTGAGACGTGACGCGACGCGAGGCCACCTCCGACACTCATTAAACCCGGTAATAAACCTTATTCATTATAATTTTCATTTTAATACGTGGGTATACGATATAAACTGAATAGAGTGTCCAGTGGTTCGTTACACGCATATTTCAGCGTCAATCGCTTCGTGGGAATCTCGTTTGTCAATATTTTGTAAAAATTTCAGAATTTTTTTCACCGCAATGAATGATTCAAATATTCAAAATATGACTCCTCTTTCTTATCGTGACCAATCTTTGCTCCCCTATCTAACTAGCCGGTTTTTGGCTTATCGTATTATATTGCTAATTAATACTTATAGGAGAAAGTCTGGAACGTAAATAATCCGAAATAAAAATAATTGCGATATAAATTGTCCATGGGGTGGAGGGAAAGAGATTTCTGCAGCTGGTGTACAAAAAAATTGATCCTCGTTAAAGGAAATTAAAAAATCTTTCGCCGTTTAGCGATGGGGAAATTTTAACGGGGACCGATCGAGTGCAGCACATATACGCATGTAAAATATGTGATGGTCATCCGTGAGGAAAGTTACGAATGAAGATAGAGGCGTGGAGGTTGAGGTTGAGGTTGAGGATGAGAATGTGGATGAGGGTGAGGGGATTCGATGCATTATCCACGGGTCGTAAAAATTTAGTACCTATAATTGGCGGATATACGATCGGTAAGGTCCACACGATGCTGTGGTACCGTAGTCCGCCTACCTCTTATTGCGAGTCAGCCTAAAGCTAAATAACCGCAAGATGGTCGATTATTATCGACTAAGATGATGACCGAATAACATAATGCCGTTCGCAGACGCGCGTATCAATTCCATGATCTCCATATAGTCATTCAACAGTCGGGCTTAAACCGGGGCCTAATTTAAGTTGCGAATTCGTTTGAGACGATTTCAAATTTTCAGAACCGCGTTCATAAGTTCAGAATATTAAAATTACGAAAGGTAGGAATGCAGACAGTTAAAAACTCCCAAAGTCTAGACCCCCGAAGTCCCAAAAATCCGAAATTTTTTTTTACCATTTCTCAGGATGTGAAGACAAAAGATAGTTCATTATAATCGAACCACTGCATCTACTCCAATCGATAACTACGACGGAAATCACGAATTCCGTAACGATGTTCCAATAAAAAATTTCGCAAGTTTGGTCGAACTCTCTGCAGTTTATCGAAATGGCGGACTTTGAAACTTGAATAAAATATCCGCTACTTTTGAATCCACTATGAAATTCACTATTGAAATAAAGAAAAATTCCGAAAATTTTTAATGGCAGTATGAGACAAAGATAAGAAATAGGACTGCCTATAGATCCTTCTGAATTTTTTTGGAGCGAAAATCGTGGCACTCGGAACCAGCAGGATGAAATTTTACCCCAAAACAGGGAGAATTCAAATTCGCTAGAATTACGTATCCGAGCGAAAATCCCGCCCTCGAAACCCATAGGAACTCGAGGGAACTCAGACGGTATACCTTTAGGCTTGAGAAAAGCGTTTCATCACATCGTTTCGAAATTGAGCCTCGACTTTGAAATCCCCGAATTGAGCTCAGTCCATGTGCGAGCGGTGGGATACCAGAGGAGAGATGTAAGTGAGAGCATCGAATCCGCTATGGAATCATTGGACATAATAGTCGGCGGCATTTGCCAGACACAAACGAACCACCGAACCACCAAAATACTCAGAATTGGATTAGGGTCACTGTGAGGTTCGACTAACGCATGTAGGAGGGTATATACGATATACATGAGTTACGAGTTCCAATCTGCGACTACGACGTTCGAAACTCAATTAATTCTCCAGATTACGGACGTCCTATACACGTAACACAACGATGCGCAATAGATTCTTCATTTCAATGCACGAGAAATTAACCTCAGAGTCGATTGGCCGATGTATAATTGTTCCCAAAATTATTGAGAAAAACCACTTCCAATATTTCAGCTTTCTATCTCAACCGTTAACCCCGTGCCTCACAGGGGATGAATTTTGCCATTTGAAATACACGCGATTTTGCGAACACACTTTCGCTGAATTTTTCATCACCGGGCAAACTATCCGCAAAAAAGTCTGCAACTGTCAAAAAATCAGTGATCATCGCTGTTCCCATATTCGATGAGAAAAATTCGAATTGGGGAAAAAAAAAAAAGAAAGTCGGATTAAAATTGTGTCAAATTCTGCATATAGGTAGAATTCCCCATAAACGACCCTAATATTTTTCCAAAACAACGGCATCGATGCCCAATAATTTATAACCCCCTTTAAGACGGGGTTTAGCATTGCGATAAAAATCCGAAAATTTTAGAGGAATATTTTTTTTTGAATTATTTAAAAACGATATAGAGGGCGGGAGGTCACTGCGAAAAAAATCGTCCATCGTTCATACCCCGGATGAGGACCACCCTTGTGCAAAATAGGCACCAAGATAAATTAAATGTCATTTTTTTTTGTTCTTTTTTTTTTTTTTTTTTTAATCCGTCGCCGACTTATCAGCGAATATATTTTGAGAGTAAATGAAGTTGAAGGCTAAGGAATCGGCGAATTTGTGAAAAAAAAAAAACTGTTCATTAACCGGATGCGAAGCAACGTGTAATAATAATAATAATAATAATAATAATAATAATAATAATAATAATAATAATAATAATAATAATAATAATAATAATAATAATAATAATAATAATAATAATAATAATAATAATAATAATAATAATAATAAGAATAAGAAGAAGAAGAAGAAGTGAGGAGTTGAAGGGATCCTGCATCCGCACCTGCGAAAATCTCTTTGTTTCTTGTTTCCTAGTTCGGGAGTAGAGTAAATGCACCAGCAGCAGGAGCAGGAGCAGGACTAAATTGCATCCTCTTTTCTCTTCATCCTACGGATTGTGGCTCTTCGCGACTAGCCATATTCCTACGCCCCCGCATCCCGCACAAAGTCTTTCGAAAGGAATAGGAAAAAGAATAAAAAGAGTCGAGTCGAGTCGAGACGAGACGAGACGAGAGTGATTTGGGGGAGGCTGGGGTAAAAGGGAATCGAAAAAAGAAGGAGTTTAAGAAACGTACCCAGACAAAAACCTCCCATATATATACATATCCTTTATATATATGTATATAAACGTATATACCTATATATATAATATATTTAAGGACCTTTTTGTGTGGCGGCGGCGGCGGCAGCAGCATCCCCCCGCGAGGTACGGGCCGCCACCAACCCCGCATTCGGTCGTTCTCAGCGTCTAGACACCCACTCCATATACCGACAACGCAATAAATTGCCAATACAAAAGTACATCCGGATTACCTAATTGAATCGCGAGATAAAAATTTTCCACTAATCCATACGCGAGGAGGGGGGGGGGGGGGGGGGGGAAGCTGTATTTGTTTTTTCATTTATATATTTATTTTTATTTAAATAGAAAGTATCGAATTGAAAATCCAATTTTTATTTTCGTTTCTTTTTTTTTTTTTGTTTTTGTTTTGCAGTTTTTTTTAGATAATTTGACAAGCTTCATAGGGCAGACCTCTCCCGCACCTTTTTTATTCACCCGTTTTTCGGAAATTTAATGTACATTGACTTGTAATTTAAAAATATGGGTTTTAGATTTTGAGTATAAATTATTATATAAAAATGTACAGATAAAAAAAAAAAGTATATAGGTAAAAATAAAACGAATATATATACATGGTTCATCTCGACTCTACGAACCTCCATCTGCCATCTGCCACAAGGTCTTAAAATTGACGTAATTTTTGGTAAAGAATATCGCGTAAATATTTAAATAAAATTGAGGAATAAAAAAAAAATAACCGCGATTGAAATGTGAAAAATCGTGTTTTATTAAAATATGGGAAAATTCGAAGACTTTAGGGCGATATTTAGAATTTAGATAGTAACCTGGGATTTTGGCTACATGCTATATATTTTTTTTTTTTTATACATATTTCGAGACGTCCTAGCCCATGGGAGCATTGAAAATCGAAAATGATTTGATGAGATGATGAAAATGAGAGCGAAGGTAATAAACTGAGAAAATATTGATTCCCCTATCTCTCTTTCCTTGTCGACCGTACGAAAAAAGAAGAAAATCGACTATAGGTATATTCGATGGTTGGTACAAAAGTCGGTCGTCGTAATGAACGGAAGAAAACGTTTCTACTTTTGGAAACCAAAAAAACAAAAAAAAAAATATATATATATATTTTTGTAGATAAAATCGTAGAATCCAGGAATTGAAGATTGGAAAAAAGATATTTGATATCTGCACACAATCAGTCGAGAGCTTTTTTAAATTGAGGTAGCTAGGCGTATTCGAGGAAAGGCAACGACGTAGGTATACCTATTGCCTATACCTACGCGATCGCGGTGTGACAGCCTTGGCCCACACTCGGTGACGCGACGACGACTAGATACTGACACCATTCGTTCGTTCGTTCGTTCGTTCGTTCGTTCGTTCTCTGCATATACTGCCAATGATCGTGATCGCAATTTTCTCTCTCTCTCTCTCTCTTTTTTTTTTGCGCAGCTGTGAAAAGCTAAAAATATAAACACATTTGAAATCTTTGGAAAACTAATACCGTTCGTTTCCCAAAGTAAATAACGTAACGCCGAATCGTCACATAGATACATATAGGGCATGGCATGGGAGTTCTCATGCCAAATCACCCAGCCTGTAACCCAGAAAATTTTACATCGTTTTCAAATTTCTGTAAAATATATATAGCGTGATAGTTCTCAGCTTAAAAAGTACCGAAAAAGTGATTTCTTTTTTTTTTTTTTTTCCTTTTTTTCAATTTCCAACTTTCGCAAAGTCACATTGATTATTTGTTCGGATAAATTTCAGAAAAAAAATTAGCTGTAAACGATTTTTTTTTTTTTTTTTTTTTCTTCAACAATAATTTGAAATTATATTCAGAATATTCAAGTCGTTCTGGGTAAGAAAAAAAAAAAAAAAAAAAAAAAAAAAAAAAAAGACAAAAACATTGTTTTTGTCATAAAATTTGTGTGAATTTGTTTTTTTTTTTTTTTTCTTTTTTTTCAAATTGCGTCTTTGAGATAGGTTGAATGATAAAAATAAATATATAAATATATAGATATATAAATATAAATAAAAATAAAAATAAAAATACACTTTTTTAGTTGTTCATAAGTATCGAAATATGAACGAAATGTAAAATAGTCAGGATGACTTTGCATGGAATGCCCCATATGTATATATATATATATATTAATACCTAAGAGAAGACTGAATATACATATAATTAAAACCGAAATAAAAACTGAACCAAAATATACATATATAGATATATACATATGATAGGTATATTATGTTATTTAGTGAACTTTTGCTTCAACACGGATAGATGTCTAATTAGTATACAGACTTCCGGGAATAATTAACTATAAAGATAATAATAATAATAATAATAATAATAATAATAATAATAATAATAATAATAATGATGATGATGATAATAATGATACCAAAAACACAGTCTTTATACTTTCGCTGTATGATTGTATTTGATCTTCTGAGAACTCTTCAAGGCTACGGCAATCCATCGGTGCATAGGTGCAAACACAAATGAAGAATTTGTTAATATACAAAGAAACTGATTTAATCGATCGGGAATCTAGTCGTGGTTAATATAAATATAGCTGCTCCAAAGTACTGATGATCAGTTAATATTCAATCTCAACTGCACATACCTACTATGCAAGAAATTAAAAATGAAATAAAAATGAAAGAGTGATTATTCGAGTGATTTGTATTTCCATTTTTTTTTTTTTTTCCCTTACGGTTCAAAATCTACCGAACTAATTCATATTCAGGTTGGATATCATCAAGTGGAGAAATTTTTTATTTTTTATTCATTTTTGTTTTGTTTTCTGTTTTTGTAACAGATGAGAAGAAGAATTGTAACGACAGTACTGAAGAATTATACTATTATATAGCTCTGAACTCCGCATACAATACCATGTATGTACACAGGTACATAGGTATTACGCATAAATTTTCATACGAGAATATACCAACTCTGAATTTCTTCTTTTTTTTTTTTTTCTTTTTTTTTTTCTTCTACGCGAAATAAGACGCAAGTCAAGTGTTTATTAATTAATTTCTGAATGAGCTGCATGTTTTTTTTTATTTTTTTTTTTTATATCAGTTTTAATCCAAGTCTTTAAAGAAGCAAATTTCAATTGTTTAAAGGTCAGGATTTCTGAGTTGTACCTATACCTATAGTCAGTCTCTCTTATATATAGTTTATATATAGATACATGTCAATGTAAAAGAAGGAGAATTGTTTTCGTAATAATTCGCGGATCTAAACGTAATCGCAACCGCGACGGTGTAGTGTACATTTTTTTTTTTTTTCTTTTTTTGTATCCAAAATCGTAAGAAAAACCCGGACTTTATTTTTACTAAAGAAAACAACTATTTTTCACAATACTGCAACAATTATTTGATAATAATTATTAGAATAAACAATTTGTTTTTTTTTTTTCTTTTATGTATATATAATATATTTTATAAATTTATTAATAATATTTAATATTTGAAAATTTATATTGCGAAATCTATGAATGATGAAAATTTGAAAAAAATATTCAATGCTCGTCATGATCCGATCAATATAGGTAAAAAAAAAAACAAAAAAACAAAAAAATGACGACAGAATCTGAATCTCAATGTTATTGCGGAATCATAGATTTCTTTCAAGCCTGTCCCCTTCGCCTCTATGTATAGTAGATAATACACAGTACATAATTAGAAATGAATATACCACAGGGAAGTCTATACCCACACATACCTGTATCTATCTGTAGTTACATATGTAATTTACAGAGTGTTAATCATTTTTATTCCTATTCCTATTCCTATTATTATTTCTATTTCTATTTCTATTTATATTTCTATTTTGATGTCTATTTCTATTTTTATTTCTACTTCTATTCAGACGCGTCGCAAATATATCGCGGCTCTTGGAAAGTATTAGAGACAACGACGCGACGTGGGTGACTGAAAGTTTACTCTATGGACTTTCTCCTATGATTCAACGATTGGTGTCCTATATAATTACGTCTATACCTACCTACGCACACATACATATGCACACATATATCGTGTATACAGACGCATGTATCACATATATAATTACATATATATTATATACTATATATATATATATAGACATTACCATGGTTTCTGCATAATATATTAATCTCGCAATAATTGATCGTGCAACGTTTCAGACGCGTTCTTATTACCGGTGCTGCGAGTAGGGGGTATTCCATACATATAAACCACACCCTGTAACAAGAAGCTCGACGACTATTCTCGAGAGAATTCCTATGACCGGATGTTGTTGTTTTCAACTCAAACATACTATTACAGTACATACATACTCATCAATATGTTACGTAGGTATTATATACAGAGTGATTCAGGTTAAGCGAGAAATATTTCGAAAGTTAGATTCCCCGCGAAATTCTAAGACTATATTTCCTTCGCCAAAAATTCGAGGGCCCAATAGTTTCCGAGCTACGAAGAATCTTAGTTAACCAATCACCGAACTTAAAGGTGACGCAGACAGGGATGCGCATGAGCGTATAAGTTGCGCCGTGCCCAGCTGGCTATGCGATCTATACGCTCTGCGATTGGTCAACTAGTATCTTCCGTAGCTCGGAAACTATCGGTCCCTCGAATTTTGGGTAAAGGAAATTTAGCCTTGGATTTTCACGAGGAATCTGTCAAAAAAAAAAAACTGTCGAATATTAGGGAGCCAAGGAACCGCGGCTCGAGGAAAGTTACATTAAACCGAGGGTGGGAGAAGAGAGGAGAGAAGTCCCTAAATTTATCATTGAATTTACGATGGGACTTTGGTAATTACCGTCTCGTCGATGCGTCGCGTCGCAACGGGGCAAACGGTATTCCATGCATTGCAAGCTCACGATCAAAAGGTATATTATGTATATGTATGTATAGGGTACTGGCTGCAATGCACTAGAGAGATCATAAGGTAGCGATACGACGTTATGGCTTATGATTACACCCCTTCGTATAGACCGAAGATTATTTATGTGCGCGTAAACCCATCTGTGCTCTTATTCGCAATATATTCCGTACACTTTTATAATAGTTACATACTTCGTTATTTCTACGTTCGATCGGCAAACTCCCACTTCTCTTCCTCGCCCTTTCTCTCTCTTTTTAATTTTCTCTCTCTCTCTGTGTCTCTCTCTCGACAAAATTAGACGATCGAAGTAGTCTTATATCGTATCGCTTTATGGTTGAAGAAGATATTTATATATGAATTTAGAAAAAGTAACGGGTTTTATTTACGAATTTTTTTTTTGATTTTCATTTTTATTTATTTTTATTTCATTTTCAATCGAAGCTGCAAAAATTCAAAAGAGCGAATCCAATCTCGCAGAAGAAACCGATTGTGACCGAGAATCGATAAAATTTATCGATTTTGTTAAAAATTCATTCATAGACAATGTCTTCTGGCTCGATGATTACGAACTCGACATCGAAATATCGATCTAATTTATCGTTTCTCATTAATCTTCGTCGTGGTATATGGATAATGAAAGAAATAATAATAATAATAATAATAATAATAATAATAATAATAATAACAACAACAACAAGAAGTATATGATTAGCTATAGATTAACGGAGACGACCGAGTGTAGGTTATCAGGTATACATATGTATATAAGATATATCGGCCAACAACATAATTATTATAAAATACCAAACCCGACCCAAGTCAGAGAGAGAGAGAGGAAAAGAAAAAATAATAATAATAATAATACTAGAGGGGATAAATGAGGAGAAATATAGGTTAGAAATATACATATGTGGATTATAGGAAGGGAGTGCCGCGCACGTGGCTCAAAGAAAATAAGATGTATATTATACAAGGTGATTCAGATCGGGCATACTATATTTTGATGGTAGATTAGTCCCCGCGATAATCTAAGACTAAATTTCCTTTATCAAAAATTCGTGGGACCGATAGTTTCCGAGATACGAAAGATCTTAGTCGAACAATCGCAGAGCGTATAGGTCGTCGCATAGCCGGGGCATCGCGCAACTTTCGCTCATGCGCAGCCGTGTCTGCGCCACCTATATAAGTTCTGCGATTGGTCAACAGAGATTTTCCGTAGCTCGGTAACTATTGTTCCCTCGAATTTTTTGTAAAGGAAATTTAGTCTTAAAATTTCACAAGGAATCTACCCTTATTAATATAATAATAACAACACCAATAATAATAATAATAATAATAATAATAATAATAATAATAATACTACGAAGATAATCAAAGATTGCGATATTATAATATATTTTAAGAAATATATATGTATATATATATGGATGAGTAGCATAGGTATAAACGGAAGAAGACATCAGAGTTCCCATCATCGGTTTATACTAGCGGCTGACAGAAAGACAAGCTGACCCAGAGAGACGAAAATAACAACCGCGGCTGGATTATTTGCGGAAAAGAAAGGTTCGCGGAGATCAGTACCGTAAATATGGGTCACTGGTGGTAGGACACGCGTCATAGAAAAACGTAATCATTACGCTTCAAGCGCGAACTTATAGGTATAAATATATATATTATATAGTATATAATACATACATACAACACAATATCTACGTCGTTCGTAGTCTTAAAGCAGAATTCGCACACACATTAACATAGGTATATATATACCTATAAATAAACTGCTCGTCGTATATTATACATAGATATATCTATCCCTGTATGTATACCTATGTGTATGTATATAGATTATATATAGATACATATCGACGTAACAGACTTTTGTTACTTTTCCTTATATTTCAATTTTTTTTTTTCTCTTTCTATCTTCCTTTCTTTACATTTTACGTTGAAAAAAATGTAAAAAAAAAAAAAAAAAAGGCGAAGAAAAAAAAATTGTTTTTCTATAAAAATTATTGATTGTGTTGAATAGGAAGTAGAGAAAATAAAACAAAGATTAAAATTTGACAAATTGGTTTAATTGTTTTTTGTTTTTTTTTTTTTTTTTTTCATTTTTACACCTCATCGAAATATGTACATAATATAATATCTATAATGTTGTACCAGTTTATGGTTTATAAAAGCCATATAATATATTATTATTATTATTGTATATACATATGTATACCTAATACCTATATGTGTATCGCCTTTCTGTTCGATTGGTTCCTGTATAATAAAAGATTCGGTACTTTCTCTGCGAACGTATATTACACGTCTGTAGCGTCGATCATAAAAAATACGTGACGAGAGTATCGAGGTCGGAATTATTAATATATTTCTTATTAAATAAATAAAAATTAGAAATCAAAAATTAAGGACAAAAAAAAAAAGACAGAACATCTTCATTATTATTTTTTTTACTTATTGATTTATTTATTTATTTTTTTTTTTTTTTTCAAAAATTGCGTAATTATTCGTGTATATATATATATATATATATATATATAAATAAGCAAACCCGATGCATTTTTTTTTTATTCATACTAACAATAAAAAATTTCACAGCGTGGGAAGATAGAATGTTTTTCAGACGTGATTTACAATCTAAATTCGCAGAAAATATATATACGTCACGACCGTTAATGTTCGCGCTCTGACTTGACTGGATAAACAAAGTCTGGATATACCCGCGGCATCATACATTCGCAAATGTATGTACGTTACGTAGGTAGGTACTACATGGATTAATATAGTATCTATGATAGAACAATGATCAAAATTGACATCATTCAAGTTTTTCGTTGTTTTTATCATTATTATTATTATTATTATTATTATTATTATTATTATTATTATTATTATTATTATTATAACTTATAATTCGATAAAAATTTTCTCTTGTATAATATTTTGATTTTCAATTTTCCTGAAAAAGAAAAGAAAAATTACAAGGACTGGATGACGATGAATGATATAACTTCGTAATAAATAATATGCCTAAGCGAAATAATAGGTACGGGGGAGGGAAACATCGCTGTATTCACAAATTTAAAGAATAATACTTCGGTGGACAAGGAGAATAGATAACTATGCCTATTATACTAAGCTGTATAGGTACAAAGCCAGATATCGTCCCGAGTCTATAAGCATTGACCCATTTCTTTGTACAATCATTTATTTAATCTAATTTATTTAGTTTTTTTTTTTTTTTTTTTTTTTTCAATTTTTAATTTTTGTCATTCCTTTTTATTCATAATCTTTTTATTTTTAAAGTGTAAGAAAATAAATGATAGTAGATACATTCATACCTATAATGGGAAAAACTAATTCTGACTTGCAACAATTCTTCCGCATCTTATATCTACAGCAGCACAATTATGGGGAGGGAGTATGCAGAGGGAAAGATAATTAGCAATTACTTTTTATTACATTATTTAAATATACAGGGTGGCTCGGGTTAAACAAGCCATATTTTCATGGTAGATTCCCTGCGAAATTCCAAGACTAAATTTCCTTTACCAAAAACTCGTTGGCCTAATAGTTTCCGAGTTACGGAAGACCTGAGTTGACTAATCGCATAACTTATAGGTGACGCAGACAGCGCTGCGCATGATCGGAAGTTGCGCGGCGCCCCGACTATGCGCTCTGCGATTGATAAACTAAGATCTTCCGTAGCTCGGAAACTATCGGTCCTACGAATTTTCGGTAAAGGAAATTTAGTCTTAGATTTTCAGGGGGTATCTACCTCTATTCTATCGCTCGTTCAACCTGAATCACCCTGTATAAATATTAAAGTGTTTACCTCTGTTGCAGCTACGATCGTCGCGTCATAAAATAAGAAGACAGAATCAGAAAAGTCGGTATATAGCTACACTCGGCACTAGACGCGACCGTAAAATTCAATCTATAATTCAATTACGGTATTATTACAGTACCTTGTGCATATTAAACATTTACACTTATGTATGGCTTAGACCTATAATATACCGCGAATAAATTTCTTCGAAATTTATCAACCGAACAAAATATCATTTCTATGTATGAACAGATGGTTAGATATCGCATCGATACACATAAAAATAGTTAAAGGTATATTATACTATCCTTGATCAGACCTAATAGAGCGCTACGAATTTCCGGCCGTTTAAATTGTTCGTAACGATCGATTCGATTAGAATAAAAGCGAAAATTATAGGCATATTGTTAGATATTATCTACTTTATGGGTACAAGCCCAAAAAATGAACAGAGGAAAAAAAAAAAAGAAGGGAAATAAGAGAAGCACACATTTTATAGTAATTAATTAGAATACCCGTTAGGAAATTATACTTATCATATGCGTACATCAGTTGTTTATAAGTATTCATATCAGGGTGTTTCAGAGAAACAGACATTTAATTTTTTTAGTTTTTTGACTAGATAAAAATAAAAAAATAAAATAAAAAATTTCTTCCATGAGACGAGGTCTACAGGGTGATTCATAATTCGTGACAAATCTCTCGAGGGGCTGATCCTTGTCAAAATTGGGATCAAAAGTTCCTTAGCCATTTTTCTGAAAAATGATTTTTTTCCTTTAATTATTAATAGACGCTAAAAACATTGAATAGCACTTTTCACCCGATTTAGCAAACTTTCTACGATTTCTATCCGCCATTTGTGAATTTTGTTCTTCGTATCTCGACTTAATATTGAAAATAAACGACCCAAAATTTTGGTTATTTTTATTTTTTTTTCAATTTTCTTGGCTTTTGAAACGGTGATAAAAAATTGAATTTTGATTAGATGAACGCGATTCTAAATATATACTTTTTTCATTTTACAATTATTTTGATTTTGGGAGATTAAATCGCTCTTTCCTTGCTCACTCTAACTCGCCCTCTTTTTTAACCACTAGTACGTTCCTTAATAAACAGCCACGACCTCGTCAGTCTATCAGACAGACGACGACGACGACTTACTGCAGTTACTAAAAATAGTCACGGTTGAAAAGATGACGTCGTTGTTTCAGCGTAAACAAGAAGAAGGTGGTGGCACCACACGCAGAGGAACGGAATGTAGCGATGTCTATTAAGAATGCGTAAGAGACTGAATTGTAAAAAGGCTATACATACATGATGATTATAGCTAGCAGAAGAAAATAAATAAGTATATAATGTTATAATATCATCAATATTTCCGTATATATAACTTTAGTTCCTATAGAAAGATTCAGGTTGAGCGGGTCATATTTTGAGGATAGATCCCTTGTGGAATTCTAAGACTAAATTTCCTTTACTAAAAATCTGAGGGCGCAATAGTTTCCAAGCTACGGAGAATTTTAGTTGACCAATCACAGAACTTATAGGTGACGCAGACAGGGCTACGCATGAGCGGAAGTTGCGCGGCGGCCTAACTATGCGCTCTGCGATTGATAAACTAAGATCTTTCGTAGCTCGGAAACTATCGGTCCCCCGAATTTCCGGTAAATAAAATTTAGTCTTAGATTTTTACGGGGAATCTACCCTAAAAATATGGCGTTTGAATTGAACTACCCTGTGTAAAACACGTCGTTCAACGATTCAAAAAATATTTTCTTTTATCTCCGAATTATGGAGAATCATGATATAGTATTATGAATTAATTCGTATAAGGTAGTAAAATATATAAATTCTTTTCGTGGCTGTGGTTATTACGACACGTCTGACAATGTGTCGTTAGTTTATTATAATTGCGTATTTATCACAGTACTTCAACCCATGTATAATACATAATATGTATATGTATACCTATAGATATACGTACACATACATGCATCGGAACTAGATATAGATAATATGTACATAGAGTATCATTTGTTATGACTATATAATTATTATTTATTTCTATTTTTGCTTTATAGTTAACCGCGCGACAACAATTACGACCACCCACTGTAGTTCGTTGTTTATACAGATATACATATGTATTCATACGTATTTTTTCTAACACCGAACAATAATTATAACTGTCGAGCATCGGTGTCGTAACAAAAAGATCCCGTTGCTAGATAGATCGATTATTATTGTTATGTTTTTATTTTTATTTTTCATTTACATGATTTGAATTCGTTAAAAAATTATACCCACATCCATCTATCGCTTTTATATGTATATAATTGTTACGATATTTTTAATAAAAGAATAATCAATTAAAAAGTTTGAGATTCAATCACGCAAAGTATTTGATAAATACGATTGAATAGAAAAAAAAATTTCTAAAATAAAGAGAAAGAAAAAAAATTATAGAAAAAAATATCCACGTTTTTTCTGATGAATAAGAAACCTATAATATCTTCCATATCATCAGCGATTATCATTATTGCTATTATTAATTCTATAATAAGTTTTATATACTTATTTTATTATTAAATAGATTATTTTTCTCAATAGTATATATGCAATTTCCTTATACAATTCGTAATGATAATCAACGATAATATTCCGCCAAAAATATTATTTTTTATATATATATATATACTATATTTTTGATTCATATACTTACGGTGATGAGTTGGATAATTGTTGTTGTTCGAAAGAAGTTTATACTCCATATTTTCAGCCTTTCGCAGTAATTATATGAAAATATGATCGATATTGTCCCGCAGTTAATTAAGTTCTTTAAATATATTAACGGCTTGCACAATACTATTTATTTATTTATTTATTCGTCTATTTATTTATTTATTTATTTATTTATTTATTTGATCTATACATATTATATAGTTGCTTTTTTTTTTCTCCTTTTCTTTTCACTCGTTTGAATATATATATTTATCAGTTCTTGAGTGTATACGCGATATATATTATACTATACCATATAGTTATTGGAAATCAAGTTATCATTTTACAGAACGTGCAGTATATTATAGTATATATATATGTGTTATAAATCTGATAACAATGATTAATTCTTGTTTTTCACTATAACAAGAATTTATACATATGTGTTATACCCTACAGGTATATAGGCGCGATATCTACGACTAATATATAGCTTACTTAGTTAGTTCGGTAATTTATTTTATAGGCAAAGAAAGATAATCAAGAGATTATAATAGCAGTAAGAATTGAGATAGAATATATATTTTTTTTTTTTCCTAGGCTGTAGCTCCGAAAATTATATCGTTTAAAATCTGTCAAATTTTTATGGAATACCTACTACTACAGGTAAGGAGTGTACAAAGTTTCACATTTTTCGGAGCTATACTGCAACAGGAGGACAAAAAATCAGCCGCGAAATGCCAGAAATCGTATTTTAATAAAATTGGGAAAATTCGAAAACTAAGCTTCGAAGCGGTACTTAGAATCGGGATAGGAACCCGAGGTTTTGACTATATTTTTATTTTTTTCTATATATTTCTAGACGTACCCTGGCCCATGGGATAATTGAAATTCGAAACTGATCAAATAAATATGCTTATATGTTCGTTATAATATACAGACGTCACTATACACACATCAGCTCGATTAAATGAAGATTACCTGAGTCAATAAAAATAACTATACCACTACAGCTCGTTCTACTACGTTTCCTCCATATATCTACGTGTCTATATAAACTATATAATACCTACTCTACCGCCCACACACGTCACGTCCGCAATGAAATTTTTCCTCACGTTGTAATAGATAAAAGTGGTGACGGTGAATTTTTATTCGTGTGTATATATATATATATAGATATATTCGATTTGAAATTTTTTTTTTTTTTTCATCATCATAATCATTATTTCATTCAATATAAATACGCCAAAAAGAGTTGACAAATATCATCGTTTTTTTTCCTTCTTATTGATCACGCATTAATTATGTATGATCAAATTTAGTTCTATATAATCATTTGGAAAATACAATTTCACCTCAATAATCGTTATCATTTCTCTAATCGAGTATATATTATATGGGGAATTCCATGTCAACTCGACCAATGATTATCCCTCACCATTTTCGATTCGCTTCACGATTTTTTATACGATTCTACGATCTCAAAAAAGCATTGCTGAATTTTTTTCAGATTTTTCCCTGCAACCGTTAATTTTCAATGATTATTCAAACCCATCTCAAAATTGGCATTTTTTTTAAATCTCAAAAAATTCTCAAAAATCTTATTTTTGACACCACTCCCGTGATGGGATGATTTTTTCTTCTATTTTCCTTTTAGCACTTCTAACATTTTGAACAAACGATTTGATTGAATCATAGATGTTTTAAGTGTACAAAAGCCTAGAAGGGGTTCGTGCGTCGTCGTGGGTCGCACGTGAAAATATTCAGAATTGAACACAGAATTTCTGGTAATCTTTTGAGAATTTTCGAAGTGTTGGAACATGGTGTTTCGCTTGTTCAAAATGTTAAAGGCGCTAAAGAAAAAATAGAAGAAAAAATCATTCCACCATGGGAGGGGTGTCAAAATGATCGGAATGAAAAAAATAAGATTTTCGAGAATTTTTTGAGATTTTTGAAAAATGCCAATTTCGAGATGGCTTTGAATAATCATTGAAAATTAACGATTGCGCGGAAAAATCCGAAAAAATTCAGCAGTGCTTTTTTGAGATCCCAGAATCGTATAAAAAATCGTGAAACGAATCGAAAATGGTGAGGGATAATCATTGGTCGAGTTGACATGGAATTCCCCATATAGATAGTTTCGATAAGAAAAATTATTGAACCTGTGTACATATATAGGTGAATTGTATCGAAGAGAAGATGAATAAAAAAAAATAAAAAAAAAAAACCATTATTTTATTTTTCTTTTATTGAAAAAAAATTAATTTTTAATTCAAATATAGATACACAAATAATAATAATAATAATAATAATATTAATAATAACAACAATATGCTGTATGAGACACGCGCTAGATCTCTATGTCTTCCCCCGTATTAATATATTCGTACATCATCTTGGGGTACAATTATCTCGTAATTCAGCTGCCACAACTATTACCGCCTGCTTTTGTAGATTTGGATAGAGCTGTGTTAAGTAATAGGTATAGGCGGCCCGATGCTACCGAGCGCTCGAACAGCTAATATACGCTACGCGTGAAAATAGATTTCGATTATTACCCAATTAGTGTTACTGCGTTAACTCTCACCGAATTGCTTTATTCCTGATGATACATAGTGATATCATATATACACGATATAATATTAGAGTGGTCCTTAATTTTATCATATTCGAATTTCAATACTTCCACGAGCCGGAACGAATCGAAATATAAACAAACACAAAAATGTAATAAAAATTTCAAATTTCTCTGTCGATTATAAGCACCGCCCTAATGAAATGAGAAGAAAAAAAAAAAAAAAAAACGAAATAAAGAAAGACTCATCCTTTTTCGTTAATAAAACTCTCTAATCCTAATATCAGACATTTAAAAAACGAAAGTAAATAAAGAAAAATGTAATATATTACAATATACACAAGGTAATTAACCGTTAATCAGTTTTGCGTATAGTTTGACAGTTTAAAACCAACAAGTTGCCGGAGTAGTGGTATAGAAGTTGTTAAAACAACGTACACTAGGGTGGCATCGCTTAGAACCTTCGCCCCACTCGTGTTTTTTATTTCATCTTTAAATCTTCTTTATTATAGTATAGTACGATACACCTCCTGCGTCCCTATTCGTTCTTTTCGTAAAACAGAAAAATACTAAATGTATCATTGATTCATTTATTGCCATTGTCATTGTCAATTACAATCTATTCAAATTATATTTGTCTTTTCTATTCAGATTTATTTTGTCTTAGAAATTTCCCCCCCCCCCCCCCCCCTTCAACGCCGATCACAGAATATATCTACGCAATCGTTCGCAATCGTCACCCACATCGTGGTACAATAATATAATAATAACACTACTGGTGTAGAATAGTGAGAGTAGAGGTATATAGTGTATGTATGTATGTATGTAGAACGAAGGCGAAGGTTATCATCATGGCTTGCGCGATATGTATTTATTATTACGCTTGGTAATATAGTATTGGTATAGTGTAGTAAGTATACGGTTACGAGTGATGTTTGTTGTGTTGTAGTAGTAGTAGTAGTAGTAGTAGTAGTAGTAGTAGTACATACGTCAAATATAATACATACGCGTATAGTATGCATTTAATTACATATGCATACACATATCGTATCATCATATACTCGCGTACCACTTGTTTTATTAAACTAGTGGTTTTAATTCCGGATGGTTCTGTTATATTTATATACCTATATGTACGTTCTATGTTGTATATAGATATAGATATATGTATATAGGATATATATGATACGTATAGGTGTATGCATATGCAATAATTGTATATTATAGAGGGAGAGAGAGGGTACCGAGAACTATTTAAGATAACAAGTGAGAGCGACTAGCGAGGGATACAGACATGCCGCCACTATATAATAACCATGCTGCAGCACTACCGCGGTCTAGGTATACGTCGCGTACGCCGCGTCGAACGAGGGGAGATTCTGCGTTACGAGACAAAATAAAAGAGTTAATATGTATATATATATATATATTTGAGAAAATAATTTCCTACAAAAAAAAAAAAAGCAAAAAGGAAAAAAACCGTATAGAAATATATATAAAAAATATGTTTCACTACTATTATAGAGATGATGCAATAGATACGAAAGGTAACTCATAACCAAACAGAAAGAAAGAATAAATTTTTGGCAATTTTTCTTTTTTTTTTTTTTTCCTTTTCTCCTCGTCTCTAATACGGGAATAAATCTGTCTATACTATATCCACGCCTCTCATGGCACACTCTCGATGTCAGATATATCCGCGCGCGCACGAGGGCGGTTAAGATGGGGTAAAAGCTGCGTGGTCGTTTAAGCGCAGGCAGTCCGCGCCCTGGACCCGCCTGCGCCGGTATAACTTTGTTTATTATTATATTATATTATATATATATCTACTGGTTTATCGTGATTAAATTGATAATATGACCTGCACGAATAGTGACAATATCATTGACCAACATAAGATGATATATATATGTGTGTATAGTATATGTAGTACGTGTCACTGGAATGACACGATTGTAAGGGCGTGGGAGTTTATTTATTATTTTTTTAATTTTTTATTCAATCGACTCACCTCGCTATTATTAATACTATTATTTTAAATAATATGAATATTATTATTATTATTATTATTATAACTATTTTGTTCACACAATAATTATTACACTATTTATTTAGATATCCTCTGATAGACCTGCGGAATCTCGATAGAGCGAGACGAATATCCGGTAAGCGCGTTAACGTATAAACGTTCTGTTTCTGTTCGTCGTTACTGACACTGACAACACAGAACCGAATTAATGAATGAATTAAACTGAACTGAATTGAATTGAATTGAATTGAATTGAATTGAATTGAATTGAACCTATCCACGCAGTGTAACAGTAACAGCGATAATACTATAACCAATCACAAGTCGGCGGATATTCTCAATCGACAAAATTATAGTCAAAGAAAAAAAATCGCAACACATTGGGGTATGGACTGTTCAAAACTCGCGTGGTTATCGCGTGGGTCCTTCCGTAGTACTACCGCGGCAACTGACTCAGGCCTCGCTCCCTCCCGCGGCGCCTCGCTCACTCTCTCTCTCTCTCTCTCCATCTCTCGCTCTCTTTGTTTTTCTCTTCGTCCGCCCATATCTCGCTCTCTCTCTCTCGCTCGCTCTCTTGCCGTATTTCGTTGCATGTGCGCGCGCATATTACCGCCGTCGTCCCGCCACCACGGGCACCGCTTTCGGCCACTGACGCCACATCGACGCGCATTCACGCTGTTGCTCGCGCTCCACCACCCCACCCCTTCGCCTCGGTGTTCTCTTTTTAAGTAGTAATAGTAGTAGCAATATTATTACTCACTGGTAACGAGATAGTGGGTTCAAAGTGCGACTTTACTCTTTAGCAGTTAATTTGAAGCCTTAAAATTTCTTGAATCTCGTAAACTAAGTTAAAAAAATAATGTAAAAATATATGTAATCGTATTATGCTATACTGAGATATGAAATTGTGTCTATCAGAGAGTTTGTTTACTTCATTCATTCATGTATCATTCATTCAGTAGCTATAAATAAAGTTGATAATATTCAGCTTTTGTCGACAAACGGAAGGAACAGTTCGTCTACATAGTATATCTGCGTGCGAATTAGGAAGTAACACGTAGGCGTGGGAGAAATGAGCGAGGAATTTCGTTATGCGGTGTGCGTAAGCGTAAGGCTGCTAGGCGATACACGACCTTGTGCGGTTCTCCGGCTTTGATCGTAGCAATTTGAGAGAGAGAAATAGTGAGAGAGTGAGTAGAGGCCTGTGAAAATCTCCCGCCAACAGCTCGCGTGTGGCGTAGGTCGTTGTCGACGCGCGGTAGTGACGTCACGTTACGTCATCGAGCTACGAGTTATACGGAAGGATTCTCGCACGGATCGATTCCCGCGCTTTTGCGTCGCGGAGAATATACGACGCCTACCTACATACATATTAATACACATAGTCACATGGCGTGTATACACATCAGTCTGATTTATTTTTAAACAGAGAATAAAATAGCTGCACTCGTCTACGATCTGTATACCTATACCTATAGACAAAAATAGTAAAAGAAATGATTTTTTAGAACTCTTTTTTTGTTTTTTATTATTTACATTTTAAGACGCAGTTAGAAGACCATACAAATTCTGTACGAAAATAATTCTTCAATCTCGTTATGTGAATCTTTTGTAAGAATAATGGTACAATTCAATACGTGAAAAGGAGAGATGAGATGGGATGAGAGAACGTCTCGGTCTCCCGCTCCCGCATGAAATACTCACGCGTTCCTGGTCGGGTACGTAGCGGGGTACAGGAGGTAGAGAAGGTAGAATCGGTTCAATAAATGGACGATGTTGAAGCGAAGGGTGGGGACGAAGCAGGACAAGGCCTAGGGGAGCTGGTGTAGCTCCGGTAGTTTATATATACCTATAGTATACGTCGGGCGTGGTAGAAAAGGATGGAGAAATAACAAACCCACGCCTGCGCCACGTGGGGTTAATATCGCGTAGTACAGCGCGCGTAGGGTCTCGTATAGATCTTCAGTTTCGTTCGTTCCGCGCACAGGTTCGACTCCGCCGCGCCGGTCTTGCCGACTATAGATATACCTACGCATACTCTACCCACACCGTCAAGCGGTGAAAGAAGGTCGCGACGCGCGGGAAAAGGGGGTGAATTGAGGGAATCGGGCGGACTGAGTCGAGGCGGGATACTCGAGCGGGAGGCTCGATCGATACCTGCACGACGAGAAGGGCACCGTGATAACAAATAACAATGCAGCGTGGTCGGATAGGCATATGAGTTTGGTCGAGGCGATGCGTTGAGCTGGCAATAAATAAAATGTTCATTTTATGGAAAGAATTTTACAAATGGCGTTTGATTTGTTTTTCTTTTTTTTTTTTTTTTTATTTCGGAAGGATCAAAACTGTTGATTTCCAATTTTGAATCGACTTTGAAAATTCGTTTTTTATTTCACGTAAATTTTATGCAAAAACGACGGTTATATTCAGATATTTTATTCTCCCTTTTACTCGTGCCTGTAGCTGTTTTTAAAACCATGCGATGAGTATACAAATCTGGGTCAAGTGTGACGAGTTTTACCCCAAAATTTATACCATTCTATATCGATATTCCTACCCTCGTCGAAAGCATCCGGAATGATTATCCGACAATACAGGCAGAAAAATGATCTTAAAAAGTATCTGCTCTGATCAATATAGAGCGAATGAATTTTACGATATTGTATATAGATATAAAAGGATTGAATTTCCATAACGTATATCATCGCATAAGTATTTTGTTCCAATTCAATTATACTTACGCGAAGTTATTATACGGGCGGGTTGAGGTTTCAACTTGAATAAAACACCGCTATGTAATAATAACTTATAACATATATATATTATTACTATTATTATGCACGTAGCGATCTATTGTATATCAAGACAACACTGCAGCAAGAGCAAGAGCAGAGGCACCAGCCGGCGCACAAGGTGCTAAGTTTCTAACGTAACGCGAGTAGGTAATAATTAAGTTGAAGATATAACATCCAGTCGTCTACAAGTCGAAGTTATAACGGGCGAAGAAAACGAGTGACAACGTTCTACATCTAACGAAAGAACTATAAGTAATATCGTTATTATAATGTCACTAAAAACTGTACATTTATTATTATTATTATTATTATTATTATATATGCTAATAAAATATCTGAGTTAATTAATCTATCGATTATCTATTTATTTTTCTATGTTTCAATTGTTCTATTGTATCCACTAAAGAAACGAAACACTAGCCGCGATCAAAACGCTATAATATAAGCTTCGGGCTCGTCGCTCGAGGCTCGAGGTTCGAGCCAACACGCAGTATGGTACTACTACGCGCTGCCCGGGGGATGGATGTGCCGTGCCGCACGCCTTCGTCTTATTCGGTGCAGCTTCCTGCCCCCATGTTATCGCTGCGTCTCTCTCTGCCCTATGAGAGTTTACTTTATCGTTATCCTTCTCTATTACGCTCGGTTGCGCACTACCGTAGAACCAACGGGCGACGGGTCGATGCCCGATGCCTCCTGTTGTGGTTGTGTCTCTCTCTTTATTTCGCACCGAAAACTAACTCTGTCTTTGTCACTCTAACGTTGCTGTGGGTATGGCCGTGTAGTATATGTATATAGGTAGGTATAGGTACCTACATGAGCGAACCTCGAGGCGTGGCGCAGATGGTCGAAATATTTTTTTTAAACGTAAACAACAATAATGATGAATAAGATTTTTCATTTGTTATAAAAAGAAATTATCCAGTTTAAATTTTATTCATGTTTTCAATTTTTTTTTTTTTTTTATTTTAGAGTTTTTGTTTTTTTTTTTTTTTTTTTGGCAAATGAAATAATCGACCATCGTTTCGGACAGGACGGAACAAATGAGTAAAAAATCGAGGGGACTTTGAACATTTCTAAAAACTTTTGGATTTCATTATTTCCATGACGATCGGTATAAAAATTATCGCAATGATTGTATACGAAAAGTTTACATATAGTTTTATATACTATATACATTTTTATAATTTTTTTTTCTTAATTGCGGCGGAAATTCTAATCAATTTATTATTCGTTTTTTACAGGGGTTGATTGACTCGTTCTTCTCTCTTTCTCTCTCTCTCTCTCTCTCACTCTCTTTATTTCTCTCTTTTTACTGCGTGATACACGCACGTTGTACGATACTATATGCAGCGTCGACGTATTATGTGAATAATAATACGTAACTACTTTTTTTTTCTGTTTTGATTCTTCGTTTTTTATTTTTGCCTTTCTTTCTTTATTTTTTCACCGTGAGTTGAGTAAGGTCCAGTAAACTCGCGTGTCTAGATATAAAACGGTGGAAATTACATTATACGTAGGTATGTAGGTGGATATGTATAATAGTGTCCTGGTTAGATAGCATCGAAATGTCAATCCCGGTCGTTCAATTAATATACATAACATGTACAGATATATTATACACTCCAGTCATGTATACAGGGTGATTCAAGTTTATCGGGCCATATTTTGAGGGTGTATTCCTCGCGAAATTCTAAGACTAAATTTCCTTTACCAAAAATTCGTGGGACCGATAGTTTCCGAGCTACGGAAAATCTTAGTCAACCAATCGCAGAGCGTATGGGTCGCATAGCCAGGGCATCGCGCAACTTCCGTTCATGCGCAGCCCTGTCTGCGTCACCTATAAGTTCTGCGATTGGTCAACTAAGATCTGCGATTGGTCAACTAAGAGAATAGATTCCCAGTGAAAATCTGAGACTATATTTCCTTTACCAAAAATTCGTGGGCCCAATAGTTTCCGAGCTACGGAAGACCTGAGTTGACCAATCACAGAACTTACAGGTGACGCAGATAGGGCTGCGCATGAGCGGAAGTTGCGCGCTGCCCTGACTATGCGACCTATATCCTCTGCGATCGGTCAACTAATAAGATCTTTCGTAGCTCGGAAACTATCGGTCCTACGAATTTTCGGTAAAGGAAATATAGTCTCAGATTTTCACTGGGAATCTATTCTCAAAATATGATCCCCTCAACCTGGCTCACCCTGTCTATTATACCTATATGCTTGTATATACATTAACTTACATGTAACCTTGTGCCGTATATCTTGTATATCAGTAACATTTATAAGATTCATTTGAGAAAATCTGGATTTACCATATATTTTGGATAGTAGACGAAATGATTGCGGTATCGAGGTGCGGGGATTGAAGGCTTTAGTTTTATTATTCAATATTATTGATTCAGTCTTACAAGTTTGACCCTTAAATTTCGAATATGCAGTGTTCAATATTCGCTTGGAAGACAAAAACTACCCGAATCTCTGGTATAAATATACGTATATGTATATAAATATTATGCAACGTCGGTAGGAATTCGAATCTCTGCGGCAAAGTTAAAGAAGAAAAGAATACGTATAAAAATTTGAGAAAAAATAATAATAATAATAATAATAATATCGATAGGAGTAGGAAAAAATACCTAATAACCTGAGCGAATAGATGGAAAAAAAAATGTTTATTACCACAGAAGCGATAATTTTCGTCGAATCATATTTCAGTATAGGATAAAAAGAAAATTTCAAAATTAGCTAGGAAAAAGCTAATTTTTTTATTGATTTTTTCTTTCCTAATCGAATGCTTTAATGATAATCGATACACTAGAATCAGAAGCAAATCAACAATTAAAAAAAAAAAAAAAAATCTCACTCACTAGACTGATGAAATGATTTTTGGATTTTTTAAAAATTCGATGATAAATTATTTTCGTTTCAACGAAAAAAAAAAAAAAAAAACTTTTCATATACCGTGAGAATCACGTGAATCCGAATGGATCCATGCTACCGAAAAGCGAATATTGGCGAATATGACGTCATTTTAGCGGGCTAACCACTCGTTGCGCTGAACAATCCCTAGGGTGATTTTGGCGCGCGGTCGATGCAACTCGGCAGCCATTGTTGATAGAAGCCGGCTGACTGTCAATACATCGCGGAAGGTAGACATGTGGGGTTATGTTCGTTTATTTTAAGCAAATGATTAATAAGGCGAATAAAAACTACGTGAATAAGCTATGAATATTTATCAAAAATCTATCAATTAGTTTTTAATGATATCTTAATACAATCAAGGAATTGGTTGTTCTCGATGAACTCTTTGATTCTAATTAATTTGCAGTTATAGCTTAAGTTAATTCGTTGATTGTACTATGATATTATTTAAAACTGATTGATCGATTTTTGATAAATATCAATAACTTATTCACGTAGGTTTTATTCACTTCATTTATCATTTGCTTAAAATAAGCGAACATAACCCCACATGTCTACCTTCCGCGATGTATTGACAGTCAGCCGGTTTCCAACAACAATGTCCAACAATGGCTGCCGAGTTTCATCGACCGCACGCCAAAATCACCCTAGGGGTTTTCAGTGCAACGAGTGGTTAACCTGCTAAAAATACGAAATATTCGCTGTCCGGTAACATGGATTCATTCGGTTTCACGTGATTGTCCCGGTATATTCGACTTGCGCATTGGCCTGTGAACAGTATAATCTGTATGCCAGTCGCGAGGATAATGTTTAAAACCTGTGGTGACGCCGTTACGTCGTATGTACCATTTATTTAAATAACTTGTCGCGATAGGCAGCTATGGGGTCAGATTTTAGCCGATATAATCTAAAATCTGATAGTCGATGCGACGTGGGCGGGGGTGCGCAAGGAAGTAGGGCTGTTAAAGATCCGTAAAAATAAAAATCAACTTTGGTAACCGATGGGTACTATAAACCGTGTTCAAAGTTTGTTTGATAATTAGCCAATTAGCGTGTAATAGGCTGCTCGCGCTAACTGCAACAAACAAACGGACGAAAGAAATAACGAACAAATTAGTCAAGGATCGTCGCTCGGTCAATTTTAAAGTTTTAAACCCAAGAGGGATTAGGATCAACTACAACTTTCCAGTTCACAGATTCAAGCTGGCTTTTGCCCAACTTCTATGCCTATATAAACTTTCCACATATTCTAGTAAAACTACTCGGAATTTTACTGGGATTTCCGATCGATTAAAACGAAAAAAAAATAAAAAATTTCGGTCGTATGAAATAAGTTTGAGATAATTAAAGAAAAAAACAAACTAAACAGAAGATATTAAAAAAACATGGATATTTGTTTTCAAATATTATTTTTCTGTATCATGTTTTTTTTTTTTTTTCGATTTTTTTAATATTCTATCCGGAAGAAAATTGGAATGGAAAAACTGAACGAAAAAATTGATAATTTGAATTTTCATTTCATTTAATGATAAAAATGAAGAAAGTTTTTTCAAATTTTAGTTTTTTGTATGAAATAAAAGTGAAAAATAAAAAACTGTCACCGAAAAAATGAAAAATTATGATTGCTATTATTTTGAAAAAGAAATTTTAGGTTTTTTGAATTCTCTTGCTCTGTATATTATCTGTTTTTTTTTTTTTTTTTTCCAATTTTCGTCAAGTCATATCCAAAAGTGAAATCAAAACGAAAAACTGACCACAAGAAGCTAGAAAATTAGTATCATTATTTTGTAAAAACGAAAAAAGTTTTTCAATTCTCGTAAAATTCTATGGTAAAAAAAAAAGAATTTTTTTTCTTTCAAGCCGCCACGTTTCTTCTTCCTCGTGTTCTTGATATCGTCTTGCAGCGATCGGGATCGGTCTATAATACGTCTACCTTATAACGAGGAAATACTAACAAGACACGCAAAGCGCTAGACGTAACAAAGCGACACGCGTGCAGTCTGCACAGCGGATTTATTAATTAAATGATTAATTAACTCGTAGATTTCTTAATTAGACGCTACCGGTCGACAAGCGTCCGCGCGTATAGCTCGTGCTCGAGTATATTACACATATACTTAAACTTATAGATATCTCATCGTATAATTGCCCTACAAGTATGTGTTATTGATAATTCCACGACGTATGAGGCATTCCGCGTCACTTCAGCGACTAAGAAGAAAAAAAAGAGAATAAAAAAATCCCCACAAAATTGAATATTAAAATAATATAAAAACGCTTGTGTGTGTCGATATCTTCAATAAAGTGTTTACTAAATCGCTAAAACCTGGAACTAAAACGAATGAAACGAGTGAAAAGAGATTCTCTTTCCGAAAAAGAAACTCGATTTCTGTTATCTTTTTTCTTTCTTCTTTAATCCGATGATAAAGTTTTAGATGGTCAAGTAGGACCTGGATTAATTTTGAAAATTCAAAAAATTGTGTTTTTATCAGCGTTTCTTTTCTCGTTTGAATTTATAAAATTATTTTTTTCATTTAGAAAAAATTTTCATACAGTTTGTGAATTTTTCTCCCATTTACCTAGACCTACCTAAATGCTGTTGAATGACCATTGGTATCATTCGTAAAAATATAAGATCTCTAGTGAAATAAAATGAATAACACAATGTTAGTTTCCTGTATTCAAGTAATGCATAATGTATTATATTTTATATCTTAGAGTTTGAAAGAGCAATGAATTTTCATTATATATACAAAAATAGAAGTAAGTTATAAGATTGGAATTGATTATTTTATAAACTATATGTATGGGTGCATACATTGTTCAACGCAATTTAAAACCCTTCGTTAGAAGATTCGTATAAGATACGGAGTTGTTGTATAATTACTAGATGGATAGTAATGTAGGCATATATGTATAAATAATACCGATTTTATCTGATCATATGCGGTTAACAAGACTGTAAGTAAGTAATAGATCATTTCAATTAATCTTCATTTCCAGTTCCCACCGTGACCACACCGAGACATGGACATGGACTAAGCTCATACCGTCTGCCTATACGAGCATTGATTACCTTTTTTCATAAATTCAAAGCCAAGCTCAATGAGTAGCGAGAAAAAAAAAAAAAAAAAAGAAGAAAGTAGTAAAATATATGAGGTTTTTCATTCAGTAATGTCGAGATAAGAATTATTGGAATCTATAATGCATATGAAATATTGAATTTTCAAATAATTGGGTGATTTTCTAATGATTTTATCAACTCGAAAAAGAAACGTCAATTTTTCTTTTCTTATATCATTATAATCGCTTATGAAATAGTGGAATCCTTTTATAATCTAACTTTACAGCGTGGATTTAGATTTTGCAACTCGTATTTTGAGGGTAGATTCCCTGCGAAAATATAAGTCTAAATTTCCTTTACCAAAAATTCGAGGGACCGATAGTTTCCGAGCTACGAAAGATCTTAGTCGGCCAATTGCAGAGCGTATAGGTCGCATAGGCAGGGCACCGCGCAACTTCCGCTCATGCGCAGCTCTGTCTGCGTCGCCTCTAAGTTCTGCGGTTGGTGAACCAAGATCTTTCGTAGCTCGGAAACTATTGGTCCCTCGAATTTTTGGCAAAGAAAATTTAGTCCTAGAATTCGACAAGGTATCATATTATGTTATATTTTCTTCCTTCAATCTATAACGCGGAATAGTTCATAGCTTCCTTGTTCAGAGTGCAGTAAAAAACCGACCGGAAGTGCGCAGTCCGAGTTACTAATCTAACTTTATTTACTCGAGGGTGTTTATTTGCTAAGTTTTCAGCCGCCTATTGAGACTCGAGCGTTAGTCTTATTCTTATGCTAGTTAGCTGCAATATAAAAAAATGAAAAATATAAAGGGAGAAAATAAAAGGCGACTTAAAAATAATATTCGCGAACGCATGAGTATGCTGTATAGATACATATTTGATATAAGAGTTTCTCTATGAGTGAGTCTGGCTCACGCTTGCACGGCTATAAACATATAGAATGCAAATCACCCGCGCGCCTCGACGGTTCGAGGATGACTGAACTCGCGGCGTATACGGAAGGGGAATTCCCCACATCAAGGCCAGGGACGCCAACGCGTCTACTACCGTCACCATTCCGCTGTATGCGTGTATAGTACGTCTACATGTCTCGCTACATGTGCTATCGAAATACTTACGTACGTAAGTAATTATAGATTTAAGTATCCAGCTAGCAGCTACGCTGCAGCGGGCTTTTTGACAGTTTCGAAATATATGTGTACTACTTATACGCATATAAATATATACATAGAAACTGAACTCTCGCGCTCATCCTTATACGTGATATACGTACCTATATAATCGCCACGTGGGTTCGACAACTTTTCAAATATCTATCGTCCAAAAGGTGAACGAATTTTTTTTTTTTTTTAATCTTTTTTTTCAAATGGCGTATAATTATTCAGTATTTTTAGTATTTACGCGAAAAGTATAAAAATACGTTCAAAAAATTTGCAAATCGAAAAATTGATCAATTATTGACAGTGAAAAAAAGTTGCATTTTTGACAAATAGTATATTAGACTGTGACAAAAAAAAAACGACATTCACCTTCTTATTCGGACCCTTTTCGAAAATGTTAGTGCTCAATATAAAAAAAATTGTCCCCAAAGCTCAGCTATGTAGCTTGAACACAGAATTACCGCATTTGAAAATAAGATTTCCCATGTATTTCAAATGGCAAAATTTGTCTATTTTAGTTTCATCTGTATAACTTTTTTCATTTAATTGATAAAAATAAAGTAAATACACGTTTTTGTGAAGAAAAAAATTTCTTCGAAAATTTATAAAAAAAATAATTAAAATTAATTTGTCGAAAAGTAAGTATAGTAATCAAATATACAAATGACTTTGAAACCACCGTAACTTGTTAACGGTTCAATTGAGCAACTTGGGCCAAAGTGCCATTTTTGTAGATCATGAAATTCCCTACCAAACCGTATATCTTTTTTATTCTTATCAGTTGAATAAAGAAAGTTGTACAGATAAAACTAAGATAAACAAATTTTGCCATTTGAAATACATGGGAAATCTTATTTTCAAATGCGCTAATTCTGTGTTCAAGCTACATAGCTGAGCTTTGGAGACAATTTTTTTATATTGAGCACTAACTATTTTCGAAAGGACCGGGACAAAAAGAAGATGTCGTTTTTTTTTTGACACAGTCTAATATACATATACGACCTTTTACCATTAGACATGCGATGTATTTTCAGCATTAATAAATAAAAAATGAAAATTCTTCGAGTGTATTGTTACAGTAAATTTGTATTTTTAGTTCTGCCTCCACTTCCTGCGTCCATATAGGGTAATAGAAGAAAAATAAATGATCAATTTACAGCTGTGTTGCCCATTTTGACCCAGTTTTCCGTTCATAATACGTCAACGATGTTGAAATATAAACATTGTAATTTTGGGAGTGTCAAATTCTCGTAGGGTCCTGTATAACAATTATGTAGGTATAGAATATATTATTGAAATCTATAAATATGTACATACGTATATACGTATTAGACCTATATAATGTATGCCGAATTCATGCTATACCGCGATTGTAAGTTTTAGGCGCGGAGGAAAATTATACACATCAATAAATAATCGTCGTTGTTGAAATTCCTCTGCACTCTCCTCATCGTCAGTTCAATGACACGGACTTTTAGATTTCGTAAGAATTCTGTATATATACACAGCTGTGTGTAAAGTGTATAATATACCATATATTTATGGTTAGATATCATTTGTCATACGTTCGAACCGTCCATTTCTATTACCTGTACAGGGTAATTGTCTCTTAAGTAACAAAAAACAAAAAACAAAAACAAAAAACGGGAATGTTTTAGCGTAATTTACTACACCGTGATGATAATACAATTCTTTACTCATGTACAGATGTCGACTATACACAGTTATTCAGGTTAAACGAGAAATATTCTGAGGGTAGATTCCTTGCGAAATTCTAAGACTAAATTTCCTTTGCCAAAAATTCGGGGGCCCAATAGTTTCCGAGCTACGGAAGATCTTAGTTGAACAATCACAGAACTTATAGGTGACGCAGACAGGGCTGCGCATGAGCGGAAGTTGCGCGGTGCTCTGGCTATGCGACCTATACGCTCCGCGGTTGGTCGACTAAAATCTTCCGTAGCTCGGAAACTATCGGTTTCACGAATTTCTGGTAAAGGAAATTTAGTCTTAGAATTCCACGGGGAATCTACTCTTAGATTATGGCTCGCTCGAGCCGAGTCACCTGGTATAAAGCCCCAATATTGGATATAATATGAGAAATAGAGTTTTGAATTTCGTTCTAAAGAAATACGTTCAATTAAATACGAGAAAGGTAATAATTTTATGAAATTCATGGCTTCACAAGCGTTTGCTAATGAGAATCTGAAACCCCGAGAAGGATTGGTTACTTTTTTCGCCAATCGATAAACCGATCGGTAAAAAATCGATCATTTCAATTCTAAAATCATTAGATAATCAAAGATAAAAAATAAAATAAGTAGCACAACTCGTCATATCTTTTGTCATTATGCGGACCACCCTGCACTCACGTGGTGGTCTGTAAAATGTTGATATTGGCAAAGACCGGGTCTACTACGGGGGCTAATGATGATGTATTTTGAGATCTACGGTCATTAGTGTTCCATTGCAATGAAGAGGAAAAAAAAATAAAAATAAAAAATAGAAAAAAATGGAGATAAAATATAAATAGCACCCGCGAAATTAGCGAAATGTATGCATATTTTATCATCACCTATGTACACGAAGGATGATTTATGTACCTCCGATAGTAATCACGGGGCACAAGCCGATCTCGTAATCTCTCACAATCATTGTTTGCGGTTTTCTGAATTTTTAAGTATGTTTTGAGGATGGAAAATTTTTTACTAAGAGTGAAGTCGTAATAGGTAATAGCTAAGGTCATAGGTTTTTGATAAAAATAAGTAAAAGTAGGATGACCTTGATAAAATCTGATAGGTCCTACTTAATTTCAGAGTATTTTGAAATGAATCCATGGTGTATAGTTTACGATTAAGATCGTCGTTCGCCCAATAAAATCCAAACATTTTAATTTCAGAAAATTAAAATTTCAGAAAAAACTCTGCTCAGCAATTGAAATAATCGAATAAATGATATAGTCGCATAAGGTTCGGGTAACTGTCTCGAGATTATTTGAAAAAAAATGTATGAAATCGATGGAAATTTGATAACCATAACGTTAGATTTTTTCCATCCTGCAAAAATTTTGTCTAACATGCGGAAAAGGAAAAGAAAAAAACGAGAAAAAAAAAACTGTACCAGATTTGAAACGAGTACAAAATCAAATTTAATATAAGGAAATCGTCCGGTGAGAAGGTAGTCAGAACATGTGGAGTCGAGTTGCGATCGCTTCGATCCTTCCCGGTGCGAAATGATTAGAAATTCATTTGGTCGATGTTTGTATTCGCTTAACTACGTACCGCACGGTAAATATATGTATAGATATAGCATAATACACGTGGGTTTGTTAGCGAGAGAGGTACACGAGCCGAGGTATTCGGCGGTCATTCACTCGCGATCTACCATCCGTCCTATCCTATCCTATCCTATTCCATCCTATTCTATCCACCGCCAAGTTAGTCCCGAGCAAATCCGAGGCCCCAGTTCTTTTCCATACCACTGAAGCGACGTGGTAGCGTAACTACTGCGCAGTAAACAAACTATATACGGTGCATTTACCTTTGAGCCTGTTACTTACGAACAGCTGATTTAGCGGTCCCAATTCTTACGTGGATAGATAGCTTATATAGGTACAGGTACGACTATGTCCCGGTCTAGTACCATACAGATCGTGACGTATCCGGCAACCGCTACTTTCGTACATGGAATCTATTTCCTTTCTATATATACTAGACTGTGTCAAAAAAAAAAAAAACATCTTCTTTTTGTCCCAGCCCTTTCGAAAATAGTTAGTGCTCAATATAAAAAAAATTGTCCCCAAGCTCAGCTATGTAGCTTGATCACAGAATTAGCGCATTTGAAAATAAGATTTCCCATGTATTTCAAATGGCAAAATTTGTTTATCTTAGTTTTATCTGTATAACTTTCTTCATTCAACTGATAAGAATAAAAAAGATATACGGTTTGGTAGGGAATTTCATGATCTACAAAAATGGCACTTTGGCCCAAGTTGCTCAATTGAACCGTTAACAAGTTACAGTGGTTTCAAAGTCATATGTATATTTGATCACTACTTACTTTTCGACAAATTAATTCAAATTATTTTTTTTTATAAATTTTCGAAGAAATTTTTTTCTTCACAAAAACGTGCATTTACTTTATTTTTATCAGTTAAATGAAAAAAGTTATACAGATGAAACTAAAATAGACAAATTTTGCCATTTGAAATACATGAGAAATCTTATTTTCAAATGCGCTAATTCTGTGTTCAAGCTACACAGCTGAGCTTTGGGGACAATTTTTTTTATATTGAGCACTAACTTTTTTGAAAAGGGCCCGAATAAAAAGGTGATGTCGGTTTTTTTGACACAGTCTAATATATACTGTAAATGGGGTTTCTCACCTCGAATCAGCTGGGTGCCAAAAACCCTCACTACTTAATAAGATTGGCTTAATCATGACATATGGTAATTGCTAGGGTTTAAAATGACCAAATTCATTTTTGTCAATGAGACCCAATTGAAAATGACCAAAAAAATCATACGCACTCTGCGATTACCTAGAAAACAAATGGATTGAAAAACGAATGGACGAAGATTCTCGTTCCGAAAATAGAGGCTTTTTTCTTTTTTCTCCAATCAGATGATGAAGCTTTAACATAAGACACAGATTTTGGAAATGACGAAATTTTTCAAGTGTTTTCATTTTCTCAAAAGAAACACGATCCTTCCTACTTTTACGTCGTCCCGTACCTGCAGCGTTTTTATTCTACGAGTTTTCGTGCTTTTTTTCAACAAATTGAAAAATCGTGCCACGATGGAGGAATGTTTGATCAGAGCGAATTTTCCTTCGGGGCGTCGCTTTTATTTGAATAAAATAAGGGCGGATGAGAAAAAAATTCGAAAAAAACAGCCTCCTGTTCTATTGTTTTTATTTTTCTCAAATTTTTACCTCATCCGCTCTTCTTCCATGTGTAGTACATATGTACTCAATTTTTTGACACTGAGGAGGCTAGTTTTTATCACGTAATAAAAACCTTTACGAATCCTTGAGGTTTATCATAACGATTTCACATCGTTTATCGGCCCTAATAAAAATCGGTACGTATCTCCTAGAGTAATATTTTTCAAAAACTGTTTATTCTTCGTTGAATATAGTTTTCATTTTTATGAACGAGGAGCAAATGAGCAAATGAGGAAAAAAAAAATTAGAGAAAAACCAAATTTGATTATCCCAGAGATCTCGACGTTGTTTCTGGCCCGTTTCAAAGTGCGGTGAACTGCCTTAACCGGAGACTGACCAATTCTTTCCTCTTCTCTTCTCTTCGCTCTTATACATGAGCGAATAAAATCGCGAGCAAAATAGATCGTTATCATAGATCATCGTCGGTTTTCAAACGGGTATTGTCAGAATTGGGTATATAAATTTATCGATTTTATTTCTGACCATTTAGTTTATAACATTTGACTGTCAATGTCCGATTCGATCCGCTCGATACGGTTTTCTTTTTTTATTTTTTTTTTTTTATTTTAACATCAATCCGTCTTTTCGTTTTTCTCTTCACTTTTCATTTTTCTTTTATTGTTCTTTTTTCACTCAACCTATAATTTCAATTTTTATTTCAGTTCTAGTTTAAGAGATTAGAGAAAGAAAGAGAGAGAGGTATAGATTGTACATAGCTTATCTTATAACACACCACCATACCTACGACCATTCTTGGTCAGCGAAAGTCCACGTATGAGCCATGAGAGACTAAATGGCGGATCTGCACCACATTTTTTTTTCTTTTTTTCACATAAATTTGAATTACGTTGTATGATTGTCAAACGATCGACGAATACGAAGAGAGGAACGGAGGCTGTAGTGTCGACCTCGAGTTGGCCTCGCTCCCTTTTATTGGCTGTAGCACTTTTCGCCGCACTTTCTTTTAGGCGCATATTTAGCTATAATACAATCTTCTATCTTGGGGGGGGGGGGGGGTGCCAAGGTAAGAGAAGAATAAAATGTTCATCGTTTTCAATGTTTTATCACGGCGAGAATGAATGACGAAAAATCATTGTGAAAATAGCGTTTGGAAGCTACGAATTTCCGCTTCAAATTAAAAAAAAAAAAAATCTCAATATCACAAAAATCGAGTCCGCTGCGTCCATTTAAGTAGAGCTCTGCGAAAAACGATTTCCGAAACGGTGGCCGCGTTTATAGGCAAACGGAATATCTAAAACACAAAAACCAGTACTTTTTGGAATTGTCAATGTACCCTCTAAGCTTCTATGGAACGAATTTCTCATCCGACCTTTCTTTTTTGAAAAATTGATAAAAACGTTCGCGAAAATCCCAAAAAACGCGATCAAATGTAAAAAAGATTCGTAACTTGACATCGTTTGAGTTGATCAAAAATCCATTCCATAGAAGCTTAGAGGGTACATTGATGATTCCAAAAAGTATTGGTTTTTGTGTTTCAGATATTCCGTTTGCCTATAAACGTGGTCAACGTTTCGCAAATCGTTTTTTGCAGAGCTTTACTTGAATGGACGCAGCGGACTTCATTTTGGTGACATTTAATTTAATTTTTTTTCAGTTTGTTGCGGAAATTCATAGCTTTCAAATCCTATCTTCACAATTATTTTCCGTCCGTCATTCTCGCCGTAATAAAACCTTGAATACGATGAACATTTTTTTCCTCTCTTACCTTGGCACTCCCCTTAATCAAAAGCTATTGGAAATTTGCGTTTTAAGAAACGCGCTGTCCTCTGCATACTAATTATATCTTTGATTATATCAACGTATTTATACCTGTAGTAGGTATTTTAATTCTTCGGAAAACCACCGCGAGGAATGAGAATGAGCTAAAAAATGAGCAAAACTTTATATAACAGCGTCTCAAGATATCAAATAATTTCACGATTTTAAATTCGATTCAATTTTTCGATGGATTAATTTTTACTGGTGTGACAAAATTTTTCTCGGTAAAGTTCGTTGAAAAATAAATTTTCAAATTTTTAGAATTCATATTTTGTTTTTCTTTTTCTCTCTTTCTCTTTCCTATTGAGAAAAAAAATTCTATACAGTCAATTTTTTTGTTTTTTTTATATTTTGTAAGCAATTTTTTGTCAAATAATATTGAAAAGTCTCTGAAGATCTAATAAAAAATTAAAATTCTTGAAAATTTTTGAAATTCAATGAAATTTTTTTTCCTTATCTTCATTCGCGAAATTGAAGTTTATCAATTTTCAGATATTCTTAGAAACCATCTATCGCTCTGATATACGATACAGATTTTCACTTCATTTTTCCCAGGAAAAATCCGTCGTAAGATACGACGATGTGACGCGTTGTTCTCCTTATTCTCCAATTTTTTTACGTCAAGATGTTTAAAAGATAGCAGCAACAGTTGTGGACGAAACGAGTTGAGTTTAGTTGAGTTGAGTCTAAAATAACATCGCAAGATTTCAGACATTAAAGGTTTCTCTCTCTATATATATATATATATACACCTAATATGCGCGCCCCGTTACAGATTCAAAATTTCAACTCACATTATGAGATACGCACGAGTTGTGGTCGTTCGTCCGTTGAAGACAAATGTGCAGATTAAATTCTACAATTTGTCTAGACTCTTGCTTATACAACCTAATTATACTCGGGTATACCACAAGAATCAAATCGTCAAGATTACGCAGCGGAGACCATAACGTATCACGCAACCATCGCACATATAGATATATACGTTGTCTGAATTTTTTTTTTTTTTTTCTTTTTTTCTTCTTCACAATATATCATACAGATAACCCGATTCGAAATAGAAACTCTATGAGTTTCATACTCCAAAACCTCAGTTTCCTTTTTTTTCTCCGGTTTTAACGAGATAAATATAATTCAGTTTTATCAAGGGATCCGCATAGGTGCGTAAATCAGAATCGGCGCTCGCTCGAAATTCTAATTAGCTTCTCTACGCTAATTCTCTGCTAATCTTGTTTGAAATAGACAAAATATACGAATAAAGAGTTCCCATTATCCCAATCCCATTCAATTCCGAGTCTTTCACTACCTGTATACCCCGAAAATCATTACGAATATAAATTTCTTAAATAACGTCCTTCAAAGTGTAATTTATTCATAAAAAAAACGGATATTTCTACCAAAACAATTCTCATGTTTCCAACCTTGTCGTATACTATGTCACAGACCGGTAAATCATGCGGAGAATCTAGGCGTATCATATTTTATCCGAAAATAATAAGAAAGAAAAATGACTAAGAGCGTAAAAACAGCCAGACGTATAAAAATAGTAAAAAAATATGTGCAAATTTTTCGTAACCTTAATTACGAAGTAAACCCGAAATATAAATTTCCATAGAACCCTGAAAAAATGACTCATAAAAAATGATTTAAAGATTCATTCATCATTTATAATTTTTTTTTTTTTTTTTGAATTTCTAATAAAAAAAAAAAAAACTTTGAATCATGTAATTATTGAAAAAAAATTCAACTCACCGTACCAGTTGATTCCACAGCAATTTATCACGCGTTCGGGTTCCCGCCAGGGCGGTAATGGGCAACCAGCTCTCCGAGGACCGCGGATCCTTGCGCGAGGCGAAGATGCTCTAGCCTCTTTCGGGGTCTCGATATGAACGTATACCTCCTCTTCATCTACGTCGTCGGTTTTAGCTGTGGGTATATCGACGGAGATCCTATCCTCCGATGTCGATGCTTTGACCAATTGAGTCAAGGACCCTTTACTGACCACTGAGACAGCGTCGAAACCTCGTGTCGTCGATCGCTCTGCCATATCGGCCGCTGAAACAAACGAAAACGTGATTTACTACGATGTGCTTTACTCGTTGGTAAAGGCTGCTACTTTTTTATTATTGTTGAACATGTCGCGAGTGGTTTTTTACCGACTTTCAAAATTCTCGAAGAAGTTCAAATGCATTTATTTTTTTGAATTAAACATAACGCCAAGTTCGAGCTGTTTTAGTGTTTAAAATTTCTCAAATCCGAGATAAAATCTAGAAGGAAAGAGGAAGCCACGAGCGGCCATGGCTCAAAATATTTGTTTTACCTCGAAGTATTTTTGAGAATTTTTTGAAAAATTATCAATCATGTCATACCTTGGGGAAAATCGATTTTACATGTTTAAACAAAGAATTCACTATGAAGGACGAGGCAGAATTATCCTAACATATTTTTTCTTAAAAGTACACTTCTTTCTGAATAATTTCATACAATCGCATAATTTTTTATCCGACTGATAGATCCAGAAATATAAGCGTTTAAACATTTGACGATAGTCAGGAATTGAAAATTTTCAAAAATACGTAAATCGGAAATGAATCGAGATAAAAATTTGAAAAAAATCACGAGCACTTCTTTCAGTCTACCGAATATCAGAAAAAAGTATGAAAAAAATCGAGAGGGGTCAGGGTGAGAGGCTGTCCTGGTTGGCGTGGAACCCCCCATATATAGTCTCGAGTTAATGAGATTTTTGGGTATATATTACTATACACCTATTCAATTTCCATCAAGTTTGGTGTCAAACGAATGTTAATGTAACGTAAACAAAGTGAGAATTTGCAATTTGCTGAAAGAGTACCTAAAGTATGCGCAAATATCAGCGATTATCTTAATGAGAATCAAAGAAAAAGTGGTCGGTGGGGTGAGGTAGAACAAGACTATATCATACGATTTATACAAGGTGTCTCAAAAACTAAATGCAAAAAATGAAGAGAGTAATAGAGGGGGTCAAGCTGAGTAAATTGACCTATAGAACATGTGGTCTCCGAAGTACCGGTCGCGAGATACGGCCGCTTAAAAAATCGCCCTAGGCGCCGGCATGTAGACAACCGACTACACAGCTGACACGGTTAGCGCTCCACTCATAACGCTTCATTAGTTAAGAATTTCGAATGAAAACACTTTCGCCATTGAATTTTCGCCAAACACAACAACATTACTTGTTTCGATAATAAAATTTGATATCAAAAGTATTTTTGTTTGAAATTTTCGAATTCAAAAGCGTCATGATTCGCGTCAAAAGTCTAACGCGCTTATCAATCAGACGGCTGACGGATATCTGAGTGTAGTCGGTTGCCTACATGCCGGCGCTTAGCGCGATATTTTAAGCGGCGGTATCTCGCGACTGGTATTTCGCAGACCACATGTTCTATAGGTCAATTTACTCAGCTTGACCCCCTCCATTACCCTCGTCATTTACTGCAATCAGTTCCGAGACACCCTGTATACGTAAATTTAGTCATAATAACAACAGGCGTTAATTAATATTCAACAAATTATGTACTTTTCTGCAATCGCGAACTTTTATAGCAATATAGTGTTTCAAATCTCAATAAGACATTGAATAAATTTAATTAATCAATTATTGGATGAATAACGAAAAAAAAAAAAAAAAAAAATGCATCAACATTTTTGTACAGGATTTTCTAACCGAATTATCAGAAGTTATTTTGTTTCTTTTACCTTTTTGTACACAAGATACGTAGATAAAAAACGACTGAAAAAATTGAAAGAAAAAAAATTGAAAAAGCAGAAAAAAAAAATTATCCCCACAAAGATAAATTACGAATTAAATTGAGTAACGAAGATAACGAGTGCGTCATACTCATATTTAAAAATAAATTGGGCTACACCTATCTGGACGCCTTGCTGTCTGTATAAAATATTGAAACAGGTGAGTGGTTGAGAATCTTTTTTTTTTTATTTCTCTCTTTCTTTTTCGAAACCTTTGGCACTTGTTGCTCTACATAAGTTATTTAGGAAATCGTTTTACAGCTTTTTTTTATTTTTTCTTTCTTCCTTTCTTTCTTTCTTTCTTTCTTACTCATTAAGAAACGTAACAAGATTTATAATACCTACACTCTATACTGTGGGCAGTTATATGTGTAATGAGTGTATCGATTTTATTTTTTTATTTTTCTAGTAGCTGAAGTGACGCGGAATCCCCAATATAGATATAGAAATCTACTGTTCAGTTGATTTATATACAACACGCAACTTCCGCTTCACTAATTATTATCGATCTAAGGGTACGTACACCTAAATATGGGTATAGGTATATATATATAACATAAAGGCTGATTATTCTAAGTGGTTAACCGTTCTTCCGTCTCAAATCACACTACAAATATATGAAGAAAAAAAAAAATTAAAAAAAATTAAAAACTTACTTAAGATTATAAAGAACCTGTGATATTATATTTTTTCCTTGCTTATCCAAAAATGTAGGAATATATATCTTAATTAGTTTATTAATCATTTTGATTTCTCTCTCTCTCTCTCTCTCTCTGTTTCCAGATTTTTCATCTAATAAAATAAATATATAAGGTGAGTCTATGGATATGAACTGTAAAATAAAATTAATATACAGAATAGGAAACTAGTCGCAGCGATCTAAGCGATCTGAGCGATAAAATTTACTCAAAAAAGCGTGCGATTCTACTTTTTCTTTTGATCTAAAAGAAAAAAAAAAAAGAAATAAAAATCCATTCATATAATTCTAGCTACGATAGGCTTGGATACTGTTTCTTTCCAGCAAATAACGCTGATACTATAGATTAGCATTGCCGCACGGTATTAATTAATCTTGTCATGTTAGATATATAGGTACGCGAGTATATAGCGAATCCGGTACAAAAGTGCATCGAAACAAGATAAAGGCCTAATTGTTAACGCACTCTCTCGGCTAATTAGGTATGTGTACCTGTATGAAAAAAAAAAAACTTCCACCGTATGCAACACACGTATATATATATATATATATATATATATATGGGGTATTCCATGTCAACTCGACCAATGATTATCCCTCACCATTTTCGATTCGCTTCACAATTTTTTATACGATTCTGGGATCTCAAAAAAGCACTGCTGAATTTTTTCAGATTTTTCCCTGCAACCGTTAATTTTCAATGATTATTCAAAGCCATCTCGAAATTGGCATTTTTTAAAAATCTCAAAATATTCTCGAAAATCTTATTTTTCATTCCGATCATTTTGACACCCCTCCCATGGTGGAATGATTTTTTCTTCTATTTTTTCTTTAGCGCCTTTAACATTTTGAACAAGCGAAACACCATGTTCCAACACTTCGAAAATTCTCGAAAGATTACCAGAAATTCTGTGTTCAATTCTGAATATTTTCACGTGCGACCCACGATGACGCACGAACCCCTTGTAGGCTTTTGTACACTTAAAACATCTATGATTCAATCAAATCGTTTGTTCAAAATGTTAGAAGTGCTAAAAGAAAAATAGAAGAAAAAATCATCCCATCACGGTAGTGGTGTCAAAAATAAGATTTTTGAGAATTTTTTGAGATTTTTAAAAAACGCCAATTTTGAGATGGGTTTGAATAATCATTGAAAATTAACGGTTGCAGGGAAAAATCTGAAAAAAATTCAGCAATGCTTTTTTGAGATCGTAGAATCGTATAAAAAATCGTGAAGCGAATCGAAAATGGTGAGGGATAATCATTGGTCGAGTTGACATGGAATTCCCCATATATATATGAATATATATATAGAGAGGTTTACGTATATACATTTCGTTCGCGACTCGCGAGCATTCTTGACGCTACTTATAATTCTCGGTGCACGCGATTCGTGGGAGTTTACGTAACTCGCGCGGTTTCTCAATATATATATGTAGCATATATACGTAATAGAATAGGTCGGGTTTCGGAAACACGATGTGTGTTAGAGGAAAAGAAAAAGAAAACTTTGAATATTAGAAAAAAAATTGATGAAAAATATACAACGCGTTAAAAAATAATCTCATTTTTTTTTTCTTATCTTTTCTGTTTTTTTTTTTTTTTTTTTTATTTTTTCGTCACGTTTGATTTGCTTTTGAGGTACTAATAAGTAGATCTCGAAACTTCCTAGAGTCGGATCAATTAATTGTTGAGAATACTCTATTTTTTTTTTTTTTTTTTTTTTTTTTCTAGATAAAAGCAATTCACAAACCAATCTAGTTTACTTCTGGGATCTGCAGGCCGTGTCTTATCGTTATATCAGACTGTCGTATAGATTAGAGAAAATCCGATACCTATAATGGATGCTAAAATCTTTGGAAATTTAGTGAAACTTAACAAAGGCAAACATATTTGTATATTATGTGTATATATACCTATAATATATAAATATGCATTTGAAATTTGCATTGAAATCGTTTGAAACAATGAACGGATTCTCGTATAAGAACTCCGTTTAAATTACGTAATGACAATTGATGTTTGAATTCCTTTTACTCTATTCGCGTTAAGCGCGTGTTTCTTGTTCTTGACAATGATAATTGTGCAAACCGAGAAAAGAATCATAGAAATAAATTGAAAGAAAAAAAAAAAAAGAAAAAAAAAAAAAAACTTTTAATAACGAAAACCTAAATTGAATGATAAACGTAAAAATTTTTTTGAATGATAAGACCGAGAGAAGGAAATTGTTTGATCATTTTTCTTTTTTTTTTTTTTTTTAACAAGGATTATCTCATTTAATCGAATTCGTGTATAATATAGTATATATATATATTATAACGCGAAGGCGTGTCGAGATCAATTCGATTCAATTTAATTCAATTCAATTCATCGCAAGTCTGTAAATAACGTATAGCTGTAATGGTAATTGCAACGGTAACCGCGATTGCGTCATTGCTGCATTTCAAACCATACGCACGTGATTCGGACAGAAACGTCAAATAAATTGCAAATTGTTACGTATTATACGAGAAGAAGTAAACCTGATTTCAAACACGGTATTATAACGAGAGTTAACTTCTCTTGGTTTGATATTAATAAAAAATAAATAAAAAATAAAATATATAAGTATATATATACCTACATAGTCGTTGAATTTTTTTTTTTTCCTGTTTTTTCATTTTTTTGATTTTTTTTTCTCTGACGATCTCAATTTTGCTCAATTTTCTGGATACAAGTGAAAGACAATGAAGAAGAAGAGAAAAAAAAAAAGAAAAAAACGAAAGAAATAAAAAAGAAAAAAGATCAACAAGTTTGAGTAGTTTTCTTTCAAGGAGAAAAAAAAAAAAAAAAAAATGAAAAAGAGTCCTCGGTCTTCCCTCTCTCGTATTATCTAGATTATATAGTCTGTCGATTGTAAAATCGATAAAATGTGTAAATAGATAAAAAAAAACATAATAAAGAAGAAAAAAAAAAAAAAATTAGAAAAAAAAATACAAATAAAATAGAAGACCGATTATCCGGAGACTAATGACTGACTCTATAACAAGCTGTCGGAACTTGAAGAACGGCTTATAATTTTTCAATTTTTTTTTTCTCTATTTTATTCCGAAGAGAAGAGGCTGATTAATTATTGGATCGTTAGAATCAATATAATTGTGTCACTCAGGAGCCGATTAATTATAGTTATAATAGTCGTCAACTGTTAATATCAAGGGAGTAATTGTATCCATAAAATTCCTGTTAAAAAAACAGAAAAAGGAATACCTACACCCTTTTGAAAGAGGATCAATTCTGTGCCTGTGCTTGTGGCTGGTTTTACGTGAATTTGGAAAAAAAAAAAAAAAAATTATTTTCATTTGAAAAAAAAAAGAACGGGAAACAGAGCATTTTTTGATTACTCTTCCCACACCAACCTGATCCCAAAGTAAATATAAATTTTTCTGTTTTTTTTTATTTTTTTATTTTTTTCTTATTTTTATTCATACATCCACACGTTACGTAAGTGGATAAATAAAATTTAATGATCGTTAGCTTCGATCGAAAAGCTTTTTTCCAGATTAACTGTTATCGTGTGTGCAGGCTACTGCGGCGCTTATCCATAAAACGGTAAGTACCTACCTACCTACCTACCTAACCACCCATATACTACGCGATTCAGGGTATATGCTATATATATATATATATATATATATATATATATATATATAACAACAAAAGACCAAAAAACGAGGAAAAAAAAAATCAGTTTGACATGACGCGAAACGAGAGTGATCGACGCGACGCAATATCGGGAAGAAATATACCATATATATATATATATATATATATACCATGTATATGACCCTCGGGACATGAAAACAGCTCTCACCTTATATATTTTTAACCACGCAACAGGTATATTCGTATACACCTATACATATGGGGTATTCCATGTCAACTCGACCAATGATTATCCCTCACTATTTTCGATTCGTTTCACGATTTTTTATACGATTCTGGGATCTCAAAAAAGCACTGCTGAATTTTTTCAGATTTTTCCCTGCAACCGTTAATTTTCAATGATTATTCAAAGCCATCTCGAAATTGGCATTTTTTTTAAATCTCAAAAAATTCTCGAAAATCTTATTTGTCATTCCGATCATTTTGACACCCCTCCCATGGTGGAATGATTTTTTCTTCTATTTTTTCTTTAGCGCCTTTAACATTTTGAACAAGCGAAACACCATGTTCCAACACTTCGAAAATTCTCAAAAGATTACCAGAAATTCTGTGTTCAATTCTGAATATTTTCACGTGCGACCCACGATGACGCACGAACCCCTTCCAGGCTTTTGTACACTTAAAACATCTATGATTCAATCAAATCGTTTGTTCAAAATGTTAAAAATGCTGAAAAAAAAAAAGAAGAAAAAATCATCCCATCATGGGAGGGGTGTCAAAAATAAGATTCTTGAGAATTTGTTGAGATTTTAAAAAAATGCCAATTTTGAGATGGGTTTGAATAATCATTGAAAATTAACGGTTGGAGGGAAAAATCTGAAATAAATTCAGCAATGCTTTTTTGAGATCGTAGAATCGTATAAAAAATCGTGAAGCGAATCGAAAATGGTGAGGGATAATCGTTGGTTGAGCTGACATGGAATGCCCTATACACATATATACATTATATATGTTTCTTTGTGTGAGAACAGTTGCTGGTGATCACTATTATAAGGTATTTATATATAAATACCTTAGGTATAACGTTTACGCACACACTTCACTCCAAAAAGCCAAACGGCTTATTATGCATACCTTTGTATAATTTTATTTTTACTTTCTTTCTTTCTTCTCTTGGTTTTTTATCTTTTCCGTTTTCCGTTTTCCGTTTTTTTTATTCTTTTTTATTCTTTTTTATTTATTTTATAAGACGAAACTCAATATTTATAAACTTGTGAACGATCGATTGATCAATGGTTTTATAATACCCAACGTCATTATAATCCGCTAGCCTCCGTTTTCTTCTTATTTACTATTTATTTTATAATAGAAATTCAATGACCCGTTTTTATTTTCCTCTCTTTTTTTTATTAACGACAAGAATTTTTCACAATTTTCAGATCGATATATTATGTATCGACGACAGTATGGATAAACGTGTAATTTCAAATTTTCGTATGAAGAACGCGCAGTCTCGATGATGGGATAAAATTCCATTTATACGGCACTGGTATTCGAAATGCCTGGATTGATTAAATACCTATGGAGCACTTCTTCTGTTGAATTGAATTATTTTGTAAATTCAAACACTTATGTTCAGCTTTACGTATGCATATATAGCGAAGCAAAAAAATTAACACAATGTTCTATATACTATTTAAATTCATTTTATTTACGTATAATTGCCATTTTAACAATAATTAAACATGGAAAAAAAAAACAATTAGTCTTTTATTTTTTTTTCTCGAAATTTTAATAATGAAATTGAACATAAACGAAAATTCGTACGTTTTTTTTTTGATAGTAAATTTTTGTTTTTTTTCTCTTTATATACGCCGATATATTTTTCTGTAAATTATTAGAAAAAGTTCTATATTTTATACCTATACACATCAGGCAACCCGAATACCAGTGCCGTATGAACAGAATTTTATCCCCTCATCTTTCATACTCCCGTCGATATATATTATAGGACTTTCTCTTCTTATTTCACGCTAAACTTTAATTTGAAAATGACGTATTATATCGATGGAGTGCTACCATAGGGGCGTAAGCGCTAAAAAAAAAAAAAATCGTTTTTTTTGTTCTAGTGGCAAAATCTTTTTCATGCAATATAAAATCTCGTGGACGTATCCGCAGAAATTTTTTTTTTTTTTTTTTTTTCTCTCTGACCCCTACGCCCGTATGGTATTAGTCCATCGATATAATACTCAATTTTTCAATTAAAGTTTGTATTTTGTTTATATTGAATATAGTTTAAAAAAAAAAAAATATTCACAGATGCATATAACTATTACGGAATTTACAGTTATATACACATAATATATATGTATATATATTTACTTTTATTTAGGTGCAGTTCGTTTGTTATTATTTCCCGTATATGTATATATATATATATATACGCTCTAGTTACACCAGATAAATATTTTGGCACAAGGTATATGTATATATAGGTTTTATAAAAATATGTATACTACATATGGTGAAAAAAAAAAAAAAAAAAAAAAAAAAACAGATACCACTTTAAAATACGATATTAGTGTATATATATACATATATATATATATATACATATATAAAAAAATTTCGCGAACTTTACCGCATCCGTAAGAAAAAAGAAAAAAAAAAAAATTAATGTAAAGATTGAAATTTTTGATTATTGTTATTTTTGATTATTTTTAATTTCAGGTTTTTTGCTTATCAAGATATTATATCACAGTCGTTGTAATCTTTCATAATTTGGTTATATTTATTCTTATTATTATTCACATTGTTATTATGAATATTATTATGATTCCTATTATTAAAAAACCGAAGTCCGCGATTGTAGATCGGAACTTTTTTAACCCATTGTTTTTTATTTTTTATTGAAAAAAAAATATATATTATATATATATATAAGTAAATATGAATTTTAGGTAAAGATAAAAAGAAAAAAAAGAAGACAAAAAAAAACTGATCCAGTATAAATGACACCTTGATTCTTTTCTCTTTGAGAGCAAAGCAAAAGGAGCTGATAACAGGTGCTCTTAGTGGCGCGCACGTGCTGCGAAGTTATAAATTTAAACCTGTATACGTGTATGTATATATGTAGGTAGGTTGGTAGGTATATAATATATAGGTACGGGCGGCTTGAGATCGCGACGCGGACTGCCCAGGCGTCCACGCCGCCTTGCGCCGCGACGCCTACTGAAAACTGAAGTATACTGACGCCACTAGACGACGCGACATCGCGATATATGTATATAATATATATATATATATATATATATATATATATATTGCGCGTGTCCGCCGATCGATTAAGCAAATTCCTCACGAATGTATATACCTATATATATATAGTATTCATGTAGATATGTAAACATGTGTATTAGGTTGGTCCTTATTTAGGGTGTTTTCAAAATTTCTTGCGGACAAGGCGGAAAAGATTTGCAAATAAATAAATGAAAAAAAAAAAAAAAAGTACGCGAAACTTGGAGCCTGTATAGGTATACGCAAAGTACAGCCTTCAAGGTAGTAAAATTTGACATACTTATTCCCTATAGTCGTATAAGTATTTTACAAAAAATCGCCCGATTTTTATGACTATAGGGAACACGTATACCAAATTTCAGATTTTCCGCAGCACTATTGAGGCGGGGGAAGAAAAAATAAATAAAATAATGCAGTGAGCCCGAATTTAAATTTAAATCAAATGGAAAAATCCACTGCCTTGGAGATTGTATTTTGAGTTGATCTACAGCCTCCAGGTTCCGCGTACTTTTTTTTTTTTTAATTTTTTTTCAAACTTTTTTCCGCCTTGCGTACGGAGAAAATTTCAAAAACCCTCTATAATATCTATTATATGTGTTTAACTATACTTATAAGTATTTATCAAGTGCCAGTAGAGAAAAAATTGACGTAGCACTTTCGTCGAGCTGATAATAATATACGTATAGTATAGTATAGGTGTATGTTACGCGTGTCAAGTTTTTCGTCAAAAGTGATTTATAATAAAAGAAAAAAAAAAAAAAAAAATTGTAAAAAAAATCGATGAAAATGAAATGATTAAAAAAAAAAATCGATGAAAAATTGCTTCGAGTTAATACAATTCGGTCAATAGGCGTTGAAATTTATTGCCGATTTTTTTGGAAACTCAACAAAAATAATAATAATAATTTAAAATCATTGAAAATTATTAATATTATTTTTTCTTTTAATTCTACCGAAATCAGGCAACGATTTAAAAAAATTCTGGTCATAGTTATGAAAGAAACAAAGGTATACATATACCGGGTGGATTAGGTGTTGTCTCAAAACCTCACTGCTTGATATGTGAGTTGCCTGTATGCAGGCGTCCTATGAACCGTTTCCACAAATACCCTCGGTATACTATATCTATACTTATAATATTTGGCTGCGAGATTATTTCGACAGAACAAGAATTCCCGCTTATCATAATTATGTTGTTAGGTATAATAATGTATAGGTATGTAAATTCAAAGTAGAGCTCGGACTGAGTTTTCCCATATCCTGAGTTCGTCTTCGATTAGATTCAATCATACATTATATTATATTATATTATATTATATTATATTATATTATATTATATTATATTATATTATATTATATCATTCAACAGCCTCTTTGTGCAATACCTAGATACCATACGTATATGTGTTGTAAATTTTTTTTAACAGTTTTCGTTAATTATTTCGTAAGATAGTAAAACCTGCAAGCGAAATGTTGAATTTTCAAAAACGTTTCATACGCAGTAAGAGCAGAAAAAATTATTATAAATGATTCTAACCGTTTTGATTAATTTTTTTGATACTTTGATGTCAAAAGAATAAGAAGAAAAAAACAAAAAACAAAAAAATCTCATCCCACAAGAGTACCCTTAAAACGAAATCAAAGTTATCAGTCTAAAAAACGTTTTGCTGAAACCGATTAAATTTTTTATTTCATTTTTTTTCTTCTCTTATCGATGATTAACAATATTTGCGCAGTCTCGTGAAAATTGTTGCATCATTTTCCGTTTACTTGCATTTAAAAAGACGTACTTATACGATACCGGTGTTATCGTCGACGTTATCATAACGACTTGAACGCGGTTATTTCCCCCTCTTCTTATTAACTACATTCCTTGGTATTACAGGTCAGGGCGTTTTATACGTCAGCAGACAACGTGAACTGTAAAGATCAACGGGGATTTGATTATTAATTATCAATCATCAACCCAGATCAAGGATTACATAAATGATTTCAAGGGTATAAATCTTCGCCAATTATACCGTGTCGAAGATCAAAGGATTTCATTAGTTGCTCATTAAATCTAACAGCGATGATTGAATGATTGAAAAATTTCCTCAGCATTATTTATTTTTTTGTTTTATTTAAAACTACGATAAGCAGTAAAAAAAAAAGAAGATTCCGGCTCTTCAAGACTGGAGGACTCAGTTATATCCTTTTTTTCAAAATTGAAATTAATTCTACTGAAAAACTATAATTACAAGTGAAATAAATTGCTCCATATCATATTTACGCTTTTTAGTATAATACCGCAAATATATATCTATTTTTTTTTTTTCACACTGTTTAGGGGTGATTGCTATGTTTTGGAAATTTGATAATAGCAAAGATAAACGATGGTGGATATCATTTGTGTTTCTGAAATCTACATGCTTACAATTACGTAGTATCGAACCTGCGATATCCAGCTGAAGCAAAACATCAGAATAAAGCAAATCAAAGCAAGGCGAAAAGTTTACTATACGTATTACAGATGTAGAAATCAGCAATAAGGAGAATATAGGCGAAGCTGATAGTCGCGAGATAATATTAAGCGGAGGATTTACGTATACTGGATCTTTGATACAGATTTATCGTGCGTAAAATAATTTTTGGGGAATAATAAGGATTATTGTTAGATCAATCGAAGTGTATAACGTATTGATTATTCTATGGGAGGAGTTTGACTAAATTTATTTTTCGCTTTGACTGATACCGGAAAAAATAAATCGAATTCTATGATATCTGCGATCAGACGTTTTCTGCCGAATATAAGCGAACAGAAAAGCACGTGAAACCGAAGGGAAAAGACAAGCCGCAACGAAGATTCTCACCCTCGTTATTTGAGGGTCGATATAAAAAGCCCAAGTCATGAAAACAAAGTTCGCAAAATTGAAGGGGGATCCCAAAATGCGAATGAATCTTATCTACGTTTTATGAAATCGATAAGAAAAGGATGAAAATAAATCGTAGGGTGACTCGCTTAGTGGTATATAAAAAGGAAAATATTCAGATCTCAAATTTCTTAAGAATATTTTTCTACCCTTCGAAGTCTAAACGCCTTCAGATATAAATGAAAATAAAATAATTTTTGCGTATTGGTCAGCGACGAAAAATGATACGATCTAAAATTACTTCTCTTCTTCATATTCCGCGCAAGACAAGAAGCTGATGCGTGCTTTTATCCCAAAAATGTGTAAAATTGTAAAAAGATAAAAAAAGAAAAAGAAAAAGAAAAAGAAAAAGAAAAAGAAAAAGAAAAAGAAAAAGAAAAAGAAAAAGAAAAAGAAAAAGAAAAAGAAAAAGAAAAGAAAAATTGGATAATCGTTTTTGAAAATTTTCCGTATCGATGATCATCGATTATAATCGAGCGAATTAAATCGCGATCACTATATAATTGTAAAAAGTGATAACTGCTAATTAAATTGATGATAAAAATTAAAAAAAAAAAAAAACACAAGGTATTGAAAAACGTGATAAATTATAATCATCAACTTACTGTATACCGATTTTTTTCATCCTCCAGGGAATCAACGAACCTGATCGGTAATTTCGTGAAAAAAACGTATATATAAATGAATAAAAATAGGTAAGAAAATTGTGAAGAAAAAAAAAAAAAAAAAAAATTGAAAAATCGTTCGGGTAAAATTGACGTGTCATTAATCATCGCATATCTTCTGTGTACGATAAAATCTCGCGAATTGAATCGCGATCGGTATAGTATAATCGAAGAAAACAACAATTGCTGAATTAATTGATAGTAAAAAGAAAAGAAAAAAAAACGCATAAAATTAAACAAAAAGACAATGAAAAACGTGACAATTATAATTACCAATGGCTGGTCGAACACGATCGGAATCGATCGTCATCAATGCGGTTTGACCCGATAATTGAACACGTGGTTCGGCGGCCTCGTCCATTTCCATATCCCGATTGTTAAATAAATTGAAAAAAAAAAAAAACAAAAACAAAAAACCGTATATTTCGACGGCGTGAACTGATAAAAATATACTATTTCTATATGTGTGTTTAAAAATCGGTAATTAGATAGTACATATGTAAAAATAGCAAAATAAAAAGGAAGGAAAAAAAAAAAAAAAAAACTCAATCGCCGGTCAATCTGCAGAGAGTGATAAACGTGCGAACCCACGGTGTCCGTTGTCTTCCGACTCTGCGCACCTGGAACTAGCGGTGACGATTAGACTAGAGGCTCGCCACGGTCGTTTAACCAATGGAAAAAAAATTCGGTTTCTAATCACGTGACTTTATATTGTAGTCTCTGTATGTTTTCAGAGAGACAATGTCAACGACTGTCTGGTTACTCGGACCCAGGTATACTAGATTCACACATGTATATATATATATGTATGAGTGCAGGACATTTCAAAATGCGAACGTTTATCGACGCGTGTAGTAGATAGCCAGATATAATACAAAAGTACGTACGTATCACGTATGTATATCTATGTACGTATGCATGTAGTATGCATGTATGCATACGTATACAATATTTACTAAACGCTTAGTGACGTACTCGTATATGTATTAACGTATAGCGATTACCCTGACCTTCTCAAATTTGATTGTCTTCATACGCCAGAGAGAGAGAGAGAGAGAGAGAGAGAGAGAGTAATTTGGTCGTAAATATCAGAGTCAAACATGTTATAGTATTATAGAATGTTACTTATTCTTTTTATCGTCAATAATTTTGGATACACAAAATAAGAACGAAACTTGTTAACTCTTAGTTATTCTTTCTTTGAAGTGACAAAATTAAAAAAATAAAATAAAAAATTTATTTCAAATATAAACAGAGAATCGATTCTCTTTCAATTTCTAGTGTTTTTATTTATTTTTCATTTTATATTATTAACTTTTATATCATTATTGTTTTATTATTCAAATGTTGGGAAAATGGAACAGCGATTATTCTCACTTTGCAATATTTTTCTTTTCTCTTTCTTTCTTTCTTTTTTTTTTTTTTTTTTTTTTTTATTTCATTATAGGTATACTTATGATACAAACCCACGTTTTACAAACGTTCGCTGTATAATACGATTTTTCTGTTTATAGTATACGTCATAAGCGTATACTATTATTTTTATCCACATCGAATATTTGATCTCGACTGATTATTTGACCGTTTGACATACATACATACATATATATTTTTTTCTTCTTGTTTTGATTTCTTTCTTGTTTTTTTTTTTTTTTTTTTCTTCTATTTTATGTTTGTTCTATTCGGTTCTTTGAATAAGAAGACGAGAATATGAAAAATCAGCTTACCCACGGATGGGCGATTTCTTTATCGACAATATCTTAGGAAACCGTTTATAATCGACAAAAGATGTCTCTGTACGGCCGGTTCTCGTTTAAGTTCATTTATTCAAAAATAGATTTTAAAACATCGCGCGAAAATACACGCTCTCTCTCTTTCTATACGAAGTCTAAAATTATATACCAACGTATCTCTTGGCCGGGGTTGCTAGTTAGTTACTGAGAATGGAACATATAAGCTGTGTATTAGCGAGCGATTTTTACGATGTTTCAAAATTTTTAAAAACCCAGAAATTTTAATCGGCTCGAATAATCTCTACAGTGAATTGTAATAAAAGAAGAAGAAAAAAAAAAAGAAAAAGAAAAGAAAAAAAATAAAACAAGGAACAGAAAAACGAACCACATATATGAATCAAAGAATATATAGTAGAAATAATTATTTCTTACCAAACGGAAGTCTGTATATATAAGTTGATATTCCAACGTTGTAATTAAAAGTAATTTAAAATTTAAAATAGTTGACGGGTATATTTCTTCAAATTAGAATAAATATATAATAACTGTAAATTTATTATTAAAAATTAATTAATTGACACGGACACGCGGACAGACCCCGAATTAAACTGAGCTAAAGATTAGTAGAATAATTCTTTGATCTACGTCTAGCCTACGATCGATCTGTGCCCTGTGACCGTTACAATTCGGTAAGTTAAAATATCGGCTTTTTTTTTTTTTAGAAAAATTTCGTTCGAAGAGAAGTTTATTTTCTAAATATTTCAAACACCATATAGAATTTGGTTTTTTATTACTATAATCGTTTGACGAAATGATCGTGCATTTATGAAACACCTAGAACCACGTTTTCTTTTCTTTTTTTTTTTATATTTTACAAATTTTGATTCTTTCAGCGATTCGATTACTCAAAGGTAAAAAAATGACGAATTCAAAACGTTATACCTACGATGCTCCACGAATACACGATCCGATTATAATATAACAGATAAGTAGGGCTTAACTAGCTAAAAAATGATCAATAAATTTCGATTTTTGATTAGGAAATATAGAACGATGTCTTCGGAAGATCCAGACCCTTTTTACAGGGCTCGTTGCTCATCTGAAACACTGCAATCTGGTAGTAAAGGATTCTTCCGCGACTTTAGCGATAGTGTAACAGAAGCTGTGGGTCCATCGTGGATTTCAAAAATATTTGGGAAACTAGAAACGGACGAAGACCGGTTGAGAACCGTGTTCACCGATGTTAAGATAAACGGAACTGTCCTAGAGACCTTGAGACACGTCAAGGAATTGTACAGAGATAAAGACGCGGGAATTTCGCGAAGCAAAAGGCTCGAAGGTGTGCAAAATATGAACACCAATCATCAGACCAGAGCACTGCTTCTCCTAAGTCAAGCTGTTCTCAGAGCACCACCGAACGGTACGTGGGAGAAGAGGAAAAGTTGAAATTTGGGATGACCGGTATAAAAATTGGTGAATTCAATTGTTTATTTTTTTTTAACCAATTTTTTAGGGAAAGATAAGTCCATAGACAAAGGGTACACCTTGACCATGGCTCTCATAGCGAGAGCGGACGTTCTCACTGCACATAAAGATCACAAACTTGCTTTGGAGGATTTGAAACTTGCTGGTGCAGAAGGCGTTCCAGATTCTATGAGGTACAATACGTCATCAATTTTGAGTGCAATCGGAATCAGTCGATGATAAAAATTGAGAAAATAATAACGACGGACCGATTTTGATGTATTGAAACGTTTACCCGTCTGCAAATGTAAAAATTTTCGAAAATTTCTATTGAAGAAATTTGGATGGCGATACATCAAGTCGACTATCGTTAGTTAGCTGTAATTGTGGGCATTGGTAATCGTGGGAATGATCTTCTCTCTTTTTCTCCTCGTCGCGTTTCGGACAGATCTCAGTTCTACCGAAAGATGGGAATCTGTCAAAAGAATCTCGGCGATATAGAGAAGGCGAGGGTATGCCTCGAACTAGCTGGAAGATTTTTGGGTCAAGAGGAAATCGTCGAGAGGCAAATGTTGCTGAAGGAAATCGACGCTTTAAGAAACCCGGTTATAACAACCGATTCGGTGTCAGGAACGGAGGAGCGAGAACGTAAGTGCAGAATTAGCACCGGAGCATGATAATTTGCAATTATCTACTAATGCTTTTTCTAAATCCACAAAAAATCGGGTTCAAATTAATTTGAGGAAAATTTCTAGCAGAGGAATCAGACCAAACGCGAATATAAAATTGAATAAGAATTTTTAAGCAGCATCGGTGAAGTCGCACCGTGTTATATGCAGCCCGACTAGCACCTAGTAATTTTCAAAATTTCTGATTCGGGTTTTGATTGATTTTGAATTTTGAGATACTGGAAACTCTTGCAATGACATGATTAGTAACGATGAATGATTCTCGTTTTGAACTGTGACTCAATTTTTATGACTTGACGAATTGTCCTGACGGTATAACTATTCAGATATCTGATTACAAGCGGTTACTGCGCCTCTGATAACGGGAGGTTCGAATCCCTCATATCCACGGTTATCGAGACTCGTGAAGATCGAGGAGACCCAGACAACAGGAAGGTACGCTGCGGCTGCTGAACGCATCCACGTTGGTGATACTTTGGCCGTTGAACCTCCCCTGGCTGCTTGCCTTATTCCCGAGAACTATGGATCTCATTGCCAGCACTGTTTCGCGAGGTAATCGAGGATATGAAATATAATTAATAGTATATCCGTCTAGTAAACATTTTTCCAAATTTCGAATTCGTTTTAGACATGATTTCGAATTTTCGGAAACGTTGAAGTCTAAAACATTGAAGTTCCGGAAGGTCGGAAAACAGGGAGTACAAATTCCGAAAATCCAGACCTCCGAAGGCCCAAAAATTCTAAAATTTCGATCTATGTTTATTTCAGTCTTATATTTATATTTTATTCAGGTTACGAGCCCCAGTAGGATGTCCGACTTGCAGCAGCGTTGCATTCTGTGGAATGAAATGCCGCGATGAAGCGCTTTCGACTTACCACAAATTTGAATGCAAAATATTAGCTCTGCTCATAGGTATAAATTATACTTGAGCCGGTGCCCACTTGGCGTTCTTCTCTTTGTATAACTTCTTCTATTTTTCTCCCACGTTCTTTCTTCCTTTTTGTTAATTAGGCTCTGGTATGAGTATCCTTAGCACGGTAGCCTTCCGTTTGATAACTCAAGACGGGCTTGAAAAGTGTTTAGAGGCGTATAAGGGGCTGCAAGGGTTATTAAGGACAGACAAGAGGGATGCGTTGAGAGAGCCAGAGGTTCCTGGAGTTACTACAAAGCTGAGTAAATCTGCGAAACGACGACAGAGAAAAAAGAAGCTGAAAGAAAGTGAGTCTGGCTGCACGGCTGAGGACGGTGAAGAGGAATCTAAGAATGAGAATAAAGAGAACTCCGCTGCTACAAAAGATAACTTGATCACGTTCACGAATCACATGGTCACTCATGCTGACAAAAGATCTGCTGAAGACTTTCTGCACAGGTCATTAATGGCCGCCTTTCTAGTCAAGTGTTTGCAGCGAGTTGGTTTCTTTGAAAACCCATCGACCATTAACGGTACGTGGAGACTAAAAATTCATGTTATACGGAGTGGTCAGAAGACTAAATTTCTTTTAGATACTGGAGTGATTTTTTTTTATTCTTTACGCTTTGTTTAAATCGTGAATGAAATTGCAGTTATTTTCATTTTCAAAATGATTCAAGCATAGTTGCATACTTGCAATCTGTATTTTTGACTTCGTAGAGCCACCGAGTAGCGAGGAAACTGCGATAGGTGCTCTACTCTTGAGGAATTTGCAATTCCTGCAATTCAACGCACACGAAATTTTCGAAACGCGTATTGGAAGCGAGCACAAGTTTAGGGGTAGTAAACAGCTTTACACAGGTGTGGCGATCTACCCGTCGGTTGCACTCTTCAATCATGACTGTTACCCCGCGGTAACGAGGTAAGGAACTGCAGATAACTCTGTGATTTAATGTTCTGATCTAAAATTCCTTAAAAAAAAAAAGCAAGATTTGGCACAGATCACGTTTTCTAAAACAAGGTACTTCGTCGGGAAGAGTATCGTCATCAGAGCTACGCGTCCCCTGAACCCAGGGGATCCAGTCGCAGAGAATTACGGTCCAATTTTTACCAAAAGAACCCTCGTCGAGAGGCAAAGAGCTTTGGCATCTAGGTACTGGTTCAGATGTCAATGCACCGCTTGCAAGGAAGACTGGCCGACGTTTAAAACTCTATCAAACGAATCGACGAGGTTGAGGTAATTAAAGTTTCAAAATGGAGGTGGAATAGTAGCTTCCATATAAAAACCAAACATCGAAGTTTTGATTTTCTAAAAATCTGAAGCTAAAATTTTGGGCGCGATCTGAACCGATGTGGTAATTCAATGCATGTGATTAGGTGTCCAACCGAAGGATGTAACAGGGGTTTAGCGCGACCCCGTGATCCGAGTAAGTTGGTAAAGTGTCCAGGTTGTCAGTTGAAAGTCAGCTTGGAAGATAATATGGCAAGGCTTTCCGATTGCGAGTCTAAATATACCCGAGGACTGAGTACCATGGAGGCTGAGCGTCCCTCCGAAGCTGTGGAGGAGTTGGCAAAGGCTCTTGAAGAATTTCATCAGATTGCAGTACCACCACACAGAGATACCCATCTCGCACAAATTGGCATTGCCGCTTGCATGGCTGACTTTGGAAACACTTGGAAACCTCCACAGATTGATAACGATGCCTAGTATCAGTTCAAACGGTATCCGTGAAAGATGGATTATTTGAATTCAAATTATTATTATAATCATTCACCTTTGTAGCAAGAAAAAAAAAAAAAAAAAGTATACATGAATAGGTAAATAAATATGTCGAATTATGAAACGATCAATTGAGTTATTGGTTTCCGTCATTTTGGAGGATACCTATATTCGAGTCGTAAAGGTGACAAGATAGCATAATCTGTTACCTGATCCTATCAACGAGAACCCACGAGAATTTATAACAACTTATTAACTTTCATAAATACCGAAGGCAGTTTCTGATAAATTATATTCTAATTTCATTATACATGTACACAATAGTGAAACGATTATTTCAGATTAAAAAATTAATTAATGATATAATTATAAACAGGAAGTAAGTATATCGTGATAGCGTAGTATGTGGAGAGGAAATGAGAAATAAGATCTGGGTGAAGGATAAGGTTGAGAAAACGACGAGGGTTTTTTTTTTTTTTTGTTTTTATAATAAATATAATAATATCAAGTCCAGAGAAAAAAATTTCCAAAACTTTTTTTTTCGATTTTTTTTTCCTTTTCTTTTTTTTTTTTGGATTGTTTATTTTTTATAATGCACATGTTTCGTGAAAAAATTAAATTCCATATATGAAATTAGCTTTAGGGGGGAGTGTAGGGGGGAAGGGAAGGGGAGGGGAGGTTTATATCATGTGTTTCGTTATAAAATTCACTGGGCAAACGGATATAAGCAAACGTTGGTATATACCTATATGTATATATTAAATTCATTAAATTGTTTATAAATTGTTTTTTCTTGTTTTTATTTTTATTTTTATTTTTTTTTTTTTTCCGACTGAACGAAAGAGAAAAAAAAAACGTTGCCTCCGTCAAAATTATCAAGAAATTTTGGTTTCGCAAAAAAAAAAAGCTTTTCAGTTTTACATTTTTTTGGTTTTTATTTTATTTATTTTATTTTTTCTTTTTCTTTTTTTTTCTTTCTCAATTATTTTTCTTCATATAGGTTTAAAGTTTCAAAGTATCAAGTTTCATGTTATACAAGTATTAAAATCAA